>OY813002.1:96353835-97059335 GCA_963681545.1 Germaria angustata
ATTAAATAATAAAAAATCTTTCGGCTTAGATGGTATTTCAAACTTTATTATCAGAAGACTACCAGTCATAGCTTTTGATTATTTAGGAATTATTTTTAACAATTGCATAAACAATGGGTACTTTCCAAATTCTTGGAAGTTGGCGAAAATTTGTCCGATTCCGAAAAAACCTAACAATTTTGAATTAAATAATGTTAGACCTATTTCTCTTTTGTCCAACTTGGGAAAACTCTTTGAAAAGGTAATTCGAGTTAAGATGGATTCAAGTTTTGGTACGTCATATATACCAAATTATCAGTTTGGTTTTAAAAAATTTCACTCAACTAGTCATGCTTTACTAAAATTTCAAAATGATGTTGTGAATAATCTGAGGGATAAATGCTGTACTATAGCAGTTTCGCTTGATATTGAAAAGGCCTTTGATCACGCTTATCACGATGGCATAATTTTTAAAATGATTAATATTGGATTCAAACCTCACATTATTAAGTTAGTTCACAATTTTTTAAAAGACAGAAAATTTTGCGTCCAGCTACAAAGCGAATATTCTATGTTTGGTAACGTTTGTTGTGGTGTGCCACAGGGTTCTATTTTGGCTCCACATTTGTATAACATTTTTATTTATGATTTTCCCCATCAATTTGGTTGTTCAACTGGTATTCTTTACGCCGATGATTCGTTACTTTACGCTCATGGAACTTCACCAAGTATTACCTTGGGTTATATTTCGTCATATTTAAACGAGGTAAATAATTATTATAAATTCTGGGGTATTAAAATAAATGCATCCAAAAGTGAAGCTATTTGTTTAAGGAATGCTTCTGGGAAATGCAAATATTTCGTTGTACCTGAGAGTAAACAACTCAGTTTATCGCTTGATGGACAGGAAATTCCTTTTCTGGACAATCTTAAATATTTAGGTATTCACTTTAACAAACTTTTTAAGTTTAACCGTCACGCCAGAATATTTCTTAACAAAGCCCGTAAGATTAAATTTTCCTTTGGGAGATTGTTTAAGAGCAGGTATTTACCAGAAAAGACAAAATTATTAATATATAAGGTAAGCATAAGACCGGTTCTTATGTATGCATTTTCGATTTGGTTTTCATTTTCCCCTTCAGCAATGAGGGAATTTGAAATTTTTGAACGTAAAATTCTTAGGCTTTGCATTAACAAACACTTTGAGCGAATTCATAAAAAATTTTCCAATGAACATATCTATAATTTAACAGGAGTTAGACCCTTAGCCTCGTATGGTTTTGATTTAATGAAACGCTTTATTGATTCTTTGCATAATCTGGAAAATCCTATAATTCAAAATGTCTTAAATGATCAAGTCGGGCTAAATTGGCTAAATACCAACTACTATTCACCCTTAGGTTATGTGGAACATGAAGTTGCATGTATAAATAATTCACTGCCCAAATTTTATATTTCTAAAATTCCTGGCGCCCACAGAGGATAATATTTTTTGTTTATTCCTTTTTATTATTATTTTTAGCTTTAAGTATAGTTCTAAGCACATTTCTTTTACTATTCCAAATTGTTGTGCCGGGAGCAAGCACTTTAATCTTTTATGTTAGTATTCTTACATAAAATTTGATAAGTTTGTTACTGTCAACCATTAATTTTCATTAATACAAAACATTATAGTTTTAAGTTTTCTTTGTAATTTGTCTTTTACTTCTCTCTTTGTATGTATGTTTTTAAAGTCTCAAATAAACTTAACTTAACTTAACTTATATTAATAAATGTTTTAAAGAAGTGTGAAAAGTACTTGTATGTATGTATGTATGTATGCATGTTAAGAAATAAATTTATTATATTTTCTGACTGAAGTGAAATAAATGTACATACAAGTAATAAAAGAAATCATTTAATTGAAATTTCATTGTTCTTTGATGACATGTGTTTAATATGTGCATACAGCAACTATTTATTATCAGTTGTTTAGTTTAAAACAAAAGAAAAAATCGGGGCGTACATTTAATTTATTTTTTTATAAGTTTTACTTATTTCATTTGTTGGTTTAGCTTGCGTTTTTGTGCTCATTATTTTATTTTCTGTTAAATGGATTGCAAATAAAATTTGTTTAAAAAGTAAAAACCGAAGGTCATTATCAGATAACGACATCGTTATTACTCCCAAAAGTTCTTTAGTGCATCTTTTCAACCTCCTAGAAAGAAACATAAAGAATTTATGAATGCAGCTTCTAAATCAAAAATAATCGAAAATCCTGCAGGTTTGCACTACTTATGGATCATAATCTCAGCATTTTCATGACTTTTTAGGAATTTTTTTTAAATATGAAATCCCAACTTTGTAATATCTGACTAAAAATGTAAATATGTATGTATGTATATCTCTGGTACTGGTTGAATTATGTGTGCAATATACGATTTTAACACTAGTGCACCATTAGAAGTCATAGCTTCGTTTTTCAATAAACAGCTTATTATTTAAACGAATGTAATGAAAACCCCTGTAATTTTATTGATTTTATAAAATAGAGAAATTTTTAAACATAATCGTATTGTTTAATGCTGTCAGTATGACACGAGTAAACTTAAACTATGTATGTATTTATATAATTATGTAAATTAGTTATACCTATTTAAAAATGTCCTACTTTGAAATTATAATAATGCACACATTAAATTATTACATATTAACAATAACTATCACCCCAAAAAAAGTAGTAAAATGTTACAATACCCTGATATTGGGATTATCTAATTCTTAAACACAATTTTTAAAGCATGACTTTTATTGCATATAATTCTCGGTATATTTTAATTTGTATCTGTAACAAACATAAAAAGATGTATTTGAATTTATCTTAACGCAGATTTGAGGGATCTAAATAAAATTTTAATTACAATTACTTATATTATGTAATTGAGGTCCTCACATTTTTTATTTATGAATTTATTTATTATTACAATTTAATTGAATTCATAGTGCCATGCATGGTTAACAATTTTACTCCAAAAATATTACTAACATTACCACTTACGAAATAATAACTTAATGTAATGAGATTTTCATTGTATGAATACAAATATAGAAATAGGTTTTAACTACGTCATCTGCATATGTAGGAAAAACAAATTAAAATAAAATAATAATTAAAAATGAGAAATAAGAAAAGAGCCCAAGGCACTGATATTTTTCGATGGAAACTGATTTGTAGTAGAGGTGTGTGACTATGTCTACATATAATATGGTGACGTCTGTATTGTACCAAATATACATCCATCTAAATGCAAGTATTATATACTTATATACGAAATATGAAAGATCAGAAGTCTTTAAGCTGTTAGGCACCATATTAAAAACACGAGCAATGCGAATCACTTGTTTTTGTTTATCATAGTTTTTTAATAAATGAAAAAAAAATATACGAAAAATTTTGTGATAGCATTTCTTTTGATTTTTTTTTTGCAAAAACATTTTTTGGGGTGCTCCGAAAAATTTTACCGAAGGATAGTTTTCAAACTAGTCTCTTGTGGTGCTCCATGGAGTATTCACATCAGAGTAATTTCAAAACTAGTCCTTTGTTTATATTCCGCGGGGTAACAGTATAAAATGGTTTCCAAACTAGTTTTCTGTGGTAATCCATGGAGTAGTGACATGAAGTAATTGCAAGACTAACCCTGTGTTAATAATTTGCGGAGTAGTTACTTGGACTAGTTTTTGGATTACTCTGACGTAATGTTTTTTTGGATTACATGGTCCTCTCCTTAGGACATTGTAATGTAAAATAGAGCATGTTTTTCCCATATATTTGGAATACTTTTGGACTAGTCCTGGTCCCTTGTGAAGTACTCTTTACACGCGTGTAAGGAGTAGTCTCGATTTCTGCAGGGTCTAACCACAGAATATATACAGAATACGTGCAGAGACGTTTAAAAAGGGTCCAAATCACTCTTAACACTATGTGAAGAGTGAGAAAAGAGATAAAATTAATAAGTCTGATGCAATGCACTAAAAGCAACAAATACATATACATACATCACAATTGCGAACATATATTTGAAAAAACGAGGAAATTATTTTCTGTTATTTTTTAAATTGGTGGAGTGAAATTGTACACAATTATGTTAAAAACGTAATTAAAAAATAATCGAAAATATATATGTAATAAAATACACATGCAAAGTGATGATTCTAACGTCAAACGATCTCTCCGAGATAGAAGTTAATTTCGGTATAATAATCTAACAGTTACGCCTTGGCCGGGTGAAAACAATGAATTGCAAACGCTAGCTTATTCTCTTCATTAAATCTTCTGTCCAGTGATGAAATTAAAGAATCTATATAAGGAATGTATATAGATCGCTTCCAGTATTCAGCAGGTGATGAAAACGGGGGATTTGAATGGTGCGTGTGACGAGAGACTATCCTTGGAACAGACATCTCTATTCCTAAATTGGCTGTGTTTTCTTGAATAGAAAAAAGCAATCCGTCCACAATACCCTGTGCATTTTTTAATAATTTTATATTGTACGCATATAAAAAAAAATTGTTATAGAATTAGGTGGGTGCCACGGCCCTCTAGGCCCATACCTAGCTACGCCCATGGTATGGCAAGATTAATGCTATAAGCCGCTTTAAAGAACAGTTAACCGTAAATATAACATTACATATTAATATGCCTTTCAAAATTCAGCCTACTATCCAGCTACACCCCAAGCAATATATATTATCGACAAACTCAATCCTATTGCCATCAAACTCCATTCTCAATTCCAATAAAGACTTCCCAGAACAGATAGCATTCGTCTTCATAGCATTGACAAATTGTTTCTCAGCCAATCAGATATATTAGTGACACAATGACTCAGAAAACCGTCTAACCCCTAAACAAGAACAACAATTCGTCTGCATATGTATGTACATCGTATATCGTGGCAGTAGCGGCAGAACCGTTGTGTTACTCCTAATCTATGTGCATGCATGTCAAACAGACAATAATAGAGACAACAATATCGATGTTTGTTCGCTAACTCAAGGCAGTGCATCTGCACTCATTCCTTATACTTAAGTCTTCTTCTATTTGTTTCCTTTCTCAGCTCCGTGTCTCAGTTCGCTCTGTAAGGTTCCCTGTCGTTCCTCCGAATGCTTCTTTGCCGTAGGACATAAATTATCCTAATGTGAAATTGTTTTGCCATCCCACTGGTGGATATGACATTAATACTAAACCAAACTTTCACATCTTTGATAGCTAAAATCTCTACTCGAGATACACTATAATGATCCTGCAGTCGTCTTGAGATGAGTATTGAAATGCTAAGTATTCTACAATCCCTACACTCGTGCTTCTTGCAGAAGGTCACGCCTCTTCTTTCTGTGATATTACTTCTCCATAGGTCTTGAGCTGGTATACAGGCTTCGTCGTAACGTTGTTAGGTCAAGTTGGGTAAGATCTAGTCCACCCTCCACCCCCAATTGTAGAAGTCGTTGGTATCTCCTCACCTACTAAATCCAGTGGTAGAAAGCTGCTGGAGTGTATATTTGCATGTTTGTGCGAAAACCGCTGTCGTATCTCTCCACCTACTGGGAATGTGTGCCAGTCTAAGACTTCTCAGATTTAAGAAATGTGATCCTATCTAGTTCCGGAGACTCTTAGGTATCCTAATGTACAGGGAGTTGTGAATAAAAAGTTTTTCAATCGAGAAGCTTCTGCAACACTTTAAACGTTGCTATAGAAGCCCTCCGTGGCGAACGTACACATGTACACTTTTAGTTGTGATTTATAGTTGAAAGGAGGCTTATCTTGCCATTTGGTCTGGACAAGAGAAGACTCTCGTAAAGTTAAAAATCTACGTCGAAGATTTATAAGAGCGGAACATCATAAATCAGTCCTAAATACCTAAACAAAGGTTTACGAAGAGACCGATTGGTTCACCTTAGACTTTCGCGACTGGTACCCTTTTCTTGATACTAAATCCAATGTACATATGATCGGAAATGGAATGTTCCTGAACAACGCGCCAATTCGCAATCCACCGAATCAGAAGAGAAGCTAACTGCCAGGACTTTCTGTCTGTTCCTTGTTATAAAAGTGCAATCGTGAACCCTATTACAAATGATCAGATTAGTACTACGAGTAATTACAAAATCAAAAAGTCGCTCGTCTCTTTTTCCAGTGTCATTACAAACCGTCACCGGCATTTTGTGCCACTAGTGTGAGCCTTCTTACTGTTATTGAGGGAAAAGCCTTTTTTTATAGCTCAGAAGAAGGTCACTGTCCAGTGTTGTATGCCATTTCCCAGTATCTCAGATTCGGAGGTCAAATAGCCATCTTTCCTTGGAATAGCTTTTCCCCCTTCCCCTTCAGATAACTCTTCCGCAGTGACGTGAGTTTCTGCTTTGACGATATCTATCGTGGTTAAACAATTTTTATTTCTAACTATCGATATTTCGATTCTCATTGAGTATCACCTTCAGGAAATTGTGTTTAACCTTAAAAAGTATAATTGATTTTAATATCTATATATAATCTTATTATTTTTTAATTTATTACTAGCGGATTGAAGTTGAGGTACAACCATATGTGGCGAATATTCTTATGGCACGTTCCTTATTAGAAAGTATTATACCAGCCATTGTTAGTTTATTTATTGGGCCCTGGTCAGATAAATTTGGACGTAGACCCATTGTTTTAACGACATTCACAGGTAAAGTGACCATAATTTAATTTTATTTTCCTTATTTTGCGAATATTATATATGTATTTTTAAAGGATACTTGGTAGGCTCCATTATTTTAACAACTATAACCTTTATATCGACTAAGATTGCTTTAAGCCCTTGGATATTTTTGTTAAGCTCCGTACCTTCTGTGCTTAGTGGAGGTACCTGTGCCTTAATTACCGGTATATATTGTTATATATCAGACGTTGCGAAAGAAAAAACCAGAGCCTTAAGGTAAGAAATTTTTATGTTTAATAACTACAATATTCCATTTGCGTAATTATCTTTAATAGAATGGTTTTGAACGAAGCTTCTCTTTGTACTGGAATGATGGTGGGAAATATTGCTAGTGGATATTTATATGCAGCCACCGATGCAGTAACAGTGTTTTTAATATCATCATGCCTAATGCTTTCGGCCTTAATTTATGTATTTATATTCGTGGTGGAAAGTTTAAACCCGGAACAAATACACACGGGAGTAAGTTTAAATCTTCCTATAAATTTCAACTTATAGTTATTCAAAATAAAATCTTTTTCACAGTCTAAAATACGTGAATTCTTTCGTTTTGATTTGGTAAGAGATTTGGTAGTGACTTGCGTTAAAAGAAGACCGAACTTTGATCGTCTTATTATTTGGTTAACTATGCTTGCTTTAACTCTGGCGATATTTACTATGGGTAAGATATATGTAAATACTTTAATATACATCTTTGAAATTATTTATTTTCTTCATTGTAGAAGGTGATTCTAATGTTACATATTTGTTTGTTCGCAAACAATTTGAATGGACTCTAAAAGATTTCAGTATCTTTAATGCTGCCCGAATTGTTGTGCAAATCGTTGGAAGCATTCTCGGCATGTTTATATTAAGAAGAGTGGGTTAACCTGAGATTAAAGTAAAAATTTTTTCACAAATGGTAATCAAAATTTCTTTTCATAGATATTGAAATTCTCGATTATATCTATGACCATGATTTCATTGGCGAGTTGTGTTTTGGAGAGCACTGTAAGAGCCACGGCAATATACTGGTGGCAACTGTATTTAGGCCTCTGCTTTGGACTTATGCGCGGAATAATGGGTCCAATGTCTAGAGCAATATTATCTCACGTAGCGCCATCCACTGAAGTTGGTATGTAAAGTTACTAAAGCTTTTGAAAATATTTAAACACATTCAAATTAATTGAAATTGGTTATTTCCAGGAAAAATATTCGCTCTAACAACTTCAATGGAATCGTTATCACCTTTAATAGCTGCACCATTATATACATTAGTGTATAACGCCACATTGATATACTATCCGGGCTTATTTAATTTTATAAGTGCAGGTTTATATTTATTGTGCTTCACATTTATATCGTAAGATTTCAACTGAGTTGTTAATACTTAAAATTTTTATTAATAACAAATTTTCATTTCAGAACGATATACGGTATTCAGAAATCGATGGGCCAAACTGCAACATATCAAGCAATTAGTAGTTAATTAATCAACTCATGTACATATGATTTCAATGTAAAAATTAGTATAAATTTTTGATCTTTAACGACATATTGAATAATATTTAATGAGAATATTGTTAAATTAAGTTTTTATAAATATATATTACTGGAAGGTAATTCCGATTTTTATCGATACAAAAATATCTATATTTTTTAAATAAAATTTAAATTATACATACATATTTTAAAAAGGTGTTTAATGAGACAGATATTAATAAGACTGTTATTGCGTGCAAGAACTCGGTTTCCTATATCCAAACATACAGTACAAATGATGAGAGACTGGGCTTGTTTTATTCACTTTCTTTTTCTTTTTTTCATTTTTACAGAGAATCCATTACAATATTTCTATTTAGAAATTGCGACTTAAAGCTGGTTGTTGCTTAAATTTTTTTCATGGCATTTCACTGAACTAATTCCTTAGTTAGAGATGTAGCATGATTATATCTATCATATTCTGAAAAACTCACTTTGACTAACTCAGAAAGTCACTTTGACTAACTCAGAAAAATAATAGGCGTGTGAAAATTTAAGGGGTTGTAAAATGTAAACCATAAACGGCATGGGTGCAGTTCATACATCATATCGCTTCTGCGATACTACAACGACGTATCTTAAAAGTTTTTACTATTGGTCAAAAAGTATTCTTTAATATCCTCTCACATCATATCTGAAGCTTATACCAAAAAGTGTCGATATGATTTGCAAACGTCTATGTTGCATGAAAAAGTAATTATTTTAAATCAAATCGGAGAGGACTAGAAGTGCGGGCAGATTTTATTGGCTTCGAATTTACCCTACTACTAGTTCCAATTGTTATTTGCTTATTTAAAAATCAATTAAAAATGTATATAATACATACTTATGTACATAAATTTTTATTTTGCAACTGTATTATTAATACAAAAGCAGATAAGATGTATATTTATATTGTCTTGTTCAAAGAGTTGGTACATTATATTTAGTATAACGTATATTTTAATTCTTATTATCACGAATTCAATTTAGATCTACTTTAATATTTTACCATAATGCTCCTTGTTGTTCAATTTAAATCGTAAAACAAATCTAAAACGGAAATGAAGATGGGGCTTGTTTACAGTTGGTAGTAAATATTAAATTGCACTTACAGCAGAAATATAAATGCAATAGAATATAATATTGCACTTATTATGTTGAAACAACCAGGAAATGATGTTAGCGATTCCTTATAAATAAAGGCATACAAAGGAGCGGCTATAAAAGGAGCAATTGACTGCAAAATATTTTTTATTGAAAATATTTTACCTGCAATATGAGCACATATGTACATACATATACATATACATATGTATGTATGTGTATATCAAATAATATTTAATAAAAAAATTGTGATGGAATAAATTAATATTTACCTAAATCTGTAGCAGGTACAATATTCGAAACAATTGTACGGCACATAGGTCCTCCAACAGCCTTTAAAGCTCCAACCCCAATAGCTATATACATGTGCCATGCCTGTGTCGCTAATCCTTGTATAACACTGCGAACAATATCGCTAAAGAACGCAATCAATGCTAAATTAACCACTGACAAACTGAAAACCTAAAACAAATAAATAACAGGATTTGTCCTTAATAGCGAAGTTGACAACTCACTTTTCTCATTATTAAAAATCCAATTAATGCGCCCAACACAGATGTAACATGACTTATAGTTTCGTAAAACGTAAACTCTCTGATAGTCCACTGGAACTTCTCGCGCACAAACAAATAAAGTACTGTCATTGCACCGTCCAAAACGAAAATATATAAAAACATTGCACCGGTAACCAGTAAAATAATACTACGATCATAGAAAGGCCGTGATTTAAAGCAAGTAATCCACATATCCTTGACATGTCCACAACTGAACAACGTACACGTCTTGGTTGTTGCCACAACTTCACGCGTTCGATCTTTTTGTCCACGTGCATTATCTTCTGATACATTTGTCTTTCCACAATCAGTTTTCAAATCAACTTCGTGATCTGCTGGTATTTGTATCTCTTCCATTTCTGTGACGCTTTTTACAACAGGAGTTTCGTTGCAACTGGCTTGCATTGCGTTTGATTGATCTTCCCTCGACTTGTATTTTAAACTTTCAGGCACACATAACGATATATAAGCTGTCGCCAAACACATAAGGCCAGCCGAAAGAGAAAATACAAAAGTAGCACTTGTGGCAGCATACACAAAACTCGAAAGTAATGAACCCATCATAAGGCCAATTGACATAATCGCTTCCAAAGAAATCATTCTGTAAAAGGAAAATACAAATTTTAATTCTGTCAAACAATGACAAGCTCGCCAACCTATACGGTCTTATTTTAATATCTGTAACGTCGGATATAAAACAGAAAGCTGCAACTGAAAACACACAGTTACCGCCAAGAATTGAGTGCGGAACTACGGCCAATATGTAATACCAAGGAGTAACCGGATAATATTGCGATATTTTGCAAATGACTGCTGCAATAACATATGTACAGGAAAAGCCTTAAATGGGTAAATTGTTCATTAAAAAACGTTCACCAAAACTAATAGAACAAATAAAAATCTACCTATCATTGATATTAACAATAGTGGCCTACGACCATAATGATCTGACCAGGATCCAACAAACACACCACAAAGCGCCGGTACTATACTTTCCAGCAGTGTTCGTATCATAAATAGATTTGCTGCATACGGTTGAATTTCAGTCTCGATTTCCTGGAGAAACAGTCAAAACATACATACATATGTCACTCTTTTGTAATACACGCGAAATCAAAATGTTCGGAATTGTTGTCACGTCATGCGATTTCAAATAAATATTGTAACAGTTCCCAACGTTTTGATTTCACTTCAATCACTATATCACATAACTTCGAATTCGAATGTTTTGCATATAGTACATACGAGTGTGTACATATGCACATAAATGCGTATATCTATATGTATGTATGTATATACATATGTACCTTTATTTACCTGCAGGTAAGAGGAAACGTTTCTTGTTCCTAATTGTCGACAATCTGTTTCATTAAAGTGGAAAGCTGTGGTACATGCTTGATATAAAACTTCATTTTTCATAATTGTTCCTTAGAATCAAGAAGGACACACATATTAATATAAAGTTGTTGTTATGAATTTCGTCTTAACTAATATTAATTTACAATTTAGTTTGTAACGCCCTTGTTCCCAAATTAATTATTCAATAAATTATATGTTAAAATTGCTTTCAATAATATCTCATTATTTTATAACTTTTTCATAACAATTTTAATTGAAGATGATACTCAATGAGTACCGAAATATCGATATTAACAAATAAAATCATTTAACTATTAAATAAGACCTTGAGCTTAAATATTTTAATTAATATTAAATTGTTTTCGTTCTGATATCGTTTATAAGGCTTCTTCTCGTTTCATTTAGTATAACTTTTGCAAAAATTTAAATAACGTACTCAACAAGTACGACGCAAGCGCGTCTTTAAAAATCTAAACTGGATCGTAAATTACAAATTCCTAATAAAACTTTGTGCAAAAATGATTTATTTGAAAGTGGCTTAAGTAGTTTTTGTAATTATTTATCATACAAACATTTATACTTTTAAATACTTTACATACATATGTACATACATTCGTACACATTTAAATAATGAAATTTATTATTTTGGGATATCATCCCCAACTAATTGTTTAAACAATTACGTTTTTACAAAATGTATTGTTTGGCTTTAGCTGTTTTTATTCCGACATTTCATTGGTAACAAAATTCCACACAAAATACATATGTATATGAAAAAAAATAAAAATTGATCCTGATTCGCCAGAGATACATGCATTTCCTACAATTTCCAGAATGAAAAGCAAACATAAGTAAAATGTGTTTAAACTATTATTATCCATTTTTTATCGTCAACGTGCAACAAAAATTTCCTATCCGACTTGGATACTGTAATTTTCTGTAAATTTTCTATTAATCAATTTCTTTTTTTAATTCTCGATTTTCTTCTACTACGTAAAAATAAGCGCATTTTAAATTCATCAAGCATTTTCTTTTGCTTTTTTTATAAATTAATTTTCCATTTGTTAAGGTAAAAAAATTTTGAAATTAGCTTGAGAAAAAATTATGTGTGTCAAAAATTGATTATTCGATGTGGGTTTAGCTGTTCAGATATCGTCATTTGATTGGTGCTGATCCAATCTTCGTTGAATTTCGTACATATAAAAACTTCAACAAATATGTTATCACGTTATTGTTATTATTAACTATTTTGCCTCTAATTGTGATTTTTATACTGTGTGTATGTACGTATGTGTGTAAGCGAATGAAGTTTTTCGCATGAAGTGTCATAGACATACAAACTTACAAATGTTCGTATGTTTGTTGCCTCTATTTGATCTTCTTTGTTATGTCACTATTATACCGAATACAATTTTGTTTTTTCTAATTAATTTGTTAATTATTGGAAATTTTTATTTATTTCTTAATACTCGTATATTAAACCTTATTGTTGATATGTTGTTGTCCTCGTTGGAGCACAACAACGAATGAATTTATCCAATTTGCTCATTGTCCTAAATGAGCAAAAATTTTCTCACCATTTCCAATAAAGTGTTGTTCCTTGATCAACTCATGAAAGAAAGTATCGCTCTGTTAAGGTAAACTTAAAAAATGTACTTAACAACTTTCTGAAATCCGTGAATGAGAGAGTCTGTACTATCCTTTCGACTTAGTATTTTAAATAAATTTACCTGATAAACTATGGGAAAACAACAAAACAAAAACGATGGGTTCAATGTAAAACATTTGGAAGAATGAACCCCACTTGTATTGTTCCACAAATAATATTGCCATTTTTATATTTCTTTGCGATTAAAACGTATTGATCTCTGAGTGCGTATTTATTTATTAATTTCAAAAATAAAATAGTTTCGAGATTCTGTGTTTCTGTTCGAACTGAAATTTATACTAAAGTCAGTTTTTTGTTTAGTGTTTTGAACTTTTATACACAATCATGTGTACTCATTATTAATAATTTGTAAATCGTGATCGCATGTGTAAAGGTATTAGTTTTATTTTCCATTTGATTTTTGTTTATTTTTTTTTGGAGACAGATTTTGGTGACATACGTAAATGTGCATGTGTGTATGTTCACCCGCGCACATACATTGGTATGTACATACATACATATTTGTATGTATTTGTATGAGTGCAATTTAATTACTCTTTTTATATGTGTAACATACAGTGCCTCCACTAAAGCGCGTAAATTTTAATAGAAACTATTGGCGATTTAACATAATTGCTCTGTTAATTAAGTAAGAGCCATTGTTTGGCGTTAGTTAAAGTCAGGATTTTGCCGGACGGATACACTTTACATTATTACAACTTTAATTAAATATAAAAGTGAGCGTTAAGTTAATAATGGGCCTAAAAGTTTTTGCTAATTTATTACTCAAGGAATATTCACATGAATTTGTATGAAGTTGCCCCGATTATGACTATGCAAGGTGTTGATGAAGGAGAGAGTAAAAAAGAGCGTAAGAAGCTGAGAGCGAATAAGTTTTATAATTTGTTTCGTATCTTAACCGCAAGATAAGCTTAACTAACAAGTATTATTATGCTTGCTTTAGATCAAATTAAGGCTTTAATATTGACTAAATAGGAGTTTTATTGATTGATTGTGTACTAATATTAGTTTTGATGAGCCACTCAGCATTTGGAAGATTGTTTTGGTAAAGTTTACGAGTCCAGTCTTCTAAGAAAAGGCTCGGAAATTACTCCCACAAATATCCAGAAACTCACTTATTTAAAGACCTATTATGTTCTTTATTATATTTTTATAAGTTTTGTAAAAAAAAGAAAGGTTTGCCAATTAGATTGTAATGCTGCATTTGGCTGCAGCAGTTTTAATTCACCTAAGCACTGATTAAAGTGCTCAGTCAGAATATTGAGAACCAATGATGTTTTTCTTTCAATTTAAAATTAGTTCTGATTTATTTAGATTTTTCTTATCCTATTTATACAAAATTTCTTCAGTTGTTATTTACAATATTTCTTTGTTACTCGTAAATGTTTGTATAACATAAAAATATTTCTTGAGTTCGTTGGTCAAGTGTTTTGTTACATATGTGGCTTAATTTATTGTGACCGTCTGAAGGTTTTAAATTTCAAAGAAATTAGTACAAAATTATTGAATGGTAATTGTTGCAATGAGTATGGTGTATTACATTTGTGTTTTAATTTATTGTGACCGCTTCTTGGTGTCTGAAGGTTTTAAATTTCAAAGAAATTAATACAAAATTATTGAATGGTAATTGTTGCAATGAGTATAGTGTATTTCATTATAATAGGTACACTACAGACCCCAAACAAAATGTACAGAATCTGCACAATTATTAACTCTGCGGCAATAAGCCGGTTTAAACTCAAAACGAGTTATTAGTACCATTGAGATGTGCCATTTTAAGAGAACCCCTCAGCAAATCCTTAATTTGTATGTAACTAAAACCGCAACCCGGATCGGTTTCGATTTCGCAGTTGCCATCCGAACGAATTAATTATTGATGCCTTAGATTCCATTTACTTTGTATTTAGATTTTACAGCGAGCGATAGTCTTCATACTTTAAATTTTTTCTACATTCATGGCTCATTTTAAGCTTCTTATCAACATACAAGACTTATGCGCAGACGTTTATTTGAGGCTGCCAAGAGAATGCACACTTTTTACTTTTAAATACAAATGAAGCTAGTAGAAAAAAAATGTCAATTTCACTCTAATTATTGAAAGTGATTTCGTCCCGAAGACAATTTCCGTTCTTCGTATTCTGAAGAACCCATTTAGTGCATTAAAACCACTTTCGATCGGAATTTAGTTGTGACATGGATAATTAATTAATTTTTTGTCAAATTTTTTTTAAGAAACACTAAGCAATTTTGAATACTAGTGAAGAATTGATATTTCGCCTGCGGTGTGATTAATGAAAAGATAGTTTGAGATCAAATAATGTTTTTTGCCAAATTTTTTTTTTTTGTTGTGAATTTTAATTGAGCTGGAATGTTGCTAATATACGCAAGTGCCAAAAAGGAGTGGCTATCACTCCATCTACCATATCGTCGGAAGAAATGTCATAGCTCTAGATATTTCAAACGTGCTTGATAAAGTTTGCCATGGGTGAAATCTTTCGTGGTTGACAGTAGCATTCGTCATTCATGTTCAGGTTTTGGTGTTAAAGATACTTAATTCCATGTAATCTACACCTCTTTCCAACTGAAATTGAATAAAGCTCTCATCTCTTAAAATCTATTTTGAAGTTATATTTATAAATAGTATTATAAATACTACTACTATCTGCCTAAACGTTTTCACCTTATGTCTTCGTTATGGAAAGTTCGCTTGCAAGGCAATTGATGAAAAAAATGTGTAATCGAAACTGTTTCAACAGCGGCATCCACTCTAATACGTTGAAAAAAAAAAACTTAAATTAGATGTATTTCCTTACAACGGATTAAACACGATGAAACGGAAAAAATGTTTTCTTCATTTTTAAAATTGTTTGCAGCTCAAACGATAAAATAAAAGTGATTGATAACAAAGGTTAACAAAATAAAGCTATTTGCATCAGTAGTTTTTTCTAGTTTTCGAGCAACTTCGGACTAATTTGGCTAAACTCGTTATCTACATGGAAAAGATCTATTAAGCAAATAATAGACAAAGTGCTATAAATATGCAAATGTTAAATGTCAGTGTTTTCAAAACTAGAGCTGCTAGAAAAAACCGCTCTTGCCCACGCCAATACGCCTCTGAATTCAGTTTTTCAAGCGAATAAAAACGAAACAGTCTAATGTAACTGCGCTCCACATGAAAATCGTTCCACTTGTCTGCGCTTCGTTTACTTACCAAGATATAACAATACAAACTATGTACATATAGTGACTCAAAATCATCCTGGCAAGATTTTTCGTGTTTTTTTTTTTTATTCAATATATAAATTTTAATAATACATTTTTTACCCGCAGAATATAATTAAATATGCAGTATTTAATGTATTGTTTGAATAAATATGCAACAAATAGATAGGGAACTGAAAGCGAAAACATGTTAGATTTTTCGCTATAAATTCAATTAACATAAACGTACAATTTTAAAACTTGAATATTAGAATACAACTTGTGTAAACATATGTACTTAAATAAATTTTGTCTAAAATAAAATCATGAGAAAAAGTATTTTTGTAGACGCATATTGTGTTTTTCTTAGAATAAAAAGAATATAACCGGCCAATATTTTCGAATGCCACCCATCTTAGTTTTCGTTATATGAATTTTCTATTTTCTGTGAAGATCATTTTATAAATATAACATATAAATTTTATAATTAACAGTATTTATCAATTATAGAGAAATTTAGTCCAGCCGCAAAGAGAATTAAGTTGACTTTAAAATCCTTTACAAAGGATAATAGCAGCTTGAAATTTCGAAAAGTTTTACATTTATTTAGTAACTATTTTTAAGAGTAGTATAATAGATGAAATAGTGTCTAAGAAACTTAAAAATGTTTACAATGATCATTTGGATCAATATGGCTTACATAAAAATACGCATTAGCTTAAAAAAATAGTGTCAAAATTTTATAATACCAATTGATTTACATAATAAATAAAAAAAAATAAAATATAAGTTAGTAATTTACTTTGAATACGAAATTGTGAATACATTGTTTTTAAGGTGTGAAGTAAAATGAAATTGTCAAAGAATCAAAAAAGCTTTTCTAACCATATAAAACAGCTTTTAATTCTATATAGTAAAATTTTGTTCGCCTCAACTGAACAGAAGACTGGCAGACTAGCGAAAACCCATGTTATTAATGAGTGACTGTATAGTTTTACACTTAAGCCACAGCATCGGTGGAACATTCTTCTTCAACCGTAATGTACAAACCTTCCTCTTCATAAGCCGAATCGTGCTTAGCTAGAATTCTTAGCAAAGGACGTAGTTTTAACCACCACTGGGACTTAGGGATACGGTGCCTTAAATATATAAAGAAATGTATAAACCTTTGATTTTTGTTTGTAATATATCGCAAACTTACTCAAAGTTAGTTTCAGAAATTAGATCGGCCAAAGGAGTAAATCGGTATTGGCGTCTTACAATGCCCAATAAAACGGCAGATTCCTTATCAGTACACTTTATAGAACTGTCCGCTTGTTTGTTCTTCTTAAATTGTTCGGAAAACCAATCGACACATTTTGCAGCCATTTTGGTACCCATGTTGCGATCAAATGGTGTTGGAGAACCGCCCTGCTGCATATGGCCTTAAATCAAAATGCTTTACATGAAATAATTTTATAATTATCTATTTAAATTTTACCTAAAATATTCATGCGGCAAGAAAACAAGCCTTTGCCTTCTTCCGAATATAAGCGATATATGAAATCGGTATTATAATTATCGGAAGCCTTTTCATTTCGCAAAATCAGACCACGCTGTACACCTTCAGCCATTTTTGATGCCATGTGGTAAACATCTTGTTGCAAATCTTTGATTGAAAACTTCTCTTCAAATATGTAAGCAGCGTCTGCTCCGCCAGCTAAGCCGGCTAGTGTTGCCAAGTAACCACAATATCCTCCCATAGTTTCAATGACAAACACACGTCTCTTGGTTCCTTGAGCCGACTGACGAATACGATCACAAATTTCGGTTATCTCGTTGAGACCGGTATCGGCACCTAAAGAAAATTCTGTACCAGGAACATTGTTCGAAATTGTAGATGGAATAACAGCCAACGGTATACAAAACTCTGGATAATTGGAACGCTGATCAGCAATCTGCCCACAAGCATGGTAAGCTTCAAAGCCACCGATAATCAAAAGGCCCTGAATTTTAAATTCTCTAAGTCTTCCGGCAATTTCATTAAATTTACACTCGGGCAGAGTGCGTTTTGTACCTAGAAAAGCACCACCTTGTCCTACCCAACCAGTGACATCAGACCATCCCATCTCCTTAATATTGCCAGCAATCAAACCTTCAATGCCATCATGGATGCCAAACACAACATCTCCACGATAAATGCAATTTCGCACAAAACTGCGTACAGCAGCATTCATACCACAAGCCGGTGCACCTATGTGCATTACTGCCAAACGATACCCCTAATTTTAATAATAAACACATTTCTACATCCACTCTCGGTATTACTGCATTCCCAGCTCACCTGTTCATTATGTTTAGGTGGTTTCAAACGAGTCAACATCTTATAGGTTTCTAAATTGCGTTCAAACGAGCGTCCACGCAATTTAACTGCCAATTCCCAATTTCTCTCTTCCATAGCTTTAGCCACAGCTTTAGTACGTTCCACACACTCCATTAATGGAACACGCACGGCTTGATTACCGTCCAATGAAATAACAACAGGTACAGTGTCAACTGTGGCTTCCATTAAAGCTAATGTTGCCTCAGCTCCCATACGACAACCCAAAACTCGATCAAAAGCACTTGGATTGCCACCTCGTTGAACATGACCCAACACCGTAATACGGGTATCTTGCTGCAGTTTATCTACTACAACTTTTTTGATATCTTCGGCGGAAATAGCTTTACCATCACGGTCAATGGCGCCTTCAGCTACAATAATAATATTCAAACGTTGGCCGGCACTGCGTTCCTATAAACCAATGGTAATAAAATATATGTTTAAATACTTTTCTTTCGTTGTAAGACATATGAAATGCAAGTGAATACGTATTTTATTTACTATTTACATTTAGTATGCATTTTGCACTAATGTTTCGAAATAATACAAAATACTACGAGCACAAAAACAAAATAACAACAAATTTATATTATTACGTATCTTAATTGTTTAACTACTCTAATAATTTAACTGTATGTAATGAGACCAATACCAAATGAAAATAAAAATGAAAAGCATGGAATGATTCAAAAAAGCATATACGCGCGAACTTCTCAACTAATTGTATAACAATTGCTTAGAGTAAAATAATTGATTAGGATAATAGGATTGATTAGGACACGACAAAAGATTTTATATGTATGAAATTTTGAATTTTAGAAATTAGTAAAAACAAGCAAAAGCAATGAAACAAGAAAAATATTAAGCATATATGTATATATGTACATATATACGTTTTATATGAAAATATGTTTGTGAAAGACTTACTTAACATATTATAATGAAATGAAAAAATATATACAAAAATATTTAAATTTTTCCACTGTTTTGCATTGTACAAATATAAATATATAATGTACGAGTACATATGTATGCAGTATATATTTATCCCCATTTGATTTAATGAAATCCCGAAACGATATGTAAGTAAAAAGTTTGTAATTAAGCTTCCATTGAAACAATACAATTTAGAAAATGGAGTACAATTGGATATTAACCTAACCTGTAGTAATTTTTCACATAAAATATCGGTCCAATCATTTGGAGCCGGATCTTCGGGTATAAATATAGCGTCAGAACCGGTTGACATGCCGGCTTGCAGAGCTAAATAACTAAAAATTTTAAAATCATAAATTTTTATGAGGAAATGAATTTGTTTGTAAGAACATATGTATGTATATAAATTTTTGTTTATATAAAATTATAAAATTAATGATTTAGGTGACATTCATATGTAGATGTTGCAATGCGTATGTGTTTGCTTTTGAATTGCAAATTAATATGAAACTTTTCCAAGGAGGGCGAATAGTGCAATACAGGAAAATATTAAATAACGATACACATTCAAGTTAAATACAATATACTCTCTGCTTTGTTTTGCTCTATCCGATGTAAGTGCTACATTTTTCTATAAAACAATTATAATAAGCAAATAAGTTATGTTTTTTGAGTTCTGATAAGCTATAAAATAATAATAATAATGATAAGCAACAGGAAAAAAGAAAACATTTATATTTTGGCAAACGTGACCACTAATTTGTTATATTTTTTCTTGCCTGACTTAATTGTTGGCAAAGCCTTTCGGGCCAATCAGATTTTGGAGGGGCTTCAGGAATAAAAATATGATCTGCTTCACTTGATAAACCAGCTACTAGAGCCAAATAACTGCAAAAGAAAATAACGAGAACACAAAATGGATGACAGAGAACATACATCAACGAACAAAGGATTTTGGATATAACAATTGTCTCTGTTGGAAGTATGTACAGTCTTCACACAAATGTACACGATTTTTACATTCCATAATCAAAAGCTATTTTAACATGTGAATATGTATATTTGGCCTGTAAGAATGTATTATAGTTTTTTGTTTAAACTACCATCTTCACACAGTTTTGATTAGTATCGAAATTCTACAAATAGATGTGCAGGTATAAAGATAAACCATTAATAATATTTATCGGCCAATTTTTAATTTTTTTTTTTTTTTTGCTTTTAAATTATGAACTAAATGAAACCAAAACCATTAAATACTCATGGAACATAGGTAATATACGAGTGTGTTTGGAATAAAATTCATCAAGCAATATCTGACTAAATATCAAAAATAACATTTTCTTTGAATATATATGCTTTAAGACATGATTATTTTGATGAGATTGAACGTTTTATATTTACAAAAATATTAATTGAACTAATATATTTAATTCTTGCCTGTATTAATTTATTGCAAAGTTTTTCTGGCCAATCGTGTGGTGGTGGCGATTCGGGACAAAAAACATAATCAGCCTCCGATATAATGCCAGTAACTACGGGTAAATAACTTATTCAAAGGAATTAATAGCTTAATATAAATACAAGTTTTTAGTTCGGGTTTTCTACGAGAGTTTTTAACCAATTTTATACATCTCATACAAATATTTTTAATTTTAAAGTGGAGATAAATTTTTAGTTTATCCCTGAATTAAATTGAAGTTTGTAACGAATAACTTGTTTTTATAAGAACGGATGATGTCACCATAAAACCTACTCAGTTTTATGCGGACACCATATCAGAAATTTATTGATTGTATATGTATACGCTATATTGGAGTGATTTGTTCGTTTACGGTCGTAAATGCAGTACTGCGCTGCTGCAGAAAAGCAATTTTCTCCGCTGTACCGATATAAATCAAATGATGTTCTTCTGACCCACATTTAACATATTTTTGGACACCATCTGCTTCGCTGTTGCAGTTAAGAACACTTTATTTAACTGTTGCAGCGCAATATAGCATTTACGAATGCGCCCTTTGCATTTCTCAACTTACCCACAATGTCTTCCCATTACTTCCATAATAAATGTACGCTGATGAGAATAAGCTGTACTAACAATGGCATCTATAGCTTCAATAATACGATGCAAGGCTGAATCAGTACCAATCGTCATATCAGTACCACAGAAATCGTTGTCAATAGAACCGACCTAAGAAAGTAAAAAAAAAATTGTTAAACTTCTTAAATTTGTTGATAAATTTTATACACCCACCAATCCCACGATATGTAAAACATCATATTTTTTTCTTTGTTCCTCAGTAATTTTGCCATCCTTTAGAAGCTCATCTAACAATGATGACCACTCTTGTCGAAATAAATTCGCACCTGTTAAGGAACCGTCACCGCCTATTACAACCAAATTAGAAATGCCTTTCTGAATAAGATTTTGTGCAGCCTTAAGTCGCCCTGCGCGTTCGCGAAAATCTGAACATCTTGCTGATCCAATAACAGTGCCACCACGATGAATAATGGATGATACAGAAGACCAATTGGCTTCAACAATATTATCGCCGCCATCTACCATTCCTTGGTATCCCTCTCGAATGAAATACGCCTTAAAATACATATAAAAAAGATTTCATACAACAGTAATAACATTAATGTGTATTATTACACATTATAAAATAATAATATTAATATTAAGATTAATAATATTAATAATAATAATAATTTAATATTTTATTGTTTGTTGTTGGCTTAGCTAGGTATATGTCTGCCACAGACTACAAATACTATATGAGAATTTAAACAGAACTCAATCATTAAATAGTTATTTTGGAGATTGTTATAATTTATATTTTTAATTTTTTAATTTAATTATTCATTTACAATATAAAAATAGTGCATTTTACTTGTTTATGAAAACCTTGTTAAACCGTAATGGCTCGTCTGTAAGGTTAGTACGAGGTCTGTTCAATAGAAAAGATGAATTTTAATTTTTTCCCAAAGAGTTTATTTATGCATCAATTTCTATTTTGTCCGCTTCAAAGTATTTCCCCTTACATATAATACACTTGTGCCAGCGTTTTCTCCAATCCTAGAAGATTTTCTGATATTCACTTTTTGGTGTGCCCTTGAGCTATTTGAGCGATTTAATATTTATCTCCTCAATCGTCGCAAAACGCCGTCCTTTCATGGGTGTATTCAATTTTGGGAACAAGAAAATTTCGCAGGACCAAATCTGATTAATACGATGACAGATGCATGATTACCATATTCTTTTCGGCCAAAAAAATTACAAACAAGCAATGTCGAGTGCCATACGCTTCATGCCCAAAATTTAAAAAAAAAAATTGTATGGCGCGAGCCAAGCGGTTTGCCGACATCCTCTGCAGCTTCTCTAATAGTAATTCGACGATTCTCCATAACAATTTTTCACACTTTCTCAGCAAGTTCCATTTTTCCATTCCATTTTTCCAATCCATTTTTTTCCACAGCAGAAAATTGCCGAACAATCAAAACACGTCTAACCGTTGTGCCTCTCACAAACAAACTAAACACAAAAAACCCAACTAAGAACATACGTTCGAGACAAGTGTGCCAACATTTTCTATTGAACAGACCTCGTAGTGAGAAGAGATGAGTGTACTCTTCAATTCGAATTTTTCATATTTCATAATTGGCATGTTTGTGCTTCTCTGACATATATTATTTCTTCCGTTAAATAAATATTCCGGTGCTTCTCCGGAATATTTAGCCATTTTAATGATTCAAGCATAAAGTTGATTGATGTGTACCTGTTGCATTTTAATATACTTAGTTCGCATTACTCTATTTTGAATTTTTTGTAGTGGATCTATCTGCTGTGTAGTGCAGCATGAATATAAAATTGTAAACCCTGATTCGAAATGTGGCTTTATTAAGTATTATATATGTTTATTGCCGTTACAACTGATTTGACTTCTTATTATTTTGCAAAAACTAATTTTCTTGCCAACTTTTTTTGCAAATATAGTTAATAGTTTTAAGTTTCAGTTATTATTATTATTCAAAATTAATTTATTTGATTATTTATTTTGAAAATTTGGCTGCTATTTGTATTTATTACTAATATTTTCATTTTGTTTTTATTCTATTTAAGTTTGTTCATTTTCATTTGTATAAGATTATCACACCATTGTTGACAAGATTCACCTTCCCCGAAAATAACCATAAACGGCTTTTTCGTTTGAAATACACGTGTTTATATATATGAAAGTATGTACTCGTATGTATTTAGTTTTTTTACAGTAGATATTCAAATATATGTACATAATAAAAAAAATAGTTTTGTGTCAATTTCATGGTTTTACATATATACAGCAAATACATACATTTATATTAAAAGTATTAATTATTACTCAAATTGTATGTGCTCACCTAGTTCCACAAGGAACTAACAGTATGCATATAGAATTATTTCGCATTTAATTGTTTTTGGCAGATCATTTATATATGTATATTGTGAATAATAAAGCTGGTGGTACTCCATATTCGTTAACAATTAAATTAGATTGCACATTGTTTACTTTTGTTATTTGCTTCATTTTCATCAAATATGATTAAACCATTTAGATTTTTATACCGAACTCCGTAGCAATGTAGTTTTCGTAGAAGAATAGTTTTGAATGCTCATGTAAAATCAAGGAAGATTCCAACAATTGTATTGTTTGTATTGTCTATCACGTGATATTAACGTAGTTCAAATGTGAAATTTTTTCTAAATTTTGATAATATATTTTAGTTTCACATATTGTTCTAATTGTTCTTTAAGCACAATTTCTAATATTTTTGCAAATCATTAAATTATTAATTGGTCGGAACTCTTACAAATATTTTGTTTTTGACACATTTTCAATGGGAGTTACTATCGAAGTTTTCAAGTTTTTCAGAAACACGCCAGTTTTTAAAGATTCGTTTATTATATCTAGTATTTCTTTTCCTACTATATTCCAACTATGGAGTATTATTTTACTATTTACTTTATAAAAGTCCGGCTTATTTTTCAAGTTCTTACATAGTGCTAAATTAAAGTTATTAAACGTAGTTTAAATATGGAAATTATCACAGGTACGTTAGAAGCATAATGCACAGTATTTATTTCGGATTTTTTTTTATTTTACGCTATTTATGAAATATTTGTTAAAATTTTCAGCTTTGTATATCGAAATTATTCTTATATTCTACTTTATGAAATATCACAGTATCAATTGAACTTTTAAATTTGTTTAATATTAGGTTTTTTATTTCCCTTCGCAATTCCTTTTCATCTTTGCCAAAAGTGATCTTGTTATTTACATTTTTCATTTTGTTTTAACTGTGTATATATTTCTAATAGTTTTGTAATTTGTCTATGCTTCGTTTGTATTTTCTTATCTTAACGTTGCAGTTTAGATCATTATTGTTGTTTATTCTCTGTATATTTTGTATTTCAATGTTAAATTGGTGTCTATTATACTTATTCTTTATTGGTGTTGTTATTATGTTTATATTTATTACTATCTATTATTATACCTATTGCTTCGTAGTCTGAAATTTTATTCGTAATGATAACTTTTGCAGCTGTTACTCGCCACTATATAATCTATTGAAATTTTGGAGTTCCTGTGTATTATTCAAGTATACAAATAATCTTCTTATAAAAACTTTATGCCAATCAATATTAAAATCATCCGCTATTATAATATCACAGTTTATTTCAGTTAGTTCTTCTACTATAGCTACAAATGCTTCCAGAAATTGATATTTGGCACTGCTTGGGGACCTGTAAACAGTAGCTATAACAAATTTGTTGTTATATTAGAGGAACAAATTTAAAATGGTTTGTGTCATAATTAACAAACAAACAGGAAGCAAATCACCAACGTAAACAATATTAAATTCAGTACAAGGACTTCAACAAGGATGAATTTTAGGAGCAATAATTATTTATTATATACATAAGTATATGCCATTGCAAACGTATTGAAGAAATACGAAACATTTTTATATGTTGATGACAGTGTGTCTTCACGGAAGGAGGGCTTAGTCACGGTTGTTTTTTGTCACGAAAATTTTACTTAGGATATGGAAAATGTGAACATTTAGCTAAATGTAAATAATTTTAAATTAAAACGAAAATTATGGAAATAAAAAGTAATCGCAATACCATTTTTAAAGTAAATGATTAAATTATAAAGTATCAAATAAAATATTCAGACTACATTATTGAAAAACGGTTAAAATTTAAAAACCATATTGACTAGTTTTCCAAAAAAATGTTTATTAATAGGTATGGCATTTTAAGATAAGAGTATATTAATGATTTCAAAGGATAATAAATGGGTTTCTGCATTTAATATGGAAAATGATAATTCAATATATCTCTTATGAAGAATCGTTGGTGTATACACTATCAAGATGTTGGTGAAGTAACCTATAACTCGAATGTACTTCGATATCATTATAATGTTGGTAGTTTCTCTTATTTCGAAAAATCGGATTAACTATGTATGTACAAACCGAAAATTTTTAAAACAAGATATAACACCGAAATGAAAGCAGTAGAGAATACAGAATAGTGAAATAAAAATGCAATCACAATTAAACAAACTGGAACTAGAATAATTCAAAAATAGAAGAAATATTGAAAAAAAAAATTCCGTCATTATTTTGGTTCACTTTTTTTGTACTAAGCAATTAAATACAATCCAAAAATAGTGCTCGAAATTCAAGAGCTTAATCTCAATTTGTGAAAATAGAAAACTAGTCACTCGACCATGAACAATTAAATATAATCAATAGGCTAATGATAATGAAAACATAGATATGATTGTTTAACATTTATGTACCTTGCAGCCTAAATAAATTGCCATTCGGACACAAGCTCTGACGGCAGCATTCATTCCTTGAGAATCGCCACCGCTGGTGAAAACGGCCAAACCCTTACCCTTATGAGAACCACGTTCAATAAAACGTTGTTTTACTTTAGTAGTCGTCATTTTATAACTTATGAATTCTTTTCAATTTTAGACACTATGCGGGCCTTGAATAATAAAATTTTTAAATATATTTCTTTTTTCTATATTTTTTTCACACACACACTATTTCTGTATAACAAATCGGCCGTTGAAATGTCTATAATTGTCTAACACTTTCCCTTTTATTTTAGCAAATTACAATTTACTTGAAGGGAAGAGCGATGCCATTTATGTACTTATAAGTATGTATGTCGTTTTTGCCTGGAATTATTCACTTTTTTAATTTATAAAATAATCGGGGTTTGAAACTAATATAAACAGGCTACAAAATTCTGACAAATGAATTAAAATTTTAAATGTATAGTGTGTGAGTGCGTTCCACCAAGGTGACACTAAAGTTTGGCGTTTCAAGGTGACCTTTAAAGATTCTGTTATGAGTCTTTAAGTATACAGTAGAAGTATCGTAAAGTATATTAACATAACATATAAATAAATAAATATATACCTTGGCAGAATTTTTGATGTTAACATATATATCAAAACCTGAATTTCGCCACCTTGCGTAGCAATTAACTTATTACATAGCTGGCGATCACCATTAGCCCTCAACTTTTCACGTGCAACAACATAACATATGGCTCGTGGAGACCAACTCATGTTCATGTTTCATTTGTTACACGAATATATTTCCAAACATGCATGTTTGTCATGTCGAAGTAAACTTACAAATCCACATGCCAATCAAAGTAGAAAACGGCACATACATACAAAAAAAAATAAATACATATACAACATATATAAACATGAGCCACAACACATATACACAACAATGAGACATCAAAATATTAATACCGTAGCTCTGCCGAGGACATGTTCAGGGTTAAGTTGGTGACTAGTGAAGAAGTCGTGTTCAATCCTCATAAATTCAGTACAGCGAATTTCTCATGTCTTACAGTATAATCCTGTAGTTTTCCTTCATCTGGCAGCATTATTTGTGTATTGTATAAACAACTAATTTTTCTTTGAAATTGTCTTGCCAACTGCTCATCAATTGCTACAGGGAAAACTCATATTAGGTGGAAGCCAAAAATCATATAAATTTTTTCTTATAACTGTCAAATTTTTCGTTTCTCAAATTTTGTTACTATATTGTAATTATTGGCTACTATTGGTTTAGATTACTTTTAAATTTCCTTTGCTTTCTCATTTTAGTCTGCTGTTTTTGCCAGTGTGTATAGAGTTTTAAATATGTATGTATGTACATATGTTGTTGGATTTACCTGATTCAGACACTTTCATATACGAACATAACCAAGTCCCATATAAGTATAAGGTCTTGCGAGGCCAATTGATTAAAACAACTCAGAGAATACAGTTATCAAGCTCATTATGAAAAAGTGGGCGGGAAAACTGTTGTGTTTTTATATATAAACTTATTCAATTATCTTATCTATCAATTGGGATGCTGAATAGACCTTATTCATAGAATTTGCTTACTCCGTAATTGACCAAACTTTTTTACTATGATCTACTCATGGTCTAAAATAAGCACCACCGAAGGGCGGGCATATAGACTAACTTAATACCTAATTAAAAAAACTGACCACTTGCAAATCTATCGTTTTGGAACACTGGATTCACGTAACATCGGTGAATTTCTTTTCACAAATTTTTTTGGTTGGTATCTAAGTTACTCCAGCTGTGCTGCTATCAACTACTTGCAGATAATTATATTCTTGACCAGACATTTGAAAATAGTGGATTAAAAAATAGTTTATTTAATATTTATACAATATTACAAATAATTTAATATCTCCGATCCCTTCGATCGCGATCATGTCGACTTCGCTCGCTACGGTAATCATCACGGCGATCATAACGATCATCTATATAATCGTCTCTACGGCGATTGTCGGCCCGATCCCTATTGCGATCTCGTTCCCTATCTCTTAGGCGGTCATCGTAGCGAGTTCGTTCATAATCTCGGCGTTCTCTTTCACGTTCACGTTGATAACGATCAAGATCATCATTGTAATCACGCGACCGACTGCTATGATTTAATGGAGCACCACTACTTCCATCTCGCTTATTTGGAGATAGAGATCTTGATTTAGAACGATCTATTCTCGATTTTTTCATAGTTCTCCCTTTCGTATGATTTTCTTCTTCTGGATTCTCTTCTTCGCTCACAATATCATCATCGAGATCTTCGTCTAATACAGAAACTTTCGGTTCCAGTTCATTGTTTTCTTCCAAAACAGATCTTTTCTGAATACGCGGCAAAATTATATCACAAACTCGGTCGCTTCTCAGAAGCTCATCTATAAATTCGTCCATGTACACAATTTCATACTGACCAACTCGATTTTGTCTCCTAAGTTTACGATTATCAATATATAAAGGTTCCAAGTACTTGTAACAATCTAATGCGCTTCCAGTTAAACGAAGATAAAAAGCACCTAATGCTCTTACGTACTTGAATTCTTCATTTTTTATAAACTCTACCACAATATCTTTCTCCGGTTGTATTTGCAGCATTTTCAAAGTTAGGCAAAGGAACTGTGTAGGTTTTATATTTCCACCGTACACTCCTCCGATAAATCGCAACTCCATAGCTTTGTCCACTAAAAGCTCCGCAGTCAGAGCAAAGCATTGTTCTTTCCAATATTTTGAGTCGTATATGCGAGAGCGGATAATTTTTTCAATAAGATACTGCGGATTTGTGCCATGTATATTTTTGGCTTCTTTAACGGTACGGTTGGCCATTACTTAAACTTGTAAAACATTTATAATAATATTTATGTATTAATATTGTATATGTCGTGATTCTCCTGATTTTATCTATGTTTTCATTCACCCAAATAATAAATAACGCCTTCTATTAAGTTTTTTGACACTTGACAGTTTCTAATAGAGGTGTTTAATTTCTCATTAACATAAATAGTGTAGTCAACTTCATCGTTATTTTCTAAACGATCCATTTTAACTTGCGTCCACACCAAACATTAAATAACATCACGTTTATGTTAACTCACTGTAGAACTCCGATTTTAGATGTCTTGTCGTTCAAAATTCTTTTTAACAGCTCCTTTCTAGCAGAAAGTGATGTTTATGGTTTGCAGCGGTCTTTAATTTGTTGCTTTATAACATATCATGTGAATAAATTTAGTAACGAACGAACTGCTTGCTAAACAATAAACACAGCATATATAAGAATATATAAATTCTTTCGTAACTATTGTATTTAATAAATGCATTGTTTGTTGTGGCTTTAGCTGTTCAAATACCGAATTTTATTAGTCGCATTTCGCAATTGAAAATGTTGGAAAAAAACTGACGAAACCTTTATACTTCTATGTATATTAAAATTATCGCATGTTTTTAGCAAACTATAATATTTAATTTCGTGCTCGTACGTGTTCTTCGGAGCAGTCTCTGAAAATCATTTGAACTTAATCCCAAAGGAAGACGTAGAAAGGAAAGATCAAGCTGAAGCAGATCTCGCAAAATAAGAGTAGTATTATATAGACGCGTATGGAAAACTATTCTGAATATGACGTTTGTATTGTTCAACATTTTTGAAGAGAGATGAAGCTGATGTTAAAAAGAAAATCGAGAAGGATAAAATAATTGATTATTATATTAAGATATGTATGTATTGTTCGTTGTTGGATTAGCCGAGTATATCCCTGCATTTCCTTGACTATTACCTCTACGACGAATTACAAAAATTCATTCACTATGATGAACAACTTTCATCAGGTGTGGATACTATATAAGGTTACCCATGTCAACATGCCTTGATGAGATATATATTTACACTGTACCCAGTAACAGCAGAAAAACCAAAACAAAAGTAATTGTCAAAACAAATGTCAGTGTAGGATGACGCACTATTGAAAAAAAGTAGAATATATGTACATATTTATAAATCGCAATTGTAGCTGAAGAATTTTAATTTTTTTATATTTTTGCAAAATAATAAATCTATTGAGATGAGTTTCTTCGGGAAAATCTTCGGCGGTAAAAAGGAACAAGCGCCTAGTACAGGGGAAGCAATACAAAAACTGCGAGAAACTGAAAATATGCTCATTAAGAAGCAAGAATTTTTGGAATCTAAAATCGAAGAGGAACTAAATGTAGCTAGAAAAAATGCTTCCAAGAACAAAAGAGGTATGATGTCTACATCTTTTGTATTCGCAAAGGCAGTGTAGGAATGCATGTAAGGTTTTCCTTTCAATTCGCGTGTGATTCTGTGTGGTTACAAAGTATTTTCATGATGACTCATTTACATTTTGTTTGTTTTTTTATGTTTCTAGTTAGTAATCAAACATTTTTAACCATTATCAGTGCTAGATTATAATTACATACATGTATTTATTTTCTTTTCATCTTGCAATGTATTTCAATTCGGCTCGATACTTCTGATGTGATGTTGCGATATCTGGAAAATTTTGTCACACTAGAGCGTAATGTTAATAAAACCTTTATAATACTTTCAAAATTAATTTAATTACTTATATATAAATAATTTAGTACAAATTGACGAATATATGATGGATATACATACACATATAAAATTGGATTGCGAAAAAGAGCAGAGTTGATTGGATTAAAAGTTTTTTAATGATACTTAATATTGAAATTTATTATTCGGGGTTTTCTCCCCAAACTAATTGTTAAAACAATTAGGGTTTTTGCAAAATGCATTTTTGTTGTGGCTTTAGCTCTTTATATGCCGACATTTGAAAAGCTAAAGCCACAACAAACAATGCGTTTTTTAATAATTTTAAATTATAAAACTTACTACTCTTTCGTTTCCATTTCGAAGCACTAGCAAGAGCAAGATCAGTCCCAACTTTGATTAATTTTGGAACGCTTGTCAAAATTAGCAAAATATGATGTCGCAAGCAGGGAAACCGTTATATATATTCTCTCGTCTGTTAAGAAAGCTTAATTAATGATTTTTGGTGTATTTTGCCCTTTAAAATTTATTCTTAATAATCGTACACATGTTTGAATCTTTTTTGAATTTTTAGAAGTATGTCTTCAAAATTTAACATTTATGCAAGTGATCTAAAAACACCGCTTTGTAATCAAAACCGTTTATATGGAAATATGGTCAAAGCATGGTTTATGAAAATATTTAAAGCCTTGGCAATGATTCCTCCCCTTTTACGGAGATAACTCCTTCAATATTTTTATACTGCTATAAAAACTAAAGCTACTAAAAAAGCCAATCCTCCTTTTCACTTTTCATATGTGCTTTGACAAATAGTATCACCAGCAAGCGCAGAAATGTGACTCCGGAAAACATTCATAAACATATGCTATCTTAACCCAAACTGCAATCGTCTGAGATACTCAAAAAAGTCTTCTCCCTTGATAGAAAATTTAGGCTAGCATATTTCAAATTCGCAGTTAAATTTCGTGGTTGTGCACTTATTCAATTTGATAAATTCTTCTATATACATATTACACAACGCGTCCAAGTAAGACTATTGCTAAACTTTTAATACGATTTTGTTTTTTCGTTTAGTTAGGAGTAGGATATTGACCACTACTATTTCCAGTTTCGGTTTTGTACAGATAATTTGTTTCAAAGATTGTACACTAGTGTGACTTCCTTCCACATTGAATTGAGAATATTTTTGATAATTTATATTGAGTTCGTATATATTTTATTTTTTGTTACTTCTAATTATAATTCGATATGTTTTATTCCTTACCGCTTGTATCTTGATGGCGGCTGAAGAACCAAACAAGAATATGAAGATAGATTTTGCGAGAATTCGCAAATCAATATGTTAAAACTCAATTATAGATAAATGCTAAAAAAACTCTACAATTTTGTAAAAGAAATAGCGCTCCACATTTAGATTTGTTAATCATATTTATATATAAAAAAAATAAATGTGAGATATTTGGAAGAATAATAACGATGTTATATCGTATACATTCCAAAAAGATATTGTTCACAAATTTAAAGACAAAGCTATAAATAAAAACGATATCATTAAACTTACTAGATTAAAAATAAGTCATTGTTTACTCTGACATAAATATGTCATCGAAAAGAAGCATCCTCGATCAGGGAAGTGTTAATTAAAATAAATAAATAATTAATATATATCTCATATTTGAAATGATTGTACATCTGTGAGGAAAAAACGATAGAAATATAAATAAATAATACTGAATTTCGGCGAAGGAAAGTGAATTTGAAATTCATAAAATTTCTCGCAGAAATAGATTTAAATAATTCGAAAATTCAATTGTCTTCAAAGTCTGATTGAATTGCTACAGCTTATACACATATAAACTATAATTAATTAAATGAATATGTTTTTTTTAATGTATATATTATGATTAATTCATTGTTATACAAACGGAGGATATAGCCTCTAAGTTGGGACATTCCAAATATTAAATAAATAAGAAAATTATTTGAATGAAATTTAATATATAGAAGAACATCCGAAATAATTTATTTGTAAATTCAATAAAATGTATTATAATAGGACTTAAATAATATCTTTTCAATTAACTAAACTAGTTTTTCGACCTTTTTGTTTTAATATATCTTTTATTTCATAAACCAGCTTTAGGTCCTTTTATAAAAAACAAACAAATTTATTTTATTCATATTAATATATTATGCCATAATATTTGTAAATAAATGTTTTATTATGAATGTATATTCATACATATACTCATGTATTAGTACAAATATAATTTTCGAATCAGTCTAAGAGAGGTTTTTCGCGTCTATGTTACAAATTTGAAGTTTGTAATTGAAGTAATAACAAGGAATATATATTTTTGATAAATTTTAGTTGCCTTACAAGCCCTTAAAAAGAAAAAGCGCCTGGAAAAACAATTACAACAAATCGATGGCACTTTATCTACAATTGAAATGCAGCGTGAAGCACTGGAAAGTGCCAACACCAATACCGCTGTATTGACAACTATGAAAAATGCTGCTGATGCTCTTAAATCAGCGCATCAAAACATGTAAGTATTGAGTAATCAGTTGCACTGTTTTGATTTGTATATAAATATTTGAACATTTATTTGCAGGGATGTCGATAAGGTTCATGATATGATGGATGATATCGCTGAACAACAAGATGTAGCACGTGAAATTTCTGATGCCATTTCAAATCCTGTAGCATTCGGTGCCGATATTGATGATGAAGACTTAGAACGTGAATTGGATGAGTTAGAACAAGAGAACTTTGATAAAGAAATTATCGGCATACCAGAGCCTGCAACAACGCTACCAGAAGTACCAGATGATGAAGTTGCCCAGAAGACAAAAGAAAAAAAGAAAGCTACTCCTACTAATAATGCCGAAACAATTTCAGATGGTAACTGATATAAATACACATTTTATAATTTGAACTTTTTATCTATGTTTTCCTTGTTTAATCGCATTTTCAGATGATCCTGATATGAAACAATTATTGGCATGGGCTAACTGAGCAAACATCTGGTAATGTCTCAACCCCGGTCTCGTAACCATCTTTTTATTTGTATCTAAGTCTTAATAAATTAATACTATAAATTATAATTCATCTTAATTTTTGGCGAAAATCATTAAGCAAATTATCAGGTGGTATACAATAAAAATAACTAATATACTAGAGAATGGTATAATTCAATTTAAAATTAATTGAGCTTGTTTTTAACAATAAAAGTTTTAAACTTTTCTTAGGAACACAAGTATTACCCAAAAATAAAGAAAACAAATGTTCTGCAGTACGAAGTTTTAACAATGACATAAATAGAGAATAAAAAACTAAAAAATTTAATAAGAGTTGACATGCCTTTGCTCCCAAATCTAATAAAAAGTTACGAAGAGTAAAAAAAAAATAATAATTTAAAGTAAAAATCAAAATTGTTGACCTTGAGTAACTTTCGTTAATGTAAATAAATAATTTCAATAAATATATAATATAAGCAAATTGTATCTTACATAAAGACTAATATTTGTACACAGTTGTGTGCTTATTTGAAATAATCCATGAAGTTGCATTAAGGGCATGTTATGAATATTAATTGCCTTGCGCGGCGTTGTGGGTGACGTACAGCGGTAGTCAATAGTCGTTCAAATAAAGCAAATACAACAGTAACTTATAATTAAATTAAGCAATTGTTTTTTTTTTAATTGAAATACAGTCTTATTTATATTGGTCAATATTTGGACACATTTTCATTGAAATCGGCAAATAGATTGCGTGCAACTAAATAGCAAAAATTCAATCAGTCCTCTAAAGTAATCTCAGTGGAAAACATTGTAATCGTATATATGTAAATATCAAAATAAAATGAAGCTGCAGCTTTTGTCATTCGTGGTATTTATTTGATTTATTTATAAGATATAAGTTTGTTTGTATGTGCATTTGCATAACAGTTTATTTTAGCATCTTTTGTGAAACTTCCTCAAGGGATATTAAATAACATTCACGATTCAATTGGTTGGTCAAATGTAGATTTGATAAATTTCCAGTATTTTAAGAACCTTCCATCACAAGACCCCAAAAGAGCGGCACAAACGGATCGTGTTCTAGAACATTTTCAGCGGAAGAAAGCAATTTTAGATTATTTCGAAAATTTATTCTTTGGCAATTCACCTTTTACTAAAGAGAGTGAAATTCTATTTGATCCTCACTTTGGCCAGGCATGGCGTTCGCATTACGTACGAAAGTTTGGCTGGAGAGGTGAGCGTCTAATCGATGCTTTGGGGAAAGGGTACACGATTAAACAATTGAGACGCTTTGGAGCTCTTCCTAAGGATTATGGCACAAAGTACTATCCTAATTGAAAAATTCAAAGTATTCAGTATATTTTTTATTAATGTATATATTTATTTAAATAAACCGAAATCTTTTACTAAAAGAACAAATGTTAGTGTTTTTTTTTATTTATACAGCTTGAAATAATCGAATAAAACAAATGTCATATGTACATATAAATTTGGAAATGGCATTGGCCTGTTATGCAATCAAATGAGGATAATATGAACATTTCATTACAGATGACTAACGGCGTTGTTGTTTCTGTATAAAGTGTGAAATTGCTCGCCCTTTTAAAGAGAAAAAAGGAATTAACTATCCTTTTTTTAGTTATACCGGTTAATAGCTTTATTAAATATTGATTATTTTAGCACTTGCAAGAATCGAAACCGCATATGTGCCATATTAGGTATTTTTGACTAAAAGAGTTTCAAATTAACGTGATATTTGAATATAATTTCTGTGCTTCAAATTTTCGCAAATGGACACTGACGTATTTTTAAAACAGAAATATGAATTATAAATCCTAGAGCAGCTGACAGCAATTGTACCCTTGATGTATTAACTCCGAATCGAACCAGTGTCATTTTCGGCATGTAATAGAAATCCTATGATGATGGTGTGGTATGAACACGTTTATGCAAGTTTTCTCCTTTTGATTTCAGGAATCCAACTTAAAATTGGGATTTATTAACCTAAAATGTTTAATGTTCTTCAACAAGTGTTTGAACTGAAATGTTTAGCTGTACGACGATGTAATACAAACTGAAAATGTTGATGTGTTGTCCTCAATATGTATGCGGAAAAAATTTTGATGGTTATATATAAAGAAAATAAAAAATTCACTTTAAAAGCATAATGTTGTAACCAAGTAAGTCCCCAATGCTATGATTTCAAATAGTTTAAATTGCTTTATTCCAAATGACAATATTTATTTCAATTACTATAAATTAATGAATTATACTCTTCTCTTTTGTGTGGATATATATAGGACATTGTTGCCACGTATAAAAGCATCTCCATATTTGTTTTTCAATTGGCCATTGACGTACTCCTCGGTCTGATCTAGAGCGATATTCATATAACCATCCAAGCAAGCCAAAACTCCTAAAAATTATAATAAAAGTTTATTTAATAAACAATTTCTTAAGATAATATTTTAGCTAAGAAAGAATCAACAATATTATGAGTGTTGTTTTAAACATTCCAAATATTGGGAGTTTTTAAGGTGATTTTTCCAATATAAAGGAAATCGTAGAGTTTGGTGAGCATTTGAGCATTCTTCTTTTCCAGAAAAGAAACTTGGAGGACTGGGCTAGCAGTCAGTGGTCCTGCCGTAGACCCTGGGCGTTTCTGCTTTGTCATTTTTACTCTTCTTCAATTTTTCATTCTCTATCTCTCATAAAGGTACCAAATCATGTATCCAAGTGATATGTACATACATACATACGTATGTATATATGCAAAAGTTGACAAATATATATACGGACATACGTGTGTATATAACGCATTCCGGATGATAAGAAAGGTTTCCATATCGAATTGTAAGAATGTATATTCTACCTCAAAGCACGCTTATACTGCTGGTCTTTTTATTTCTTAAGCTTTGATCGTGTTCCGCATTGCGGTAAGGTGCAGTTTATTACACATCAAACCACTATTCATTGCTCTTCTTATCCGAAATCAGAAATGACTTCAAAAGACTCACAAATAATATATTTTTAAAAAGTATTTATTGTGGTTACTTCTGAATGATATCAACGTACCTCTATAGTCCACACCACTATTTAGTTTTACAACAACAGGACGTCCATGAATTTGGTTTATAAATTGTGACAGAGCTTCCTTGCGGGACATGGCAGAATTTATTATCACAATTGTTTCTTATTTGGGTTTTCTGGTTTGAACTCCTTCCAAATTGTGGAATATAGAAGACAAAATCACAGGGTGTACACTGTGGTAAAAATAAGCAAAAAAATGAAACGGGGCGTCTTCTCTTACCAGGTGATGTTGTGAACACAGCTGAGCTGCTTATTTTTTCCTAATTGGATGCTCGTATGTCAATTATTTTATGTTAATATAGACCTCAGCATTTAATACAACACCAACGGTATGTTGTCAGGCACAACATATACACAACATATACTTAAGTTTTGATTGCTGTAAATATATGGAGATATTAAAAAAATATTGTGCAACATTGGAATTTGAAAAAATTATTAAAAAAGTAATTCACGAATGAAAAACTTTAGTTATATAAAAAAACAATAAATTTTAATTAAAAAATGTCATATGATCAAACCACTTCGTGGTATTTGTTCTTGAATTAAGGCCATATTATAGTTAATTTGCCTTGAACAAACTTGTATTAATAATAAGGCGCATAATACAAGGTGGTGTCATAAATGAATTACACTTGCCTTCGTGTATTTTGTTGTTGCTAAGAAGCCGAAGAAGGCATAATCTCTATATTCGGCTGTACTTTTCACATCACCTGGCAGAGTTCATTTATTACGGTTAATACCCATGCCACAGAGTAGTTCATAAATTTATAAAACGTTGTCTCCAGCAGGGCTGGCAGTGCAGATTCTCTTTCGTCGATCATATGTTTTAAACGGGAAAAATTTGCTTCATATAACACTTGACACATGTTGTTAGCTTGCTTAAGGTGAATTCACCCATTCGTTCTGAACGAAATTTTTGTTGTTGTTCCGCTTTAAATTTAATCTCTTTCACAAAATAGAGACGTTAAACTACATATAAAAAAAGCGTTCGAAACGTTCAGAACGAATGGGTGAATTCACCTTTATTATATATCTACATGTTATGTAGATTAAAATCACAAGGAAGTGTAAACAATTCTCTAACGACTTTAAGGAATTGTCAACAATAAACTTAAACTAACGTATATACTAGTGTGTTGTTTGCAATTTGATAGATTGGGAGTCAGCTGCAACATATTTAGGTACGTTATCTTGGCGCTTGTGCTTTGGTCATAACCAAATAACCAATATATGTATGTATGTATGTACATGCATTTAACAAGCGGCCACGCTATTTTACTTTGTGAAATTTTATTCTTTTATCCATTTTTCTCTATTTGAATTCCAAGAAAGTTAAGTATTTTTTCTCGCCATAAGAAATACGTCCCTGAAAAGATTAAGAAGATATACATATATGGGACTATACAGCATCAAAATGCTTGACATCAATCTCGTATACGTATTAAGTCTTTTATTAATAAAAGTTTTATAAAGTTATAAAGGTATTAATATTTCAATACACTTTTGCTATCTTTATCAGTGAAAAAATTATTATATAGAGGATAACAAAAACTTTGAAATTTCATTTTTATATTTTTTGTCAGAAAGCAATTTTTCTTCAGAAGAAAATGCCAAAGTGTGCTTATATAATATGGACATGATAATAAATTTATCAAACGCTATTTTTACCACGAGAATCTATGTGACTTTGAATAATCTATATGTATATAAAAATAAGTCCGTATATGTACGTCGCCGAACTATCATAAACGCGTCGAGCGATTTCAACCAAACTTATACACTAGTAGGCAGTGGCCCATATATGGTTTATATGAAGTTTGGTTAAAATCCGATAACGCATGTGTGTGCGGTGCGTATGTGAAGTGAGTGTGTTTTTGGAAACAAAACCTTTATTAAAAACAAGTGTGTTTCTTTTCTTATTTTCTTTTGCCGTGCGAAGCAGGCAACGGGCCCGCTAGTTATATATAATAATAAAAGAAAATATCCCAAGTTTCCTCTATTTTAAATACGTAATTTTTGTATCAGAATGTTGTTGTCTTTGTAAACTTCCGAGTTCATTTCGTACTGTGCGTCTTTTATATTGACGCGAAAAATTTGAAATCAAACGTTTTTGATTTCCCATCATGCACCCTCTGTGTTGCATACAAAAAAATTTTTACCAAACCACCACAATGCTGTATGAGTATTTTGAACACTTTAGGTTTCTTGCTCTTGACAGTTGGGAATGAAACAAAATTGATTGACTGTGATAAAATGCCATTTCAATAAACTTTTCCAGAATTTTGCAATTGATTCGGCCATTTATTTTTTATTTAAAAGAAACCTTAAAGCAAAGACTATCTGTTTAATCTGTATAAAAATACGTACATATATAATAAAATTTTACATCTGCAAAATCTTCTTCAATGTATGATTTTTTTAACTATCTTCTTCACCAGCAACTTTTCTATTTTATAAAAAATTCTTTCCAAGGCACGATTTTTCATTTATATATGTACGAGCAGGTTATTTAAGTTTTAGCTATTAAATTATTTTAATTAAGAATATTTAATAGATGATAATAAATAACATTAATATCAAATTTTAATTATTAGTGTATGCCTTCTAGAGGCGTGTAGGTTTTATATTGATATAAATCAGGTCCTCCGTATCCATATAATAATTTACCACGGCCGTTTGAATCATAGTATGGGTAACGATATTTGGGTCTAAAAAAAATAAATCTTATTATTAATATTCATTTCAATATATTATACTTGCATACCTTTCGAAATATTGAAAATTTGGAGCCCTGGGCTGTACAGTGGCGTTCGCTATTCTTAGCAGACAAGCAACGATTAAGAGGATCTAAAATATTTCAATAAATTAATTTTCCAATAGTACAAATGATCAAACTTTAAAACTATTCTTGATATTATATCAGTAATTATTCAGCTATTATTTGTTATGGGCTAAATTGAGTATATGCGGGCATTTTGTAGTGTAAAGGTCTAAGAAATATAATTCTTAGTTGTTTGTGTTAAAATTTTTTTATTGATCAACACATAGGGGATGACCCCCACTCGTGCAATACATTGGGCTGGAACAAGAAAAATAGGATATGAGAAGGGGGATGGAGGAAGTGGTGTCTGTGGGTCATTCTATTTGAACATCTGTAGATTATTCCATATACAAATTTTCCGGCTAAAGAACGAATTCTCTTTGTAATGCGTAGTGCAATTTGCGGGCACGACTTTGGGAAATGTTTATTCAATATTACAAGGCACTATAGAATGAAATGAAGGGAAACCATGTACTTGTTCTCCTAAAATATAAAGTATGGTTACATTTGCATAGGTACAAACATATCTATGTTTGTCTATTTGTATGTATGTGCATTGTCTAATGGTTATGCTTATGTCGTCAAATATTTGCCAATTGTCGCTAATTGTAAATAGATTATTATGTACAAATTCTTATCTTAATCAAAAAGGAAAGACAGATAGTGTTTTTTGTTCAAATTTGGATTCCCTACCATTTGAAATTATGTATGTATGTACATAAGTACATATGAACTTCCATTATACATGGTTACATACTTATATAAATACGTATGTATACAGTTAAATATGACTTTGCCATGTTATTTCTCTTCAAAATAAAAGTATTGCATTATTGGTCTTCTTTTATCTTCCAATATTTAATTACACACATACAGTTACATATGATATTTATGTATGTATGTGTGTATGTATGTATCTATCTCCACTATCAACATTCGTTTACACATTCTCTTTTCATTCAACCTAAATAAACAACAAAACCGGCGATAATTATGTAATCGCTTTTTGACTTTTACACAAAGCGAAAATTGAGTAAATTTCATTATGACACACTTATTATTCGTTTTTATGTGTTCATGATTTCAACAGTTTGGTAATCGACGAAAACGCAACAAACAAATGAATAAAATTATTTTCATTAAAAAAGTGGTATCAGAATTTGTCTTAAAAAATTATTTTAAATGTGTTGGAATGCAGTTCCTTGAAAAGTTGTTTGTACAACGAACTTAACGCACACCAATACATACACACATAGTTGTAAATATGTACATATGTATGTATATTAGGATGTCCCTAAGTTTTAAAAAACTTTCAAAGTCTTTGGTAAACTTAATAGCCGCCAGTTATGTATGTACATACATACATACAAACATAAGTAGTGATAAATAAGATGTTGTTTTGAAAACAAAATACTATAAATCTGTTATTTGGGATATTCCCCCCAACTAATCGTTCAAACAATTAGAATTTCAAAAATGTATTGTTCACTGACGATTTGGTTTAGTGATCAAATAAATTGAAATGTCGATAAATCAAGAGCTAAGAGCCACAACAAACAATAAATTTTTGAAACATAAAACATAACAAAAATTCTTATATAACTACTTTTATTTATTGAATCTTCAATTATTTTACAACTAATAATAAGTATTCGAATCTTACATCTAATATCATTAATTATATAAATCCAGTCAATGCCAGACAAAATACTATACAGTAGTTTCAGCGGATTCTTTTATAAATTAGAAATTCTTTACACATGTATATATTGTCGCGTATATTGAAATTATAGCGTTAGTCAATGGAACGTCCAGGTCTTTATGAATTTCAACTAAAATCCATAGTATCATATTGGTTTTAGGTTCGGGTTTTATAGGCACAGTGTTGAGTTTATGGGCATAGGGATCATAGTAATCGTAGAAACCTTCCATTCAGTCGGATAGTGTTGTTGGCGTTTGATTCATTTAGATTTAATTTGACGTATACATATGAAGAATATGGTGAAACTAAAATTTTATTCAATGAGAGACCATAAGCTTCATAGGGAGGTCTTCTCCAAACTTTCTTATACTGAATAATTTTAATTATATCGATTCGAACTCCATATTCAATAAAATGGCTCTTTTATAACCTGATAGAGGGAAATATTGTCTTCGTTGATTATATGTTGAAGACAAATTGCGTTTAGAATCTTAAATTTATCTTCAATGTCAAATCTTACTAATATTTGGTTACGTAATTCCATATAATTTTTTTTCTGACAAAATGTCTCATAAAGATCATGGATAAATTACTTCAAGATCTAAGAAATTTCTTTCATTTTCTCAAATCTTTTAAATAAAACCTTTAACAACTTAGCAAATTCAGTTTTTAACAATTACTCATTGTATTATCGATAATTTTCGCATTTCACCACTTGAGTTTTGCAAAAGAAGGAGTCGTAAACTTTTATAAAGTTCAAAGTTGCTTTAAAAGTATTTAAAAAGACAATCGGCAAATCGTCAAAATGTTATTATCGTCAAAATGGCGATAACTCATCACATCTGGCATCTATACACTCATTTCAGATCAATAACATTTCAATTGGCAAAATAACACGACCCTTATTTCCTTTTTCATAATTAAATTCGCATTGTATGCAGATATTCCTGAATATCGGTTGAACAAATTGCCATTATGCATACTTATGTACATATGTACGTGCATATATGTACATACATATACATATATGCATGCATGTACGTGCATCATTCTTTTAGGATAATATTCAAATATTATTTAAAATTCATCACGCATTAGTGTTTATGTACTCGAATGTGTACGTGAAAAAAGCCAAAGTCGAAAGCGAACGTTTTTAATTCGAAAGTTTTAGTTAGTAGTTTATTACAATATACATATCTTTGTACATAAGTATGTACATATCCATACGTACGTACATTTGTGCATACTAAGTAGAGTAAATACATACATATGTATTCAAAAAGAAACATTTTCTCGAAAACTAGACAAACGAAGACTCGTTAATTAAATGAACTTAATTTGAAAACGGTGCCACAATTTATTCAAGTATTTCTAAGTTAAGGAAGTATTTTTAAGGTCATCCACCACACCATTTAAGCGAGGTGTCAATTTGTTGGATTTATGTACATGCGCATGCTCTTTGGTTTACACATGTCTAAATATATGTACATACATATGTAGATACGAGTACATAATTATTAAGTTTTGTTTTTGTAAACCATTGAAATACTCGTATGTATGTAAGTATATAATAATCAATCACTAGATTTCACTCACTGGCAGAAGAAATATGCACATCTTAAGCATTTTGATGTTGCGTTATATATTTTAGAAGAATTTATTTACAATTTAGTCGTATACTTTTTCTCGTTCCTTTATATCGGATGTGAAATATTAGTTTTTGAACCACTTTATCCGTTACTTAACTTTTATAACCGTTTTCATTCCCGCATGAATTGTGACTAAATTTTGCCACTTGTTGATGTTAACGACGATTGTTGAAATGCGTGGCTCAAAGAGACAAAAATGGTTGAAACTGGTTGTGGCTGTAATGCACAGTTTAACATTTCTTTAATATAATTTATTATTTATTTTATGATTTGCTTATGACTTTTCTTCAAGCAGAGAGTACGTAAGAGAGTTTTCGTCACCATAATGAGAGTCAACAAAATCGGTAATAAATATGTATGTACATACATACATACATATGATAGAGTTATTTGAGCTTTTCTTTGCAGATTTTTGTTAATTTCGAAATTCAAAGCATCGAGATACATGACTACGAATCTAAGTTTGAAAAAGTTTATATCACTATATCAGTATATGCGTTATTTCCTAATGGGGCTTTATTTGATCTTACGAGTGCTCGTCCAGAGAATTATAGGATCCATTAAAAAAAAAGAACTTCCAAAGAAGTCAATAAGGTTCACAAGCTTTGATCCGCAGGTAGTGAAAACTAGTGACTTTTCTAATGTCAAGATGTTATGGAAAAATTAGTTTTTGGAAGTTCTTCAAACCCTATTCGTCCCACTGTATATTAAAATCAATATGAATTACACATATAATTTTTGTTCACATTATTTATTAAAAAATATTTTTGCCAACTGGATTTGAAGTTAATCTTGGGTACTACTATTTTATCATGACATGAATAACAGTTAAAACCTTTGCCACCTCAGCTGCATGAGAATATAACGGTAATGCCCTTAAGTTAATATATGCAGAGAGTAACTGTTCCTAAGAGGTAAGGAAATCGCTGTGATTTTGATGTAGAATAATGCATATCTAAGTCACTTCCAAATGATTTATAAAAAGGCTTCCCAGTACCAAAAAAAAAAAAATATGTTGTTCTTAAAGAATAGAATTTTCATTCGTTTAGTGCAATTAATCGACTTCTTAGAAAGTAAAGTTAAAAAATCTTTAATAAATTGAGAAAAAGTACTATTTTCTTAAATATTTAGCTGAAACTAGGAAGAATCGAATTGAGGCTAATCGCAATTTTTATCCTCATAAGACTTTCTCAATTTTAAGCAGTAAATTGCTTATTCGTCATTTTACATCACGATAGATGAAATTCTTCTCTTTTTATAGATCAATGTTATTTTTATAAGCTCTAAAATTTCAAAATAAGAAATTGCTTCAAATTTCAAATCACACACACATATTTTATTTGCGAAAATCATATGTAAATGAAGTCAAGATTTTCTTCATTCCCAATGACTAAATCGTTAAGAAAACCGATTTATTAATGTAAATTTTTGTTGTTGTAATTTCTGCTTTTCAATTTCTAGTTTATTATTATATGAGAAATTTATTTCAAATGATGACGTATAAGGAAGATACAAAGCGGTGCTTCAAAATTAGCTCTTTGGAAAAAATCTCAAAGAGGACTTAATGCATTGGGCAAGTCAGGCATTCAGTTAAGAAAACAAATTTTTATGGTACTATTCTTAACTGAACAGTTTGTCGTTTGAGATACAAAAATATTAAGAAGGTTGTTGTGGTAACTTCCCTATAACCAATTTAATAGTCGCCTAATAAAATAACTCACTTCAAACTAACTTTCATGAACTGATTATAATCTAACCATAAAGTAGTTCAGAGCATCCTGTGCAGTGAGATTGTTGTTTTTGGAATATTTTTCTTTTTTCTATTCAAAAAGGATTCTTCCTTTATATTTTTATTTGCAACATGTTTGTTATTTTGTTTTGCATATTTCTTTCATTTAATTGCTTTCCTATTATGGCCTGGGATGCAACTAGTTAGGGAGCTAGACTATTAAACTGAAGGTTGAACTCAAAAGAGTGGGCTTAGAAGACATTTTTACATCTGAATTTTAAGCTATACGACCCATATATAATTTCGCATGTTTTTCTAAATTACCAATTCACAGACGTTTTATAATTTCAACTTTTGAACCTACATGTGTAATTACATCTGTTATAACATCTTAATGTTCACAACTGCAGATATTAATTTTGCTTACAACAAATAATTCATTTATACTTATATTTCTTATCAACCATAACAAAGTTATAAATATTTTTTTTTAATTTTTTTTTTCACCAACACACATACATATTTGTTATGCCAAAAGAACTGATGTCAGTTGCTTTGTCAGATGATAATAGAACACACTCTCATTGAAATTTTTTCATCTGACTTTTACAGAAGCAGAAGAATTTTCACACGACATGTATAGAATTTGTAGAGGAAAATTTCAGAAATTACATTTTCTTTATAATTTACTTTCTTCTACATCGAAATATTAAAGAAAAATCACTGAATCTTCAAGCAAAAGCTATCGAGAATTCAGTTCAGGTGAACAGTCTTGCAGAGTTGACCAATTGACGACCTACCTACCGCCTAGGACATCGCAATGTTAATAGAGTCAGCTAGAATCATTAAATGTAATCCAGGTATCAGCCACCTCTAGCTGCCAAATAGTGAGTTTAAAGTGCATTATACATTAATTGTGTTGCTCGCAGGGTTACGATAATAATATGTCAAGCCTTCGTAGACTAGTAGCTAGTGTACTAGACTGGTTCGACTCCTGCCGCAGACTCCGGGTGTCTCTGCAGATAAGCCAAGTAGCTTCGCAGATTGTGTTTGTTAAAAAAAAAAAATGTATGTAAATATAGAAATAAAAAAGATTTCAAATTTAAATTAAAAGAAACCATTTGTTCGAACAGAAAAAAATCATCTTTCATACGGTATTTCAAATATGTATGTATGTGACCTTGTGTTGCATATGACCGCTGTTGATTCAAATAAGTGCAGCATTTTGCATTTCAATCCACATTAAGACTTTTATGAATTTCTTTCAAAATAACAACTTCCTGGTTGTTACTCTCTCAATACCAAAATTAAAATTCTCGCGCTCTCGTTCTCAAAAATCACTCTATTCCAGACCAGTATTGCCAGCTAAAGAATTAACATCCTAAATTTAGTCGAACTTTTTGCTGTTAGTGGCCAATTTCGCTGAAAAAACTCCTAATATTCGGTTGGCGAAAATTTTTGTTTGGCCGATTCCTGGGAAATTTTTCTGACACGAGACATGTCGGCAAAAAATATTCAGTGGGATATTATATGTATGTATATGTATGTACTTATGTCCAAAAGAAAACTCAGTACACGTAGCCATTACAAAGTTTAATAAATTAGGAAATTGCAAGGCTCAAAATTCAAAAATTATTCACCACTGACCGCTTTGATGATTTGATCACACAATTGAGAGCACAGCCTAAATCCGGACGAAATGCATTCATTGCACTAATGCTGTGGCTGCTGCTGGCAAAAATTTTAAGAATGTATGTAATTTCGGATTATTTAGGCAGCGATATTAGTGAGCAAAGTGATTCCAGCTCGCATGTTTAGAAGAAAGTTGTTATCTAAGCTTTTCATTGAGGGGATTCAAAAAACACCTTCAATCTACAGCGCTTTATTTTTTGGGCAGGATATCAACTGACCTGAGAGCTTTAGGTCAAAATAACATGTTGCGGAAGCAAGAAACTGTCAAATTTTGTGACAGCATTGTATAAAGAAACCTTTTCACACAAAAAGTGCTGTAAAGTTTTGTATGTATGTATATTTTGCATTTGCGAACGAGCATCTTTAGAAACATATTTTCGTCCTTGGAAAGCCATAGAATGTGAATATTGTCGAAATCGTTAGACCCATTAGACTCGCACATTTAAAGATATTAGAGGTGCAGACCCTTTAAAATATGTGTATAAAAAGTGCTTGGATGCAATAATTATGAATGAAATTTTGAGTTCGATTATCGCGAAAAATCGCTTTCCGGCACACAACCCTGGTTACTAATTAGTTTCGATCAAGTGGTTCACTGCTCACTAATCTAGTATTAATAATACCGCATTTATTATTCTTTCTCACTTAAATGTTTTTATTATATGTGGGAGGGAGCTCGACTATTTTCCAAGTGTCACACTTTTCTTTCCAACTGAGGTGATCTCAATTTTCTGACTTAAAATTTTCAAGATGTCCATTGGCTCACTTCGTCACACAAAGTTTGAAGAGTTTATCTAATGTAGTTATACATGTACATCTAACTATACTTGACTCAATATTCAATTCGTATGGGAACTAAAGATATCCGATCTCAATAAAAACGGTGCCTAGAAATGATAAATGTTTTGAAACATTAAAACGATAATATTTTTATAATTAGTAGTGCACGATCATGGCATTTCAATTGAATTTATATAGAAGAAAAATAAAAAAAATATAGAAGAAAAATATTAAAATTGCTTGGAAGAAAGTGCAAGGTATATTGTGGACTTCAGATGTGTTGTAATTTGTGCACATATAGTCCATTAAAATGCCTTCATCTGATGGAAATAGGATTTTAGAAAGCTAAGCAAATTTTAAAACTGCAACATCTGACAACCCTAAATTTTATTTTTCAAACTACAAAAGCTCTCTATCATGGATATGCACATATGCATGTATGCACATATACAAGTATGAACAGATGACTCCATGACTGAGTAAATGAATGCTTGACTGACTGCACATCAAGTGATTTTGCCTAGACAAGTTTTGCGTTTGCGCTTGCGCTGCTCAGTGATAAAGAGTTGATCAAAGAGATCAAGACATATTTTTTTCAATACGACTGACTGCATACTTAATTTTTTTTTTGTGTTTAAAACAATATTTCCCAGTTAAATAGTTTAAAATGTTCAGAAATTATTTCGTAATCGCTTCAAGTGTAAGAAACTCAGTGAATGAGAGGGAATAATGAAAAAATAAAAATGAAAACTAATTTTCATTTCAGTTGTTTATTCTGGTGTCAGTTTTACAAGTTCAACAAAGCGAGTCCTTTATTTATCGTTTAATAACAGAAGTTTTGCAAAATAATGTTGCTGGAGAGCCCGTAACGCATGAGAGAACGGAGTGGGACTTCGACCCGGAAGTCAGTCAAAAGAGGCGCTCATTATTTTACGAAGTGAGTTTGTATGTGCGAGTAAATATATTGATACATGTATATATGTATGTATGTATACATAGCTATGTTTAAACATACATATATATTTAACTTAGATAAAAAGATTTCCTACAAAACGCGTTGGAGTTTAGATATAACGAACTCAGCGGGACGGCGAAATTTAGTTTGTCATAGTGGAAGTTCGTACCAATAAATAAAAATACGACATTGAATTTGGTTTAAATTTTTAATTTAAAATTTAAAAACAAAACAAACAAATTTTAAAAACAATTGCAAGAGTTTTTAGTTCATTCCGTAATGAAGTCTAAAACTAAAGATGAAACAGTAAAGTTTTACTCTTTCAAGGAATAATTTAACTTGTGGTACGTTGTCATAGAGAATTGCTTTCCCATTTGCATTCTCCTATGAAAAGTTATTCAACTTAAGAAAATTAGGGAAAATTAAATTTAGGAAAGTTCACTGAATTTGAGTATGAGGCAAAATATAAGATTTGTGATAATTTTTAAAAATTCGTTAAATATTGCAAAAAGTATTGTTGAAAATTTTTAAAATTTTCTAGAAAATGCGAAATATTAGATAAAATATTTTATTAGCAGCGAAGAAGTTTTCAACTAAGGGGGGTAAAAATCGGGTTTGGGGGCCTAAATTTTAGTTCACTACTTCTCTCTTAGTGTATGTAACTTAAGTTCAATTTGTCAACATTTTAATTAAATTTGTCTTTATTTCACTATCAGACTCATGGATTTAGAGCGGCAAAATTTATTGAACGCATCGGCGTAGGTCTGGATGGCCTGGAGGAGGAGCGCAGAATTGTACAGCAACAACGTGACATTGGGAGACTAAATGGAGATCATAATATAAATTATCCTGCATAAAACGTATTGTGCTTAAATAAACAAAAATAAATAAATACTATTACTAATCTGTCTGTTTAAATGCATTCATACATACAGTAATTCTCTTTTGGCCGTCACGGAGCTTTATTCAAGAAAAGGATTTGAAAAAAAGTGTGTATGTGCACATATCTATGTAGATACACTCGTATGTAATGTATAATTATGAAATTAAAAGTACTTATCTTGTTGTTACTCGTAAATAGTACGAAATGTTGTGCTACAGAGATTTCTTTTAAAAAGGACTTGCGAAAGTATTATGTAAGTATGTATGTATTGTACTTGATCGTGTACTTGATTTTTGCCTAAACACGCAGTTTGTGTGCAATGAATGCATTGAAAATATCACAGGTACATATATAGCTGATGTTGTCCGATGATTTTCATTATTGGATTTTTATCTGCGGTATTGAAACTTGAAGCCAGGTTTTCCGAGATTTATTTTAGTTTTTTTGTTTGTGTTTTATTAAGCTCCTGCATATTAAGGATCTTGGCAGCAATCACAACATTTATAGTTTGATTTTTTATTAAAATGTCTCAGCATCGATAAGAAAGACTTAAGTATGTAACATTTAGAATATGTAATGTGGAATTTTGTACTTTCAAAAAATTTTTAGTCCTAGATTTCTTGTTGTCGATCCTGCCATGTGAGTGTTGTGAAAAAATTGAATTTCATAGAAATTTCAAATTTATTCCGTGTGCCTGAACTATTCTTTTCGATAGAGTAACATAATTTTAAGATCTTAAAAACTTCTGCAGTCTATTTGTATACCTATATGTACTTGTATGTACATCCTTATATGTATACGAGTCCATATACTTGTACTTGTTCCAAATAATGTCGATAGTAGGAAACAGGTAGTAAAAATAAAGATTTTTTGCGTTTGCTTAAATTTTTTTTAAATATAAAATTGGATAAAATGATTTCAAGTATTCATTATTATAATAAGGTTGATATTTTTATGCATTCGTTCCAAACAGACATGTAATGGGTACTCGTGCGGAAGCGTCCTTTTTGGAAAATAAACATTTATTCAAAAGAATCTTCTTTTTTTGGATCTTCACAAGAATACATATATAATAAAATAATATATAAATAAATAAAATAATAAATTTTGAAGTTTTATACATAAATATATGCAGTGGTGTTGGATTACAACGAACCTTACAGAGCCGGGAAATTTGGTTCGTCATAAACGAAATTCGTTATAAAAGGAATAAATATTAAATAATTAGTAATAAATAAAATTAGACAAAATCGATTAGTTTATTGAATATCTTTTGTATTTATTCACAAGCTTCACTTATCTTTTGTTTTTTTATCGCTTTGTAAAATAATTTTAAAGAATTATTTTATTAATTTTAGATAATTAAATAATTATTTTATTACCTTGTAATTGATTATTGAAAGAAGACTACGATATATGCGAAAATTCGTTCGGTACAATCGAAGTTCGTTACCACGGTGAGAATTTCTGTTGGGATCTAAATTCGGTGCATGTTGCAGGCGGACTTTACGGTGTATAAATATTAACGTGCAAATATATATCCACAAGTGTATATGCAAAAGTAAGTAGTCATTAAATAAAATACAGGATATATGAAACATTTGTGTTTCTCCCTTTTCATGACATGAGTCAGTGTGTTGACGAGTTATGAATTCGTGGCTACTGATACTCCTCATCAGAAACCATATCTTTATTCGAATCGCAAACACAAAGGGATGACTTTTTTTAAATATGCAGTGCCATATTCACTCATCTCTTGCTCTTGATTTGTATTTGGAAAAGTTTGATAGCATTGTGTTTCCCATCTCTGACATACAACTTGAGTTGTAAATCTCATCTGGCTTTATTAAACGATATTAGCGCATTGTTAAGTAATACTACTACTTATCAGCTTACTGCCACAAACAAACATGCACCTTCCACACATTCAAATTGTGCGTGAGAGAGCATACGCATACACGAACATTCATGTATACATATACAGTGTGCGAGATTCGTATTTATACATCCATCCTAAAAATGTTAAGAACAAATTTGATGTGGAAATGGAAAAGTTCTTACAGGCAGGCACGGTGGCACAAAGAGGATGGTAGACAATGCCTCAACTAGATTTTAGAGGCATTTCGTTATGCACACCTGCCTGACTACTTCTAAATTAATATTCTTTATTCCTACACATGGTATGTAACATTTAATAGTCGTTACAGATGACCTAGTTAAACAACGATGTTGTGCCTCGTAAAATTCTTTTTTCGGATCCGCCTCTGGGTACTTGTGGTTGTAATTTGTAATGTGCATACTGTGAGGATTTTTAGCACATGTGTGTGCATCTGCATTGTGTGTACAATTGCAAGATAATTACATTTTGTTGCAAACATTAGTATTAAGTCCTCTTCATAATTTCATCATTTATGGCAGTTATTGTGCATTAATCATTATAATTTGAGCCAATTTTGTACTTGTAACATTCAAAATCAGGACACACTTGCAACAAATATTGCAAAGTTGCAATAAGCTTTGAATAAAATAGGTATCATCTATTTTTATTCATAAAAAAGAAGAACAAAATTTAAATTAAAGCAAAATTAGAAGAGTGTTAATGAATATTGTTCATTTTGAATATGTAATACTAATTTCGCATTTGCTTAAAAAGAATTAAGCAAGTGCATTCGATACATGTTGCCTTTTAAAAATGTAAATCAATTTAACTTCTCCTCAAGACTTCTCTTAATGATAAAACAAATTTATTTAAATTTGCCAATTAAAAGTGATTCCTTTAATTGGACAAGGACTCAGGAGATGAAGAGGATAGAGGGATCAGTATTTGCGACAACTTGATTTGAGCTTCTCCACACCGAAATTTACAGGAAAAAGCTCTGCTGGGAGATTATTCCATAATGGGAAGATCGATTCGGTGGCACATCGCTGAGACACAACCATATTGAGTTGATACTCCAAGGAGTTAATAGAGTTGGGTACATCACAGCCACCGATAAGCTTCTTTGCCCGCTCCTGTATGAATAATCAGATTAAGAGTTTATTTCAAGACCGTGATTAGGACTATCATTAATATTTTGCCTCATGGCTGGCCTTTTGCTGAATGAGCATGAATAGTTAATACTGCTTTCGTTTGCAAAATAGAACGTAGGGCTACTGAGAAAAATTAGAAATAGGGTAGTGGAAGAACCCCCAACTAGATTCCTGAGGAAGCTCGATATAAATTGACCAACACCTTAGTTTCGACAGGAGCGACGCTGTCTATTGAACGCCTAGAAGATTCACTTCATGTAAAAAAAGACATGTACATAGACCAGTAAAATACCTATTGTGCCCTCCCACTGTTGTACTACTTTTAAAAATTAGTAAATAAGTTTAAAAAAGCAAAACAAATTAACATTAACTTGGTCTGTTTTGACGTTCTGATAATGACTGTATGAAGGTCACATACATCTGTACACGTATGTTTGTACATATTTTTGTGGGCATGTACATATGTACGATATGAATTAATAACATACAACAAAATTTACAAGTTGAAAAGTTAGATAAGTTAACACCATAAAATTGTTTTATAAATTCTTTTATCAACAATATTTTATTGATATTAATAAAATATCCGTAGATGCATACAATATGTATGTAAATCTGTGTTTATGCATATGTGCATAATACAACCCAACAAACATTTATGGGATGTTGCAGAAGAAACCGCTTAGTGTATTGCATGAGCTGCATGGAAAATGGAAACAGGAATTGCAGGTAGTGAACATTTTGTAAGGACTTGCTGATTTTTAAAAAATATATTTTATTTATTTATTTAACGCTATGGATAAATTCTTAGAGACTAAAGTGAATTTAAATCAAATATAATAATAAGTTTAATAATATATCATTTAAACAACAACACAACTTTCGAAATGGATTGCCATAGCGTGATTTCTTCGAAAAGTTTTAACACAAAGTGTTTCCATTCACAAGGTTTATTAAAAATGAAACTTTTTAGCGTAGATAATTTAATCAACAATAGTTTCGTAGGATACGAAGGAAGTGCAACAAATCCTTTATAAACATCTCTTAAGCAAAAAAGTAGGAATTGCTGCATTTCAAGCAGCATTTTGGAAAAATTGGGCCGATAATGGAACCGTTCTGTAATCGACACCAAACTGTTGCTCTCTATGGATGCATTGGCTTCTCGACAATGACGTGCGATATTTGATTATTTTGCAGTATTCTTCAACTTTGTTCAAGTGTAAAGCGAATCATTTTGGTCCGCGGATGTATGATACTGACGGATAGTCAACATTTCGGACATATAAAATCTATGGGTGTCAAAATAACACAGGATTTAAAAAGCTGTTTGTATTCGGACCAGCCTTTACAGTATAAAGGAGGATATTTTCATAGTAAATTGCTTGGAAAGCGTAATTTTATAGCGAGTAACGTTCATGCCCTGCTGAAACGCTCCTGGATCTTATGAGTTGCAATACGAAAGTGAAATAAGCCGAAAAATTTTGAAAGAAGATGAGACAAATATCTATAATGGTTTCAGTCCTTCGATATACGAAATACAATTTTTCTTATTAAGCCCTGTGTAGCAAAGCGTTGACCAAACTAATACAAAGTTGCAGCCAAATCCCTTCGTCAAATTGAATGGAAAGATGAGACATTAATACGGTGTGAAATTTACTGAACAAATACGGTATCGTTTCTTACAACAAGGATATACTTATTTCAATCGTTAAGTCTAAACAAGAGACAAGCGAACTTTTTACAAAAGCCAATCAGACAGAATCAATAGAAATGGAAATTTTATTTTAAAATCCTGACAAATTGTATAAAAATTTTTTCATATATCTATATTTTTTTACTTTTTTATAATAATTTGGTTAATATAATATTCGAGGTTGAGGTATTTTATCGTTTAACAATTTTATTAAAAAAATAATAAAATAAATAAATGAATTAATTAATAAATAAATTGTTAAACGATAAAAGACCTCAAGCTTGAATATTATATTAACCAAAATAAACATTTGTTCACAAACGAGTATCAACTCGAATTTTTCTAATCATTTTTAGTTTTGGTTTCAAATGTTTTTTCTATAAATTAATGAAACATGACTGAGTTTTAATAAAATTTTGTAGTCCGAACTATTTAGTGGTCCGGACAAAGGCTGAGTATGGAATTCCGAAGAATTATACAACATAGTACTTGTGTATATTCATACACACACATGTATATAGACATAAATATACGTATAGCTGGGAAATCAATCAGTTCATTTGCTTGGTATATAAATAAGTATGTACATCTGTATACGAGTACATATGTTTGCTTCATATCATACTCGTATATAGTCAATGTGTTTTATGTATGTTTGTATGTCTGACAGGTACACGTATTTTTAATGATTGTGAAGTGTGAGAAAATTTTTTGTTAACAAAAGCTGTTGTGTTTCTGTGGTTTATAACACTAATTTAATATAACCGCCTTTATTACGAATATGTATGTATGTATGTACACATATCTATTTTATTCAATAACAATAATAATAACAATGATAACAACAACAGTAACACGATTGTTATTATCAGTGTTAATTCATCAATATTATCATCATTATTGTACTATTAAGCTGTCTGAATATCCTTTTATTTAACTTGTCACCGGTGACATTTAACGACGTGTGCCCGATATGAATTAAAAACAAACTTGTTAAGGTTAATTATATATCTGTTATACTGCAGATAACACCGAAACTTAAAAAAAGTAATTGAAGAGGTTTATCTCTATTAGTTGTGATAAACCTATTTTGTAAGGAAGATATCGTCTGACGTTGGGGCAATTTTATTTAATTAATTGGTAAAATTGATTATGTTGATATGTATGTATGTGTGTGTGTGTGTTAAGAAAAAGAAAAAGCTATTAGATTTGTTTTTTCCCTTTCCCAGAAAAAAGTAGAGTAATTTACAAAATTACCCACCCGAATCCCCAAAAATATGAAATAGTAAATGATTGTTACTGGTAACAATTTTTGACTGAAGTGGCTGAATTGCTCGATTCAGGCCCTTCAAACTCCTTTTTTCAATGTTGTTGTTTCTAAAGCTAAGATATTTTTTATTATTTATCGTATTCAAGGCTTTTGTTTTTAAAAATTCACAAGAAGTGTGCATATATTTTAAAATTTTTCATTAAGGAATCGAACTCATTAGCAAAAATTAGGAAATGTCTGGGATATTCGTTAATGCATAATTTTTTTTCATAAAATATATTTGCAGTTGATTTTGAAAAATAACATAATTTTTCTTCAAAATTATCAAGTTTGTTTTACAAACGTTTATCTTATATATAAAATAGCTGGTCGAATAATTCTTACAATTAAAAATTTTACTAGTAACATTTTCAGAAAAATTTTTTGTCTGTCAATTTCTAACGATCATTTCTCATTCTTTTGTTAAAATTTCTTAGGAATAATTACCAAAAACGTTTGATAAATGAAAGAACCTATTTTATTATAAATATTATTGTTGTTGTTTCAAACTGAAATTTCAAAACATTAAGTATTGAATTTAATACAATTATTCAATATTTACTTTCAATTAATTTTTAGGAAGATGAATGAATTTTGTGTTTCGCAAATACTCGCATCATAAATTTTTTTATTCATTTTGTATGAAAAATTATTAAACTGCAATATGTATGTAATATGTGCGGCCCAATGCTACCCAGAGGAGTAAGAGGAACATATATATGTAACGTGTATGTGTGTATGTAGGATACATTAAATTAAATGAAGTATTTTTAAAAATTTGATTATTGTCGTTAATTAGTCTGCCTTATCAATATTTGTGGGCGGACTATTAGCAGTTTCGTGGTGAACATTTATTACAATTATTCAAAGATGTTTGTTATTTACTGTAGGCTTAGCTTAGCATATGCCAGGATTTGTAAAGAATTTGTGAGAACTGGATGTAACTTTCTACTTGATTGATAAAATTTTGCAAGTTTTTAATTTTTCGACTACCAAATTGCGGCACCATCACTTCCATACTGTTTTCAGCACTGTTCGCCTTTAGTTAAATTTGAAAAAGTGTACTTTAGAATTTATTAAAATTAGAAGTGATTATAAGTGATTATTGATTATATATATATATATATATATATATATATATATATATATATATATATATATATATATATATATATATATATATATATATATATATATATATATATATATATATATATATATATATATATATATTATAAGTGATTATAAATATATAAACGTTTACCATATAAATTCTATGTACACTATAAAAATCGTATGTCTCTTTACAATGACTTCACGATCGAACTAAATGTTCAATTGGTATGATCAGTAAAAAGATTATTTTCGAGTCTAGAACAAAACAGCACGTTTTTCGAGTTCCACCAGGGAGAACTAAAACAGTTTCTTTGAACTACAAGAACTAAAGCAAAAAGTTGGCAGATTTTCATCTCCATATAGCTCACCCTGTATTTAAACAGATGTTTGTAAGATTAATGTGGTTCACGCTGTTCTTAACACTGGCTGAGCCCAAAGGGTCCACCATCTCCGCCGTATTTGGTTGCCCCTCCGAATAAAGGTGGGAATTCTTATACAAAGCAGTCACGGATCATACACAAACCCTTTGTAGGCGCTTCTGTTTCTCAGTAACAATACCTAAACGTCTAACGGTTAGTAGCAGGAGAATACGGAAGCCAGACACTAGCACCGAAACAAACCCCCTCTTGTTACCAAAAAATTTTTGTTCCCGATGTGGGTTTAAACCACAGTCACCACATGATCCCCACGCCAGGACAAGTTTAAGGGGCAACTGGTTTCCGTGGAACTAGATATGTCTCTGTTAGTTGTGATTGAAGAACACGCAGTATTATTTTTGGGGAGCTCAATTCCTCCAATTTTAGGCCTCGTGCAACGTAAGATATTAGTAGCTCCTCGTCCCGGACGAGCAAGCGTGACCTTCTTTTAGTTTTACGTAATTTCTCATATGCACAACCGTTGCCCTGTTATTTCAATGGTGGGATAGTAACACAAAAACCTTAGATGTTATCAACAAAAAGCCATGGTCCGAATATCCGAATAACACTGACTCCGCAGGCAAAACACAATGAAATGTCCACTGAGGAGCCCCATCTGTTCGGTTGCCAGCAGCAGCTTGCAACTACCGGTGCATGTTTCCAGTTGGATCCAAAGGGTAGCTAGCTCCCCTGTGGTGCCCATGCTTAACAACGCCTGTATTTCCCCAGAAGGCTTAAAGCTTAATTTTTTTAAGTTTAAACAGTTCTCCAAGAAGATATAAATATTTCCATTAGCATTATTTTTACATATTCTCTCACATACGAGTATGAGGACTGAGTAAAATGTAAATCTTATTGAAATTGAATTAATAAAATTCAGAATGTTCTCTACCAAATGTGATTATTATGTGTGAGTGTTTTTATTCTGCAAGACTGTTGAAGAGGAAATGGAACAAATACAAAATTTTCTTTATAAAATATTCCTACACAAACAGTGGAATAGCAATATACATGTACGAGTATGTACATATGTGTACGTATGGATATGCATGTGTATGCACGTATGCATAAGAATGCACTCGAAATTATGTGTGTGTGTGTGTGTGTGTGTGTGTGTGTGAGTGTGTGTGCGGCTTTGTAATGAAAAACACAATTTTTAAATAATGGATTTTTTCCATAAATATAATGGCATTCAATATATTTACCAATAAACCAAATGAACAAAGCCAGAGGAGGGGGAGGAGGGAAGGTTAAGAAAAAAAACTTAAGGAACCTATTGTCAGAATGGAAATGTTTCTAGTAGACGAGTTAATGCATTTGGCAAACTATTAAAGGATTTATTTTCTAAGAGTTGGAAGTAGAAGAAAGAATTTTTTTGCATTATAAGCTCTTAACGAATAAAGAAAACATGATGTTGCCAAAGGCGTGCGAGCGTGAATGATGTTGTTGTATGTATGTTGCACCAATAACAATCGTACACCAGTCTAAAAAATTAAGTAATATATAAGGTCCTGCATACAATTTTAGTAGAGACGACTAATTTCCAAAGAACTTTAGAGCATTTGAATGTCCCTCTACTTCGATATTATTTGAGTGTAAACGCTTTAAGGACTTTTGTGGAAAAAGGAACAGAGAGTAATAGATGTAAAGCTGGTGGGGGATGTACTTTAAATACCAATAACCTCAATTGAAGAGTTTTAATGGCATTTAAGAATCCAGGAAAATGTTTAAGTGCAAAAAACATGTTACATGTTGACATCTATTACAATTTGCATATTTTCCCCCCCGTCAAATACCACCAAATTCAGTTGCTCCTTTTTGTTTTTTTTTTTTCAAAACCTTGGCTTAGGTAATTTTTTGTTCTCAGTCATCGTTAAGTAAGTGGTAAAAGTGGGCGTTAGTCGAACCGGTTCTATTGCAGAAATTGAATGAGAGTGGGTGAAACTGAGTGTTTGGATTTCTCTAACCTCAATTACCCTTAGAATAACATCAATGACGTCTAGATGTTTTTAATTAATTTTTGTTGGGTCTTGCTTTTTTTGTTTGCAGCAACCACAGCCAGAAAAAATTCAACCGTTTTTTTAAAGCACAATTTTCTTTGACAACTTTTCGTTGGTCGTCAATTTATTTGTTTTACTCTTCCCCTTTGGTTGTTTTGTTGCTCCTTTATTTTGGATACGACTTTATTGAATTTTCTTTTCATTTGTTTGTTGATTTTGTGGATTTGATTTCATTAGTATGCATTGAAGTCAACCAGCCAAGTCTGTCAAGTCGTTTACACAAACATCTATCAACTCCGTCATCTACGAAGCAACTAAAACCACCCACGAAATGCCTCAACGGTAGGAGGACCACAAAAAAGTGTTACCACAGCCTTTTAGCATCGAGCTTATAAGTTATAAGTTACATACTTATATGTAAATTTAAATTCAATAAAATTGTGAAACAACTTTTTTAAATTTTAACAAAAACCTCAATTAAGGCAAATCACTAAAACTCTCTTTACTAAGATGATGTGTGAAATGGTAATACTGGCACTCGCTTGTAACTATAAGCCACGATAGAAATAATTGCCAAGGAAATTTTGATTTGATTTTTTTTTATTTCCTTTAAGATATACGAGAACTTACAGACACATATTGACATACTTTTTTCCAGTTGTAATCAAATGATTTGAAGAAGAAGTTCGTGTATCCTCGGCGAATGATTCCATATGCGAGTTGAGTTTTGGGGTGGCAGTTAAATATCAATAACAAAATGAATGATCCTTGTTAAGTAGAAAAGGAAATGTAAATAAATTTGCTCGGTAAAAAAATCTCTGATACAACCAAAATTTATAAGCAGTATGTACGTGAGTACGTATTTGATGATGTACAATATTATTAAGTTTGAAGAAAATTATTTCTAAGAATTTGTATACAATAATGAATGAATTTACGCTCTTTAGTTAGACAATGTCAACAGTTTAGCCAAAGTTATTGCAGTCACAGCTTTCGACGGTTCAACTGATGCTAAACAAAATCTGTGATTGAAATAACTTATGCTGAACTATTGTAGTCAATTAACCAAGGACTTTGAATTTAGGTCTAAGAAGATGTAAAAAGATGAAATACATATATATATATATATATATATATATATATATATATATATATATATATATATATATATATATATATATATATATATATATATATATATATATATATGTATGTATGTATGTAGATATGTGGAACATATATAAAGAAATCAATTAATATAGCAACGGTTATATCCAAAAGCTTGAATTCATCCATGACGTTGCACAGAATCTTTAGGATTTTTTTCTAGAGATCAAAGGGTTTTTTCAATTTCCAAAGACAATTCGTAAAAAGAAATAAGTCATCTGTGAGCCAAGCGAAGGTGATATCAAAAGTGTGGTTAGTATAGTTCTTGTTAAGCAAAGTGCGGAGTGGTTAAAGTAACAACGGATTGTTTAAGCGGTAAATTTTTAATTTTGGCTAATATTAAGTCTAATTAAACTTGGTTTAAAAAACTGAGCTTAAGAAAAATTGATTTAATTATATTTATGACTTAAATCCGCCTTGCTAAAAGTCGAAGGCAGGGTCATTTTCGCTTCTTGAGTCCTGTGGCAGACTTTATCTAATATTTTTAATACCTAAATTTTTATACTCTTCTTTTACTCGTTTGTGCTTCAATTTAACTTATTGTAAATTGTAAATTTTTTCTGTTCGTCTTAAGCCTAGTCCTTCCAATTCACCACATCCTCATAACTATGCGTAGTTACTACCAACAACTATAAGTTTTGAAAAGTAGGACCATAATTCTCATGTGCGATCTGATACACGAAAATCTAGTTTGAGCTTCTTTAAATGTGTATTAAAGAGGGTTCATGTGGTGCCACATCGGTTAGCTACTCATGAAGGTGTGGAAGCACAACTCGCATCCACACAAATCAGAACAGTCCCAACAACAACAATGATCAAGAATCATTTGGCCTTTCACTTCGCATATAGAATGTTTAAGAAAACACTATTTAGTAATATTTTGACCTCTGGACTTATGAGTTGGTGAAGATTATTGGGGAGTAAATTTGTACGTTTAAAATGCTTTAATATAGACTTTGGTAGCTTGGGTGCCTTAAATATCATGTAGCAATTTTCGGCAACAAAAAATATTCATATAAATTCAATTGCGAGTCAATAAAAGTCATTATAATGTTCGTAAAAAATGCTTTATTACACATTTTTTACATTTACACATGAACTTTGCTGTTTGTGTGAAGATGTGTGTTCGGTAGACACACTCACATGGACGAAATACAAAGAGCAATTTAGTCTCCCAGCAACATAGTCTAGTTTATAGGCAATTATACACAATTTGAATGAAAAAATGAAATTTTGTGTATATTGTGGTCTGTTTTTATTTCCTTTTTTCGATTTTATTCTTTCATCCTCTTTTTTAGCAATTGATGTAACAAACACATAAAAAATTTCATTATGTGAGATGAATTACTTTCACACATTCCCCCTCACGTGCATACAACACATCAGGCGCAAGCCATAGTGTTCCGTGTATGAATGCAAGTACAACCGCCGAAATAATGTATGCAATGAAAAAAATTGCACAAATATTCGCCCCAAAATTTACTAAAAATTGAAACAATTTTTGTTGTTAAAATCTACAAAATACCAATTGCAGACAAAGTTTTAATTCCCTCGCCATGATAAAAAATAACAATTGCGAATTAAAAAAAGAACGGAAAATTTATCCGGGAAAAATGAACAAAAGCACATACATTCATATACGAGTGCATGCCTGTGTACATACATCCATACATATATGCATAAAAAAAACTTATTCAAACGCTTGTTAAGGAATATTTGCATAGCATGCTTTTAGGCTCAAATGCTTATTGCATTTAACAACTCACACACTCGCAAACAAAATCGTGCCTCTACACATGCACACACACTCCATATGCTAAATGCCGTTTCGCTTTGTTTTGTTTTCCGTCTTTTTATTCTTTGTTGGGTGAGCATATGTAAAAGATTCCATAAAAGTGAACAGCGGAATGGAATATGCAAAAGTCAAATAAAAATTGCACTTGCCACAAAATTTTAAAAAGGACCCTCCTTATCCATACATACATACATTCATACATACATTAGCAGGCAATAATAAAAAGTCAACCAAGTGAGTGAGTGCCCATACATGTATTATTTAGTAAATAAGACAAATATACAACAACAACAACAAGAACAAATAGAAACAAAATGAATTTGAAGGCATTTTAATTTGTTCATGTATTTTATTAAGCCCAAAATGCGACTATTACACATCTGCATCGTGCAGTCCACCGTTGTATTTCACCTCAAATGAATCTTGCGACCACCCGCCCTCCCTCGCCCACCAGCTAAGTTTTACGTATGTACGAGTTGCATTTTACCCATCAACGAAAATTATTTTAATATATTCTCCTAAAGTGCTTAGTTGGATGGATGTTTGGTTGGTTGCTTCTTTGTTTGGAATGTTGTTCATGAGGCCGCTTCGCACATCCACACACAATATATATATATATACACATATCACATACATATTAACAAGCAATTCACAGCAATTTTCGACGCTATATTAAAAAATTTGTTATTTTTCACAACACATTTCTTTGCTCCTCTTGCACTTACTCATCACAATTGAACCCACACACACACACACCCACACTATATATACATATGTATGTATGTGCGTGCAGGCAAAACATACAAACTACGAGTGTGATCTATCTACCACCACAAACATACGCTCTGGGTTTGTGAGATTTATTCCTTGTCTCCTACTAAATAACAAAATTTGCTTATGGATGATGGATTAATTTTCTTTTTTATTTTATGTGCAACTTTGTCTGCCACGTTGGTGGGGGAAGAAACAATTTCCACATAAATTATATTTTATTCATGTGGTAATATTCAGTCCTCTCCTTCATTTCATTTGCTTGGGTTTTGATTTGGTTTCATTTCGCACTTGGATTTTTTTTAATGTTTTCGGGTTAAAAGAATAAACACAGTGGCAACCATTTTTAATGAAATTTTGAACAAGTTTCATAATGAAAACACAAAAGTGCATTTGTGATGGTGTAGGCGCGGCGCATTTAGTTGCACGTGTGTATGTGTGTGTGCTTGCACAGTAACTATTGTATGAATATTGCAATTATTTACAAGAAAAGCTGTAGGTTTTTCACACGTTTGGTGAATATGGGTGTAGAGCGAATTTTTGCAATTTCGAGATTAGTGTTTCAATACAAAATCATTCATAAATTTACATACACATACATTCATATGTATATATATATATATATATATATATATATATATATATATATATATATATATATATATATATATATGCGTATATATATACTATACATGCATTGGTTTCAATGAAACTTAAATCCACACCTCAAAAAGGGAAGTCTAGTCATTCTTTATGGACTTCGGGTTATTGAAGGAAAAATTTTGTTTTTTTTTGGAACTTCGTAAGTCAAACTTGGTGGTGAACTGAATTTCCAAACTTGTTGAATTAAATACGAGACCTCCAGTTAATATATATGCACACATGCTTAAAATTAATGCATTCTAATAACCATAATAACATCAAGTTTAAATAACAAAATGTTGAATTAAAAGAATTCGATGAGTTCTATCACTTTGGCAGCATAATAACAAAAATCTACGGCTGCAACAGTGAAATAGCATATCAAATTTGTAAGGCGCATCGATCATTCGACATCTTGTGGACTGTGTGGAAGTCGGCTGTAATTGCAAAATCGTCTTGGAAGGATTTCAAAAATATTTTGATCAAACACCATCTTCCTTTCCAACTTATGGATCGATCGTAAATGGATCTGGGTAGATCAGACAGGCCACAGGACGACACAACAAATACTTTCATAGATTGGAATCCGCATGATAGAAAACGCAGAGTTGGCTGTCCACTACACACTTGGAGACGGCAGACTGAACATGAAGTCAAGAGAAAAACCGGTCTGAGCTGGAGCCCTTTATTCCTCACAGGAATGATAGAACACAATAATAATAATACATATATCTGCGTACATGCTACACAATATAATAACTTGTAGTTTACGCCAACTTGCATCAACGAAGATTCAAAAACTACATCGGATCAGAATACTAGACAAATAATTATGTGAAATCTGCCATCATTACCTCGACATCATTACCTCGATTTTTCCATACACCCTCAGAATGTACTGTGCTAAAATATTATAGGCCCATATCCTTTTTAGCATTTCTTACATTTACACAAAACTTCGAAAAGATTTGCTTACGCCATCGGAGAGAATGTAAAACATTAACAATTAAACCACAAAAAGTTTTATTTATATTATTGACTGTTATGCCAGATGAGTTGTTTCCAGAGTGGGACATTTTTATAGCCGCATTACTGAAACCCATTTGTATTAATTAGTTAACGATATTTCGTTCGTTTCTTTCTTTTGCTATCATCAAATCTTGTAATGATTTAAATTTTCATTAGTCATTTGTCCGATGTCGATGTCCGTTGCTTTTCAGAAAAAAAACTGATGTACTTCACAATTTTTTAAAATGTCCTGGATTGTTAATCGTATGTAGCAGCAGTGTATGTGTGGCACGATTTTTTTCTCAGCACTAAAAGGATCATTTAGAGTTTATAGAAGGTGAATTTGAACAAGGTGAGTATCGCATTTTTTATCAAACACCTTCCAAAATTTAGTTCGTAGATAATTTTATAGCTCTACTGGCTGGATATACTTAAAGATTAATTGATTACTTTAATATTGTAGATTCGAACTATTTTTATTGAAAATAACATGTACTTACATATAGAAAACACCTTTATAACCTTCTTAGTATGATTTTTTCAGAAATTTATTTCAGTCCGAACGGAATTTATATCCACCAACGAGTTAATCAAAGTTATTAAGCTGTTAATATTTTGCCAAATTTGACTTTTAATTATTTCTACATATAACTTTCTTGCAATGAAGGGGCGGCATATATATCAGTCACAGAAATATACGAGTATATTAAAGCTTAAGTCTGCAATACGAGTATATCTTTAATAGTTCAAATGTTATGATTTTTACAACTAAATACAAGATTCAAAATAACCCACTGTGCGACAGCAAACTTTTTATTTCTAAAGCATCGTTCAGTTAGTTAATTGTTTTATTGAGACTTATTCTAATTCATATTTTTGAAGAGAAGACTTAAAACTATAAATTGTTATTTTATGCAACGTGCATAGAAAGGACACATTAACATAAAAGTTAATCAATTCTATTTTCGTTACAAGAGTGAAAAATGAAAACTATATAAATTTCATATACTTCCAGGTGCATACGTGAAGATACTGATTTTGATTTAGATTTTGCTCCATTACCCCTATTGGGTGTATCCCCATCTTAGGCGAATTGTTGCAGTTATTTCCGCATTGTTATTTTTGCCTTGTATTAGATTAGTTTCCCTAATCGGTTGTTGGTTCCAGCTAAGAAGATGATTGGTCTACTGTAATAGGTCCTAGAATAAAGGGGCTGATATCTGCTGTTGCCTAGAAACAATGCCCTGTGTGTATTTGATGTAGCGGTGAGGAACTTTGGCATCCCTTGGGGGTTGTGGCTGCCTGACCTTTATTATGATGTTATCTTCTTTTCCAGGGAGACGGGAGGTCAGTGGGCTTCTTCGGTGAGTTTTTTGGACGGGGGTTGAAGCCACTTAATTTTAAAACACGAAAAATCATGGTGAACATTTTTTGGAACGAACGAACATGTGGTACTTGGTTAACCACTAGACCACTACACCACGTCACCACCCTCAACTAACGCTTCAAATTACACAATAGAAGATAAAGTCAGAAAATCCATTTAACATTTTTAAAGTATTTCAGCCCACATTATCATCATGAATTCATTGAGGCCCTATGGATGTAGAAGTTTTAAGGAAAAATTTTTAAGCACCTTGCAATAATATAATTATATCACAAATTATTAATTTATTTTTGTTTGTTTTGCAATTCGATTAAGCATATTTTCTTACACCAAAGAGAAAAACACATTATGATTGTGCACTCATACGGACATGTTTGCTTTTTTATTTTATACTGAATCCTTTAAGAATTGTGCAGCAATAAAATTTTTACCAAAAAGAAATAAAATGAATGTCTTGAATTAAACTGCAGGAGCTGTTGTTATAACTCTTGTAAACCATATTATATTACAATTTTCCCATTATCATGAAAACAACAAAACATCATGTACAGATGATCACAGTGGGATAATTTGCTGTACATAGAACGAGACATACTGCAAAAAAAAAGAAACACAAAAACAGATTTAATTACTTGCTTGTTATAGAAATTTTTTAATGTCAACAAAAGCATATTCTGGTTTTGATTATCTTTTTACGGTTTTTGTTAAGCCACCTCCCCCAACTCAAAAGAAATTGGTGACTATCTCTTCTAGCGTCCTGTGGAAAGTAGCAGTGCCCACGTTCTTATTCAATTACACATACTCGCACAGATTTATGTAAATATATATTAAATATTGTTATTATGTTTAATTTAGTAACTTCTTCTGCCATTTGCCTTTGGGTTATAATAACTAGTCCAATAAACACATCTACATAAATTGAAGCACTTATACATTCCAACGTACACACATATCGACACATCCTTGGATACCAACGATGGTGTTTATAATATAAATTCAACCCAATATTGGAAGCCACAGAAAATTATAGTCTACAAGTTGAAATATAAAGGACATTTATGTTTGTGTTAGTGTGTATTCTGCGGAAAACCGGCAGCAAGCCCTTTCATATAAACTCATTTCGATACCACTATGTCTGTGTGTTTTGAGGAATAGTTTTGTGGCATTGCAAACATATTGTGCCAATAAATAAGAAAATAGAACATAAGTTTAATTAATTTTTTAACTAGTGGATTATAAGTTGTACGATATTAAATTAAGATATTAAACTACTCGTAACAAGCCTTTTAATTTTTACTTATTCTGCGCTAATGCTGCGCTATACTTCTGGATGGATGTGCCAAATGATATCTATGTAACATCGGTTTTGGCGTCAAAGCTCCAAATTCCATTCGTCTTAGTGGGGGTATAAGACTTTGCCTGAGTAAACGTTTTCAATTCAGCTTAAAGAAACTAATTCTAATAAACAAAAACAAATATTTATATCGAATATAAACGGATTTTTTGGTTGTTGCGGGCGAAGTCTCGAGAAGTTTTAAGGAAGGACATTTACATTGTGTACAGGAAGTAACTGCAGGCTGTAGGAATAGTACGCAAAATTCTACTTACTTGAAAATCGTAAATGGCTGTTTTCGATTTAAGTTCAGCCTTCGCCTTAATTTGAAGAACTTTTCTAGAATATTCCGAAAATATTTTTACTTGAAACTGGTACATGTTTATCATTTAAGTTAAATCAATAATTTTGTTGTTTGTATGGAATGCCTCGATAATCGGTGGACTTGAGTGCTGCACTATTATGTATGTATGTATATAGAAGGTTGGAGAATCAATTCTTCCAATTGGTACTAAGTTGTAAATTAATGGTTGACTTAAACATTTCCTTCAAAAATATTATCTCTCTACGTCGAAAGCGAATGAATTTAAATTTGCTAAAATTTACTAATATTTAAAATAAATCGTAATAAAAAATTTGTGAAATACTCGTACTTAAAAAATAAATTTCGGATGTTAGTGAAGATTTCTTTGCATGTTTCTGTGTTTAATTTTTTAAGTACTTGAAATAAACTTTTTGATGTTAAAAGCCCGAGCCTGCTTATTTTGTAAGTGTCACTCCAATGCAATGAATAATCTCGGTTCTTCACATATGATCTATGTATATTAATATGGAAGTCAGTAGTAGTGAAAAGTATAAGATTTTGATTCCGTTCGGAGTATTTTGCTAGTAGTAGTGAAAAGTATAAGATTTTGATTCCGTTCGGAGTATTTTGCTAATAGAAACGCTTTCATAAAATTATTTTGCAAGAACACCAGTGTCTCAGACACATCCTGTAATGGAAAATAGCACATCGTGCTTTGGAAAATAAAAAGAAACGGAGAATTTTATCTTATTATCGAATTTTCATCTTAAAAGTACTGTTTTTCTTCTAAAACAATAGTTTCGTATGTGGCATTGAATCTTAAAATACTTCAGTTTTTTTCTTAATCACAAGTGGTACGTGCATGTGTGGAGATTGTGACAATAAATTTATCAAACTATCAGATAATCAAATACTTGTTATTTCTTTGTTTACTTTTGATTTGTGGAAAATTTTCGGCACGCTTCGTATGAGATGAGTGAAGGCGTTCAAAACTACTTGCAACACCCATGTGTGCCTGCAAATGTTTCATAAATACCCAATTGAGTCTTCAGAAACAGAGACAATTGCTGAAATGAATGAAGAAAGGTGACTAATTGAAATCTCAAAACACAATATATAATAACGAGCACTCTAGTGATATAACGAAGAGGAGCCACATACTGGCACTTTAAGTAACAAAATATACGATGTACTACATTTGGCTGTACAGTTGCTCTTTTAAGTAGAGGCACATTTTTCTAATTGCATATTTTCGCATTCTGGCAAATTATGTTCAAAAAAGATTTTATTTCAATTGTTAAAATATTCATTTTAATTGCATTGTTTATGAAAAAGTAAAAAATTTACTACCATTTAGATTTTGATTTGTATGTCTTTTTTCTTTAGCCCGTACTCCTCATTGTAATCCTTTATTATCCTGGCTATTTAAGCATTGATTCTTTGTTTGTTGTTATTGTTACCGCCCATGTGTGTTTGCTGGCATTATGCTCAGCAATAGTATTCAAAGGACTCCTTTATTTAGTGTACAGTTTTTATGTAATTCAAGTGCTCACAATACTATAATTTCTACTGAATTTATGGTTGAGACACTCGAAACGAATGAAAGAAAAATGCCGGCATCCAGTGTTTGTATTTTGGTAAAAATTAGTGCAAAAAGTGGCAAATGTGTTGACGCCTACACACACAAGACAAGATAAAAAATTCAAAACAAAATGCATGTACTCTCGTATCCTCTATTGACACATTCATTTCATGCACACATTATTGTACATCTATTGGAATTAAGTGCATGAGCTGGTATGCCACATATGAAACGCCTACCAAAATAAAAACTGAGATCACAAATAGCTTCTGTTCAACTACTGAATTCTTGCCAAATTTCTATACAATATCTAGCATGCATGTCCTATTTAATGACAAAATTACAAGGAACGACATGTGCGGCAGCTTTTTTGCATTTCTTGTGTTTTTACAATATCAAACTCGTATGCATGTAGAGTGTCAAATATCAAATTCATGGATCCATGTGGCTTGATATTAAGATCTTCTTTATGCGATAAATCCATGCAACTAGAGGCTAATGAAAGACACACGTTTGTTTATCAAACACAAAGAAAAGATTAAAGGATATCGGTTCTCTCAATGCTTGGTACAGTCACTACCTACGGCACCTCAACCTTATCGGTATAAAAGATAAATTCAATTTGGTGTTGCAAATTTACTATATCATTTCTCATATAATTTCCACTGCAGTGCAATTAGAAAATGTGTGCAAAAATTGCTTACAGATCATAAACAAAAAATAATTATGACTTCTGGTACTGAATCAGATCTACCCTGACTGATATTGAATAGTCTAATGGGACAACTAAAGTCATAATATTTTTATTAATCGAAAAAATGTTTGTTGTGGCTTTAGCTCTTCATATGCCGACATTTCATTGGTTGCTAAAACCAAATCGTCAGTGAAGTTTAAGCAGTTTGATAACATTCAACCAATGAAATGTCGCCATATGAAGAGCTAAAGCCACAACAAACATTTTTTCAATGCATTTTGCAAAAAAACTAATTGTTTCTAACGATTAGTCGGGATATTCTCCCGAATAATAAATTTCAATATTAAATTTTTATTAATCCTTAACATGATTAGATATAATATTTTAAACAGTAGTTCACAGTGTTCAGCCTAATATTAAAGGACTCGATTTCCACCAAAAACCTTTGGTCATTTTCACTACGTTTGGTGAAGTTTTCTGTTACTATATTTTTAAGAATTACATGCGTATGTAATATTTAAAGAAAAAATTTAAACTATTTATGTTTAAAATTACGAAAGTTTGCCGTGACAGTCTACGACGACATCAAAAATATTGATAAAAATAGAGATTGCAAATATTTTAGTCTTTAACACTACCATCACTTTCTGTGCCAACTTAATTCAAATTATAAAAGAATACCCAGTTAAATGGCAAAATAATAAAAACTAATGGAAAAAGAGCAAACAAACTAAATGAATTTAATAGAAAAGAGCAGTTCTATCACAGATAAGATAAACAAATAAATAAAAAGAATCAAAATCAAATTTAAAATCATTTCCAGACTCAAACTACTGTTTCCTCGACAACTGCAAAAACAACGACATACAGATTACAACAACATCAAAGTACTTAATCTTCATAAGACAAGACAACAAAACTATTTTGCCAAAGGTCTGAAAACAAGCCACATAAAACCTCATTCTCACCCACACCCATTCCTACATAATTATCATTTTCATCATCATCATCATCTTTACCATTATCACCATCGCCCTTGTCACTTTCGGAGAGATTCAAAAAGGGAAACCAAAACTCAAGTCAAATGCCAAGAGCGTTTGGTGGTGAGACGGAACACCAGGACGAATAAATGGTGGTAAAAGTCAACAAATGAAAATCTTTTTATTGCCCTAATATATTAAATTTAATAGCAAAGAAAAATGTTGCTACTGTTGCATTAATATTAGTTAAATTATATTGTATGTACACGTACACACACTATTGAATATATATATTATATGTATGCAAGCTAAAGTACTTTGCAACAGATACAAAAACATTCACACACACCCACACACATACACACACACACACAAATGTATACGTTCAAAAGTGAATATTAGGTCCCAAACTGAGGAGGACTTTGGTGCTGATAATGTTGACATTTCTGCCCTTCATCCCATCCACTTTAATCCTGCTCCATGCCATCACAAGAACTTTCTTTACCAGTGCCTAGTTAACCTTATTAAAAGGTGAGTTGTCTGGTTGTATGTATGTATGTATGTGCGCATGTAAGTGTGTATATATATTTATTAGCGAAGTACAAACGTGGAATCATCTTAATTTATCGTCAAAACAATAGCAACAACCTGTTTTGCTTTAGAACACTTATATATAAATTACACACGCACACACACATACAATTGCACTGGTACATACACACATATGCATAAAAGCCAGTGGAGTGTTTATGCCACCTTATAAATAATGGGGAGCATAACGTCCTTATTGCATCGCGATTCCATGGTATTGGTTTGTGGTTAGTACTTGTACCCAATGAAATGTTTGCTTAAAGGCGCATGTTCCTTATACGGCGAGAAATACGAACAAAAATGAGAATCAGAGAGATAATATTTGTCATCGAAGAATATATTCTTAGTTGAAACGAGGTCAAATCTTCCTTTGATTTATTTTACTATGGAAAGAATTGAAAGCTCGTTTATGTGTAACCGCTCAAACGTCTGATCGCTTCCCTCTTACCTTGAGGGAAGGCCACTGAGATGTGCAGTTACCGTTACAATTAGATTAAACAGATTTTCAATTATTATTACACCCTTTTTTAAATTTACATACACTTTTCATTTCGAACACACAAAGAAAAAATATGGTTGATGCAATCACAGTTGCAAACTACGGGTATCGTTGATTACAACGAATATATCGTTACCTTCTTTATAAATATTCCAGTAAAACAAGCATCCAAATCAACCATGAAAATGCTGAGGTAAGGATCCAAAGTCAGGTTAATTCAAATCATTTCAACAATTTCACTATAGTCTTGCCATTGGAGGATGTTCTCTTTTTTGATTCCTATTTATCGATTTGTAATTTATATTCATTACATTAAAAAAATAAACCTTTTACCGAAGGTCGCAGGTTCGACTCCTGCCGCAGACTCCGGGTGTCTTTGCAGATAAGCCAAGTAGCTTCGCAGTTTGTGTTTGTTAATTAATTAAAAAAAAATATTCTCTATTAATAAACTTCAGGCTTAAAAGGCGGTCAAATTTGCCACTATTTACGAATTATTGTCCTTCATGTGAAGGAAGTTTTATCATTTATTGATTGGAATTTTTTATAAAAAGGGAAGTATTTTTAATTTCAGGTTTATAGATTTGTAGAAGCAACTCATATTTTTTCAACTTCACTTTCTAGGAAATTGGAAAAATGCTCTAATGAATTTCGGAAGCAATGAAAATGTCGTTCCTCGAGAATGACTTCTATTTTTCAATATTGTGAAGTTTGTCAGAACTATATTACTATACATGAGAAACATAAATAAATCAAAGTTTTATGTTTCTAAATTCATTTTTGCTTAGAGATAGCAGAGGTACATATATTAATGAGTTGAAGAGAAACTTCTCTGGTGCATCAGAAGCGATGGACGCTTTTGCGTTTCACAAGTCATACGTTAGGCTTTTAATAACTTTTTTCTTATTGATTGAATCTTTTTTAATTGCGCAAATAACTTTGATTGAGAAAAAACATAGGCTAGAATGTCATTTATGAACGGGTGCCCCGTTTTGAGTCTTCATAGAACCATCTCTGAGTGATCTGATGTCAGAGCTTAAATAAGCTAGGGATACCAGTCACAATAGAAATAGCAGACCTCAAACGGTGAATTCTTGTGGTTATCATGAAAATTAGACGGTGCTCACACAAGCCAAGTTTTCTTGCGCAAGTTGTAATTCAGCTGAGAGGCAGATATAATTAAGGCCTGCTCAAGAAAACTTGACGTGTATGAACTCCGTCGTATTGTCGTTCCGAACGATATCATTTTATTTGTACTCTTACAAGTCTTCTCTCGCATGAAGCTATTCATGATAAATTGTCAAGCAAAACTAAAACGAAGAAAAACTGTCAAATCAGATGTCACGGAGAGGTGCCACTTAAACTTCTCAATTCAATTTCGTTTCACCATCCATGCAGATTTTGTAACCGTAAGTCGTTGTCATTTGCAGCAAATGATTTAAATCAGATTAACATCATTTAATGTAAAGCCGTTTTCAAACGCATTTGCATGTACGAGTAAATCCACCTGATGATCAAGATAGGAAGGGAACTTCTCTCTACCTCTATTTGTAAAATGTTAAGTGCTCTTTTGTGATCTCAATTTTCCTAGAAAAATTAACAGGAATTAGTATCCACAGTATATGTAGATGTAAATGTTTTTTGTATTTGTATCCTGTTGAATAAATAAACTGTCCGCACTTGTTTTGGTTACTTAAGGCGCTAATTTGTGAAAACTTGCACAACTTCTTTTTCATTTTTGACACAAACCAAAGACCACAAAAGCGCTCATCGAGAACAATAGAAAGCGTAATAATTGCTTTTGACAGCTGACAAAATGACGCCAGAAACAACAGCATCACGATCGATAAGTAACGCAATTGTTAAGTGAAAGAATAAGATAATGCCAATAATAATACTAATAGCCATTGTAAGCGAACAATCGCTCTAATCCAGACGCTCCTCAGAGCCAAATTTCATACACATGCAAAGACAAAGAAATCATGCGCCAGAACACAACCGCGGTCGTAACAAGTGTTTGTTTTGTGTTGCAAGTACTTTAAGGTCATGTGTATGTATGTGCACGCACATCGAAGCAGATACACAGTTTAATAAGTAGATGCAAAGATAAGTGTGCACAGTGTATATTTATTTAGGTTGCTAAGCCGTGGACGATTTCATTGAGTAACATTCTTTGGATGGCCTTTCAATGGTTTAATGCATCTAATGCGCATTTCAAATCTAGAGCTCCGTATTCATTTATATTGGTCCAATCGCCTTGCTTATGTTGAGGAGCGTTTGAGAACCTGTAGGACTTAACTACTTTCAGTTGATGTCCTTTTTTTGCTAATGAGTCTTAGATCTTGTGTGCGAGCTGTTCATGCGGCACATCGTAAGTCTTGATCACTTTGGCAGATCATCACTTTCGGTTTCTTCTTATGAGCACTTGCCGTAATGCTCAATAAATGTCTGTTTAAGTTTCCAATGATTAAGCGCTTTCTTTCCTTCACCGACAATCAAATGCTTAAAGGATAATTAAATGATTTGTCCATTTTCAGTCTATTTAATTGAACTCATTAAACGATGTAAATAGTCTGATGGTATTTAAACGTCTTAAAGTGGTCTATTTAAGATTTGAGATAAGGTCGCATCGGATATTTTTATTATGAATTAGTGGTCACTTAATAGACAAAAGTGACGATCTAGTTAGTTAAATTTCAAATGACTTGTGTTTTAGATGATTAAAAGGCACTTTGCATCTCTTTTCTTTTGAAAAAGTGTTCTTTCTTTGCACTTGTAAGAAATTATATCAAATTTAGTAATAAATTTAGTAGTAAAATTATTAAAAGTGTTTTTAAATTAATATCTGATCTCTTTTTAAATGTTACCGCTTCACATTGAGCAACAATTTTTTTTGTCGTATTATAAGCTTCAGGAGAATCGAATTGTAGTTGGATTTCTGAAATTTTTATGTTCGAAACATCTTAGTTTTAGAAATGCAGTCGATTTTATCATAAACATTTTGATCGGTAGCGAAGTCGTCTCCATTTTAAAATATGTATTTAGAAGCTTCGATGGCACAACTATGGATATCGGGGGCTTTCAAAATTAAAAAAAAAATCACTTGCCAGCTGTTGAATATTTTTTTGAAAAAACGTTTCGGCAATTAATGCGCACTAAACATTATTAACGAAAAAACACACGCATATATTATTGCTTTTATATATTTGAAAAATACCGCCGTAATGTCATGCCTTTTTCAAATTCACAATAGAACAAAAATAGTTGCTTAAAATATTTATTATTCGCTCGTAAAAATTTCTTAATTTCTTGCCATATTAAGAAACGATTATGTTCTTTTTTACACTAATGCTTATATTTTAGAATAGAACACAAACATTCAGGAGGGGTAAAAACTGTGTAAAATTTTTGTCAGAAACGGAGGCGCCATAAGACAGGACATTTTTTTATATTAAATTCAAGTGCTCTGATCAGCAATATATAAAGTGACTAAGATCTTCTAAATTAAGAGCCGCCAAAATTTCACTTACAAATTCACGAAATCCTGAGTTTCATGAAAATTATTATTATAAATGTAATTTTTTTTTTATTCTACTAAATATCTAACCCATTTTTCCATAAAAACCGAATCAAATATTGTAAGTGAAAATGGATTTGACAGAGTTTGCCGTGATACATTTTTGCTTTCATTGAGTTCTTTTTACTTACAAACATTTGTAGTTGAGATTTTATCATCGACATTAAGTCGGTTTCTTCTCCTAAGGAAGTTTATATTTTTCAATCTATTTCTACATCGGCAAATACACAAACACTTAGGAAACTGCGCTGGCGCAGAAATAAATAACTGATGATGATGGATTTAATGAAGATCGTATGGAAAACCCTGATATTCCTACCCGTTAGGCACATATTCGAATGGGCTGCTTCATCTCTTTGTTTATTGAGTAATTTCAAACTGTTAATGTTCGATCAAAAATTTTTTAATTAATATTTTTTAGAACGCTTTCTTAGAATGGTTAAAAGATCTCTATAGATTTCCTTGTCACTTATATCCAATCGAAATACACTTCTCCAGTATAGTAGTAATGGGACAATATCGATAGAGATTACAATCGATACTTATATACATAACTAAACATATAATATATATATATATATATATATATATATATATATATATATATATATATATATATATATATATATATATATATATATATATATATATATATTGTATATAAATATTTTCCTTGACCTTTATATAAATATTTGATTTTTTTTTCCTGATGGTGCTACTGAAAGGTATTGGTCGCGGAATTTCGATATTTTTTATATAAATTTTATGTATTTTTTGTATTATATTTTCTATTCCTTGATGATGCCACTCAAAAATCTGACGAAACATTGAAGAATATAATGAAATAAAGTTAAAAAAATTATTTTAACTAACCGCCGCTCATTTTAATTAAATCTTTTTAAAACTATTGCTATCAAAATTTTATTTTCCCATATACTTTTTTCGAAAGTTTTTATCTATAGATATTATCGGGAGTGCCATCTGTAGTTTCCCATGTATCGTATTTCATTGTGATTAGTTTTTTAGCGGTTTACTTTTATGCACTGAAGTATATGTTACTTAAGTCAGTTGTTCAGCTGTACAGCTCCGTGAACTACTTTAATTGTCCTTTCCATGATAAGCTCAAGCTGGCACAATAAATGAACTAATTAATTAAATCAGATAAAAAGTGTCCTGATGGGCACCTAAAGATCTATCGAAATGTCTTATTTAATAATTTTTTTTTCAAAAGAATTAGATCTGAAGCTCAATGAGATCCCTCTTAGAATTATTATAAATATAAATACGTAAGTACATACAAATGTATGCGTTTATATTGCAATGTTTCAAGAGATATCGGTATAAATCCGTTAATAAAGTAAATCTATTCGGAGACTTCGATGGGATTTGGGCTCGGCCAAATCCCATCTGTGTAAAAGGATTCATTAGGGACTTACAATACAATTGATCCCTACAAAAAAAAAAAGAACAAACCCCATTCGCGGTTTGACGAATGAATAGCAAAAGCAAAATCTATACAAATGCTTCCTAATATACGTATGTATGTATGTATGTATGTATTTATGTATGTATGTATGTATGGATGTGTGTGCATACAATTACATTTGGTCGCCATTATTTATAGACAGACTAAAGCCAAGAATAGAGTGAAACGTATCCAGGACAAAAAGATCACCATGAATAATAAAAACCGCAGGAAGAACAACAGGCAAAAATCATATAAAAATTATGGAAATCATAAACACACAAACAACAAGGACAGTTATCATGGCGTTGAGGTCAGGTAAACGGTAAACAGTTAGGGGCAAATCAAATTTGAGAAACACAAGAGAGCTAAAAAATGCGAGAGAGTTCTAAGCTTCTAATTGGTGTTGCCACCAAATAATTTATAGATTGCTAATTTGCATGAATAATCAAACACTATCTATTTCTATACATTAGACGATAAATATTTCAAACATTTTTGCATCGTAGTGTACCGGTATTAATCTACCATGTAGCAACGAACTTTGCAAAGTTCAATTAAAGCTTTTGCTTCCGCATCGTATTCTACATATAATTGATATTGAGGAATACTTTTTCAACAATAACTCAAAAACCGTGGTTTTTGAGATACGTTGTTTTTGCATTAAGGGAGCGATGTGTCAAAAACATACGCCAAAAATTAGTTTTCAGACCGTTTATTACCTTTAGCATTGATTAGTGAAATGACAAATTTTCACCACAAATAGAATTTTCACGAGGCGGAAGATGTTGTGTTTTTATCTCATATCTTTATTGCGCGGCATCAAACATTTTGTTTTGATATTAATTTTCTGGTGATGTAAAATTTCAATGTATCTAAAGAGCATAAAGCATAAAAAATCGATATAAATATATATGAAAATCTCTTTCTGCCATGACATCGAAAGGAAATCCGAGAAATCCGATCTTCAACTTTGTGTTCTTTGTGATTTTCAACGATACGATTTTAACGGCAAAAATATTTTTCCAATTGTATGGGTTACTTCGTTATGTGCACAATAATAATTTTCCTTAATTTTTAAATGCATTTGCCCAGTTTGTATGAAATTTTATCAAGTGTATCATGTGTTACGCCATGAGCAACTTCTAAAATTTTAATTCTATATAATTTGATTTCAACAACAAGGTGGCAGCACTGGCTCTAAAACGTTTGTATTTTGGATCAAGAGGCGAACATACATACATACATATGCATATAACAAATTTCAAATGTATCACATTTTAAAAGTAACTAATTTACTCTGCTGCTAATCAGTCATATAGTACGAGTATAAATTGTAAATGAGCGATGATTATTTACAAATGAAATTATAAATCAATACGCAGAGAACACGTTTTTATTTGAAACATTTAATTAATAAGTTTTTAACACTCTTATTATTGTCCTTAATGGCGTTATACCCATAAATAATGTTGTGGTATGCAACACCCCTCTCTCAATGATTTCCGTGCAGAGGTGAGCGAGTGAGCTCAACAAAACTACCTGTATGAAAACCAACCCTCCTATCAAATTCTGAACAAGAACAACAACAACGATGTTAAAAAGAGATGCACAATACGACATGAACTAAAAAGAGGGGTTGCATGCCAGGCCATGCAATATCTGCCACAGATATTCCGTTTCAGTCAGTCGCTTGGCTGGCATCCCAAAATACAAGAAACTGTTATAATTGTATTTAATGCTTGTGTTTTAACAGTTCCCTGCTTAGTCGGTGGTTTATGGTCGTAACGCATGTCACGTCCTTTGGCGAATGTTGAATTTATGCAAATAAATGTAATTAATTGCAAACAAACAAATGATAATTCATATTAAGTTTTTTAATTGAAAAGAATAATACAAGTGTAGAAAAGAAGTGCAATTATTAAAAATCGAATGTGTTGTTATCAATCAAGTGAACATAAATAAATAAATTAATGAGCTTTTAAGGATAAGAATTTAAAAGTTAATTAAAAGTAAAAACTAAGTGAAAATTTATTATAATGATGACCACAACAACATCGCATGCTATAATGGCTCCAGTTATTCGTCCCATTCAAGAAAGTCCAGTTTCCCGACCACGAGCAGTCTACAGTATCGATCAGATTTTAGGAAATCAGACGAAACGCAGTGGTAAGTCCACAGGACCATCGACTAGTAGTCAAAATTATAAAAAGTTTGACTAGTAATCAGCTGAGCAAATAAGACTGCCGCCATTTTCTTATATACATATATAGTTTCATCGCATCAGGATAGTTTTTGTACACAAATGAATACATGTAATTGCATTGGTAACAACCACAATAACAAATTAAACTAATGTAAATATATTAAATTGTATTATATTATTAACATCATGATCACAACAAATTTCACATAAAAGGAATCATTTATTTACTGTTTCGAAAATTTCATTTAGTGGGCATTTCTTGAGGGAGAATGTGAAAGTGATTCAAAACTTATTTCACTCATATATATATATATATATATATATATATATATATATATATATATATATATATATATATATATATCTATCGTTGTAGTTCGGTTAGAATTTTTACAAATTATTTCTTTAAAGAATGCAGCGTAAATGTGGTTTCTTTGACATTGGATCCAATGAGTAGATATTGGAAGAAAAAAACTTTTGCAACGATAAATTTTTATTGAATTCACTAGAATATATTTCTCATCTGCTTTTCATCTTGGATATTTTTCGAAACATCTTATTTTGTACTTTAAAAATATACTGCTTATTTGCAAGGATAATTATTGTTAGAATACGCTCCAAAATTTTGGGATTTGTGAATATGATTGTTGAATCTATTGCGTACATTAAATTTATTTTTAAAATAATTGAATACTTTCAAAAATTGCTTCTCAAATAAACATTTCCATAATTAGTTTTTAAAGAATTGATTATTTGTGATGTCATAACACTTCGTTGGTGCTAAACAACTCCTCAGTGAACTTAAACCATTTCGGAAACATCCAGTTCATACAAAAACCTTCAAACACAATGAGAAATTTATCATATATGTATGAAAATTACAAAATATACTTAGAATGAATAGCACAAGAATCAGTTCAAATTCGATATGAATATATATCTTTTATCTTTGATCCTGAAAATGTCAACATATGGGGGTTAAGTCCACAACAAACGATACATTTTTCAAAAATTATAATTTGTTCAATTAATTGTGGTCTAATTAATTACAATTACTTGTAATCGTAATTGCATTACCGCAATTACCCATTACATATTATTGCACTTACATAATTAATTGCAAAGCTCAATTCACATTTTCAAGTCTGGTTTTTAATGAAATCTCTTTTTACTGTCAAATCAAATAAACATTTCATTGCCATGACTCTAGGTCTTGGAATAAAATGGATGTATTGCGAGATCATGCGAGCTCATGATTTTGTATCAACAAGAGTTGATTGTTTCTCTAAGAGCAAATTCCCATGGAATATAGTAAATACAAGCATAATGCGCTAGTGTCACATTTTCTTCCATGGGTCGATTTGGCCATCATTTTTTGAAGCGACTGCTCTTTCGCAGGAATGCGTCGTTCTCAAGGAATAAGTCAATGAGTCTATCAACCTGAAAAGCACATCAATCAGAAACTGGCTTTGGCCATAATGGAATCTGAACAACCTTTTACGATCAATGCAGAAATTTTATTATAAAAGTAACCCAGAGCGATTTGCCTCATATTTTACAAATATTTTTGAGTAAAATTTCAAGGATTTTTGTTTAAAAATAGAAAAATTTTCAATACCAACAACAAAAAATTTCAAACAATTACATATGATTAATTTACATATGTATAATTTTTGGAGCAACTTTTTTATTAAGCTGACATTCGCTCTTAAATTTTTTATTACAAAAATAATATATTTTAAAATGGATGACCGACGGCTGTCGGAAGCAAAATTTAAAATTGCGTGCAATAATATGGGATAATGTGCAAATAGTAATGAAGACAATAGTTGCATGATCAAATAATTTATAGAAATATTATTTGATATACGCAAAGGACATGTACTCACACATCCTTTTAAAATGAAAAAAAAAAAAATCTAAAATAATATCGATGCAACTCAGAATGTGTTACTAGGATTATTGATGTTTTAAGGACATTAATTCAATTTGTATTTTTAAAGTATTGTTTTCTCTTAGAAGGATTCCCGATTTGACGGAAGGAATTTGATTCACAAGAATCGAAATTTCGCTTAAAGTATCCCTGCGTTGCAATATTACTTGAGTCCTATCAAGATATTCTCGAAAAAGAACCAACATAATTATAGTTAAAAGAGCAATAAGATGGTGTACGAGTATACCTAAGAGCGTGAAAAGTACGGATAAGATTGTTGTTAGATTTCGTTTCAGTTTGAAAAAATCTATTAGGAAATATTGCACTGATTTCTGCAAAAATTCTCGATTTGTAATTAATTCTATATATTTCGCCAAACTTTGAGGCTTAATTAAGTTGGAGTTTATTGTTAAATTTTATGATGACAATACAAAATTTTGAAAAAAATTTAAAAATTAAAAAACGTCTCGTATTCTTTTTCCAGTAAAATCTTGGTTTAAGTAGTAATTAATGCCTGAGGGCAGGTGTGTAGTGGCACTGAAAACATGCGCTTGTTCTTCTAGCTGGTAGTTAAATTTAGTTTGCCTGTTGTTTCCAATAATGAAATACATGGAAAAACCATTTTCTAATGCAACCTGATGAGATTTAAATTCAAGCCTTTAACAATATTTGTCAAAGTTATTTGGAATATTCTCCCTCCCAATTGATGATTAAAAAATATTGCATTTTGTAGTTATCAGTTCCAACTCATAAGCAGACTTCGACCATCATGTTTGAAAAGGTTTTTCAACCATAAAACGCCTACAAGACTTTTGATTACACAGAGAGAATCTCTTAGAAAACTATTAAACAACACTACAAACAAAAACGATCCAAATCGAAAATATGTTGTCTGTTGTTTTGTTGAAATAACAACTTTTTGAATTTTTTCACAACTTTAGTTGGTTTTATTACTTTAGGAAAAACATATTTTTTATTAACAAAAGAACTGCGTCCTCAAAGTTAATTCCTTTACGTGATATGTACACCTTCCCAAGAAAACGATCTGGTGTGTCCGTCACTATATTTCCCTTATTCGGCTACCTTATAAAAGGTCTCATACCCCAGTAACATTTGCGAAATTTGACAACAAAATTATTAGCCATCAAACAAAATGTGTCAAATAATAATTAGTTCTTACAGAATATTTGTAAGATTAAACAACATAATAATGCCCCTAAATATATACATACATATGATTAAGGACTGTCAGTAGCTCTTTGGACGCCATTCACATTGCGCACTACTAATATGTTAATGTATATGTGGGTCATAGTGAAAGAACAGTAAGAGAAGTTCCCAGTGTTCTTCGAGTGGATTAATTAAGTTTGTGATTTGCAGGTATTTCAGTGGATCTACCTTTTGTAATCGAAAAGAATAACTGAAATTTATATAAATCATTAGCTGATAGTGAAACAAGGTTGAGAAGACGGCTTCCAAAATAATCGGAAGCGCTTGTCCCTAAATGGAATGCGAAATTGCTTCTAAAGTGGCCCGAATTTCAAAGTTCAATCACAAAACATCCATCGGAGGAAACTAGGCCGCAAAGTTTTCGTTGCTATAAAATGATTTAAAATTCTTATATATTAATAATAGATCTTATTTTAAAATGTGGACACAACATAATGTATAACATCTTATTATCCTTTTAAATTAGTTTGTTGGGGCTTTAGATGTTCATAATCCGATATTTCATTGATCGCTAAAGCATCAGTGAACTTTAATCCGTTTGAAAGCATTCAACCTCATATGCTCATGCCAAACAAATCATATCAAATACAATATGACAATTCTCTATGGTGTATAAATAATGCAAAATATATACCCATAGTAGGCTTAGAATAACTTATTTTATTTTTATTTTATATTTCTTGCAACATGTATATAATTAGACGCCCTTTGGATACCAGTGATTATAGTTATTAGCAAATCAAAAAACAAGATCACTATTTGAAACACTTCGTACTGAAATTTATCGGGATTTTATCCAATAAATATCACTAGTAGAATGTCTTATCGCAAAGTCATTGAATGAGTTCATTCATAAATTTTTTTATATAAAACGGATTGCACAGTCTGTAACAAACAAAATAGACAAATGACTGTAGCGTATCCACAAAAAAAAAAAACTATTTAAACATGTACAAATTTATTTGATGCAAATGTTTCCCAATTCGACCATGACTTAACAAATACAAGGTGGTGCACAAGTAATGTCATAATTCGAATTGGGTGCCATTTTATTATAAATGAAGAGAAGAGATCTGTTTGCATAAAAAGTTTATTTTAAAGTGTAAAATTGATGTCATTAATTTGAACAAATTATGGTATTCCGCATAAATGGTAACCTCTCTACTTCAAGCATAAATGCGGTCGTTTTGCGGTATTTTGAATTGTTGCTTGAAAAACATCTGGATCCAAATTCGCGATTTATGGTTTGTTGTGGTAAGTACGAGATTTGAAAAAGCTTCCAAGAAAACAGTCTGGTGCTTAATTGTTCGACCATATGGAGCACGAACGTGGGAACGACTTATAGACAACTAGTAGTTTATATACCTTCGTCATAAATATCAAAGCACAGTGATATTTGGCGCCATTTGCAAAAATGACAGCCAATTGATATTATGACATTAGGTTTGCGTCACCTTTTAAAATGGGTGACATGCAATTGTAGTCTGTCTCTAAACTACTTTGTTACCTGCTTATTTCGTCTATTTCTATTGTTTGCTTTTTAAATTACAATTTCAAAAATAAAAACGATGTCGTCATCTTAAAAAATCGTTTGTGGTAAGAAATCGAAAATTTTACTGAAATCAACCAATACTACTCGTATTAAAAAAGGCATGTCCTTAAGAGATGTTGTTGAAAAAGCGGTTTTTGTTTACAAAATTTTTAATCGCTTTACAACTGTTTGTTTGATATAATTCGAACGTTGTATAGAGTAACAGATGAGGCACACAAAGAAATTAATAACAAATAAATAAGAAGGAATTAGTTAATGAGTTTTTATAATTGTTGTTTGTACAATTTCTTTTGCTGATGATAAAAAATATTTACCTCCTGCTGTTTTATCGAAAGCACGATTTGGTCGATATCCATTGCAAAGCGATTCTTGGGCGTTCACATTAAACACCTTCAAAAAACTCAAACCTACTTTTGCAACAAGAAACAAAAAAAAAAAAAAAAAATTGGTATCAATTTCAATAAATTGACACCTAAAAAGGAAATCACCCAATTACATAAAACCTCCATGGCATCATATCAAAACATGTTTTTTAATTTGATGTTAACGATGACGACGAATACGTTTTTAGTTTGAAGAATTTTTCTTACATAAAAGCTCAACAGGACACCATCGTTTTTGTGCTCGAAATAATCATTTTATGATCATGCCTGCAATATGAAACGTTTATTTGAAAACACAGGAACAAAATTTGCAACCCAGAATCCATGTTTGCTATTTGCTGGCCTTGTGTTTGTATGTGTGTGTGTATGTATGTATGTGTTAAAATAGAATTTTCAGTTTTATAGTGAATTCATAATTTGCTTATGATTTAGACGTCAACGCCAACATTATTGTAACCGTCATCACATCATAAGCACATTTACATTTTTAGCCTTTGAAATATTTTGCTATTTTTTGTTGATTTCTTTTGCTTTCTCTCGATTGTCGGAAATCACCTCATTTTATATTCTCTTGAACGTATGTATGCATGGATTTGTGAGTGTGTGTACTTCGTCCTGTTGATAATGATGCACGACGCACAACATTTCAATTGCTTTTCAAGTGAATATTAATGCAGGCTAAATGTGAGTCTCTTATGCTCCTTGTATGTTTTTGAATAGAAATGCGATTTAGTTTTTGTTATTTGCTTCGTTTTTTAGGTGGATAAATGATGACATGCTGTGGCAAACAAGCTTTTCCAGTAGAGAAGCAGCAGACACATCGTTTATAATTGAAAAAAAAAACAGAAAATGAAATTATTAATTTGAGGTTCATTAAGTTTTGATTATAGGTTTCGCAAAAACAGAAACAAAAAATCCTTCAATTCCATTTTTCTATTTAAGTGAAAAACCCAGTAAAAAATAGGATCATCCAAAGAGTAATCTTGGAGCGCTCCTTTGCGAGCAATGGATTACTCCATAAAACTCCGGATCTCATTGGATTTTTAACACAGCATGTCCTAAGACACGAGTACTCCTTTTAAGCTCCTTATGGAGTACTCCCTTTGATCTTGAAAATGCTGACAGAGGGAGTAATCGTTTTTGTTTCCTGAAAGAGCATAAAGGGAGTAATCGTTTTTGTCTCCTAAAAGAGCATAAATGGAGTAAATATTCATATAAAATAAAAATTTGGTTATTTTTTACAGAAACAAGGAAAATATTCATTTATTGTATATTATATTCGCGTTGAAATTCGTGGTTTATGAATCTAATATGTGTAATCAAATTAAACGCGTCGTTCACTTTTTAAAACTAAACTGACTAAATAGAAAAACAAAACGAAAACGTCAACAATTAACAGTTATGTCAAAGAAACAAAAACCAAAAAACGAACTGATACATCCCTCATTGATCCATTTGGAGTATTAAGCGAAGCATAAACAACAAAACAAACAAAAAGTTTCGATAGCTCGCTTATTACTCCAAATGGATGACAAAGTCATTACTCCTTTATTGCTCGATTATGGATTAATCCATATATTTTTTACTGGGAAGCGTCTGATAAAGAGAGTGTGAGAGAGAACGAAATACTGAGCATACAAGGATAATTGTGAGTACACAAGTCTGTTTAATGAGTATTGCCAATTTATGCCTTTTTCGCTTCAATTTATAGATTGACTTAATTTAGACACCATATCCCAATGCTAAGATATTAAGGCTAATTTTGCTAATTTAATTATGTAAAAAGCACGTACAGTGTCCTTATCTACACCAACAACTACATAAAGAATTGATATGATGCTATAATTTGAATCAAATTAAAATTTAACACACTTGTGATAAATTCTACTCGTTTCTTTTTGTTTGTTGCAAGAGCAGCTGACGTCTTTGCAGCTTAAGGAAGATATTTGTTTAAAAGTCCCTTAATTATTGATTTTTCGGTTTTCCTTTTATTTATTAAATGTTGTTGCAAAATCCCTTTCATTCATAGGAAATTTTAAATGTTTCAATTATATTACTCACTCATTCACATACATTCTATATAAATTTATACTTCCAGCCTCAATAAGAATGATTTCATAAGTTTAAGCTTATTTTTTGGGCTTTTGTTTTGGCTGCAACGCACTCAGACATTCAATTTATTGTTCAGTTCAACAACGAAATCAAAATTAAATTCAATTGAAATTTCTTTTCTTTTGTATTGAATTTGCAATTTTATTTTCAAAACAAAAGTGTTTGATTTTTAACCCATTGTTTACCCACTTAACGTTTGGTAGTGTGTTTACTTAAAATATTGAGTTCATTGAATTGAATATCGCAAAAAGAAGAAGAAAAAAACAATTATTTCGTTAGGACTTGTACCTTAACAGAGCGAAAAGTGGTTGATGCTTAATAGATTGGAATTTTTTCAACAAATACAAGCGAACGCTATAAATTTTACATTAGAATTTTATCACACACATCCCTGCATGCTTCATAATACACTACATACTCGTACGTTGCTAGTAGTATATGTACGTACATCATCACTATTCGAAGTCTCAATAGATGTGGTTTAGTTATTTTATAACACCTGCTTTGCCCTCAATAGACTCTAATCTCTGTCGTGTTGATGTGGCTCTGATACTGAAACATAATTGTAATTCAATTACGTTATGGACCATGGGGCATATGTACCTACACATACATACTCATACATATGTGAGTATGGGTATCATTCTATTTCCAACACAAGTGTTTTCCAACTAATTTGCATATAAAAGCTTAATTTGGCTTTTATTGGATTTGTGTGCATATTTTGTGAATATAAAATTAAATTTTATATATTTTTCAAAATAATGGAAAAAAATCTATGTTTTATTTTAAATTCAATACACATGGTGTGTCAACCTTAAATAACTCAATTGAAATTTGTAATTTTAGACTCTTCAGAATCTTTAAATCATCAATCGTTACATGGCAGCAGCAATAACAGTAACAATTCAACAAGTCCGATACAAAATTCCATATTGCCGCAATTGCATACGCAACTACATTTAATACCCCCGCATCAGTTGGCCCTGCACCAACAGCACTTGCAGCAGCAACATCTAAACAATCAGCATCATCAACACCACCAACACTTACACCAAACGCAGCAGCAACATCATCAACAGCTGCAGCAGCATGCGGAAAAGCGAGAAAGAGAAGACTCCCCAGACAACACAGACAATGGCCTTGACGTTGATAACACCGATGATGATCTCTCAAATAGTCTAAACAATGGCCACGACTTGGACATGGAAAGACCTAGAAAAGTTAGAAGGTACGCTAAGGCCAAACATCAATCCATTATAATTTATTGATTATATAAAAAAACTAGTTCATGTACGTTTTTATGTTTTTTATTGTGTCTGTTACATTTTGATCTGCGGAACACCAGGTCCCGCACCACCTTTACAACATTTCAATTGCATCAACTGGAGAGAGCGTTTGAAAAAACTCAGTATCCCGACGTTTTCACAAGGGAAGATCTGGCAATGCGACTGGACTTAAGCGAAGCACGTGTGCAGGTAAATACGATATTTCCTTGATTAACCAGATTAAGAAGAGTCTGCAAAAAACATACATTGATTAGCGTTAATAAACATAATATTTTAGTGGTTATTCTTACAACGACTTTAAAGTTTTGTCATATACATTCCCATTTCAATTGATATATTTTTCCCATGTTTTGCCTTCTTGAAAGCTTAACGAATGTTTTTCCATCTACCAATATCAAGGTGGGTAGTCTCGGATCACCCACAGGGCAACTCTTGCAATCGAAAAAGAAAGGACAACTGTGTGAAAGTGACATGAAATATATCTGTATTTAATTTATATGACTATTTTATTTTAGCTACACTTGACCCAACAGTTTTCACAGGAAAGCTTACCGTACTGCATTACCGTGCAGATATATCGGACTGTGATAGTAAAAGAAGTATTCGATATGGATTGTTATCGAATGGAGCGAGAATATGTAGGTATTCCGAGATATTCTTGCCTCAAGGTAGAGTCTAAGTGTAGCACAGACTCACCACACCTTTTATATTTGTACTACATCATAAAATATGGTTGCAAATAGTTCCCAATCGGCTTCATTTTCTAAAAGACATTTCGATTTGTCTGCTTTTGGTAGAGTTTGGATATACCACAGGAGTAAAAGTCCTTGCTTCCGATAGAACGCTGGCTATGCAGAAATGCTTTAGAAATCAAAGCCCAGCTTGGACATACTTTATATCTAATTCATTCTATATCTACTAATTCATTTTAACAAAATGTATAAAATTTGGTAGACACTGTAAAATGTGGCTCCTGACCACAACTCCACATTAACTCTCACTCCATTTTCATTACCAATCAAAACATTTTTAATTAAAAAAAAATCGGAATGACACTTGAATTTTCCGACTTTGAAAGTGAGTAAGTCGCTAGTAAATTGATTACGAAATATGAAGTTTCTGTTTCTGTTACGAGCACGAAGGCCACTTCATAGTTTCAAAATTTTTTTTCTCAATGCAACACCACTTCCGCTAAATGTCGTCTATTACTAGACTGCCATCGAATTTTGACGAAGAGCATCTATTAATTTATTTTTGACAGCCATGAAAGCAGAAAAACTCTTTAATTTTAGCAAAAATGGAAAAAGTGAATTTCATCTGCTAATGAGACAATATTTTTTACGTAAAAAAACGGACAACGAAATTAGAGAAACGCCTCATAAATACTATGATGACTCTGCGCCATCAGTTTCAATGGTTAAAATATGGTTTACTGAGTCCCCTTGTGGTCATAGCAGCATAAATGATGCCAAACTTTCAGATCACCGATAATATATCGTTACGCCGGATCCATGATGTTGGACGATAGAAGAATGAAAGTGCGTGAAGTAGGTGGAGCTGTATGCGTCTCAACTAAGGGGGTACATCAGATTGTCCATGATTATTTGAATATGACAAAGTCATCAACGTAATTGTCCACAAGCGCAAAGGAATATTCGTCGATGTTCAGGTGCAATATGAACGAGTTTTTGCACCATCTTGTTGGGACTAAAGAACATTCAAACGCTGTTTTGCAGACCAAATATCCTTTATCAAAAAAGTCACGAAATTATTATCCTGCATTTGTAGTAAGAAGTATTCTGCATGGGTTTGATATCCCAGGCGGTCAATGAATTAGTTTGTCCTCTTAGCATATAAATTGAAGTGTAGGACCATGATATCGCTTCCTTAATTTAATATCGTTGTATCTCAAAACATAACGAACTTTTCAAAATGCGATTAAAGTTTTAGCTTCCACATAGAAACTTTCTGGTATAACTTCGGTTTAGTTTCAGACATAATAATTCTAATGAAGAGTTCTTAGGCTTTCCGGCTAAACTTCAGACATGATTATTATCAATAGCTCCAAAATTTTGACTTTTGAGATACGTTGTTGTTGTATTATATGAGCGATTTATGTTTAAATAAATAATAAGAAGAATAGTTGAAGTCTCTTTAGAGGCTGGAAAACTGTGCTAAGAACATCAAGTTTCCGATGTACTAACAACAACGTCGTCCATTATTACGGCTCAAATAATACTATCTGGGTGCTGTTGGATGAACTACTCAACGTGCTGAGTACAAAGCAATTTATGACTGAGAACCCGGGTTCGATCTCGATCCCTGTTCAGGACAAGTCTTCAACAAAATGAGTTTTTGTTTTACGTTAGTTGTGTTAATTGTTGTTCGACTGTTTAAGTGATGAAGGATGGTCGCTGAATAGCATCGGCAGCGATTGTTACTATGTTACGCTAATTTACTACATCACGGCGCCCACCTTCGTCGGTAATGTTAGCAGAATCATCGCCGAAGTGAAACAATTAATAAAATGACTACGCATACATTATGTTTGACAAGAATTTAAGAAATTGTGTATAAAATCGGTATTGATTGCGTATGATTCATAGTTCGTTTTATGGCATTTCCTAGAGGAAATGTGTATTACCGCGTTTAGTAAGATTTCCGAGAAATTTCGATATAAACAGTGAAAAGTTGTCACCGAAACTCGTATTTCTTTCGTTCATCATATGAAATGTTCTCGTACAAATGACAACCCTTAAATGTATTCTCTAGCGATGTGATACGTCGCAAAGCACTTGCCATGAAAAGAGTTTTTTACTTCATAATCACAGTTTCAATGAAATGAGTTGATGTCGTTATAATTTTCTAACACAATTAAAATCTTTTGATGAACAATTGATAAATTGTTAAAAGTTTCTAGTTTGTTTTCTTTATTAGTTGGCATTTTCATACTGCAAGAATTATAAATAGAAAATAAAAATAAAGGAGAAGCATAAAATAGGACGGATTGTAATCACCATTAATCTTCGACAAAGCATGACCATCCAAATAAAATTACATACAATAACAACAACTGACTGTCATGTTGAAATCAACATCAATTTCTTATATAAACCAGTTAAATGTGGAAAATAGACCAGCAGGAATTAAAATGTTGGTGCACACATGCATACATACTTACATAAAGATATAGAAAAGTAAAGTCCTAATAAAAGCTTGCGTCCTTGCACTTACTCTTCATCATACAAATGTATGTACTCGTATAAGAACAAACATATGTGGGTATGTACATATATATGTATGTACATATGTATGTATGTATGTATGTGTCTGTTTATTTGCTTATGTAATTACAAACATACTCGTACACAAGCACTCTAATACACATAGAGAACGTATACATGCTTACACACATACTTACATTCACATATTCATGCATGTGTCCTTTTGCAAATGCAATAAGTAAATCCGAAAATAATTGCCTTGTTAAAAAATTACACAAAAAATACACGAGTATTAAATCCTTTAAAACGATCCATATATATTTTTTATAGGGAATACGCGTAAACATTTTTTATTTGCGAAAAAAGAAATACTATAACAATAAATAAATTGATACAAACATAACGTCAGGGATTACATGTATCGGAAAAGGGAAATAATACTTGTGTGCCTGTGTGTGTGAGTGTGTGTATGGCCTTTTTTATAAATTTCAAATGATACAAACAGGGAATTAGCGTTGCTTCAATCGCAATTCTGTTTAGAATGGTTTGCCATGTTGATTCGGTAACATTTCCTTCACTCCCAGTTTGTTTCTCATGCTCGTTCAACTTATTGAAGGACATCTAAGAGTCTGAGGGAAAACGAAATAGCACATAATGATGTGCAGATAAAATCAGTGACCAATTAAGTGTTCATCTCGCGCTTAAAATGGATTTTGTAATCATCCAAAGCGAAAGTAAATTCGATGAAAAGAGCGTAAAATTTTGTTTGGTATTTTATATTTCAATGATGCTGTCGTTAATGATAACAAATTGTTTGAAAAGAAAAAGATTTATTTATTGATAGGTCAAGTACTGAATAAAAATTGTAAATTCATTTCCAAACAAATGTTGTCACTGTTGTATTCTTTTTTTAATTCTTATTTAATTGTTTGCTCTTGTATTGTTGTTACTCATTTTAAACACCCTAATTATGTGTGAATTTTAACGAATATTGCGAGTGTTCCTTAATGTTACCGCTTAAATCAACCCTCCAATATCAATAAACAAAACGATATAAAGCAACAAAGTGCAAACACCCTTTTAACAACCTTCATGTACCAGTTCATTCCCAAACAACAAGCTCACAAAGTCGAACTAATAAGACAAAATAAACTACTAACACCAGGCTAATCATTTGGAAAATCTCTATTAAATACCAACGAATATGTGCGTGTGTGTATGTGTGTAAAAATGTGTGTAGCAACAATACACTGCCCTCCCTCAATGGTGTACGGAGCCCGTCCTAACGTTTGCTGAAGACTGAATGAACAAAAGTGTTTAAAACTATTTTCAAAATTAAAAATTTTTTCTGGTCTCTTTGTGTGTTCTACCTTAAAAGTTTCAAGTATTTCTTATGCAAATTTCTATTCACAAAGAGACGAATTAAAGAAAACTCCTGTTTTGATTTATCAGTGTTTTAAGCGCTTTAATAGCTGCTGAATGCAAAGTCCTTTTGTTTAAAGGCAAAAAAGGAAATGTATTTTATTTCGCTGCTTACGGGAATAATAACAATGATAATTGTACCCGCATGCTGCTAATGATGTAGATAATGACTTAATTGCTTTTAATTAAGCTTTTATAAGCCTAATTATGCTGAATTATAAAAATAAGCTTTAAATAATAATAATTGCTGCGACGATTGGTTGAGCATTTGTTGGCTGTTCGGCTATTCATATTAGGGACGTAATGAATGTATTATCGAATATTCGCCTATTTAATGACATTCGGTTTCAATTCGTATTCAAATTCGCATGAATATTTGTGACAGGAATATTAATATGCAATAATTTCAAAGAAACCCTTTATATTAAACTTAAAAAAATAGTCTTTTTGCAAAAATTTTAAGATCAATACATGGATTAATTCATATTTGATGTCATATATAGATATCGCCTGAAGGCAGCCATGTTGGTTCTCTTTTATTAACTTGGCTATTAGCGATATATTTGCAATTATAAAACATTGTCAGTTGATAGACGTAATGATCAATTAAAATCACATAACGACTTGATTAATTTTACCACATGATGTAACCTTGCCTTGATGACTCTTAACACAGATAAATAACACTTACATAATCGGTGAGACTGTTCTTAAGTTATTTGACTCTATTAATGATTTTGGTACACTTCGAACGAAATATTTAATTTTAGAGAGAATACATCAGAACATTATTACATCAGAGACATTATTACGAATAGTATGGGATCGACAATTCTCAGCACACGCCGATTCCATCGTAACAGTTGAAAAGCAATTCTTATTATATTCCCACCGTGCTCTTGGTTGGATATGTAATGAAAGACTGCGATCTTATAATTAAAGCTGGTCTTGCTCTTATAAGGTTTCGAGCACTTGAGAGTCGCAAAGTTGTACTCAATACAATATTCCTGTTAAAACTTTTTATCGGATCCATATACTCAGAGCTTCTTCTGAGTAGAATTAAGTCCAACTCGTTCTTCAAGCTTATTTTCTAATTTTTCCCCACTTTCACCTAAACCATGCTAATGCTGATCTATTCCCTCGAATTTGTGAGGAATTTAATGAATTTTATCATATTATTGATTTCAACAAGTATTTGAATGCCATTAGGGAAAATTTAATTTTATTTTATTTTTAAAGATCTGAATTTGTGTATAAATTTTTGCTCTTATTCCAATTAATATTCAAAGTTGAAATTAGTTAATAAACATTTGAGAGTAACAAACATTTGTTAAGAAATTTAATTCAAAACTCTACTTTAACTACGACTGTTTTATGCTTCAATGAATTTTAGTGGCAACGCAATCGTTTTTTTATAGTTTGTGATGCACAAAACCGATTACAATTTCATTTGAGTAACAAAATTGTACTCGTACAAGAAACAATGTTATTTTGAAGTAAAACAAATTATTTAAAAGTTATGACTTTCTATCATGATAGTAAATCATATAAAAAAATAACAAAAGTGTTATAAATAAAGAAAAATTCACGAGATGTTGCATGCATTTCACAAAAAAAAACACTTATATCAATTATAGAATTTATTAATATTTTCCGATACTTCTAGCTTTAATTTAAGATGCAACATGAATGTCTCTGTGTTGCATTAATAAAGATATTTGAGGTAAAAAAATTAGTTTTTGAATAAACTAATTTACGATTACAATAGGGGTATGTGCGAAGAGTCTCGTAAAATAAGTGTTTACGAACGCGATATCGCTTAGCAGTAGATTATAAAGCTGTTGTAAGATTTTTTTTGAATACGGCCGTTTATGTTTGATCATATTTGTAAAATGCATTTTATAAGTACTGTGGGGGTACTTGTCACAAATCAATAAATAAAAAAATAAATAAATCGCTTCTTAAAGATCAAATAAGAGCAAAGAAAGCAATTATTGTCAGTATATCGTAATTAGGCTCAATATTGCAGTGCGGTAATTTTCCCGAATTTATTGTTATGAGGTGTGTTTGGGCACTTTCCCTGCAGTAATAATTCAGTAATTTTTAAATAAATTTTTTCAATTTATATTGTACGCGAACAAAAGTATAGAAGCAAGAAGATTTGTTTTAATTTAATTTTAAATATTTAATTTTGCAGACGTATAAATCGAGCCATAGATATATTTCATTCATCATTCGTATTAGTATTTGCGACATTCGTGACATCATTGCTACTAGTGTAACTGTTATACCGACTGTTATATGCGACGAGCTGTTGTTTTACAATTATCCATTCCGTGCAACAAAAACTACATAAATAACAACATGAAATCTTTCATCCTCTTGCATGTTTAATTACATGTTATAATTGTCCTTGTAACAATTAAATTTGCCGTATCATCATCCTCATCATCCATCTATCTCCTTCATTCACATCTTGTCATTGTCTTTTCATATTGTAAATGGGTGATAATTTCATCTGACTTTTTTATGTCAATGCATATGTACGAGTATGTTCAAGTGGATGTGTTCTTTGCAACTTGTCTAAGTTATTTGCTCATACATACGTACATTCAAATTTACTGTGTATCCTTTTAATATCCATAGAAAGCTCGGTTCCTTGAACGCTGTAACGAGTTGCAAACTTACAGCCTGCTGCTGCTCTGGAAATCTTTCTTTCCAGAGGACAAAGTATGACAATAATTTGTAACAATTATTGTCAGGAAATCATTACTAATTTACTATACGCACAGATGCACTCCTTTGTTCCAAACCCATCGTGTGCGGTTGTGGGAAGGCCGAGGGAGCGGTGGTACGAGCATGACAAATGTGCCAAAAAAGACATTAGAAATACAGCCTGCTTAAATACATTGGAAATTATTGTTGTTCATACAAAGTTGGATAGATTATTTTCTTTAAGGACCTTGTATTTGTTTGGAAATTTGAGGAAGTATAGACAATTGATTCAATTCGGTTACACTTGTTAGAAAATCAACAACATTTACAACACAATTGTAAATTGCATTTAATAAGCCAAACGTATATCCACACACATACACACAGATATTATCATGGCCATTAATCATCATGCCTTTTACGAGTATGTTTTTCAATAAGCTCGTTTCTCTAAGGACTTTATACGAAAACACCGATAAAGTAGATGAGCGAATGTGAGAGAGCGTGTGAGAGGGGGAGGGTGAAAATGAAGGAGAACATTTATAAAAGTCTAACATCTTTATATGATTGTGGCGATGATGATTCTACTTCATCAAAAGTGTCTTTTTGTTGTTCATGAGTGGCTGGCTGGGTGGAAGAGTGAATGACTGACTGACTCAATGACTAAATGACTGAATGACTGTTGCCGTTCATACATGTAATTGTTCGCTACGAAAGTAAGAATAAGTATGAGGACAGCTTTGAGAATGAGAGGTAGTTGTAGAAGGCAAATCAGAGAATTTCACTTCCGATTGGATTCCATTGTCTGTTGGTGTCGTCAGTAACTGTATTAAAAATTGTATTGACAAGGGGACGTTGATGTGGGGGAAGGAGTGAAGGAAAGCTGGCGATTGAAGAGTGAACAATCATGATTAAAGGGGTTAATTGGGCGTTTATTCATTGAAAATTTTTTGGCGGTTGTGTAGAGCATTAGCCATTTGATTTTCTGGCAATAGAACGGCTGGTGGTGTTTGAGATACATAATTGGTTATGGCAATTATTTACAAAATTATAGGCTTAAATCATTTACTTCGTTCAAAATGCATATTTGCATTTAATTCAATCAAATTGCATTTTTAAATCTCTTAATATTAATTCATAAACATTTTATTGTTCTATTTGTAGGTTTGGTTTCAAAATCGCCGTGCCAAGTGGCGAAAACGTGAAAAGTTCATGAATCAGGATAAGAATGGTTACTTATTGCCCGAACAAGGTGCGCTTTTTTTTATTTTTACTTGGTTAATAACGTTTCTTGACACTTTGCAAATAACGCACAAACAGCTTTAACTGGAATTATATTGTCTCATATAAAAAATCAAATTATATATTATGTTTTCACTTTCAGGCTTATCAGAGTTTCCTCTGGGAATACCTTTACCTCATGGGATTCCCGGACATCCAGGTGGCCTGCCGGCTGAATTTTGGCCACCGCACTTTGCCCTACATCAACCATTTAATCCGGCACTGTTGCCTCAGGGCCTAATGCCCCACTACAAATTGCCAAATTTTCACACTCTGCTCTCCCAGTACATGGGCCTCAGCAATTTGAATGGCATTTTTAATGCCACCGCTTACCCTCAAAATTTGTCTTTGCACAGTGCGGCTCAAGTTAGTCCCCCTTGCAGCAACAGCAGCCCCAGAGAAAGTCCAACAATTGCGCAAGGATCTGCTGCAGTGACGTCCACTGGCCTAACGGTAACTTCATCAGCTGCCGCCTCACCCAAATCACCAATGAACAACAATACAACCTGTAGTATGAGTGGAAACTCCACGCCTGTGTCCGTGGTAACCAAATCAGAAGACTGAACATGAAAGAGGCTTGACTCGTGATATAAAAATGTAAACAACAAAAACGACTAAACAATTAATTAAGCGTGAGAAGATGCTTCGAAGCACCGTGTAAATAAATTTTTAGTTTTAATTTTGTTTTTGCATCAATTAAATATTTAATAACAAAAAGTGATATAATATAGTAGATGTTTCATTGACAACTTTTACGTTTTTCTTCATTTTACTTCCACAAGTCATTCAAGTGGTAAATACATGCGAGTACATATATTTTTTTATCTTTCCATTTATCATAAAATTGTATTCAGTATTCTTTTATATATGTATGTACGTGTATGTAAGTATTTAGCAAATTGTCAATAAAACTTGCCACAAAAAATTGTAAAATTGATAGAAACATTAATGAAAAAAGAACGAATGGAAAAACATACATTTAGATGGCTTTTTAGATCTTAAATAAATAATTTTAGAAATTTAATAAAATATGAAGAAACAACATTAAAGATATTTTTGTCTTCTCAATTCGAACTTTATTTGTATTGTATGTACACGTGTGCAACGTGGGGCGGCATACGAATATACGTATATATACAATGTAAATGCATACATTCAGGTCATACGGCAACGGATGTCAGATTGGAAGGCAAAGTCAGGAGTGGATTGATGAATAAAACAAGGATTTTGCTATTTAATATAAAATTTCTTGGTACAAAAGCTAATACGCAGAATCGTAGTATTTAGAGCGGTCGAATTCCACAATCTACTCGTATTGTTCAAATATCATTTGGGTCACTCTATGCCCTGGTGAGTGATTAGTCCGTGTGATGGCCGTAACATTAAAGATAACGGTGCGTGGCACAGGTATTATTTACTTCAAACAGATGTCATTATTCCAGCTGTGCCTGCGACAGAACGGAACTACATGCCACGAGCCGAATTCCATTTAGTCTCTCAGAGGAAGCATTTGACAATAGATTTGTGGACCTATTATGGATGGCAACGGAACTTCAGTTCGCTAACTGAAACTGGCAACTACGAATTTCTGGTTACCGAATAGCAACCCATCAAAAGTTCAGTTCCCATTAATAATCGAGTCGTTACTTTACAAAGTGAATCTGTTTACCACCAACTTAGTTCATGCGGTTCGAGACCATCAGTTATTTGTTCTGGCGATATTTAAAGTTCCAATAAATCGCAAACAATTGGATGCATGGAAGCCAAGACTACATCCAAGATTTACTGCGAAAAACATGCGGAAATTCTATAAAGTCATCCTCGAAATATGGGGATATTAAAAAGTCTTCCATTTTTAGAATATACTTTTATTCAGAATGGAAAACATTGGTAGAGTTCCAACGTTTAAACTAGACTTCTGTGGAATATCTTTGAAAATACAATGAGGACTTATCATATTAAATTTTTTGCTACGATTTTATGCCATATTTCGTCCTGCACTGAGGGTTAATTGCGATTGATTAAGTGGATTTTATACATTTTGCATATTTTAAATGGTTTACATGGCCATATGCTAATGGTCTACCACTAGTGAAACTCGCTCGTAATTCATTAAATTTTTAGGTTATTCACTTAAGCCAGTGAAGGCTTGTTGTGCGCTCCCTTTAATATCAGACACAAACTGCCAGAGTTCTGCGGCAAGATTCGAACCTGGGACCTTCGCACTACGAGTCTAGTACACTACCTACTAGTCTACGGAACGGATTTTACTTCACTAATGCTTCGACATTTTCTGTTTTCTTTTTGGAGTTATAAGGATTAAAATTCTGTCAGAGTTTACTTTACGTCGCCAGGCGGATTATCGTTCAATGGATGATTCAACATCGACAATCATTTTCCTTTAATGAGCAAATTATCTGTTACGGAAAGTAAAGCACCAAAAATAAGGGAGCATGTCGAGCCGTCGGTGGTTATAATTGAAAAAGGAGCAGTTGATTTCTGGTATACATCAAGTTTCATTACCAGTCAAGCTGTTTTAGAGAAAGTTTAAGTCCGTCGTAGGAAAGCATTTAGTAAAACGGCATGGACGGTATCCTTGAAATGAACCAACTGATATTTAGACTGGAATGAACGATCTGTCTAAAAGTTTATTTTGTATGTGAACATCATATTATTTTTAAATTGTTTTCGCTTCTATGCATCGCAGTGTTATTTCTATTAATAAGGGTACTGTATCGGCGAAGTAGATGTACTCAATCATTTTATACGATACACTTTAATGAATTTAATTTCATTTTATTAAAAAATTTCAAATACACGAATATTCATGAGAAGATAGGTATACGGATAAGAGCTTGATGTCCTGTTGTGATATGAAAAACAAATACTAATCTAAATCAAAATTTCAATTTTGAAAAATTGAAATATTGCAAAATAATTGCGACGGTTGTACACTATAATTACAGGATATCAAACTATGCATTTAACACCGCAGGAACAAATGTAATTACACTTTTATTTGTATATGTGCTTGTACCCTTCCACTCATACACACACACATACACACACGCAATATCGCACAAACATACAAAGTCTTGTGCACATGTACACACATCCTTGAGATGTTTAAGGCTCTTAAACAAATGCTACATTTATTAAACAACAGAAAATATAAGTAAAAAAAGTTGGGCTCTTGATTCATTCATTCATTCATTTATTCATTTAAAAACACTCAATTCGTGATTCCACGAGCATGTATGAATAGAGATGTGTGCAGAAATGTAATTTTAATGAAAGGAATTAAGTACTTCCAGTTGAATACTTTCGCAAAAAGTCTATTGTGTTTAATTTTATTGCAAAAGTACGTTAAAGACGACCGACCATGTACGAGTAGTATGATGATGTGCTCGTATGTCATGAAAACTGAGTGCCATAGTCCAGGATAAATTGAAGATCCTTAGTGCCTTGTTACTGTTACATGCTCGATTACTCATATAAATGCCATTTTTTAATATTTCTTTTTTTCAAATGCGTCTCATGTTAAGTTGTGAGCTGTTCATCATTCCAGGTTTTTTGGCTGGATATTTTGTTTCCTTTAATTTAAATTATTCATTTCTTTGTATCGATTTCTTTTGAGTTTTCCTCTTACCGTTTTATTATTTGATTTGTTGTAATTTTGGGATTAACGTTATAACTTTTTTGTGTTAATGCCGATGAAAATGAAGATTTCGAAATACAAGTCACAAAATATTCAATGGAGGGTTGATTTGTACACATTTCGTGAATTACGAACGCATCGATGTTGTATCAGAGACGTCAAAGTTCAAGAGGTACTTAATAAATATTTTGTATGGCTTAAGACTTTTATTGAATTTTATTTAATTGTTCAAAATTTGCCATTAATAAATATTGTGTTTTTGTAATAAGAGCACATTTGTTAGCGACAGAGTTATATAAGTTCATACAGAACTTTTGAAATTGCCGCAAATAACAATTTTCTTTCATTTCAAAAATGGAATCCATTAAAATCCGCCTATTACTCTTAGAGCTGTACATCTCTATAAATAATTTGTCTATCGGTTCTGGTCACTACAATAGCAACAGGCAGTTTTCCTTTCTAGTGTATGAAGCGCTCATCAGCTTGACTATTTTTCTTGTGGGGCAGGCAGAGCATAGGCTTCCCAGACCCGTTAATCTAAAAAAAAACAGATATAATTTCGTTTTGTTTTTGTAATTTGTAGGTGTGTCTAATACTATTCTGAAAGAATGCCTCGATTTCGGAAAACATAGTGGCTTCCATGAAATGTAATGAAAATTAAGGACATACACTGATACCACTTTGCAACTTTTTATTTTAATGTATTAAAGTTCATAACTTGAAACTAAATTAATATAATAAAACAAAATATAAGCAAATTGCATATTCATATGCATATTCGAATGTACATACACATACATATGTGTTACATACACACTAAAAGGTGAACGACTTGGAAAAAATCAGTCATTTGTGCTTGAGTCGTATCACAAGAAATGTGAATCGAATTGGCAAGTCAGATTTACACTCCAGAATTAATACATCTTCGCTGTCAATGGAACAACCAAGTCATACATTTTTTAAGTGTTGCGCTAATAAAGTGTACAATCGGAAAAAGTTTGGATCTTGCAATAGGCGAGGAGTTGTGGTAATTGAGGGTTGCAAAATGCGAGGACGTACTATATATTCGCTTTTGCCATTAAGTGAAAAGAGATTTTTATTTAAATTAATATGAAAATATGTTTATTCTAGCAGCACGTCTTTTTAATTTAAAAAAAATATATATTTTTCAACAATATTTATTAAATTCATAATTCGAGATATTTCCCAAAATAATTATTTAAATAATTTATTGTTTGTAGTTGGTTTAGCTGAGTATACATATACCTGCATTTCACTGGCGCTAACCGAATCACCAGTACTCTTCAAAAAGTCAATTATATTGTGCTTTTGTTGCGTTGTGTTGGTATAAAAGTTTTCTAAAACTATTATAGATTTACGTTTTTTAAATCAAAGGTTGAAAAAAACGATTGAATTCCATTGAATTCTCATATAGTCCTTGTCGACTTTTTATGTATATGTGTTTGATTGCTTTTCAGACATGATTTTTCTGAAGAGTATTAATGATTGCATTAGCGCGAATGAAATGCAGTCATATACTCAGCTAAGCCAACAACAAACAATAAATTATTTAAATAATTAATTTGGAGAATATCTCGAGTAATGAATTTTATAAATATTGTTAAAAAATATTTCTTTAAATTTTTCAAAAGCTTTTGTTACTTGGTGTAGATTAAAAAGGACGATACACACGATTTAAATAATTAACATTAAATTCGTGTGCGTGGGTATGGCAGAGTACATTCGTAAACAACTTTGATTTTCCATCGAGCATCGTCAGTGCATCGAATACAACAACGAATATTTTGACTCTAAGACGAACACAGGCATATTTGTTTGTTGTAATATTTCAAGCTTTAATAGCGGGCCCCACTTTGTCGAGGATACTACTTCGCTATTAGTGTCAAGGATGCCAACGGGTTGCTTTAACTTTAGATCCTTAATTTGAAGAGGGTTAACCCGAATTGCTGAGATCATATGGCGTTAGACAAAGTCCCCAAAGTCCTGTCAACATGTGTTTTTTATTCTTCTTCGCTACACTTGATTATATAATTTAAAATTTCTGTTAAGTTGGTTTGGCAGTGCTACTACTTAAAATAAAAGCTTTACCAGTGTTTAAATATTTACCAGTACCGCCTGTTGTTATTGCTAATCATTTAATCAAAAAGTTAATAAACATTTAAGAAGACAAATATTTAAATGTGTACTACCTCAAGGACTAAGACTCCAGTAAATAAAGTATTTAACGAGTTCAACAATTTGTTTTTGCATGTTTTGAAAATGAAAACTTTTTGCAAAGCCCTACAGCTCAACTTTATTACTTCTGTTTCCGTTTTAATACACGACTATTTTACGGTGGCGTCGGGAAGGATGCTTGTGTGTGTTTAAGATTAAAAACATTTTTTTTAAATTTTAGAAACGTTGTCTCTAAATAAAGTAAGTATTTCTCTTACCTACAGTTTTAAAGATGTCGCAGTTGTTGCTTTCACGTTAGTTAATTTACGTTTTGCGTTTAAACATTTGGTTTCTAATAATCTAATTAAATCTTTTTTCATTTGATTATATTCGTGACGTTGAGCGTTTTAGTCTTATTTGGTATATCGAACGTAGCTTTACAGTTCTAATAAAATGCATTTTACAAATATGATCAAACATAAACGGCCGTATTCAAAAAAATCCTTACAAGAGCTTTATAATCCACTGCTAAGCGATATCGCGTTCGTAAACACTTATTTTACGAGACTCTTCGAGTACACACATACCCCTTTTGTAATCGTAAATTAGTTTATTCAAAAACTAATTTTTTTACCTCAAATATCTTTATTAATGCAACACAAAGACATTCATGTTGCATCTTAAATTAAAGCTAGAAGTATCGGAAAATATTAATAAATTCTATAATTGATATAAATTTTTTTTAGTGACATGCATGCAACATCTCGTGAATTTTTCTTTATTTATAACACTTTTGTTATTTTTTTATATGATTTACTATCATGATAGAAAGTCATAACTTTTAAATAATTTGTTTTACTTCAAAATAACATTGTTTCTTGTACGAGTACAATTTGGTTACTCAAATGAAATTGTAATCGGTTTTGTGCATCACAAACTATAGAAAAACGATTGCGCTGCCAATAAAATTCCTTGAAGCATAAAACACTCGTAGTTAAAGTAGAGTTTTGAATTAAATTTCTTAACAAATGTTTGTTACTCTCAAATGTTTATTAACTAATTTCAACTTTGAATATTAATTGGAATAAGACCAAAAATTTATACACAAATTCAGATCCTTAAAAATAAAATAAAAAGTAAATTTTCCCTAATGGCATTCAAATACTTGTTGAAATCAATAATATGATAAAATTCATTAAATTCCTCACAAATTCGAGGGAATAGATCAGCATTAGCATGGTTTAGGTGAAAGTGGGGAAAAATTAGAAAATAAGCTTGAAGAACGAGTTGGACATAATTCTACTCAGGAGAAGCTTTTGAGTATATGGATCCGATAAAAAGTTTTAACAGGAATATTGTATTGAGTACAACTTTGCGACTCCCAAGTGTTTGAAACCTTATAAAAGCAAGACGAGCATTGATTATAAGATGGCAGTCTTTCATTACATGTCCAACCAAAAGCACGGAGGGAACATAATAAGAATTGCTTTTCAACTGATACAATGGAATCGGCGTGTGCTGAGTATTGTCGATCCCATACTATTCGTAATAATGTCTTTGTGGTATTTGGATCGAAGAGTTCGTCGGACCTTGTTGTATATGTAGGTTTTAGTTTGCTGCAATAAGATTATTTTTTAAGTTCAAAATAAGGGGTTTTTTTAAATCATGGCATATTAATATTTTTGTGACAATTGCTTAGTTTTTTTTAATTTTATGCGCGAGATGAAAATGTTCTCTAAATATTCGTCTGAATTTGGAGAATACGAACAAAAAACCGAGTGTCGTGAAATAGTGGAATATTCGGTAATACGAATATATTTACATCACTAATTTGTTAGATTTCTACTTATTTTCTCAGAATCAGGTGGGTATATGAATTAGAATCTATTACTGGTCTGTTATTATAATCTGTGGTGCACATATTTTTTACAGTGTATCCAATTTTATAAAATATATAAATATTTTATTTGAGAAATGTTGAAATGAAACAATCTTTTATTTTCATAGAACTTGCATTTAAAGCCCCTCCCACTAATTAAGGGCAATACTCGTACAATCAGCTACATTTTGCGAATTATTGATGTGATCCGTAGCATTATGGATTGAAATAGAATTCATTATTGCAAATTGCGCAATAAAAAATTACGAATCTGAAATAGTTCAGTTCTAGCAGGCCAATTTTGATCCGTTCTAGTCCGAACGGTATATTCTTTCCGAAAAATAAAATGCTAGTGAAATTATTTTATTAGAGTGGTGAAATGCTAAAGTGGATGGCTAGAATCACTACCAAATAAGTGAATATATATCTTTAGTGGGTAGTGAACGCTAGTCATTACAACCATTAGAATCAACAATTGGTCTACTAGAACCGAACTATTTCAGATTCATAATTTTTTATAGCGCGATTTGCAATAATGAATTCTATTTCAATCCATCGCTACCCCTAAGCTTTAAAAAAATCATACAAAAGTTAAAAATGTTAAGCATTTATTTGGCGTTGCAATTTATTTTTCATTTCACCTAGTTTCCGCTAAACAGGATTTTATATTTTTTAAGAAAGACGGAATGGGAGGGAAAGCTTTTCCATTGTGCATCTATTTCCAAGTCGTTTGATTTCTTTCGCTTCGCCTTTCGTAAGCATGTTTTCTGTCATGAAGGTATTTAGCTCGTTTATTTCGCTCAAGTGTCATCGTCATTTATGACTTAATTCCCATTTAATTTGAATTTTATTTGCTTTTCATAACCATTTTGCCACTCAAATCACTGTATTTACATTATTCGTACATTTATGAGATGCTTCGGTCTGATTGCATTCGTATGTCTGTCCCTAAATCGTTATAAAATACTTTTGTCAATAAAATCATTACATGTACTTGTGCAAATTTATGAAATTTTGCTCATTTTTATGAATTCGTTTTTGTTGTTGCATCCTGTCTTTATTTTATTCCATTTCATAAAGTTTTACTTTCAGGTTCTTTTCTATTTGTGTTTGTTTGCATTGTGTGATGTATAGAAATGACAAAATTAAATTCCATCAGCAAATAATAAATATAATGAAAATAATAATGAATATCATCACTGACGATAGAAGCACAAGGATTTACACAAAATATTGTGGAATTGAATAAGGGTGCAAATTGCGCGACTTAAAGGATTTTACACTGTATTATGTGCAGCAGCGGTTGTAGCAATAAGTACTTTTTTATTTGAACTATCTACGACCGTGTTGCTGATACAAATTTTTTTCCTTGCCCTCTTCTTTCGAATCGAGCAACAAATGGTCCCAAACTGCTACACCAGCGAAATGTGTGGATACACTCGTATAATTCGTGCGGCCATTTAAAGCGCCAAAGTTTATAACTTGCACTTGTATGCTCGACTTGCTAAACTTTTGTTAAGTCATCTTTATTGGAACTTTTCTTTGAGTGTAGGTTTCGCTACATGTTTCTCTTGTACATTTTCCTTTAGCTTTTCTTTAATTTTTTTGCAAAAAAAAAAAAATTAATGTTAAAATGCACATCTGCTATTTCTTGTCTATTCTCGAAATCTCTGTGTGCATCATTACATTGACGACGTCGGCGATGAAGATGTTTTTGGCGAAAATTCAATAAGTTCAAGTATTACAAATACACACATACACATAAGTATATTGATGGTATGTGTTTGTATGAATAAACTTGAAGTATCTGTGTAAGAACCCTTCAGTTTATGAAAAAGAAAAAAAAACAATAGTGTCCTTTTGTGCTGGATGAAACAGGGATGAGCTTGTGACGTTAGTGTAATCATACCCAGTAAAAAAAGCTTCCAAAAATATTACGAAAATGCTGAGACTTAAAACCGGAAGTAGTGCGAATTCCGATCATTTCCAATGATTTGTCATTGCAGGATATTCATCGTGTTGAGAAAAGTAGACTTTAAATGGTTTTTGCAAAGAAAGTAACTTCATGTTAAATTGAGGTCCACTGGGAGTAAACTTTACATATGGATGGCGTAACAACTTCCAGTGTTCATAACTTTTTTTCTTATGGGAAAGTAATTTATCACTAATTGATTACAGAAAAAATTAAATTTTTATTTAATTTTTAAGATATAATTAAGTATTTTTTTAATATAAAAAAGTATATCCAGACTTAGTTTTATAGATTTGTGAAAGTAATTCATATTTTAATAAAAATTTTTCGACTTCACTTCAAAGGAACTTGAAAAAGGTGGACTATTGGATGAAATGTCCTTCCTTGAGAATGACTTGGATTTTTTGCAATGAGCAGGTATAAAATGAATTAATCACGTACTCAATTAGAGAAAGACCACGCAGAATTGCGGACAGTAGAACTCTCACGTGTACATCTCTTACATGAACTAGAAGTTTTATTGCAATATTTCAGTTTGATTTAGGTGTCATTTTCCTTATTGAAAAAATTGTTACTTACTGCTGTTTTATTTATTTGTAAGGTTGGATGTTTGCGATCTCTGTGGGCTATAAATATATTAAATTTAACAAGTTTTTTTTCCTACACACATGAATGTCAATATGAGAAGTATTTCAGCATTTTGAGGGAAACAGTTTCCTCCATCAATTGTTATTTTTTAATATTAAAAAATAATTGAAAAAGCAAGTTAAAATGAAAGGTCGTGTGGTTTTGATCAGAACTCCTTGCAAAATTATCCAAATCTACGAAATTGAGACATGTTGCTTCTCTTACCGAAAACCAATCGCAGATTTTTTATGTCTAAAACTTAATAATTTTAATTTTAATCCTCTCTCATCTCGAAAAGTGCTTATTGCAAAATTAAAATTTCCTGATTGCACGCTTAAAAATTCGCTACAAAAGCCAGTTTTAGCAAATGAAAATTGTCGTGTATAAAGGGATTTCTGAAACATCATATATGCCAGAGTCAGTTTCATACATTAATTGGACGCAACTTTGGTTAAAAGTGGTTGATCAATATTAGGCATTCCACAAAAATTTAGCAGGTACTTGGTGACATCCTCGGTTCTTTGAAAAGATTACACGATGAAGGTAAAGGCAAAGGAGAACCTTGAAACAGGCAGTTGTAATACGATAGAGATGATTAAAGGACTCAGAACTCTTTACAACAGATGAAAGGCTCTCGTCAGCTATTCCTGATGGAAAATATTATGTTCTTTTTTTATTATTTTCTTTTATTCCTCACGTAATTTTTCTACACATATAAGACTTAAGAAATAAAATACAAATATAAACATACACATGCACAATAATATGCAGCTCCTAGTCGGAGTGTTGCTAAATATCATCTTTATATGTAGAAAAAATCATGATTATATTCAATTTGAGCCCAAGTTATACCAAAAGCTATCCTGTGGAAGGAAGCTGACGCTTTAAGAACTTCAATCGCGTCCTTAGTCGACTATATACACATGTTAATGAATATCCCTAAAGGAAAGAAATTACGCACTGAATTGATACTGAACACAGAGTAAAGCACGGGTAGATGATGGCTGTCATGTTGTTTCGATGTCATCGGTCTAATGTGTTGTTTGTTGTTCACGGAAAATTATACGATTGAATGGAAAAATATTTCATCTGGCGATTTTTTATAATTTGAATATGCAAAGAATGTAATTTTTTAGCTCGTATAAAATGATTTCTGAAATTTAATTTTTAAAACAATTAAGCTTATTCTTCTTTCTTGAGAACATTTTTTTTAATTCTTTTCTTAGAACTATAATGAAACGATCACGTTTTATTGCTTCAGGTACACAGAAAAAGGATGTACAAGAGATGTACTCGTATTTACAAAATGTACTGGCATTACAAACTATATTTGCGACTTTTGACAAGCTTTTAGTTTTGCTTGTTGCATAGCTTAGCTTAAACCATATTTTTTAAAGGATATATTTGTGGGGTACACACATATTACATGCGATCAAAAACTAAAATGTGCAAATTACAATCGGTATTTGGCTACTTTTAGTAATATTTTTAATTCTTGGTGGTTTGGTTTGGTATATACCATCAATTTGCTAAAAAAGAATATATGAGAGTTACCCGTATCCTCACTGAGATTTCAAACAAATTAATGTATACAAGTCAAGAGCTACACTTTACGATTTCTATAAACTCTTTGTTTGTGCCTTAATTCACTTTAAATTATAATAAGAGTTAAAAAAATTGTTTGTTGTGGATTTAGCTGATCAGATGCCGACATTTCATTGGAAGCTAAACCAAATCGACAGTGAACTTTGAGCAGTTCGAAAACATGCAAAACAATGAAATGTGGGAATATGAACAGCTGAAGCCACAGCAAACAATTTTTGAAAATTCAATTGTGTATTCAATTGTAAATTCAATTGTAAATTGTGTAGTTGGGAAGAATAATAAATTAAATAATAATAAATTTCAATGTCAAATTAATCTTCTATATATATAAAAATAAGTCCGTATATGTACGTCGCCGAACTAATCATAAACGCGTCGAGCGATTTCAACTTATACACTACGTAGGCAGTGGCCCATATATGGTTTATATGAAGTTTGGTTAAAATCCGATAACGCATGTGTGTGCGGTGCGTATGTGAAGTGAGTGTGTTTTTGGAAACAAAACCAACTTTATTAAAAACAAGTGTGTTTCTTTTCTTATTTTGTTTTGCCGTGCGAAGCAGGCAACGGGCCCGCTAGTCTATATATATAAAATAGGATGTGTGTATGTATGTAACGTAATGGCTCCAAAACGGCTGGGCCGATTTTGACGAAATTTTCAGGGAACCTTCAGAATACTCGGCCGGGTGACAACGTGAAGTCTGATTTTTATTTTCGGTCTGTGGGCGGAGGGGCGTGGCAAAATCCAATTTTCATATAGCACCACCAATGACATATACATATATTTATTTTTTGTGCCTTTTTTATTTTACCTTTTTTGGAAAGCCGTTGTCATGTTCTTCAAAACGAGATGTCAAACTCTTAAATCGGTTATGTAGTTCCGAAGATATTTCCAAAAAATCTATGTTAATAATGATTCAATATCAAAATTTTAAAACTTTCGAAATGTTGCTTAAAAAATTCGAGTTTTCGGTTTATTTCCAAATTTTTACATCATTCGATAACACAAGATATTCCGCTCTTACTAAGGTGCAATATTGTACAATAAGTTAAAGATCTATACATATAAAACAGAATATATATATGTAACGTATGGACTCCAAAACTTTATGATAAGTATCCAATGGATTTTTATTTAGAGGCCGTAAATTTCGTTAAAAGCTCAATTTAAATCGTGTGGTAATATAACACTAATGTTTGCTTAGGGGCAGCAACGCGGACCGGTTCAGCTAGTAATTAAAAAAAATGGTTGCAATATCAGCATAATCTCGTGTTCTTATTCGAAGCTATAGTTTGCGAAATAAACTGATCATGCCAATTTATTTAATCCGAGTCTTCTCCTTTTCTAGTTTAATTTTGTTCAACGTTAAGGCACAGTGCGTCGGCGTCAGTGGTCCGTAATTTTTAAATTTTCTAATAAATTTTATGGAACTGTCACAACGACAAAATGAAAAACAGTCTTGCACATGTATATAAATCATTTTCAACTTTAAAGGCATTCACCTTAGTGCGTTTAATTGTATAAATCAAAGGAAAATAACGTTTTCATAAGAACTTAAATAGTTAATTATTCATCTGTACGTGTACATCTACTTATTTTCATTGAATGTACGCATACATACATACGAATATGTAAAAAATCCAAATTGAAGGTGCAAAAGTTTGTAGAAGGGAAATGAATTTTTAGTCGCTTTTTAATCAAAGATCTGTTTGTTGTTGATTAAAATTTTGAAGAAGACAAGAATATAAACTTTCTGATACTGTGAAAGGTAATTCCTTTGAAATGAGTTCCACTTCCTTCGATAGAGTCTGCACAATATGGATCAAAATAAATGTAATTTGACAAATTCGTTTAATCAACTGGAAGAGATGTTCTTTGGAGTTTTAATTGCTTGCGTTGTTCACATTTTAATGACAGCAAGTTTTCTTTTGTCTGTGACCATTCCAAGCATCAGCAATCATCAATCGCCAGCTGTACGCCGTTAAATGCTACAATTTCCAATAAGTCACTGAGACGTCATTGTCAAGTTCGTAGTCTTAAGGAAAGTAATTTTTCTGTTAAATTGTGTTTGTAAATTTTTTAACGTTAGAGAACACATGAAAAAGGAATGCTCACACATACGCACTCACATCGTCGCATTCTGGCTGGAGAAAGATCGGTGCCTTTTGATTTGTCACAGAAAAAGTATCGCCTTACCTAATGACAGCACATCGCAAGACAGGATCTTAAAAATGTCCTTGCAATTGTCTGATATATCTATTCTCAAACAATTTCTTTTTTGTTTTGTTTTTTTAAACTGTTTTATATTTTCTAATTCAGCAGGGATTATTCTTCGACGGAAATTGTTATTTTGTTGTCTATTTATCTTTTCTTGTTTTCAATGTAGCAATTCTGTTGTGTGGCTTGTATCTATAATAGAAGGTAATTGCTTTGTGCGGATACACAACAAGGATATCACTTAACAACTTATGTTAATCCTTAATTTGAATTTTATTGCAAAGACATTCTACTTAAATTACAAGAGGTAATTAGCAATAAACAATAAACAAAAAATTAAAATCATTAAATAACACATTTGGAAAGTTTTAGATCTGTCACAGATTTCATCGTAAATGAGGACTAAAAGGAAATTTTTTGTACTTGGGACCTAATTTTGCAAATTGCAAAACATACCGACTCTAGGCGTTTAATATTGAGAAATACATATGTACTGGCAATTTTACTAATGTGGGGAGGTTTTCCATACAAATTTCAAATGTTTCGTTTAACAAAAACAGTCCTCAATTTAGCGTCGTTTTCAAAATTAAATACAATTTGTTTATTATTGGCAGTAAATGAATATTAAATGTTCGATTGCGTGTCAATTGACATTATTAACAGCAGGTGTTTCATTAAGCATTCATGTATAAAACAAATAGTTCAGTATGTTTCCAAGGACAACAGGAAAAGAGTATTAGCAACACCTTAGCGGAAGTTAAATAAAACTAAGATACCAAAAGGATTGTACCGCGTATCATCTAAAGTATATTAAACAAGCAATTAATTGCTGTATAAATTCATTTCTGTCCGAACGATTCAGGTTTGTCTGCCAGCGAAATTCGAGTTACAGCCAATCATGTTCAGCCGAATCAAACGCGATTTTAGTTGAATTAATGGGAAGTCATGTAAAGAAATCAAAAGGCGAAGGAGGAAGTTGATGAAAAAAACTATTCAAAACACATTTAGAACACAGAAATGAAGAGAAAATAAATTAATAAATTGATTTATAAGCTGATGTTATTGTTGATATACTTTATTTGTAAGAAATTTTATAGGTGGACGCAGCAGAAGAGGATCAGTATCGCAGGCAGCTTCCAGCAAGACCTCGCGAGCTCCTGGATTTCGGTCTTATCTTACAATTTGATAAACTAAATATGGCCCCCACCGCATCTATAAACCAAACTTGTATACGATTCAATAGACCATGGAAAAGACTCTTGCTAAGGAACTGTAGTCATTAATCCCACCCTTGACGAAATAAATAGACCAAAATTGTCAACAGCCTGAGTAACAAGCCTTCAATCCACAAATTACTTCCAGCGATCTTTAGGTTTCATTCACAGCCTCTACCTGCTCCCGCTAAAAAGCATACCAACAACCCCAGTCCAGGACAGGTTCTGGGAATTATTGATTCCGACAGTAGCAGACGGCGCTTCAATTTATGTAACTCTGCAGCCTGACATATTAATAGCACCTCCGTACCGAGGACTGCAAAAGCTCTCGCATTGCAATGACCAAGATGAGAAGAAAACGAGACGAATGCCATCACAAATGTCCTTATATAAGTGAAGGAAAATATGACGCTAGATAGATCTTACACATAAGAAAATTTGTCCAAAGGATGTCATCTTTTATCCTTAAAAGGACTAGAGAAAATATAAATATAACTTTGTAATAGAATTTGTTTTTTCACATCGAGAGTGGAATTCTTAAAACCAAATCGATTTGATGCATCTGTATACTTCCATCCTCTGGAGCGCTAGAAGCCATAATAATGGATTTATTTGCCTATTGTAGAAATTTCAGTTCCAAGTAAAACAGAACTTACTTCGGCATTTCAAGCCATCGAATTTCAGAAATGAAAGCCGGGAAATATAGAGCATCGAAACGAAAATAACTACGTGTTATTTATTAGAAAGAAATAACAAGAAACCCATTATATGGTAAAGTAGAATCAGCCTGGGGAAAATATCAAAGCATATTAATTTATATTTTGAATCGCTCTTAATGTTTAACCATTATATCAATTATTACGCTTGATTTATTAAACTCAAGTATAGCAATCGGCTTTTGTTACACTTTTTTCTATTTCTTTACTTCTTCTATTGTCAAACCATGAAGTAAGTGGCTGCTAATAATTTATGTCGCTCTCAAATTACAGTCGATATTTTTTCCTTGTTGAAGTTGTTCCTGCATTGTCGCTAAATACGAGTAGTAATAGAATTTGTTGCAAACATTTTAAAAACCTTCGCTCCTTTTTTATCTTTCTCTAAGGAAAGATTTGATGCATACAGTTACTTCCGCAAAGAATAGAGCTCAAAAGGAATAGTAAAATAATAAAGTAGAAAATAGCAAAGAGGAATGAGTATCATTTCTATGTCTCCCACTGAGGTAGACCAGTGCTTACTGAAAAGCGGAAACAGGAAACGCTTCGAAGATTGTAAAGTTTGAGGAGTGAAAAGGAACTAATTTTTTTTACTGTTACAAATCATATAAAAATTAAAATCAATACCATTGATTAGAGAATTTTCGATGTTTCCTTTTTTTCTCGCGAAAGGACATTTGTCCCCGAATGCGCCAAGGGCGTTACTTATGATATTATCGCTAATTTTATTTGTATATTTTCAGGTTTTGAAATTTCCCGTACATGATTTACCGCAAGCCTAATATTTTTTGATTCGTTGCTTGTCAACAAGTACGCAAATATAAAAACGTTCAACAAACTTTAACTTAAATGCCGCAAACTGTCATAATATGTTGTTCATTATCCTTAAGAGAAGAATGTTTGTAAAAAACTATAAATGAAACGAAGCCAAGTACGTGTTCCCAACCCTCTGACAACATCAGTCATCAAAACTACAATTCGTACAACTTTCCTAAATGTGGCATGAATAACAAACGAATAATAGAACCCAAAATTATAATATACACTAACAGTTTTGCCACCGCATTAATAAACGTCAAATTGCGTTTTTCATAAAATTATTATTATTATTTTGAATTGAAATATGAGATCTTCGAAGATTGGATATTACGATCATGTTAATCCTTTCAAGTAATTCTACATAAATTAGCAAATAAAAAATATATATCCAAATTAATGGTATTATACGATTTTTATCTTGTTTATTTATTGAATCATTCATTGAAGCAATATATTTATTCTGAATTATTAATAATATTTAATATTTCAAGTTACTTTAAAAAAGTTATGAAATTAAAGTTATGAAAAAAATTATATACAAATAATGACAAAAAATTTACAAATGGGAAAATGAATAAAATAAATTATAAATATCCTACATAAAAAATAAAAAAAAATTATATAACCAAAAATAAAAAAAAAATAAAATAATTTTTTGGTTTCCGTTTCTGCTCTTGTTAATTAAGTAGTTACGACAAAGAATGAGCTAAAGACCAGATGGCCATGTAAACGCATTATCATGACACATAATTTACAAGAGCGGAAACGGAAACTGGAGAAAATGTTGTTATTTTTGGTTATTTAAATTTTTTAAATTTCACGTAGGAAATTTATAAACTTCTATTTTCAAGAAACAGTTCCTTGCTTCCAAAAGTCTATAAGTGAATCTTTTAATTTCATTATTTCTTCCCAATTGATAATTGGAAAAACCAATTTCACAAAAGAAACGAAACTGTGACCGTCTTAGATGTAAAGCCTATTCCTAATACTAAAATATTGTCTTTGCAAAGAAATATCATCACACTTTCATCCAAAAATTAGTGAATAAACATCAAAAGAGGCAACATCGTATAAAATCTTTGGAATTGATCCAAGTCTGCACTATACCCAAATCATAGTATCAGTATTTTGATGATTCTTTTGGGAGCTTTTTTTTGCTGTGATAAAAATATGTGCAAATATTTTAATTGCTGCTTCAATCCAAACCATCATGTATAAATGTGTAATTAATTTGTTGCACCGAAAAGATATTAAAATCAGATTAAATTCCTTCACACGAAAACGAGTCACTTATGCGCAAGAATTCTCTATTCACAGTGTAATCACTGAGCGGATCTACATGTACAAATCTTTCCGAGAAGCCAAATCAAGCCTTGGAAAATTTTAAAAGTCTGCATTTCAATATAATTTAATTTATTTATTTAATTTATTAAGAAAAAATATATAAATTTACTATAAAAATATGTTTTTCTTCGCAGGGTACTTGTATGTCATTACAAATCGATGCAATCTATATATATAAAAACAAGTCCGTATATGTACGTCGCCGAACTACTCATAAACGCGTCGAGCGACTTCAACCAAACTTATACACTACGTAGGCAGTGGCCCATATATGGTTTATATGAAGTTTGGTTAAAATCAGATAACGCATGTGTGTGCGGTGCGTATGTGAAGTGAGTGTGTTTTTGCCGCAGGCATTTTTTGTACCGCATACAGCATTCATTAGTATTGAATACATTTTGGTCGTTTGTGTATTGGAGAGCATTGCACGGAGTGATGCAAATAGCAATTTGTTATCATTTCTCTTTTCTCTTTGGACGTCATTGGTGATTGATCTTATCATAATCGATTTTATTAATTTCTTCGCATTTTTTGATGAGTAAACCAACTTTATTAAAAACAAGTGTGTTTCTTTTCTTATTTTGTTTTGCCGTGCGAAGCAGGCAACGGGCCCGCTAGTTTAACATAAAAATTAGTAATACTGATAGAAGATAGTGTCGTAGTTTTCACCCAAATTTAATCTTCTTTACATGATACAAAGCTTGGACTATAATTGTGCTCGTCACTGTATTTTGGGGCTCAAATACTGCAGTCATATTAACCCACTTCTGCAAAAGTTCATACCATTTCATAAATTTACGCAAACAAATTTAGTCATTCATAGAACAATTATCTAAAGTGAGCTCAAAGGAAACAAACAATGTAGATCAGATTGCAGGAGTAGTTCTTTGATAATTATGAATAGATTTACTAGTTCGTACATTGCAAATTAAAATACTCAGCATCTAGTTACAGCAAATGTGTAGTTCATTATCTTCGTATTAAAAACGAAGAGGACTTGGTTCAGAATCTGTTTTTATGCTTCTAAATGCCTTCAAATAAGCAGAATAATACGTTCATTTGGAAGCTATTTAAAATTTTAATAGGTCCTTAAGTCGTTTGGCATTTCACAAAGGTTGCCTAGGCAAGGTGTCACATAGAAGTGACGAAAGTAACACTCGTTGCGTTTTCTTCCATTCATTCCCTCCATTATATTCTATTAAAAAAGAAAAGGTTAATAAGTCTTTTTTGTCAAAGGCTCAAAAGGACTTACCAGCATTGATTGTGTGCATGTGTTGCTGTGTATAGGAGTATTATTTATAATTTTTATTTTCTTTTTTCATTTAATACCTAATTATGTGCCTGATTTAACCGTAAATGGTTACTAATTTGTGGCATAAATGTTTTTTTACTACTATTTTGTGTCTCTGATACGAGCATCTCTTATCCGTTCGTGTCACACATTGTGTTTGTAAATGCCACATTTGCCTCAAATTTGTTCTGAAGTGTTTTGCACTTGAAATTTGTTTATTGTTGAGACGAAAAAATTTTAAAACTCTCAAATAAAAGACCAAACACCGACATTTCACATGGCGTACGGAATCAATTCCCATTGTGGTAGTAAGTGAAATCACCTTTTGGTAAATTGACAAGTATGTATGTAAACCAAATTTTTTGTAAAACAATTTTTAAAAAATATCACACCCATACAAACGCGCTTCTTAATAGACTCTTAGCCATGGGAGACACTGTTTGGCAACAATCGAAATTGTTGCAGTTCACGAAAATTCGCACAAATAATTAATTGTCTAGATTATGTTTTATAAATATTCCTTTATTAGATAAATTTGAAATGTTACCTTTCATTACATGCTCGAATGCATTTTAAAATGATCTGTTTTAATTAATTGTGAACATGAATGAAATTAGACAAACTGAAATTAAACGTGAGTTAAAAGGGATGACCAAATGTATTTATTCATTTAAGAAATATTTGCTTTTGTTTGTTGAAATTGGCCAAGTGCCACAATTGTCCGTCCCTAAAAATATAAATGACGCTAATTGCATAGCATTTCGACACGCCAACAGGAATCGTACTAGTACTTTTGTTTTGTTGCAAACAATCAATGCAACTAGAATAGTGTATACAATTGAATAGAGGAAACTATAAATTCTTTCAATATTTTATATATTTCTTCGATTGAAACTCGTTCTCTGCATTACCCCACCAACGCAACTTCTCGATGATCGCAACTCACAAGTTGATCTGACTATTGACTCTGTTATCGCAACTTTCATTGAAATAAACCGCAATTAGATTTCAGAATGGCAATAATCATTTCAGTATTGTCATCAGTGGGGAGGGGAAAATAATATGTTCTTAAATAACGTAATGGTTTTTCACAAAGTTGCAGTACAAAAAAATTATTCATTTAGCAAAACACCTTCGAAAATCTCCCAATTCCACCCTTGTCTTTTATTTCAAATTATAATTTAATTTGAAATAAGTCCTTAAATATGATGGATACATGTTTAGAGAAGGAATAGAATATTCTAAACGTACACGAGTAGATTTCCGGAGCAAAAAAAAAAAAAAGTTGCAAGGACACAAAGCATTCTCTTTAACTTTGCTAATTTTTAGTTGATGAAAAATTAAGGAATTCGGACCAGATCAGTACTAAACAAAGCATGGAAATGATGCTTCTAAATATACATGGTCATGTTTGAGTGTATCCCATTTTACAGGAATGGTAGTGGAGAGCCTCGTCCAATTTATAAATATTGTTAGGTAGTTAACATCGCTCTGTTAATTAAGAAATTGGGTTTTGTATAACCAAATGGTTATTGTCTCTGTAAGATATTTAAAATTAATTTCTGAGACGGTTTCCACAGAAGTTTGATTTTCGTAATTGGAAAAAATTTCTATTAGTTGCGTTAAGCGAGGTTGCACTGTAAATTATTTCACTGGGGAAATTATTATAAAATATGTCGTTGCATCCAATTTTTAAAACATGCTGATATATATTTAAGTGATCATTATAAAGTTTAGAAAATAATCGATCGACACGACTGAAGTAAATTATGGGAACTGAAAAAAATTATACACTAAAATTAAAAAAAAATATATATAATATATATATATATATATATATATATATATATATATATATATATATATATATATATATATATATATATATATATATATATATCCTGCTTGCACAGAAGTGGCAGTAATTGTTAACTTTACAGCCATTTTTAAAAAATTGCATGAAACAAATTTCATTGCAGACTGTTCTGGTTCCATTCTATATTTTTTTAAAAAGAGAAATCGGAATATGTATGTGTTCCTATGAAAAATCAGCCGTGGAATCCATTATTTTAAAAACCCCTCTAAGCCCCTCAAGACCGTGCTTGAAAGATAAATTCTTTCTAGGATCCTGTGAGGGGCAACCATAATTTATACGATGATTAAGGGCTTTTAATATGGCCTGTTCAGAACAACAGCTGATCAAACGTGCGCTGTCGTGACATTGTCAAACTCCACATGAATAACATAAACGAATTTTTTATGTTTGCAGTTTGACAGTAAGACAAGATGGTTTTTCTTTTTTTCCAAGACTGGCCATACATTTATTAATACTCGTACATACTGTTTCGTTGCAAAATATGCCTTAATGAGATCTTCGCCCAAATTAAAATTAAATGCTGATTTCTGAAATTCAAAATTGATTACACATTACTGAAATATTGTCCTAAATGTAAAGGTTATTTCAGGAAAGAAACTGGATTGTGACGGTGATCAGAAAGAAGAATACGGTTGTTCGCAATTATTGAAATAAGCAACTCTACGCTCAAATATTCCTGTAAATAATTCTCAGCTCGAGCACTTCTCAGTAGAAATGACAACAATTAAACAAATCACTTATTTAATTAGAATGTATGTCTTGCGATAATATTTTCCACTTCGAGAGTTGTTTAGAATTAAACACGTTCTTGTAATATGGATTCGAGGGAAGTTGTTTGGAAAAATTGAATTATTTTTAATACAAAAATCTAATGAAAATTTTGTGAGTTATTGAACCACCAACTGAAGGTACATGGTGCACGTGTATTTCAATGATTTGTTTAATACTATGTGTGTGTCCGCTACCCCAAACTCTTACCTTCCAATTAATTTATTCTTCATTTCTGTTGCTTCCAATAAAGGGTGTCTTTCAACTGCAAACACTATTGCGTTAATGCTTCGATATGAAATTGATTTGAAAACAATGGGTTTTGCTAAAAAAATTAAAAAAAAACGTTCATCCAGCTCTGTCGAACAAATTATTCAAGCGTATTTGAATGATTGTTCATGTTCTGACGCGTCCTAAAAGATTCACAATCACAGTGCGTTTGTTTGTTGTAATTTTTCTTTTCACTCTAATAATACTCGAGAAATTTCGATAAGCCCTAATTGACCATATGCCGTGTGAATTAGTAAATCTATTGTCATTGCCACTCATATTTATGCGAAGCGTCGTCTAACCCATTTTAAATTCAAAATATTCGCTAAATAATTCATAAAAAACAAACAAATAGCTTTTATAGTTTTATTTCCTAAAATTCCCCATAATCAAATTGATTTATGATTTTATTTTATTTTAAACTCAACTTCATTTAATTAAAGAATTTTTTCTTTTGTTCGTTATTTCAGTTTTATTGTGTGCGATTATTTATTTGTTGTTTTATTTTTCATTTTTATTTAAAATCATTTTAAAGTGGGCTGGACTCAAAAAAAAAAAATCGAAAAAACGAAACGTCAACAAGAATCGTTTAAAAACTTCTAAATGCTTTTTGACATTCATTAAATAATCATTAAACATTCTTGAGAAAGGTTTTTATTTATAAATGTTTATTTGTAATAACCCTTTTATAAGTACTTTTTTATAATTCGGTTTTTCGAGTGTGAAATTCGATTGAATTTTGCATGAAAGTCATGACTTTCAAAATAAAATTTCGATTATATCATTATTTTTCACAAAACAAACATTGGAAAACATAACCATTTTTCATGCACAAATATTTTTTTTCGAATATAAATTTACAAACACACATACACGCATATTTATCTATGTGAACGAGGGTCACTATACACCAGTTTATAATTTTCCTCACTCATAATTAGTTGTCACTTTGTTAGTGATATTTTTCTAACTCATGCCCTCAAATACTTGTGCGAGAATTTAATTAATTAAGACCAACAGACCAACAGCCCAACGGCCCAACCGCATCAGGCTTATCTCTGTTTTAATTTGGCGATCCGTCCAACAATTGAAAATAAAAATTCATTTTTCAAATTAGAGTATTTCAGATTGCAACACATTTCAACACGTCATTCAAATAGAAATGTTTTTCCAACAAACTTTTCGGTATGATTTTCATATCTAAAAAAAGAACAACAAAATTGTTGTGTTGTAGATCTGAATTTGTATTTTATTTTTGTTTGGGAAGAGAGAATGAAAATTATTTTTGTTATGAATCATTTAATATAAGAATTTCTGTAAAAATAGCAGGAGCACTTGACTATTTTGGTAAATCGCAGCCATATATGGCAAAAGATGTTCTTGTTGAATGAAAGGTGGGAGGCGAAATTGTTTGTACATGATTTCACTGCCACATTCGACATCATGCACAGCAGAATCATCATCTCCATATGGCTCGGTGAACGAAGGAAAGAGTAAAGCATCCAACTCAAAAGCCATTAAACAATTTCACTGAAATCGGAACAAAACAGAAGATCAAAAATAAAAATAAAATAAAAACAAAAATGTACAAGAGCAATTAAAATGATCTTGAATTTTTCTACTTTTGAATTTTCTAAATTTTCGTTCAAATATTGTGACGGCGAAACCCATTATAAAGATAAATAATCGTATTATAAGAGCACAGAATTTATTTTTTTATAAACAGATAAAAAAATCACTAACAAATAAACATTTTATTTATTTATTTACAATATTAATCTGTAAAAGCGAAAATGGAATTTTTTAAATATTTATTATCGCAATTTTCTTCGGCCTATTTTCAATGTTTGAGCTTTAGACCGATTGTACTGTAAATAATTCTTTTATATTTAGTTCCGATATTTCGCGAGAATTTTGTGCAATTGAACCCTATTTTTTGTCTTCCAATACTATTTGCCCTTAAGTCGGTTCTCATTTTTCTTATTTCTATTTGTGGAACTTCTTGAATATGGTTTATATATCATTTATATGCTCTTTGGTCTATCATAGGGATAGCGTATCGACAGCGATAAGGTTTGTAATAGTTTTACTTTTCCAGTTTTTCTCCATTTTGATCTTGTTTTACCTTTTTGTTGTGCAAAGTGATGCTCTTTTCACGCTCACTGTGATATTTAACGTCCATCCATACGTCAAAAATGATTAATTTTTTAAAAAGTTTTCACATAAAACAAAAATGTTAACGAACATAAAGTAAAGTAATATAAGATATAAATCATATCTTAAATTGAAATTTTTTAGGTAACACTTTTGCGTCAATTTCGCCACAAACAGACAAACACTGAAGCCATACAAATGTTAAACTAACTTTATATTTATACATCATCAGCTAAGAGCAGGAAATAGGAGGGAGGTAGTATTTTAGTTTATATAGACATGAAAAAGTGAAATCACTCAGTACACTAACACGATAATTTTGAATATAAAAAATTGCAATGGCATTAACTTTTCCATCCCTGATTGCTATTGTGAACATATAAAAATCCTGTATGCTATGATTTTTAGCCCTGCAGATTTGCTCAACTGCAGGACATCGAAAAGTCATGTTTTTTATGGTATGGTCTAGGAAACTGTAGTATATGTCCTAGACATGCTAGATTTCCAAAGGAAATTTACAACGAAGAGTGATCTCCGCTATTGTGGTTATTAAAAATTTATCACAGATTTTTATAAAATCGAATCAAGTTCCATTATGTTTATAAAACTTCGATTTCGTATACATACTTTTATATTTTAATTGTGCAAAATTGGTTTCTTTAAAAAGTCACAGGGTAAAAAGTTCTAACGATATTTTTAAATTAATGTCGTAAGAGTATTTATGAATATAAGATATAAATAATATATTAAAAATAATGCCAATATAATTTTAAAAAATAGTCTTGAGAGGATATCATTCACATATTTGTGTTATTGATGTTTGCGTTCTCCGATTTAAATCTCTATTCGTTTACGCACATTCCTTTTACTGTAATGAAAATAGAAATTTGCAAACGCAAACATGCGTAGTGATGGGAACATTTTTACGTATCATCTCAACCAACTGATGACTTCGTATGTTGCATCTTCAAAACTCTGCTTTTGTACTTACATGTATGTATGACCAAAAATCTACAATGAGTGATCGCTTTAATACCCTTGTCACAAAATTGGACAAAGTTAAATCCAAATAATGATTTAAACACTAACGCAAACGCAAAAGTAGTCACACATGCTTGATTGCGTTTACTAATTAGTGACTGGTAGTCTTCTCTGGCAATAACATCGATTTACAAAAGATACTCAATCTGCAGGCTTAATAATTGTAGCAAATCCTCTTGTTTTGGAACTTCGAATGTTGAAGGCATAAGTGCAGCGCGGGTTAGCACCAATGAGCGAGAGTGTTCTCCTTGGAATCATTTACGTACTTTTATAAATAAAGGATTTCCATTGCAATATAACGCATATACATACGATTATTATTATAATGATAGAGTGGTAATAGAGCTTCAGACAGCAGTGGTGTCGATGCAATCCATGCCACACCGGTTATTCCTCAATGAAAAGTTCTTGTTAAAAATTTTTTCGAGTAAAGCCAGTGATATATTTATATATTCTAGAACCAACACATGTTTTTGCATCCGTAGCCCAAATTTAATTTCAAAAAAATTAAAAAGCGTTAAATATAAATATAAAAATAAACATAATTGAATTTATGTTCAATAACGTCGAATTAGAAATAAAGTATATACTTTTTATAAATTTTATATTAAAAAAACATTCGAGTGTAACAAATGAAAATAATTTTTTATTGTAACTACTTTATCTTCTCTTATAATTTTATGTAAAAAAAATTGTCCAGAAATTGAAACATATCAGATATAACAACCACCCTCGGAACAACGTGGTTCTAATTTCTCAGATCCTACTGTACTCGTGTTCTATTTATGATATTTTGTGTATATTTTTATTTATAATCTGATTTATAAACGATAAGTTTTACTTTTTCGAAATAATGTCAATATAACCCGCACAAAATTTACCCACAAGGTGTGACATGATGAAAGAGCTGTACTTACGACCTCAACTCGTTCCTCTAGTAAAGGACAGATACGTCAGTTTGTCATGTAAGCGGTAGCATATGGTTTATGTAATATCATGCGTAAACGTGTATATGCATGTGTGTTTGCATAAATTAAACAAATAATTTTTTTATTTCTCCTCACATAATTAAGCAAGAAATTATTAAGAATTTTCAAGACACACAAAATCATTAAATTATTTTTGCGCTAGAATAATAAATTTCTATATTTTGTTTACCGCACAGTCTGCTTATTTAATCGTATATATTTGTATTAGAGCGCTTAATGGTTTCAAGAACTATTGATTCAATACTGTTGCGATCAACATTTAATGGTTCCCACTCCAAGGGCCGTGTATATCGCTTATGAACTTTCATGATTAGGAAAAAACTAGTTCTTAGAAAACGAGTTTAAGGCTTTCAGTTTGCACACATCTTAATAGAAATATAAAATAGCAGATGTGCTTTATTGGAAACGTATATTTATATCCGTTACTACTATTTAATATTTAAGACTTTGCGATACATAAAATGAAAAACAATTTCGTTATGTGCAACAAAAAAAAATCATGTTTTACGCAGGTCGCGTAAAGCGAGGTCTACCCGTAATTTTTCCTATGTTAAAAATTAAAAAAATTTGTGATATTAAATATTTTTTCATTTGGCAGAACAATCTGAAGATTAATTTTGCGTTGTTAATTTAAAACATTATTTTTTTCAGTCATGACGCTCATTCAGCATATGAGCGAAGTAGAAAAATAATTCGTCTTCCTTTTTCTTTAGAATAATGATCAGTGCGGTCAGTTTTCTTAGAAATTTGTATAAAACGTCGTCCCGCGGTGGAGTCAAGAAGACCTCTCTGTGGTCACTTCTTGACTGCCGTCACTAGAACATTGATTCTCCAGCTTGCGAGATTTATAAAAGTCATCCATAGCATATGGTCAATCCTCTTTATTTTGAAGAGAACTTAATAAGGAATCGAAGTATAAGACGATTATAAAACATACAAAGCAGCTCATTTCATATCGCAATTATGAAAAGCTTCTGCAGACTTGACATAGAGGTGGTATGTTCCATTTTTTACTTTTATTTGCCACACGAATTCGAGAACAGATTCGGAATAATTAATTCTTCTTAATTACGAATACATTCGTTGAACTCCTTTTTTATTTTCATATAAAAATCATTAGCTTTTGGGTGTTGGACTTTTCTTCCGACGGGGTTGGTTTGTATTTGGAATAATTTGTAGTCATCTCACGTCATGCTTGTAAACAGACCGGTTTCCGCCATGTGCCATCTTCCGTGTTTTTTTTTCTCAAACCAAATTTGTTGTGGGATGGCGGAAAGTCGTTCAAATGCATTAACTTTCCTTCCAGTATCTTAAAATCATGATTTATAAATTTTAAAATCTTGGAACGAGATCTAGGCGTGCTCGGATATTTCCTAATTGTTTCATTATGATCTCTTTTTTATGTCCTTTCATTGGATTTGAAGTCACCTTTGCAGTGTTATTATTAAAATAATTTTTGGAAGGACTTCAATTGTCATTCGTCCCACAACACGAGAGTAAAAATGCGATATTCGAGCAAAATGTTGTTCGCATTTAGAGAAACAGACAGTCAATTGAAAAAGAGAAATTAATTTCATCAGGACTTGTTTAAAAGTCGACTGGTATAACACCCCATCACCCTCTGAATCAGTAGAGGCGTGAAGTTAGCGTCACACACAAAACTACTTTAGAACAGCTGTGGTAGTAAGAATTTGTGGAAGAGACATAGTAAAAAGAACTTCCAACGAAGTTATAACAATGAAGAGACTTTAATCTGGAAACGTATCATATTTCGATAATTTTCAATAACTTTGGAATGGACTTGTCATTACAATTCGAAATTAAATATCTCCAACATGTTAAGAAACGTAGATATATTTTTATATTAAAAAATAAACGATTTATACTAAATTATAACAAAATCATTTATCATTGGATACTTTTTTCCTTCTTAAAGTAATAGTCTCAATCACAAATTGAAGGAAAAACATATTTTTATTTAAATGTAAATAAGAATTTATATTTAGAGTTTAAAATTATATATTTTCAAGTATATATTTGTTAATTTTTCCGACCTTATGATATGTAATTTTTGATAACTATCACATGTAATTTGCCTTATAAAATGCGATAAAGTTTGCTTTACTTAAATTCCTGAAGAAGAGAACCAATGGTGATCGAAATATGGAATAAAAAATAAAATTTAAATAAAACAAAAAAAGGAGTTTTATTTAATATATGACCTAGAGCCGGAATAAAAATAAAAACAAAAATATATTTTCAACTTAACATCATATGAAAAAAATGCACTGATGCAACTGACTCTTTCGACCCAATGAAAATGTCATTCCTTTGCACTGTGTATCTACATTATTAAAATAAAAAACTTTAAATATAAAAAGTACAAATGTAGAAGAACTGAGACTGCTCTAAATCGAGATTTTGTTGAACAAGCTCTCATAGTGTTTATTATATCCGAGGCTTACTGTACTGTAAGAACCATGATATAAATCAACACGAATGACATTTCTTTTGCTTCTCTTGTTCAAAAAAATATTCACATATTCTTTCTATTTAAAAAATATGTTTGCGGATGTCGAAATGAATAACATTTGTGTGGTTATAGGGCCAAGATCTACTTATTGGCCGAATGTTCAAGCATAAAAGGGCATATCTGAGATATTTGTTTCCAACGTTCTTAATTAATACACCCTCACAAATATGTGTACGAATAAATGGGTAATAACGACAGACATACGGAAGCATGTATGTATGTATGTATGTATGTATTTATAAATTTAGAAAACCATGGCCAAGCAAATGAGTATCTACGCATTCTGGTTTTACCTTGAGGAAGAATTGAGTTATATGTGTTATTTTAGCTACCAAACACATCTCACACGTGTAAACTATATGTAGAGCTTTTCACATAAATACATTCGCCTGAAAAGTGTATAAAATACGACCGATAAAAAATATTCTTTTATATGTGAAATGAGCCACAGTGAAGGTGAAGTTTAAATTGAATTATCAAACACATCTTTTATATCAGGACCATTTTGGAATTTGTGGTACAATTGCATCAGTTTTGCCTTTAGCGAAAGTTGAATGAAACAGTTTTTAAGTGACTATTCCCCATGAAAAGAAAAATTTATTAAATTTTAGGAATCTTTTGTACCCTCTGGGAGATGCAATATTTAAATTTCCACTATTATATCACTGTCCCGTCTAGTTGTAATACAAAGAAAGAGAGATCAGGGGTTCCTTCTTAATCGCGTTGAATCCTCTAAATTAAAGAAAGAAATTTGTTTTTTAAGGATGAAGACGCGCTGTTTTTTTTGAGCATATCCTTGGTAACTGATAAAAATGATGCAAATCATAAAAAAATAATTATTTCTTATTTAATATTATAATATTCCTTTAGATTTCTTCAAAGGAATTTCAGAAATTTTTTTCAGAATCTAATATTTTTTTGCGCAAATTTCAATTCGTATTTTATTGCTGAATTTTAAATATTATCAGGCCTGTCACAGAAATCAATTTCGTTCGAAAGTGGAATTGATTCCGTATTTTATTATTTTATTTATTCAATCAAGAAAGTTTCAAATTTGTTTTTGTACTATCAGATACAAAAAATGCAAATTCGATCATGAAATTAAAAGTGGTTTCATTCCGAAAAAAATTTCGTTTTTTGTTTTCTAGAGAAGCAAAATACGGAATCAATTCCCCTTTCGATCGAAATTGATTTCTGTGACAGGCCTGTATAAGTTGGCCTGTGATAAAAATGCAAATTAAATCAAATCTTAAATTTGTTATCCTGATAACATGTCAGGGACAAACCAGCAACGGAAGCGATTGCGAAAATTTATAAATAAATAAAATCATCAATAAATAATTGCGTATAAGCATTTATTTTAAGTTTAGTGAAGCTGACCGATATATTAATTAGATAGAGTCATTAGAACAAAACACTACAAAAACAACAGGCAACGTTGTTATTGCTTATTATTACTTCGGTAATTTGGTGAAATAATAAAAATATAATGTTGTTCAATTTCGATCGGAACTTAGATGCAGAGGAATTTTGATGCGGAATTTTTCAAGATCTCGGACTTTTATAGACCTCAGCAGTTCCCAAGACTACGGGATGTTAGTGTGGCAATAAATCAAAGATATTTGCAATGAACGTAAAATAAAAGCCACTTCATTTAAATTGTGAATTGTATTTAATTTATTCTCAATGTTTATTATAATATATTAATTTTTAAATGGTAAATTGCATCAATGTGTTGCACATGCAAACTATAGACATGTACTACTGGCCTTAAGTGTTGCAAGTCTTAACAATTAAGAATCAGTATATTTTATAAATAAAGATTTATAACATGCCATATCATGCGGCAAGTGGCATGTTGCAAGCCCTCCTGCACAATACATACAAAGTTTATAGCAATAAAAATAAGTTTTCTTTTATACAGCACCCATTGACTTCATTACGAATTATTTATCTAGTTTAAGATACACAATTTGCTACTAAAACGAACAGTGATCACGTTTTAACAAGAGGATTCAGAATTTTTCAATCTGAAAGCATCGCGGAATTTTCCATATACGCAACCCTATTAAAAATAGGAAACCTTAACAATTTGTCATGTCAGCTCATATTATTGCTGTAGGGAGATCACGAAAATATTCTCCCTGCCGAGACCTTCCCTACTACTTTCAGTGTGGGAAGGCTCAAATGGAATGTAAGAGAAACTACTCCACCTACCCCCTCACGTATAGTCTTTTTTCTTATACACTAATACTAATCATTACTAGTGGAGTATAAGTCCGGTTTTACGGCTTAGATTCTTGCCAGGGCACTTTGTGTTTCTTCAAACAGGGGGCTGCAAATTTTGATTTTGATATTGATCAAATATATAGAAGAAAATAAATAAAAAATATAAAAATTTCAGGATAAGATATAATGAAATGATGTTGTTTTAAATGAAAGAATAAACATACGAGTTGAAATATGTATGTTACTCGTACTTCTACGTGCCTCAACTGAAAAGAGGTATTTATATGTCAACATAGTTTTAGTTCACTGCAATGTCTATTATTTTGCTAATTGATTTAGTTGTAGTTCCTCAAACTGCTTCTAAGTATAAAAATTGTTTGTATTATTTGCTTTTGCCGTTGCCAACTGAATGTCGTGTAAACAATTTAAAACATTCGTTTTTAATTTGAGAGTGAAAATTAAATTAATCAAACTGTTTAGTGTCATGCACGACAAAGTGTTTTCGAAAAAAGTGAAAGTAGTAAAATAAAATAATAGAAGAAATTAATAAAAATCAAATTATATACACACGACATGTCACAAGGTAATTTGTATGACAACTTTAACAAATCCTTTCTCAACGAGACTCACTCTCAGTCATTCGTAGTTGTTTTATTTGCTGTTTGAATATTTTCATTGAAGCACGTGCTACCATTTTGGCTTTTATTTAATAAAGTAAAAAGTAATAATAATAATAACTAAATCAAAAATGCACATATACCGAATACGGCAGCATCAGCAACAACAACAGCAGCAACAACAACACGACAAGACATTTGGCATTCATATAATAAATCCTCACTTTGTATTTGTGTTAAGGATTTAATCAAAGGACATCACAATGGCAGCCACACGTCCTAAAACAAACACACCAAATCAGTTTGTTCATTTTATGTTCGCCCTACTTTCCTTCTCCAACTTCCAAATTTTTTTTTTTATAAAATCTGAAATATATTTTTATTTTATTTTAGAGGTTAAAAAAGTTTATCCTTTATTTAGGATTAATTTGCCCACCCTCGTTGTTGTTTTATTTTATTACATTTATACGCACATTCATCAACACCCGGCCCTTACATGCGTGAACATTTAAATATTTTCAGCGAGTGGCAATAGATTGTTTGTGTGTATGGGTGCGCGTTACCATGTTTACGCTTTAACTCATGATACAAACGTGCCTCAGAGTGCAGTCATTCAAACACAATTAAGTTGCAATTTGAAATTGTGGTTGAACAACGGGCTTATAAATAATTCCCCTTTATTCGATGGGCAATTACGCGTGATACAAGTTAATTTATCAATTGCGAATTGAGAATAATTCTCATTTGGTTTTAATTTTCATTTCTGTAATTTTACTTTTATTTCCAGTATCCCACACTTGGGCAGACTCTTAATGGACTTCCTAGAAAGTGATATCGTTGACCAAAATCATATTTGTAGTTCCTGTTCCAACAAAAATTACTGCTTGCAGAGAAGCACTTTCGTAAGGGAGACAATGTTGCAGAATCGTGTTGGCGGTGCACATAAATAAGGCATAATTTTTGTTCGACATGAGCCCGCGGCAAGCAATAGGTGCTGCAATTAAAAAAGCAGGTATTTTATAGTTCATGAATGCTTTGATACACGTATCGATCTAGATCCTGGTAGTTTGTTTTTCTAATTCTTTAAAAGCTCCCCTTACAATAGTCGTTCTGAGCCTAAGAAATCGAAGTTACAATGGAAATATTTCTAAAACATAAAGAACAATCGAAATATCCTGGTCACAGTTTCACAAATTTGGTTAAGCAGTTATTTATTTTGTGACAACCATCGAAATGGAATTAATTTCCAATTTGCCACTTACTCATTTCTAAACAAGTTAATTTTAAATAATTTTGCGAAAAAAAAAATCTCACATCATGCTTTTGCTCCAAAGTTCTCTTCATTATCGTCATCATCATTATTTTAATCGTCTTCAACCCTCAACATTAATCACGATTGACTGCTCTTTAAATCCACCCTCCCCTCGAAAGCATTTTGTTATGGCTGCTGTTGTTGTTGTTGTCGTTTTTGTTCTATCTATTGCCGTTGTAAAGTCAAGCAAAATAAACGTTTTTATTACAAAAATTTTTGTATTTGCAAAGACAAAAAACTTCAAAGGCATTGAAAAAAGAAGAAAAATAGAAATAATGTTTTTGTGGAACTCGGCTTCGTTATTGCATGGATATTCAAACATTTATCAGTCACATTATTTGATTTCATTTTCTTGTCAAAACTGTTGGGAAAAATAGCCAAGAGTTATTTGTTTTCTGGTCTAAAGGAAAATTTATTTGTGTGTGATCTTTGTTTATTTTTGGAGTTCATAAACATTCGTACACTCTGTGTTTATTGCAACAATGTTGTACGAGTATGTGTTTAGATGCGAAAGGCGTGTGAATTGCATATAAAAACTCTGAAAATTCAATTAAATTCTTTCCATGTTGGAACATATTTGCCCTTATTCACAAACAAAACAGCATTAAAGGAATTGTTTCACGAAAAAAATGATTGAAACGACTTTGTTAATTAAATGTTGCCACAAATTGGATTTGCACCTTGGAAACTCAATAGCTTGAGTTCGCCTTCAAACATGAACTCGAATCGTTTATCGCAAATTGTACTCTTGCAACTTTGAATAAAAGTCTCAACTCTTTGAAATGTCTGATATTCAGCACATCAATTACCAACGATGCTACTCGCTCGTAATGACAAATAAATTTTCATTGAACTCGCGTTCGACACGTATTTGTTTGCAAAAGGGTTTCCTTTGTGGAAATTATATAAAATTCACACACAAACAATCGCCAAATCTCTAATAATCACGCTAATGACCTCAACAATTAGTTGAAACAAGATTCCAACCGGAGATGAATTAGACGCTTAAAATCAATAAACTAGGCACCATTAACGTTATCAAAATGGCAAACTGACTGGTCACTTCGGTGACAATGTAACTGGATTCAGGATAAAATGGAATTAGAAAATTTAACTGTCACCATGTTTTGATAGGAAAGAGTTTTAGTCGCCTTAGAAATTTAGGCCAAACATAAAAGTGCGTTGTACAAATCCATGTGTACGAGTATAAATGGGTGTGTGTTATAACGATATGTCATTAAAAAAATTTCACAGAAGGGGTTTAGTACATGTGTGTGTGTGTGTTGCGAGATTAATCTATTATGAAAAAGTGGCAACGAATAAATTTCTATCACACAATTGAAAAAAAACTCCCTTAAGCTGAAAAAAAAATTTTATCAGGCCAAATTGTAAACAATTTTACTTAAAATTTTAAAAAATTTTATAAGAACTTGTGTTTCAGACTCCATATATAGAAATATTTATGTTGTATGGTAAATTGAATAATAAAATAAATGCTTTAATTTTCCAAATTGAGGAATGCATTCCGAAATTCTTATGATGACTTGTTTCCTAAAATTATTTAAAAGAAATACTCGTAGTAATAAAAGCAGTTTTCCGCATTCACCTGTCACCTTTTTTTTTAAATGTGATGACACTGGAGCATTTTTGCTACAAGAAGATTATGCGATACAAATTAAATGTCAAAAGAATATATCCTGAAACATTTGCATAATTGGCTTAGGGCCAATGGTCTCAAAGACTTGACTCCGCATCACAAAATTGCTTGTAGAGTTTAAGGCCAGACGGTACGGCACTTTTCATGTCAAAAATCTTGCGAGCCTTCCATCCTGAAGAGTTTGAAGAGCGAAACCAGACCTCTTTCAACATAATGCAAAAACAATTTTCAAAGAATTATTGGATTCCAAATTTTTAATATAGATTATAGAAAATAGATTTTTCCAAAAGACCCATCTCTCTTTTCTAATTTTGTTTGTTGTATACATGCACCCTTCATTCAGCAGTGATCAAATATGAGTTATAGAAAGACTGAAAATAAATAAATACGCAGTTTTAGATGTGTGAGTGAAGAAAGAGTTACGCTGTGGCAGCGGTTTTCTTTTATGTCCTCAACCAATGAAGTCTACATTTTACATTTTTTTATTTTACTTAATACAAACGATGGATACTCTTCAAAGAAATTATGGTACTTCCAGTTTGAGCCGAGGTTGCATATGCCTGTTGCAAGTAGTGAAGAATAAAATTGAACAGACCACTAATTGCACTTCATTAAAAAAATTATAGCAAAGATAATTACAAAATGGAAAGAAGGCATAAAGGGACGTTTATCCAGACCGAGTAAGAAACGGCTGTACATAGAACCCAAGGACTTATGATTCCTGCCAGAGCTACACATTATTCGACATATTAATGTGTAATTTCTTAATAGTATGAATGTTTTTAGGAGCAGGGGGGAAATTATTTCAGAGTGTTCTGCTAAATGTTTGTGTTCAAAACCCAAAGAAAATTAATTATTTATACGTACAATAATGCATACATACATACATACATACATACAAATATAGTATGTGAATGTAAAATTAAAATTTATATTCATAAAATACTTTGACCAAAGGTGGCTGTGCCGCCACCAAATTGAGAGTCTGAAGCAAGTGGCAAGTGGATACAAAAATTCAGACATATTTGTAAATTCATATTTATAATGTGAAAAATATATTAGTGACGTGCAAGATTGCGCAATATTCAGTACATGTGGTATGTATGTATGTATGTGTGTAAATGTATATAAATAAATTCTTATGTATGCATAAGCAAAATACAAATTACGAAATAATCAAAATAGAATAGATATTTTGAGATGTTGGAAAACGATGAAAAATTCCTTTGGCTTGTACGATAGAATCTAGAGCGACCCATTTAGTAAAAAAAAGCACTCGCACACAAATTGAATAATGGGAGAGAGGAAAATTAAAAAAAACTAATAATAATAATAAATATATCCAAATTTCTCACGCCCCAGTGCAACGTTGCCATATACGGTACTTTTGCGGACAAATATTTTCACGATCGCAACATCCAAACGCTCGATCGTGCTTTGCTCCATAAGAAAATTCTACAAACACATGCACACTCTCTCTCAGAAAGAAGAAATACATTTTTATTTTTATTTTAATTTTATTGAAAGTTTTCTCTGCATCCTCCACAAAAATTATGAGGGCTTCCTTCTTTTTCGCCTCTCTGTGCAGACAGCGTGTGCTATTTTTAGTCGCCGAGATCTCAAATCTCTGCCGTAATAATCGTAAGAATCATCCATACATCGTATGGACGAGGCTGTTAGCGGGGTGTTGGAGTGATTGACGATCTGATCGGTTGGTGTGCATGTGTTAAGATGTTTAACGGAATTTTTGGATTCTTCGTGTTCTACCAAACACAAACACAATCACACAATCGCACATTTGAAATCATTTCGATTTTGTGAAGGTGGATTTAACACAAAACAAACAAGAGACCATCCAACACACATACACTCAAGCACTGTTTTTCCGAATTCGTTTTTCGTTTCGTGGGACTATTTTATTTTTATCTTTTTCAATTACACACACTTTCAAATATCTATGTATGCGTGCATCCATATTCGAAAATTGTTGTTTGATTTTTCTCAATTTCCGAGATTTGCTTTAATATTTTTTCGCGGTATAAAAACTGGCAACAGTTGTCCCGATACTTTAGTCAGTCAGTTGTGTTCCAAAGCGTACACACCGTATCTATTACTGTATTCTTCTCCGTTAGTCAAAAGTTAAAGAAAAAATTCAATCAATATGTGTGACGATGAGGTTGCTGCTTTGGTCGTTGATAATGGTGCGTTCAGATTCCATCTGGAATCCTACGAATAATTCATAAATTCAAATATTGGATACAAGCTAATCGGATACTAGTTCACTACCATATCCTTTCATCAGCATCTGAATGGATTAAGAGTGTCTAAAGCAAAAAATAAACACAAAAAGGGTGTGCCATTATATTCTTTTTGAGGAGACATAAATTCTGAAGAATAAAATTAAATATTGAGTGATTATAAAAATGCAACAAGTTAATAATTAATTATTTTACAAATAAATCTTTTCGATTTATTTGCAAATGACGTGCTTCATATTGCCAAAAGAACCAGATAAAGAAAATGTTTTCTTAGTTAAAGTTTATACTTCGAAATCCTCAAGTTCGCAGTTTTAATTCCAAATGCAGAAACTTAAAAAAAACAGAAATAGTTTTGGATTTGAAGATTATATAACTCATATCTTGATCACACCCTTAAAGATGTCTCGTTTATTTTTTGCTGCGTCATTAGCATGAATCACTTTCATCTCTCCGTTGTAACTTCAAATTATTGAAATTTATTATTCGGGATATGTTCTCGTTTGAGTGCTGAGTTGGGATGAATAATAAATTTCCATAACAAATGAGAATTTTGTGTCTCGTTTCGCCCAATAAATACAACCAATGGCGTATATAAAGGCAGTTTGAATTGAGTCAGTCTGAATCCAATATGATTGTAAATTTTGCAATTTTTATAAATGACAGAATTCTCATATTGTATTTGAAAGTTTATGTATAAACACATAAAATTGAATGCTTAAGTTGAGTGATGATTTGGTTGGCACCACCGAACAATAAATTGTTTGTTGTAATTTTAATTGTTGTACCTTTTTTGTTGGAAAGTAATTGATCGTGTGTTTCTTTTTTTACTTTTAGGCTCCGGCATGTGCAAGGCCGGTTTCGCCGGTGACGATGCTCCTCGTGCCGTCTTCCCCTCAATTGTAGGTCGTCCCCGCCATCAAGGTGTGATGGTTGGTATGGGCCAAAAGGATTCCTATGTAGGTGATGAAGCCCAGTCCAAGAGAGGTATCTTGACCCTCAAGTACCCAATTGAGCACGGTATCATTACCAACTGGGATGATATGGAAAAGATCTGGCATCACACTTTCTACAATGAATTGCGTGTCGCCCCCGAAGAACACCCTGTCTTGCTAACTGAAGCTCCCTTGAACCCCAAGGCTAACCGTGAGAAGATGACCCAAATCATGTTCGAAACCTTCAACTCTCCCGCCATGTATGTTGCCATCCAAGCCGTACTCTCCTTGTACGCTTCCGGTCGTACCACCGGTATTGTTTTGGATTCTGGTGATGGTGTCTCCCACACCGTTCCCATTTACGAAGGTTACGCCTTACCCCATGCCATCCTCCGTTTGGACTTGGCTGGTCGCGATTTGACCGACTACCTGATGAAGATCTTGACTGAACGTGGTTACTCTTTCACCACCACCGCTGAACGTGAAATCGTTCGTGATATCAAGGAAAAGTTGTGCTACGTTGCCTTGGACTTCGAACAAGAAATGGCTACCGCTGCCGCCTCCACCTCCTTGGAGAAATCATATGAACTTCCCGACGGTCAAGTCATCACCATCGGCAATGAACGTTTCCGTTGCCCAGAGTCCCTCTTCCAGCCTTCCTTCTTGGGTATGGAATCCTGCGGTATTCACGAAACCGTCTACAACTCCATCATGAAGTGTGATGTAGATATCCGTAAGGACTTGTACGCCAACATTGTTATGTCTGGTGGTACCACCATGTACCCCGGTATTGCCGATCGTATGCAAAAGGAAATCACCGCCTTGGCTCCCTCCACCATCAAGATCAAGATCATCGCTCCCCCAGAACGTAAATACTCCGTCTGGATCGGTGGATCCATCTTGGCTTCCCTCTCCACTTTCCAACAAATGTGGATCTCCAAGGAAGAATACGACGAATCTGGTCCCGGCATTGTCCACCGCAAGTGCTTCTAAGCAATTCTCCCCTCCCAACTCACCTTCAATCTATCCCCCAAAACCCTTCCAACTCATCTTCCTGCTGCTGCTATCTCACTTGCTGCAACGTTCACTACAGCGTATTATGCGTCATCAACCTATCGATCTGTCTGTCTGCGCTCTCACCTGCTCAGCCATTCAGTTACCCAACGCTTCTCCGCTCAAGAAGATGCCCGCCAGATTATTTTATTTTTTGTACGACTGAACTTCTTACACTAAATCCCCTCTCTACCACCAACCGATATCGCCTAATAATTTCTGTGCCTTAAATGTCTTTATTTAATGTTTTAACATAAATTATTTCGTGTGTATTAGTGCATAATAAATTTTTATTAATTTTAAGGGGTTTATTGCCACATGTAAAATAATCTAATGTTTTCTTATGTAATTTTCTTTTTTAATCTAATGAAAAAAACAAAAACTTAAAAACACAAAACAAATATTTCTAATTTAAATCTACATAAATACTTACGACTTAATAATAAATTAATTACAATTCAATTATTTTATAAATAGTAAAAACCAGTCACTTTGCAGTACAACAATCTACAATTGAATGAATGAATTTGAAATGACAAGGTCTCTCATGGAAATTGATCGTGCGTGATATTTTTTCTCTTTTTCTCCTTCTATAGACTTTTTCGGCTTGTTGTGTCCTTTAAAAATTTTGAAAAAATATTTAAGTGTTTAAAGTGCTTGTGCAATCAATAGTTCCGCCATTCGATTCACAGGTGTCTTGTCTATATCACGATAAAAAGTTTCAATACACGTATGTACATACAAAGTTTTTTTATTGCAGAAAATTTAGCTAGAAAAATATTCGACATCCCAAATGTTATGCTCTGCTCTGCAATTTAGAATTAAACTTGAATTTTAATTCTTGATTTTGAAATACTGCATCATGACTAATTCTTTCTAAACTCAAAATCGTTACGAGATTAGCCTTGGAACTTAAACTATGATATTAAAAGACGGTCCAATCAAATCGATTAAGACAAAAATGATAAATATTTGTTTAATTTTTTTTAGTGACCGATAACTCGATCAATTTTTTATAGAAACAATATTGTCCTCCTAAACAACAAGAACCTTTTCATTGGGTAACTAATGGATTTTTTTCATCCTTCTTCCCACTCACTACTTTACGCGTATTTAAACTTATTTTCTATATGAAAACACTATTTCCATTGCAAATTAAAAAATCTTTCGATTTGAGTTGATTTTATATTTCACACTTCCGGTTAAAGTTTTTTATTCCAATAAGTTATCGAGCACATCTAATTAATCAATGTGATTGCAAAGTGTGCCTGCAAATATACAAACAAGACCCAAAGACTTCACTTCTTCTATTACGCTAGACTTAAGATTGCTGCTCCCTACTCTCTGCATCGCAAGTTCCATAAGTTTTATCCACATTTCTACTGATTTATTCCATTTGCGTATTTCAGTTACAAGAGTATTGATTCATATGTACAAAAAAAGTGTAATGATTTGTCGAACAGATAGTGAAATAAATATATTCACTTCTCTAATTTAAATAAAAAATAAAAAAGTTATTAAAGAAACCGTTTATCTCTCACATCAGGGTAAATATTTTCTGTTTTACAAGGGATTCTTGATTAATATGGAACAGCTTTGGTTAACGAGCCACTTCCTTATGAATTGGTTCTTCGAGTCCACACAAAGGAATGACCAGTTTGTACAATTTCAATTTGTTTAAAGAATTTAAGTGACTCCACTAAAGCACAATATCGACACAGTTGAATCAATATATACCTGGACTAATAATTTTGTAAATCAAAGTAGTTTATTGAAATTATATTACATGAATTTATTGATTGAAAAACATTAGTTTTTCGTTATGTAACGCTTTAAGTCTGCCATCTAGTACGCGGTAGAAAAACTATGGGTTCGTGTTGCTGCTTTATGTACTTGGTTTCAGCAGGCAATAAATGTTATCAGAGACACGAACCACGATATGAATTAATTGTGAATGGGGAGAAGTAAAATGCTCACTGGGGCAATACCTCACAGGAATTCATATACGTATTTACCCCATCGTCTATATACTCGCACATACGTGCCAGTGATGATAAATTACACGATTGAAATGGCCCTGACTATCAAGCAAAAAGAGTCCTTTTTTACTATTTCGGTACTTTTAATGAAACGTATATAAAATGTAATATTTTGTTTACTGATTGGAATCAGGCTCCATATCTTGCAAAGCATTAAATCACCTAGTGTAGTTTTTGATTTCCGAAAAAAGAGTTTCTTATTTTATTGTTGTTGGTTAAGGCATTAAATAAAGGTACTGGATGCTTGCAGAACATCAACTATTTTTTAAAACAAAAACCACGAACAAAAACAGAATTAAGGAACGAAATAAGAATAAGAAATTTTCTGTGTACCCAAGGCGAAACCCATTATAAAAGTGTATTTTCTATATGTTGTCTCTAACAACCATTTTCCCCCATCAATTTGGCTGTTGTATGCATCTTATTAAAGGGTTTTGTGTGTAGCCTGCACTGGCCTGTAGGTTTTAAAAATATACCTGCAACGCTAGATTTCTAAATAAAAAAGAAAACATAAAAAAAGAATACTAGATATAACATTGGGAGGTACTTAAGATAGTATAAATTTTTCATCTCGGATACATGCACACATACATTCATGCATGTGGTGTACTTTATTTGCTCTCCCATCATATACATCCTGCTGGGGAATGAACGTATTTCTAGTAGACTGGGCAAATAAGTCGTTGTGTATCACGTACAAATTTTCCTAACAAGCCAACAACAACATTTATTACTTTTACATATTTTTTACAATATCATACAAAGTGCACCATTGTATGCATTTCCACATGTTGTCTCTAATATGAAGATTTCACATTGTTGACTGATATTTCAGCGATTTGAGGCAACACTAAGACATGAGATTTCTTCAATAACTGGCAGGATTCAATTCTTGGAATCAGATGGCGAAACCCTATGTTACACGGGTATTATTTTAAAAATTAAAAAATAATTTTAATAATTAGTTTTGCATATTTGGATACTCCCTGAGTATCATCATGAAATAAAATTAACTGACGATCGAAATATCGAAAGCTAAATTAAAGTTTATACTAAAATAACTTGTCCTGGAATAATAAATGTATTACACTATAAAATTTCTTTTGATATTCGATGTGGGCTTAACTGCGTATACGCCTTTATTTCATTCGCGATTAGTAAATGACCAGTTCACATCAGCCAACATGTTTGAAAAGCATTCAAACCCATATGATTATGCAGAAACCGTCAAATATAATATGAGACTCTTAAGAACTCAATCATATATTTCTACTAGTGAATTTGGTTCATCAATTACTTGTAAGAACCCACAGTGATTCACCTAAAGGAAGGTTGCAGCTTTGCCCGATGAGGTTATGCCAATGGAAGGAGTTGTTTTGTTTCAAAAGTTATTGTAACTAATTCTTGCTTGAGTGAACGTGTTTTTTCAGCAAATACTTTTGGGAAAAAGCTTTTGCGCACTTATGTTAAATATTTATGTACGTGCAGATATAGATCGGAGTTTTACCTTTGGAATTCCGCTTAATTCAACCTGCGACAGGACTTGGTTTTATATTTAGTGAAATCATGATCCTGAGGATTGTTTGATGGCCTTTTGCAGGTTTCCAATATGCCGCAGGCAAACAACTTTTATTAATAAAATATATCTAAATTATATTGTATTTACTTCTCTGGCATACACATGTACATGTGTACGTATGTATTACATATGTATTTATATGTACATGTGTAGACTAGTTATTTAATTATTTTGATTTAAAAACTTGCTTTCGAATTTGAATAGTACAAATTCTGACATGAGTTTTAATTACCTTTTGTAAATGTCACGTAATAAACTACTAATCCATTATTACACCACATGTACATATATACATGTGTACATAGAAATATGTACATACATGCATACATGCCTACACACATTCATATTTGTGTGCAAATGTGTGCTTGTGCTATCTTTCAATCTCTTTTGGGCGTTGTTTTATAACAATTTAATAATATTGATTGTACGGGAAGTTTGGTTTATGATTTGTTCCTTATTGCTTTTATTGCCTCAGAGTGGGCAGTAGTAGAATCAAACACGAACAATTTTGTAGCAGCAAAAACAATAAACTAGAGGTGCTCTCGTCCTGTGATAAGACGATTGTGTCCTTTTGTTTACCATCCATTTAGTAGTTTTAATTGTTTGTCGAATTGCTGGTTCGTTTATTTTGTAATTGCATTTAATTGTGGGTTGTCAACACTTCCCTTGCGGAGAAGGTGGCAGTGGTAGGGGTTGGTAGAACTGTTGTTAGTGGAAAGGGGATTTTATGTTCCCATTTATAGGTTGTCATGAAATTATACTTGATATCGGCGCTTGTTCTACAAACTGGTTTGCATATGTTTTGTGTGTGTGTGTGTGTTGCTGTGTGTGTAAACATGAGGATGGAAATGCACTGTGTAGAGCGATTAATTTGTTTTGATAATAATTTAATTGATTAATGCTTCGTTTTTGCTGGCGCTTTAATTAAAAGGAAATGAGCAAGTCTGTATGTATGTACGAGTACATATGTATATGTATGTAACATGCTGAAAGTTTTAGGAGACTGAATGTCGGTTATTCTCTAGGTTATTTTTTTAGTAGCGGTAATTAGTTGCTAGTTCGTAGTTCGTAGTAAATTGAATTAAAATAAGAGAGCGGAGATAGAGGCAATTATGTAAAGTAATTTTGTAACAAAGATATGATGAGGTAGATATCAGAAAATGGTGGCCTTCTACTTTTTTGATGTCGTCTCACTTCTTTTATATGAAAATGTTATTAACGCTCTATTCATATACATGTGTACATGTCAGAGCTGTAAGCGAATGATTCTTTTTTGAATGAAACATTGAATCATTCGAGCAATGAATTTTAATATTATGAATGCACTCATTTTGATCAAACGAGGAATTGACTTAAGATGTGAATGCATTCGTAATGAATTAATAAATCCTGAATACATTCACCTCGTGAAGAAAACGAATTAAATTTATATTTGAATAAATTCCTGATTAGTTAATATTTTTGAAAGCATTCCTTTAACAAAAAATTGTTTATAATTAAAATTTAAATTAATTCATTATATATAAAAAAATAGGGCAAAAATTATACACAAACAATTTTTAAAATTTGTTTTTGTTTCTCATATAATGTTTTCACCGAATAAAAATTTATACAAAAATTAAAGTGTTGTCTTGTCCATCAGAGCTTTTCGAATTCATATTGAAAACAAGAATAAATTTTTGAAAATTTAAAAATCTGGGGTGCACAAGTATAATGAAATAATTAAAATTTTCATTCAAATTTTTTAATTCATAATTCATTGAAATATTTATTATATTCTTATCAAAATAATTACATTGTAGGATTGTTAGCTCGTTGTGAATCCGTTCATATTTTAATTCAATTTTTTTTAATAACGCATTAAATTTTTTCCCATTCATAGTGGTTCAAAGAGAAAATATTAATCAGTCTCTTACAGCTCTGATATATACATACGTAATGTATGTATGAAGAACATTTTTCTACTAAAGTATGAATATCCGCACAGGAATTTTGTATTGCCGACAGATTTACTTCCGGAAAAAATCCTCTGCTGCTAAATAAATAAAATAAGGAGGGGGAACATCACGATCAGAATCAGCTGTTTGCTTTTCGCACCAGAACGCGAATTAAATACATGAGTAAATATAACAGCATTTTGTGTGTTTTCTTAAATTATTTTATAATAAAAGCTTAAATATATAGTATGGGGAGTCAAATGCTCGCAAAGGACTTGCTGTGGAAGAAAAGCTCGCAACCAATCAAAGTATTGCAAGTCCAATCGTAATTACAAAATATAATTTGTTCTACGATGATTTAAATGCACTCAATATTCAGCCAGTTGTTGTTCTACTGACTCAAAATATTCCGTAATAATAATGTTGTTTGTTTTCGACAACGTCCTTTATTTTATTTTGAAATATAAATCATACATCTTAAAGCAATATTTCATATTTGATTAATGCTTTAATACCAGTAATTTTTATATAATTTTACTATAAAGGGACCCTTTTGTTATATAATGGTGTCTTAGACTTTTTTATCATTCGACTTTTTGTTATCAAAATATGAAACCATTGCCAACATCCTTATCTCGCACAGTTCCTGAAGTTATTCAGTTCAACTCAGGGAAAAAACATTCATTTTTACAAAATGACATTTTCATTGTTTCAAATAAAATTGAAATCATTATTAATGGAATTCTGTTTCAGTTTTTGAAATACTTCTTTTATTGGACAAATTTCTCATATCCTTAAATTTATATAAAATAAATTATTTTCGTTGAATTTCCTATTGACACTCATGCTTTTTCGACTATTGACAAGATTTCACGATTTCCAGGTAACGATTTTCAGCATTGAACTGCTTATAGTATTTTCATATGAAATTAGTTATTGAAAAAAGAAATCAAAAAATCAATTCTTTTTGACATGTTGAAGAGAACATCCAATTCAGTGAATAGGAGTGAATAGTGGAGGGAACTTGCAATATCTATCGCAAAATCAAAGAAAATTATCCAGATACAATACATTTAAAAACGTCTTTCCAAGCTTTCACGACTATTTTAAAAGTCATGTTGTCATGATGAACTTGGCTTCAATATTCAACGTGTAAATCACGTTGCAAAAGTGAAATACGAATATACGCGTATATAAAGAATAGAAGAGAATTTAAAAAACGTGTGTTTCTCATCAAAGTTCTTCTTCAAAGACTTTTGATAGACAAAACAATGTCTGAACTTCAATGAAACATTAAACTTATAAGATTAAAAATTTGATTTATTAATTTAAGCTCAATATACAATATCCTCCGGGACGAATGACATTTGAACTTCTCCCATTACGATCATTGAGACCTGATCGCTGAAAGATAAGAAAATAATAATAATTTCACTCTTTAAAATTAAATTCTTTTATTTTTATTAATGATCTAGTAAGTAGTCTATCACTTAAAGTATACGAGAACTACGAACTAAAGTTTTAAATAATAATACATTTTTTTTGAAATAATTTCTTACTTTAGTATTGAAATAATGAAACAAACATAATGTAGATTAAATCACGCCGGTGTAGCACGGATCGGTCAAATTGTTATGTGACTTTTAGATTATGTCCATCTTAAAGATTTGTTTAGTACAGTTGCACAACTAAAGTTATTGCGGGTATAATTTCAGTAACGATAAGGGAATGTTAAATTACATTTTTTGCTAAAAATCATTTGTTTATTAGTTAGTCACTACTATAAATACATGATTTGATATTTTACTAATCTATATGTATGTATATATGATTAGGTTACAACTGTTTTTAATTAAGTACTTAATTATGGTAAACAATACACAGACAAATACATACACACGCACACACGTAAGTGCAAACAAGTGATTGTGTGTAGTTGAGTTGAAACGACTGTCGTTTTGTATGTTACAAAGATTTGACTGTGAGACAGATAATGCAAGAAAAAAAGGCATGGTGAGTCAAGGTGAGGAAAGAAAAAGTTAAATTTGTATTTGAGTGAATGGAAATGGATAACCGGACATCTTAAGCCATGGTTAAACTTTTATTTATGTTTTCGAGATGTTCCTTGGCCTTGATTCGCAGTGTGGCAATAGAATTGGAACGAATATCTGAAGTTTGTGGTTGTTGGTTTGATGCTGACGTTGATGACGCAATAGATAGAGTGGCAGTGGAAGGTGGTGGCGTTGATGACTCGTTGACATTTGAATTGACGGTGGTATTGTTTGTTGTTGCCGTTGCATTTGTCATAGGAATTGGGCTTTCACGCCCCACATCCACCACGTCTATATTTGACGATGAGCATTTTGTGGCAGACGACAGAGATTCATTGTCAGCATTAGCAGCGGTGAGATTTTGCGGTGATTGTGGTGCGATAGTAATGGACGAGTTTAGTGTGGGAGGAGGTAGCGAAGTTAAAGGAGAGTGTGTGGCCGATACATTTGATGATGTTGTTGATGTTGAAGACATTGAGTTCGAAACAGTAATTTGCGGATTCATTGCGGCCATTGTCTGTGGCGACATGCGTGACAGATGTGGTGACAGGTGTGTTAACTGCAAATGTTGATGACTGCCATGAGGGTTGCTGGATCCCAGAGACATTCCAGATGGAGGTTGATGATGCCCTGCTACATGTGGTCCATGCACACTAGGCCCATGCGGTCCCATTCCTGCCAAGCTATTCATCGCCAGATTAGATGGATTTAAACTCAGTGGCGGAGTTAAATATGAAGGGTAAACCGTTTGAGGGTGTGAAAGAAATCCTGAAGTATAAAAATAGTTGAAAAGTTTAAATAAAATTCAAAGCATATAATGAATTTCTGATTACCTGGTAATGCCGACAATAGGGGTGGTGACAACCAGGGATCAACGGGTAACCCAGAGGGGCCACAGCCCAATCGATGGGGAAGTTGTGTAAAATGTGTCAGTCCGAGTCTTAAACTTTCAGATTTTTCTTGTCTCCTCCATTTGGCTCTGCGGTTTTGAAACCAAACCTAAAAATATATAATAGATGTAATTAATTCTTGGACTAACTTTAAACTTTTTCTTATAATCCGATTTCAACCAAGATTTGTGGGTATATGCCGTCTTATAAATTTTTAAAGCAAAATACATAAAATAATTTCGGCAATAAATTTAATTTTATATGCAAATGCAAGAGAGCCCTCTTAATACCTGCTTAATTAATTTTTTGTCGTCGGCTTCACATAATTTTTTAAACTTTCACTAAATCATTTATGGCCACATCTAATGTTCTATATTCTCTGCTGATAAGCACCGTAGGCAGCAATTAGTTTAACGACCGAAATAATCAATTAAAATTACAACATAACGAGCACATATTAATCACACAGCGAACTTGGTGGCAAGTAAAAGACAACTGAATATTTGATGTAACAGTCATTTAGTTAAATATCATTAATTTGACAGGATAGACTGCAACTACAATGGGAAGGAAAGAAGGAATAGCAATAAGCGAGGCCTACTCACACATGCACACAAATGAGAAAAATAAGATAAACAGTTTTCGTTTGGTTTGTTTTCTGCTTTTTGGGCAAAAATCATAAAATATAATCACAAATGAATGGGCCCAATTAAGGAACTCACAAAATGTGAACATGCGAAACACTATGAGAAGTGAAGTACACACACACACATATACGCAATATATGTATGCATATGTTGCTTATGTATATGTTGAACAAAATGGCGGTAATACAACTTGTTTGCTTCTCCTTCCCCCAGCTTCATTTATGTTAAAGTCTCATCTGACATTAAAGTGCTTCATCTCAAACAGAATCCACATAATTACTCGTAGTTGTTGGCAGTGAGGAAAATGAGAAGAAAAAGAACGTCGGAACGTAAAATGTAAATAAAATTCAATTAAGTAAAACAGGCTGTAATTAGAATTATTTCCAACAAAAAAAGCAGATACATTAGATGACTAAAATGGAGGAGAGCGTTAGAGACACGGACCATTATATGTAGCAAAGGAGCCACCCGTAATGTTTGATGGTGCGACTGCCAGACTCTGAGAGTCAACTAATTGGGATAAATACAACGGAAACACATCCAACAAGCAGGGAGTGCGGTAATAAAACGCGTGTATGTGTGTGTGTGTGTTTGTATGCGAAAGACATTTTGCGCACAATTTGGATGAAGTTGAGTGTCTCCCAATACATCTTTTTTACGTGTGGGAGTGTGAGTGTACTTGTCCCTCAGTCGCATTTAGAGGTAATTAAATACAAATTAATGCGAATTTAAAAATTAAAAAAATAACAAATGAGTGAGGAACTCGACACCCTACAGCTTGCCTTACTTTGCTCTTAGTCTTATAACTTTTGATCAGTGTATATCGAAATTAAGGCACCATCCTATTCTTCTCGATATTCAAAATATATTAATATATACTCGTAGTAAAAAATCCACATCATCAGGAAGCCTTCAGTCAAGCATGTTAATAATCTAAACCGAATTTAATATTAAATATTCCCAAAAAAATAAAATTTTCGATTGAAAATTTTATATTTCAGATATTTTTTTAAATGGGCTTGGCAAAGGAACGCGAACGTGAATTGAATAAGGAGTTCGCTACGGCAAAGGCGAAAAATAATAGGATGAACTATTTCGACAATTTATGGAGTGAATTAGAGCATGAAAGTTTTTTTTAAAAGATTTTAAAAGACAGATTTCATCAAATTCAAGGTAACTAAAAAAAAGCTTTAGATTCAAATATAAAACTTTCTATTAACTTCTTTTTATATTTTTCTATTTAATAAATGTTTATCTTTCTTCTGTTTAATTTATATTTTTCACCTAAAAAATTTAATATGCTGAGTAATTTTGCAATTTTCGAATCAATTTCTTATCGTTTTAAATGTGCCAAGTTGTTTTGGTCTAATTTCGTTGCATTGATGTTTGAAATGCTGGTTTTAATTAAATATTGTGATGTGTGTGTACAGAGAAGAAGGCTGGCAGCTTCTTCATTTTAATTGAATCATTAAAAATCAATTTTGTAATTTCCATTCATGGCGCGCCATAATGAAAATAAACATCATGAAAACTCAAACAAAAACACAAAAACAACTCTCCTACAATGTTTGTATAACAAACTTTATTAAACGAAAATAAAAAAAGAGAACGAGAAAAACGCCCACTTACCCCAACTTGTTTCGTTTTTAATTGCCACCCATTTGAAGTTAAAGAGCTTTATAAAAAGCTTTTCAATTTTGATCAGACTTGCAGCACAGCACGCACAACAAATGAGATAAAACTACTCGTAACTCTGCAGTTTGTCCAATTTATAATGTTTGTTTGTGTGGGTGTGTGTATGTATGTGTGTGAATACACTTTTTTCATTTCGTTTAATTCACATTCATTCCATTTGAAAAACTTTCGCCCATTTTGTTTACCTGATGTACTTCCATCCCACCACCCCCACAAACTGACACAAAGGAAAAATATTACCTCTGTTAGTGCCATCAACCACTTTTCATGTTTAATCTCTTTCATAAACTTTTCTTACTTTTCCCCCAACCTGCCACACTCTGGCAGCATTTAGAGTAAACAAATATTGTAACGAGTATATTAACTGAACAATTTATGGTTGCAAGTTTATTTGTTGGAAAGTTTCAATGGCGTTGCAGCTGCAGAAGTTTGTCTCCAACGCAGAAGTTTAAAACAGAATGAATGGTTGGCATTGAGTTCAACCTGAAAACATCATCATTATGGCAATTTTATTGGAAAACTTTGCTGTATCCCACATCTTTTGCGTGTACTTCATTCAGTTGCTAGTAAAAACGCACATTTACACATTCAACTTTATTGAAACGGCACGCGACTTTTGAGAACAAAAACTCGTATACACGCACACATATACACATACACACATTAGAAAGAAAGAGGATAAAACGTATTATCAAGTTGTTTTTCTCTATACCGAAAGCACTGGCCAATTGTGTATATGTGTATGTGTGCAATGACAAATATTGTTTATCGGATCGTCCTTTCATCTTGTTTCGAACGAACGATGGTCCAGCCAAATAGATGAATTCAAATAAAATGAAATGGCAGAAACCAAAAGTTCACAGTACGCACTCTCTATTCTTCCATACCACCACATCTGGAATAATACGAGTATATTCTGATTAAAGTTAAATTTGAGAAAAATGTTGGCACCAAATTACTTTCGAGTATGTTTCTGACAGTTTGCAAATTGGAAAATTGACTTTTAACTTGAGCGCACAACACCATGCACATACATGTCCACAAATTCGAATAGGAGTATGTGTGTGTATGTCTAAATACAGTATGTACACATGTGTGTGTTCATACACATTAGGGGATAATATTTTTGTCGAAAAATGCCATCAAAAATACTATTGTGGTTACTAAAGCAAACAGATTAAATTGAAGTTTTTATTTTAGCAAGCAACGGCTTTTTAAGCAAATTATTTCATTTAGTTCTTTTACTATTTATTTTTATATTTACATTTATAAAAATTTAATTCAAATTTGCTTAAGAAAACGTAACACTATGGCGGTGGGACGCTCAAATTCGCCAATATCAGTCGATATCTTTATATTCATATCTTATTAATATTCTCTTTCATACAAGGAGTGTAAAGAGTTTCGCCTTCCTTTCGATTTTAATCGATCTAAAATATTTCCCTTTAAATGAGGTCTAGCCATCGAGACAAAAAGGATTCGAAAGTGTAGTGGCGTGTCAACTAACGCGATTAGAGTATACAAAAATTGTTACAGAAAACTTAAGAGCACGAAATTGTGGTCTTAACACTAATAATGAATACGTTTTCGAATTATCCAAACTTTTTTTTTAGCGACATCCGTGCATTAACATGAAATTCAGTTTTTTATTTGAGGCTTTTCCTTTAAACTGTTTTTAAAAATTAATATAATCCACGTATCTTACAACTTCTTCTCTAATAACCCCAATAAATAAAGTTTTAAAGATTATTTGTTTTGTTAACAACATAAACACAAGATGACGGAAATATAAAATCCAACGCAAAAGTCGACTTACGCAGCCCCCACTTATTGCAGCTTTCAAATTGGTCACTTTGTTGACTCTATTAGTTTGCGTTCTAAAAGAATTCTCAGTTTTAAAACTTTCCTTCCAAAATATCATAGTTCTCTTCTATTAGTTTTTTTAATCTTGTTTTTTAATTAAATCTCAGAACAAAATTGATTGAAATTAAGGGAAAATATCAACAACATTTGAAAATATCAGACTTTTCTAATTAATTGAACAATTTGATTGCCTAAAACTACGAGGATCCATCAGTACAAGTCATTATGTACCAATTTTAATTTAACGTTTATAGTCATTTTTAGTCAAAATTAAAATATTCCCAAATATTTTTAATCAGTCAACATTTAAGTTCAAATTTCTCGTATTCTGTGTCTCATGTTATATGTTGTATGTTGTGTTCGTGTTTTATGTTTGTGTTGGTAGCAATTTGAAATGCTTTCAACTCTTAAGACACTCACCAATTTTTCCGAACATACACTGGTTACCTCAATAAGGAAATACACCCATGAATTTGTTGCTTTTAAAACTAGCGATCATAATAACAAAGATCGTCATTTGTTGGCAGTGAAGCAGACCAGAGTCTTAGGTGGGAGTCGAACCACAATCTCCTACTAGCCTGCCGTAGCGCTCAATGACTATACTTGTCTTTCATATAAAACATAAATTTAGTCTGCAATGCGTCCTTAAAAAGAATTATGCAGGATTTATTAAGTTGCGCTATATTTTGTCTATCTGAACAAGTTCAAAAAATATATCCAATTATAGTCTGCTATAAGGAATCTGTTTCCCTGTAGCAACTGCAATACGATTAGAGAGTTGAAGTTAACGTGCCAGCATCAAAACATATTTTTTTAGCAGCGGGCCTAGAGTCGTGGAAACTTGTGTTTCTTCTTTGAGAAAAACTTCAAGTACGTATTTCCATTATTCTTTAAGGAAAATAGTTTTAAACGGACTCTTGCTCTTGGCTTTATTAATTAATTCGTCGTTGAAGCAGGAGCAAACATTTAGTAGTTTGACACATTTGCCTTAAAAGTTTTTCAAATTTAAACTTCTTTGTTTTCCTCTTAATTTGCTTAAAAATGTCCTGGTTCGTATACTATCCTTTCCGCTTCCCAAGTCCTATTAAATATACCAATATGCCAATATTCTCTTGCTTAGAAGTTGCTCCTCCTAATCAATATAATCTTATTTTTAACATTCAGAGGAAGCAGAACAAAGCACAATAAAAACTTAACTCTTTAATTGAACAAAAAAGGATAGTGATGAAATGCGTATTTCATTCAGATAAACCATTAATATTTTGTATTGAACACGTTCTTAGAGAAATAAAAGAGTTCTTTTATTAATTTTTATACAACAAGAATTTCTTAAAGGCAACAATAAGTAATTGGATGCCATTATTTTGTTGAAGCCGATTTTTTTAAGCAATTGTCAGTAGAAAGGAGCCGCGGGAATTTGAAAGCCTTAAGAATTTGCCGGTATATATTAAAAAGGACATACAAGATATTCCTCATGATGGCCGTGTCTTTTGCCTTAATTAATTGAGACACTTTACTGAGAACTGAGAATGAAGGAAGGAATAACAATAGATGAGGGATCAAATGATATTTAAATGAAATGCCGATATGAAGAAGAGAAATTAAAAAAGCGTTTTCACTTTTGTCAGTAGAAGCAACTTTTGTTAAGGAGCGTCTTTGATTATTATTTATTAAAAAAGCTGATGTCGAGTAAAATTAGCAGCATTTATTAAAATAATTTGTGTGGGGCAATCAAATCCAGTAAAGAGATCAAGAAGCAAATCACCGCATTGGTATATCGATCGATGTTCTATTAGAAGTTCAACAAATCTTCTCAAATGTCGGATGGTCATAATTTGTAACAAATCAAATTAATATTGAGTAGCTTGTGACAACCAACATATTGAATAAACAATATTCTTCATTCCTATTCCTAATGTGGCCAAGTCATTCATATTTCAATACTTTGTTTGAAATTTTTTAATAACTTTAAATTTTCAGTTAAAGTTTTAAGGACTCGTCACAGGTTGCGGTAGTGGTGCGTTCGGTAGATATGCGGAGTAGCTGCCGTTGGCAGTCGGTTTCAAAGGGAGTGAATCGGAGGGTCTTTCGAATCCCAGGTTCGCCCGTGATCCTTGTAACGTCATGGCGAGCATGGACTAAATTCCTGCTCAACTGCATGCCTGGGTGCGATGTTGGTAGCCCCAAAACCAGGATCGGACGCTCTGGCCTAATCAGTCATTCGTCTTAAAGAGACCTGATGACAGAAACAAACAAATGAACTCAATGGTCATAAATATCTTTTAAATATTTTCGAATTTGAAACTATTACCTTATCCTACTTGTTAACATTTGTATATCCCTACACGCAAGTTATGTCAACGATAACAACAACAACAACAACAGAAGCACCAGCAAAACCACCAAGAAGTATAACGAACTATAATTAGGTCATTTAATAAACAAATAAAGAAATGTATATTTAATTCTTTAGAAAATTATTTAGAACATATTTTAAAACTACCAAGAAGTATAACAAACTATAATTAGGTCATTTAATAAACAAATAAGCAAATGTATAATTAATTAGAACATATTTTAAAGAAAAGCTTAAGCAGCAAAATGTAAATTTATTAAAATTCTTTGGAAAACCAATTAAAAAAGCAAACAAAGCTAGAATAAGCAAATTTGTATCATTATTAACAATTTCGAAATTGTAACTAAATTAAATTAGAATAAGCAAATTTGTATTATAAATAAGTTTCATTTTAATAAAAAATGAGTTAATTGTGATTCAGTGGTGAAAGTGAAAGTTGTGTTTGTTTTTTTTAAAACATATATTAGTTAAAACTATAATTGGCGCAGTCGGCGTAGGCCTGGAGGACGATTACCATAAAACACTGTGAGGGAATATCACAAGAAAAAGGAATCGGCGAGTTTCAACTCCTTACCCCAGGATGAACATCATCAACATACTCTTGGCATGGTAAGTCGAAAATTGAAATGTGTGCACCAAATAAATAAATATAAAATAATAAATAATAAAATTATAAAAGGAATTGTGGAAAAAAATATATAATAAATAAAATTCTTTTCCTGTTCTGAAAAAAAGAAAAAAAAAATTATTAAATTAAAAAAAAGAAAAAGGAAAAATATATATAAATAAAAAAAAAAAAATAAATAAATAAAATAATAACAGATTTGAAAAAAAAAAATAAATAAAAAAAAAATAGTGATAAAAAGAATACACATAATAAATAAAATGAAATTGTTTTAAGAAAATACTGAAAATTGAAGAATAAAATTATATTTAATACAAGATATAGTATATACATATATAAAAAAAGAAAACAGGCTGCTTTAGAACCATCCTTGTTTGAAACTTTGACTGCATATCACTAGTTTCTAAACAGGAGTGATGAGGGCATATCATTACAGTGTTACTAAAGTGGTTTGTTGATTGGCAATTTAGTAGTGAAAGTCCATTCTTATCAAGAACCTTGACTGCATATCATTGGTTTATTTGATAGAAGTACAGAGGGCATATCTGTATAGTGGCATTCATACCAATTGTCAACAAAAAAAAAAAAAGAGAAAAAAAAAAGAAATATACAAATACATATCTGCATATCTTTGTGTAATACTCCAATCGTTAGTCCAAACCAAATTAAAATTAAAAACCTATTGAAGTGAACTTGACTGATTTTCCATAAAAAAAAAGAAAAAAAAAATTTTTTTTTAACTTGTCTTGCTTGTAATGAATAAACGGAAAACCACTAGAGATATTTTCCATAGACCATACCCAAGTACTTTAGGAAGATTATTCAAAAGCAGAAGTCTAAACTCAATCTCTGAAGAATCTGTATTAGAAAGTATTACTCTTCCAACCAATATGTCTAGTCCCGCAAATCAAGGACCTTCAGGGATTGTAGGCCCGACTTTTCACTCATTCGAATCACTCCGCATCCCTGATGCAATCAAGGATCTCCCAACTTATGAGGGCAATCCCCGGTTATTAAACGAATTTATTAACAACGTTGAGGAAATTTTACTCCATATTAGGACTTACGATGCAACACCACAGGGCCAAATATTACTACGGGCAATACGTAACAAAATTGTTGGGCAAGCCAACGAAGTTCTAAATATGTATGGGACACCTCTTATCTGGGATGACATTAAGCAGAATCTTATTTTGCATTACTCCGACAAAAGGACTGAGACGTCATTAATTAGAGACTTGCACAGCATAAGGCAAAAATCTAATAACGTAGAGAAATTTTATAGTGAAATTATAGAAATCCAAGCATCTCTACTAAATAACATTCAATTACATGAACAAGACGAACGGGTAATTCGATCAAAGAAAAATCTTTATTCTGAAATGTGCTTAAACAGTTTTCTTATCGGGTTAAGAGAACCTTTAGGTTCTACTATTAGAGCATCTAAACCAGATTCTTTAGCAGAAGCATTCTCCTTGTGCATTAAGGAACAAAATATTTTTTACATGAAAACTGACCCTAATACAGCTCAGTTTAAATGGCAGCCAAGACCAAATTACAATTATTCCGGTAACAGGTACAACAATAGGTTCACACCTTTCTCATCGCAGTTAGCTCATAACACTCATAATACACGACCTCAGTATACACGACCCCAAAACACTCAGTACACATACCCAAAAGAATATATAAACTTGAATTCTCAACCCCTTCAACGACGATTCAACCCTAACTTCGCTAGCCAAAACCCATTTAGAGCCTCTACTAAACCAGAGCCGATGGATGTAAGCTCCGGAAACATAAAAGCACAGGCACCAACTACAACACAGAGGTCATACAGGACAGACCAGACGATGCAATCTGTATCATCAAGGAACCCATATAAAAGAGGAGAACTTTATAACTTACAGAATGAAGAAGAGGTACCACCACAAATCCCGGGATACCAACAAAGGCTGGACGAATTCTATGAAACAAACGAAGACCACTTTAATATTGAGGATGAAACAAATTTTCCCAATTTTGCCTCAAAGAACCAACAGGGTACTTAGACATTAATAAGCATGGGTTCGAACTAGGCTACGTCAATATATCATCGCCTTTTGGAAGACCTCTAAAATTTTTAATTGACACTGGGGCTTCCAAATCCTTCATAAACCAAAAGTTTATAAACCCTGAAGACCAAACAATATGTAAACCCATTATAATACAAACAATTTTGAATAAGTATGAATTAAACAAGCAGGTAAAACTACCGACCTTTATTGAATTTAACCACACAGGTGAAATGACGTTCTTTTTATTTAACTTCCACAACTACTTTGATGGATTAATTGGCCTTGATATTTTATCACAATTAGGAGCCAAGATAGACTTAGAGAAAAAACATCTAGAAACAAAAAATGCCATAATTCCCTTGCAATTCAAACCAAATTTTTCATCCGGTAAGCACATTATACCTAGTAATTCTAAGTTCGTTATAAGAACCCCAGTTGATGTCCAATCTGGAGACATCTACTTAAAGACTACCTATATTACAGATTCACTTTATATACCAGAGGGCATATATCGTGCGGAGGATTGGTACAGTCTTGTAGAAGTTATAAATAGTTCAGACGAAAACAAACTGTTATACATAGAACAACCATTAAAAGCAACAAAGTATCGTACTCAAGAATTCATAGAACTTTTTAGTTTTGAAACAAATGAAATAGGAAATTGTGAAGATTTAGACATTTCAGTAATACTTAGGACTGAACATTTAAACAACGAAGAAAAATCACACTTAATCAAACTTTGCCGCGGTTACCAGGATATATTTTTTATTAAAGAAAATACACAACTGACCTTTACGAATCAAGTAAAACACAGGATCACAACAACAGACGACGTCCCTATATACACAAAATCTTACCGATACCCACATGTACACAAGGCAGAAGTTCAACGACAAATATCAGATATGTTAGAGCAGGGAATAATTCGACCAAGCTATTCCCCATGGAGCGCACCAGTGTGGATTGTCCCAAAAAAATTAGAGGCTTCAGGCAAACAAAAATGGCGGTTAGTCATAGACTACAGGAAGCTCAATGAAAAAACAATATCCGATAGATATCCTCTACCTAACATAAGCGAAATTTTAGACAAACTAGGAAAGTGTATGTATTTCACAACACTCGATCTAGCGAGCGGTTTTCACCAAATTGAAATGTGCGAAAAAGACATTCCCAAGACCGCTTTTACAGTTGAAGGAGGCCACTATGAATATGTAAGAATGCCTTTTGGGCTAAAAAATGCGCCTTCGACCTTTCAACGAGTAATGGATAACGTTCTCGGGGAACTTGTAGGGAAAATTTGTCTAGTGTATTTGGACGACATAATTATCTATTCCACATCCTTGCAAGAACACATAAATAACCTCCAATTAGTCTTTGATAAACTTCGAAAATCAAACCTAAAGATACAACCGGACAAATCAGAATTTCTTCATAAAGAAACAAAATTCCTAGGGCACATTATATCCACTGATGGTATAAGACCAAACCCAGAAAAAATCAAAGCTATAAAAAATTTTCCAATACCAAAAACCCCAAAACAGATAAAAAGCTTTATCGGACTTGTAGGTTATTATCGGAAATTTATAAAAGATTTTTCCAAACTCACTAAACCTTTGACAGAATGCTTAAAAAAAGATAGAACCATAGATTTTAACGAAAAATATGTTAACGCTTTTGAAACATGTAAATCAATACTGACCAACGATCCCTTATTGCAATATCCCGATTTTACTAAACCGTTTATTTTGACAACAGACGCAAGCAATTTTGCACTGGGTGCTGTTCTATCACAAGGGCACATCGGAAACGACAAACCGATTTGTTACGCCAGTCGAACACTCTCAGATTCCGAATGCAACTACTCAACTATCGAAAAGGAACTACTGGCAATTGTTTGGGCAACCAAATACTTCCGTCCTTATTTATTTGGACGAAAATTTTTTATTGTAACAGACCATAGACCCCTTACATGGATCATGAGTTTAAAAGAGCCTAACTCAAAATTAATTAGGTGGCGTCTTAAACTCGAAGAGTTCGACTATGAAATAATATATAAAAAAGGCAAGCTAAATACAAACGCTGATGCCTTAAGTCGAATAAAAATAGACTCACCTCAACTAATGGATATCAATGTCAATGATATAACCTCAAACCACAGAACCTCGGGTAGCACCATACATTCAGCAGAAGAAAATCTAAATGACGGTATACATATTTCGGAAAAACCTTTAAACGACTTTAATTTACAACTTGTTTTTGAAAAATCATTAAACACTCCAGATATGGTAGTAAAAATGCCATTTAAAAATAAGCAACGCCGAACTTTTAGGAAACCACTGTATTCAGAAGAAATAATAACCGAGATTTTCAAAAAGTTTCTTAACCCAAATAGATTGTCAGCCGTATTCGCAGATGAAGACACTTTTCGTATAATTCAATCTGTCTATTCAAAATTTTTCGCAAACAGCAAAGTATTTAGACTAATAAGATGTAAGGAGATGTTAGAAGATATAACAGAGACCGACAAGCAAGAAGAACTTATTAGGACTTATCACGAAAATAATAACCACCGTGGCATAAATGAAACACTACTTCATCTGAAAAGAGAATTCTATTTCCCCTACATGAAGAATAAAATAACGCAGACAATTAACAACTGTGATAAGTGCCAAACACTTAAATACGATAGGAACCCTCCAAAAGTAGTTTTTGAAAAACCTGAAACTCCCATAAAACCATTGGACATTTTACATATAGATATCTACAGTATCAATAACCAACAAATCCTGACAATAATCGATAAATGCTCTAAATTTGCGGCAGCATATACACTTCCATCAAGAAACTCTGTCTGTATATTAAAATCCCTAAAAACTTTCATTAGCCTTTACGGCATCCCAAAGAAAATAGTAGCTGATCAAGGCTCCGAATTTACAGCTAATATATTTAAAGAATTTTGTAGGCAATTCCAAATTCATTTACATATTACTTCTTTTCAACAAAGTACAAGCAATGCTCCTGTCGAAAGACTACACTCAACCCTGACTGAAATTTACAGAATCATAACAACGACTAGGAAGGAAAATAAACTCACTGAAGACCATAATGAAATACTAACAGAAACTCTTATAACTTACAACAACTCAATACATTCCGCTACTAAACTAACCCCATTTGAACTATTTTTTGGCAGAACCTTTAAATTTAATAACACAGTTACATTCAATAACGAACACGAATATCTTACCAAACTTAATGAATTTCAAAACACTTTATACCCACTCATTAAAGAAAAAATGCAGAATGACACCAACATTAGGATAGACAAATTAAACAAGGAACGAGTAGAACCAGAAAATTTAGATAACCAAACAATATTTAGAAAAGAAGCGAAACGTAACAAAATGACACCTAGGTTTTCAAAACACAAAGTTAGAAAAAATAACAGAATAACAATCATTACAGACAAAAACAAAAAAATTCCACAAATCTAAAATAAAAAAGGTACATAAAACAACAAGAGTATCTAATTAAAATTCTTTTCCACAGGATACCAGTAACACTTTCTCAAATGGTAGACATACAAGAAATAAATAGTCAACAAAAAGCAATTAGTTTTCGGCTAGGCCCCGCAAAGATAATCACAAATTACAACAGCCTTATACACATTATTAATCTAGAGGAATATCAAAACAACGTCAACAAAATACGAGACACTATTTATAAATTCGAGGGCACCTACAAGACTACAAGTTTTACAACAGTAACTAAACTGAAACTCAAAGAACTAGAAAACAAAATACAAACACTCATGCCATATAAACGGCATAAACGTGGACTCATTAACGGACTAGGTACCGCTATCAAATTTATAACAGGCAACATGGACACCAACGACGCACTTTACATAAATAAACAAATACAAAACATTAGAACTAACACAACACATATCGAAGCTGTATTAAAAAACCAATACCAACTAAATTCCATCTTGCAAAAAAGACTACAAACCGTCACTGACCACATAAATAAAGAACAGGATAGTATAGAGACTTACATCAACAAACTAACAAACAGTATCAGAAAGGAAGATGACCAACTTTTTGAACTTCAGTACATAAGCCAAATTAACTTTAATATAGACCTTTTAAGTAACCAATTATCTAACATTGCCGAAGCTGTCATTCTAGCAAAATTGAATGTAATTTCCAAATTCATTATAAGCAATGTAGAACTAAACGAAATTCATAAATATATGGAAAATCAATCAATCGAAATTAATTCTAAAGAACAAATATACGAAATACTTGGACTCCAAGCATATTATAATAATTCGAATATTATATTCAATATACAGATACCCAATATGTCAGAACAAAATTACCAGCTTTTCCACATATTTCCACTTCCTATAAACAAAACTAAAAGCATAAAAATTAAACCCTATATAATGTACAATAAAAACCACATTCAATTTTTCGATAAACTTTGCCCAAGAGTAGAGAACACATACTACTGCAACACCTCACCCTATACTGAATACACAACTAACTCCACATGCATCACCAAACTGCTAAACAACAAAGAAGCCTTGTGTGACCTAGAAGACATTGGTGACATCAAGCTGATCACACAACCCGAACCAAATTACATACTCCTCCTCAACGCAAACAAAACCATGGTAACAACCAGCTGTGGTCACGATCCTTTTGAGGTTAGCGGCACAACCCTACTATACTACAAAAACTGCACAATTAGCATTAACGGTGAAAATTACAAAGATAACCTTATGGAATACAAAGATGAATTTTCAACACCACTTGCGATTTTTTCCGAAGTAACGCCTAAAAATATAACAGACAAATTGAGCCTCCAAAAACTAAGAGATTATCAAATACAAGGCTATGAGGCAACAACACGCAAAAACAACTATATTTATTCAACAATTTTCGCATTAAGCATCATATTTACCATTGCAACCATCATCCTTGCCAAGAAAACTAACACCCGATACATTCCGAACCTTGATTTTAACGTTCCGGCCCCTACGTTTTCCTTGTGGCCGTCACTTTACTCTAAGGGGGGAGGAGTTATGTCAACGATAACAACAACAACAACAACAGAAGCACCAGCAAAACCACCAAGAAGTATAACGAACTATAATTAGGTCATTTAATAAACAAATAAAGAAATGTATATTTAATTCTTTAGAAAATTATTTAGAACATATTTTAAAACTACCAAGAAGTATAACAAACTATAATTAGGTCATTTAATAAACAAATAAGCAAATGTATAATTAATTAGAACATATTTTAAAGAAAAGCTTAAGCAGCAAAATGTAAATTTATTAAAATTCTTTGGAAAACCAATTAAAAAAGCAAACAAAGCTAGAATAAGCAAATTTGTATCATTATTAACAATTTCGAAATTGTAACTAAATTAAATTAGAATAAGCAAATTTGTATTATAAATAAGTTTCATTTTAATAAAAAATGAGTTAATTGTGATTCAGTGGTGAAAGTGAAAGTTGTGTTTGTTTTTTTTAAAACATATATTAGTTAAAACTATAATTCGCACGGAGATCTCTGAAGGATAATTACGTTACTTTTTCCATTCTAAGTGAAAATAGAGTCACAAAGTATTTTACCATTAAGGCTTATACGTTTCTAAGTATTAAATGAATTTGCGATTATTAACCTTCAAATAAATATTTGGGGTCTAACATTTTATTTTTTTGCTTATCAAAGTTTTGTTCTAAGAAGTGCTCATGCTCTTGAATATCATTTATACAGACTATATATGCGATATATTTATTTGTTATATAAATGCACGAAAGCAACATTCTCACGTCTTAAATCAAAATCTTACAATTCGTGGAAACTGAGGATCTATTAGTCCCTTCAAAGTTAATATAATCCTGTATGTAGTTACATCTACAAATTTGTATACTCATATCTGTGAGCAGTGATGGGCATAATTTTAGCACATTACCTGATTGTGCTCTTTTGTACTCAAACATTTGCTGATGCGTGACAATATGTTGCTTCAGCTTTATTCGCTTTTAGACACTGGTATTTTTCCGTCTGTAACTGACGAATCATCGATATTTTTTTTAGATTTACGATTTCAAAATTTATTGTGGGTTCTCTTTATATTATAGATTTAATAAATAATAATAAATGAAATAAAGTTGAATTCGTTGCCAAAACATTAGCAAACTGAAGAAAATGTGTGGGCAGTAATTTAAAAAAAACTGAAAAATAATAATTCCTGTAATGAAGGGAGACATGCGGAAATTTATTTTACTTAACGTTTAAGTATTTCGTAGGAAAACGCTTATTTGTAATGACAGCTGTACTTCGTCCGGATGTACTATTCAGCAGGACCATGAGCTTTAATTTGGTGGCACACAACTTTTGGATTCCCTGGCACAATTGCTAGAATTTTTGGGCCAAGGATCTCAAATCTGTTACTCAATATTCTCTATAGGGTTCTTTAGAGCAATGAGATGTGTTTAATGACCTGGCAAGGTTGATAACTCGACATTATTTTTCTTCGACCAATAGTTCCCTTCTTTTTTAATGATTACGCAAATTTCTTTAATTGTTCGTGATGTAATGCGAATACCAAATTTTTGTTGTAAATTCTCTTTTATTTTTACTTGAGATCATAAATAAGGTTAGACAAATAAAGAAATCTTCTCTATTAGTGGTTTTTCATGCTCTAGTACCCCGTGCAATATATTTGTGCAGCCCGTAGGTTTGAATCAAGTCACAACAAAATCTGAGCAAAAATTTTATAGACTAAAATGAAAACAAAAATGATGACTTGGTCAGTTGTATAGTCCTTACAAAAAACCTTGAATTTGCATAAGTCTTAATTGCCTGGACATAACCCCAAATGAAATATTAAAAAATTTCAAATGCGCTAAATTAGCGTCCACAACAGATTAATTGCTACTTGCAGAAAATAATGGGTGCCATGCAATAGACAAAAATGATGGATAAATTGATTTCCTAAATTGATTAACCAGAAGAATTTACGCTTTTAATGCAGCATATTTGATACCGGCTAATACCGTATTAACATTCATACATGTAAGTATGTGTGAGTGATATTGTTGCACAACATATTTTTATGCAGAGGGAATGAATGGAATTCGAAAGTTAAGGACACAAAATTTAATTTGTTTTTCATAATTTTCAGTTAAATGCGAGCCATAATCACCCGAAGTATGCAATAAATTTCTGATCATTCATACACACGTACGTGTGAACATGTATGAGTGCGTTTGCGTAGCTGCCACCCATACATATGTATACACATACTCGTAATTTAAAAGTTTGACACTAATATTAGACTAATCACATGTTTGTATAAATAAAACACGTGCTTGCTTCTGTTTCAATGTATTTGTGAGCGGTAAAACCTTCACACACGCACTTGCAGTGGTAATAACGGTTTTTATTTCAACGTCAAAAATCATAATGTAATGTAATACTGAACATGCGACCGACTTATTGAGTCAGACAGACTCAATATGCCTGCACAAATTGCAACTGTTCATCTACTAACGACAAAAATGTAGTCGCATTTTAGTTTGTGACAAAAGAATCCGGAAAACTTTTATCAGCCATCCACTTTTTGTCAAATGCCATTTCGAACAGCAGCAACAATAATAATAACAGCAACAGCAAAAACAGCCAATACAGAAACAACCGAAAACTGACAGCCGTGTATTAAGATGTGCGTATTTGCTCTTTAGTCACGTGTCGCCATGTATTTAATTAGCAGCTAAACCAAGAGTCCTTTAATAAAACTTCTTCATAATGAAGCAGGCGTTTCGTTTTTCATCCCGTCATTCGAATTGGGGAGGAGGGGCGTTTGATGTTTTCGCTGGTTCTATTGACAGTTTTGTTTGCAACAAAAGTTGTTTATGCGTATTTAATAAGCAGTTAAACTCCGTTTTTCTTTTCTCTTGTTCCCTTTTATTGTTTTTCACTCACACTTTTGCATTTCACTTGAATGAACATTGAGGTAACAGTTTCCAAATTCTGTTTTGCTTGTACGAGTAACAATTGATCCAAAATGTAAATAAGTGCTTCTCCCCTGGGGGCAAGAAATGTCTATTAATATTACATGTATGTATGTATGTATGTACATATGTATGTATGTACGTATACACAAATAAATAGTGACTTGTTTGTCAACAACTTTTAGCTGAAAGCGAGATAATTTTTAAACAATTCCGTAGGTCTCCAGATTAAAATTGGAAAAATTCAAATAACGTCGTGATGATCTACAATTTAAGTTTTACATACTCGTATGCAGTGTTGCCAGAAGTTGATAAGTGGATCGCCAAAATATGACGGATTTAGTTGAAGATGTTGCAAAATATTTTAAAAATATATGACGAAAATATGGTGGCAAAATAGAACGAGAAAAGCGTTTAAGGTGCAATATAAGTAAAAAAGTTTATCCATTAAAAATCAAAGGGATCCAACTCATTCCGAAAAACTTACGGTGTGGTGCAGAATTTGGGGTGGCCGTGTCGTTGGTCCATATTCCCTTGAGAACGATGTTGGCCAGGCTATCACCGCCAACGCTTTAGGCCGATGATTAACAACTTCTTCGGCCTAAATTGGACCTCCGACATGTGGTTTGAATGAGACAGTTCATGAAAGTTCTATTGGATGTCAGTTTCGTCTTTATATCTATTGGTTCCAGTCTACTTAAGCTATTGGAATATCATATGGAAAGCGGCAATTTCTTTGCACCATTAATTCATACTTGAATCTTAATTACATTTGTAATAGTTTTTTTTTCAAAAGCATTTAAAAGCCATATATTCAGAGCCGAAATAACCACATCTACTTGTAATCGGTTTCGTGTATTGCTTTTGAGCAGATTGAAGACACGGTTAGATTCCGCACTTGATTATGAGAGGTAAAGCATCACTAAAATGAAATTCAATATTTCTTCAAACCAATAATTTCTACCACATTCCATGTACGTACGAGTATTTATTATTGCATGTTTATTATTTTTTTTTTGTTCTCGTTTTAAGGAGGTCTTTTATTGATTATATATTAATTTTCCAAAAATTATGTGCATTATATTCTTGAGTGTAAGAAATCCCCATAACTATGTTCATTTGAAATTTAATATATATTACATTTCAATTTGGGGTAGCACTCGATTTGAAATCACACAAAGGATTGATTGTTTAAGTCAATACGTGCACTCATTAAAAAATTAAATACCCGCAACATTGAAGTTCAGTCATACTCGAACTTGTAAACTGATATACGGCGCCTGAAATTGCATTAACTTCTTTTGTCCACAAAACGCAAACTTTCGTCCAGTGTAGGAATTCGGAATTCACGCTGATTGCACATAAGAATCTTTGTAATAATTTGAATTCCCGCAGTCTTAATTAAACGTATACCATCAAAATATTTATTATTATTTCAAATAATTACAACTGAACTGGAGTAAAGGAAGTCATTTTGAAAAAATGTTCGTGTGGACAAACATAAATTGTGATATTCTTGCGACAAAAATGCATGCAAGATATTTAAATGTGTATGAGATTATTAGGGGCGCTCATTCGAATCTTTTGCTCCTTTTTGTTGTTGGCATTCGAGTAACAATAATAGTGGATAATTCATAAATTATTTTTCATTAGCAGAGACGCAAAAGGGAAGCTTCTCTAATGAGCGCAATATAGTTCGGCTGGTACCGTTTCAACAAATTTGAATTTAACAAAAGAAATTTCATAAATCTGACAGAAATTTTGACATGTTTTATTTGCGTAATTCTTTATTGTTAATTTTTAAATTTGAAGGTTAATATTTAGTTCCGCCTTTGTCAAGTCATTCGTGTTCGATTCAAGTTCTTAGTTCATTCTTCAAAGATTATGTTGCTCATATCCTTTGACATCCTGTTTGCTTGTCTGTATGTCTGTGTTTGTTGCTGCTACCGCCAGATTATTTGAATTACCTTCCAGACAAAAGCCGAATAAAAGGAAATATTTTAATTAGTTAAAACGCCGACAATGATATTGGCTTTCAAAGAGGATAATCATACACACAAGAACAAAATGCAAATTTCCAAAACCTAAATAATAAGGATTAAGTATTTGAATTTTAAACGATCGAGTCATTACTGTTCATTATCAAATGCAATATTTGAAAGTAGCTATGCCGTGGATACGAAAAGGACAAACAAATTTCGGTATTTTTGTCGATAATTTTATTTTTGATTTTGCTCCTTAATTTTACTACACGGGTTTCTTAGCGACCAGTATTTTGTATTTATTAAAAGCGAAAAATAGCTAAAATATGCAGCAATTGTTGTTATTTATTGTGGGCTTGGCCGTTTATATGCCTGAATTCAAATAATCAGTACACGTCAACTAAAATGTTTGAAAAGTATTCAGACTCATGTGTTTATACAAAAGGAATATGAGAATTCCATAAAATTCAATAATATTTTTCTAATTATGTATTACCAAAGTTAGTCAAATAAAACTTTTATGAAAATAACACAACAAACAACCCACATCCGATTTCCATATTTTCTTACAATTGAAGCCATCGAGAACTCATAAAAAGAGTCATGGGTCGGTCGGTCCGCCAATTATGAATTGTGAAAAATTATTACACTCTTCACACCCACAAGTGCTATGTGACCTCAGCACCCATGAAATAAAAATCACAATTTTATTATTAATACAGATGAAATTTAATGTTGATTGTTGTTCGTTTTTAATTAATATTTCAGTATTATTAATATTTAAATGCTTTGCGATCACGTAGAAGTCTACTGATGAGTTTGGTAGCAAAAGCGAAATGTCGACATGTACTGGGTGGTCCAAATTCAAGTATATTTTTAATCACATGTTCTTTTGACACTCATTTATCTTATCTGAAAACTAATTTCCAAAGTGAGTCAGTCCTGCTGCATTGCCCGAACTGTGCGTTACTTAAGAAGCAATTTTAACCGGAAGGAAGCACCCAATTTAAATTCCGTGAGACTGGCTTGTTAGTGGATAAAACTAATGGTCTTCGTCGGCGTACAGTGCGTGCCGACTAGAATGTGTGTCTGCTGTGGCCGAAAGTGGCCGTCAATTCACCATCAGTATCAACCACTTAGCGCAAAGATCTCCTGATTACAAGGTCTAATTAACTCGGCATTTGGAAGCAAACGACCATCCACTTTGCTACGCCCACTATCCACATCCTTAAAGCTAAAATCGCCTGAGGCATTCGTTAGGTAGCACCAGAAACCTTCAATAAAGTTACCACGAAGCCAGATGCGACAGCCCCATGATGAAATAATGGGAATATTTATGTCATATGAAGCCATAATATACCAAGAGACATTAAGTTTATTACACTTTACTTAATTTTTGACCAACCGGTAAACAGCAGCTAATCCCGCAACACACAATAAAAAGATTTCAAACATAATTTCAAATTTATTGCAATTAATTACAATTAATAAATTTTTTCACAACTCATCATTTTATGAATACGAGTACAACTGCGTGCTATTGCTTGCATTATGCTTCATCTATTCGGTTAATTTATTGTTCAATTAAAATAATTCCACCTTTTTGAAATAATGTTGGTTACTTTGCATGGCTGCCACAAAAGAAAATCATGAAACGAAGAGCAGTCAAGTAGACTAAAGTGATTCCGTCTCGAAAAAAAGCATATTACTAGTCCGAATTTTAGGGTGGTTCTAATGAATGGAACCAGACCCAACCCGTGGCATTGAGATGTCATAAGGTCGAATGGAAGTTTTCATTATTTTTATTCGAATAATTTAGCACACAAATGCAATCGAGTTATTTGATAAAAGAAAAAGAAACAGAAGTGAAATAATTAACAGCTTTAAGCCCTAAAGTGTTAAATATGAGAAAAGCAAAATTTTAGTTAAAAATGCTGTTGACGGTTATTGGATTCAGAATTGGGATCGTTATAGGAATTTTGTTGCATGGAATCATTTCGAATTAACCATTGTTGAGAAGCAACAACAATGATATTAACAAGGAATCTTGAAATGATATTACTAAAAATTAAATTTTTTAGAACTTGGAAACATGTCTCAGTAAGACTGACCAGCTGATTGATGACATCAATTGAAATCAGTATCGATTTTCAATGTTGATGAGTTAACAATTCTGTTTTGGGATCTGTAATAACTTCGTATTTTAATTAGTTTCTTTGTCGTTTAATAAACTTAACTTAACTTAGCTGGTAACACGTCTAAGATTTCATTACTAAAACACAAATCCATAGATGTCTCCCAGGAATATACTGGGCAAACATCAACATCAAAATGCTGGGCATACCTCAATAAAGCGGAGGAAATGGCACTGGATAGATCACAAATTGCGTTGATTCCAAGACTGTTGACTGGAGTGGAGACGGCAGCTTGATATCGAAACAGCAAAAGCGGGGAAATCGTCGTAGGAGCTGAACAAAATTTCATTGGTCAAAGGTCCTTATACGAACCAAAGGAATATATAAATATTTTCTAATAGACTCTATATTATGAAAACATATTAATACCGCTATTTACTTATTCATTATTTTATTGAAAATTTCTTTATTTAAAGCGAAATAATTTCCCTCTTACGAGTGCACGAATTGTTGCCAGTTCACCGTTTCCTAATTTAGAGGGTGTAGAGCAATTAACACATTATTAGCCTCCTTCTTTTTCACATTCACTCTCAATATTTGCTAAAGGGACTTGTTTGAAAAAAAGTCAAAACACTTGAGCCGATGAAGGAAAACAAAAACAACTCACTAAATAGAGGTATAAAATACTAACAAAAGGTATGAAGGACCTGGTTCATTTTTCTCTTTTATTTCAATGCATTTTATTTTTTGTGGTATAACTTTTTGTTGAAAGGTTGTCAGGGTAATTATGCAATAATTTATGCGGCTTGTGTTTTGTTTTAATATAAAACTATAATTGCTTAACAAGGTACAACATATAAGTAAAAAAGAATTGAGGGTGAATAATAAATTAAAACTAAGACTATATAAATAATATCGTTCCTGTCTGATATAAACATCTGCTCATAAAAACCCACAACATTTTAATAAATGTCTAATAAAAATTACATCATATCAAGGATTTTTTAGCAATTAAATCTCAGAAAAATGTTATAATGATTTTCAGAAATAATTGCAATCAAATAAACGAATACATCTACACACACACACACACATGTTAATATATTTGCGAAAATAATTTCTTAGCAAAAATTGTATCATCTTCAATTTGACTGAAATGGACGGAAAAGTTTGTAAATAAAGATAAATTTATTAAAGTAGAAATCCCTTTCAATCAATTTGCTTCAAATTACATGATTTCATTATTGGGGAAAAAACCTTTTTATCCTGCATCTACCATTAAGAAACAATTTCGCACTCATTTAAACATTAATGTGTTTGCGCTCACGTCCATACACCCCTTCTGTGCGTTATTGACTGCAAATGCTCGCAAACCACTTGACATCTGACATTAAAAGTATTTTTTATTATTATTCATTATTTTTTTCGTTCGTCACATTCTGACTTCCCTTAAACGAACATGAGCATAAAAAATAAACAAAACAAATCATATTCATACTATTATAATAATGTAATTTGCGTTATAAAGAAAAAAAGGAATAAATGAAATTATGTTTTATTTGTTGCCAAACAAAACATTTTTTGACTTATGGCACACTTCAAAACATTTCATGTGAAAGCAAACAACTTTCAATAAGGCGACACTTATCTGAATGATTTAGCCTTGCAAGGAAGGCGGCCTAAAAAGAAACACTCTTCACCTCCCTAATGATGATGCATAAATTTCCACAATTTCATCGGACTACTCGTACAACAAGTAACACTGAGACAGTTGCCCGTTCTTGTATGTTGTCTATGGACTTCTAAACGAACAGATGTGCAACTCATTATGAAACATTAAAGCGTTTAAATTGAATCATAAACGAAAATTATTACAATCACGATGACAACGTACGAGCACGACATTTGAGGGAGAGAAAGTGTTGAAACTCAACTACCACCGCCCGCTGTAAATCTTTCATTTCACATCTTTTCAAAATCGACACTTGAACGATTTTTTAAGGCGAGTATAATTAAATACTGATTTAAATGGCAAATAAGATTAAACATAAGAAGGCAACATTTGACTTTAACGCAATTACCATTCGAACATCTATTTCCACCTAAAACTTTCATTTTCTCTTCAACTATTTGCAACAACAACAGAGTAATTTCTTCTATTGCTTAAAAATAGTATTACGAACTCACAATTTTGTGCTTTCCGTGAGCCCAAAGGAAAAAGTCGCAGTCAGTCTTAAGGAATGACAATTGAATCGCTGCTGAACCATTATCTACTGTAGATTTTCAATTTCTCAGAAGGTTGAGCTGACAAAATCTGAATCCATATTTAAATTGCTTCTACAAATTCAAACATTTGGGCTCTAGATTTTGAAAAATTATCGCACATCAGAAAAACCAAATGGCGACACACTCCAGGTGCAACTTGTCGCCATTCATTATGCAATTAATTTCTTTGCAAATTTTTTCCAAAGCATTGAATATAATTCCAAAAAAAGAAAACTTATTAGAACTTCCTCCGTATTAGAGAACAATTAGATTTGATGCGAGTTTGTCCTTTTTTATTAATTTGGACTTTGTGTGAAAGTTCAGGCGAAAGTTGTATAAGAATGAGATGATAATGAAGTCCAGAAAATGCAGAAAAGTTAAAAATACTAGTCATTCATAAGATCTAAGGAGTTTACATGTAAGATAAAATCTTTGGCTTCACAAACTATTGTGCAGTCGCATCGTTGCTCACGTGTTATTCTTGCTCACTTCATACACGGTGAAGATAAAAAATAAAAATTAACCAACTTCCACATCATACTTCAGATCTTTTCACATCATTTTATTTAGTCTAAATAAATAAATTAATAAAACATTTCTATAAAAAAGTCCCTGAAGTTCTATCATGTGAGAGAAAAAAGCCAAGGAAGTCCTGTAAATGGTAACAGTCATACGAATACTGATATAAAGGGAGGTGAGAGGTGCTTGGCAAATTTGATAAAATATTTTTAGATATTTTTAAAACATGAACGAAAAGTATTAAAAATTAAATCTAACAATACTTTCACTTGTTCACGTATTGCATTTTCAGAAAATTGCCTTCTTAGGGAGTTTTTAAGAAATGGTATAATCTGTCTTTCGTTAGAGGGTTCTAGATCCGCTTGAAAAATTTCAAGGGGCTCTAGACCCCTAGAAAACTCTCAAGAATGAATTTGGTGTAAAAATACACAATATCGAAGACAAATATAGTCCTAATGTATGGATGTAAGTTACCAAAAAGCCGCCAATAGAGAAGTAAGTAAAATTTAAAAAAAATAATAGAAACGAATATTTTGGATGGCCTGAAAGTGTTTAGTCGCTGGAGCGAGAGAAATTATATAAAAACTGCTAAAGTCATAAACAAAGAAACTATGAGTAGAGAAAAATTAGATCACGAAGCCATAAACTTAAAAAGAGGGAAAAAATCCCAGAGAACTTCCTGAAATGCCGAGATTGCTTCATTTCATTCAAAAACATTCTTTTTCAAATTTAATTACTAGTAAATTCAAACTCATGCCCAAAAAGGCTACAACACATTTTTAAGCACAATGCAATAATTATTCTATAATCTCCTCTCGCTCTTTGGGTAGACTTAATAAAGTTCCTCAAAGAATAAGATCTTATTCCTTTGCAGGACGTTGCCTTTGTGAACGCAAGTTTTTTTATAACAATTTCTGAATATTTTTTCAATCGTGATGCATTTTGTCAATGGAACTGACCATGGGTGGCGTTCTTCCACTGTTTCGAATTTCTGTTCTTAAGACACAGTTTTCTGTTGTCCTGGCTTATCGATCATTTCAACAAGGATCCAGGAGGAGAGAAAACGCATTAAATGTTTATTAATTCTTTTTGATGAAGGAAAACTTTAAATTATAAATACTGAGACCCCTGTTATACCAACAAATTTTTTTTTATCATTCAAATTGAATTATGCACTTAACAAAATTAACTTAAGTTATTCAATTCAAATATCCATTCAGTCATTCATGCTTTGTGCTAAATTTTGTTCATGCTTCACAAGGCAATCAACTGTTTAACAATTTTGAACATTCTCCTGAGGAATGACAGAGTATTCTGAAACGTATTTCTACAGCTATTACAACAACATTCTAATCCATAAATATTATCTTGTCCAATTAGTCCCTAGAGATGCTATTTTGGCTTCAAAATATTTATTTAAAAAGACGTATTGTCATAAATATCGTCAGGCGGAAAAGGAAAATCGTAATAAATTGCTCCTTTTTGGACAGTTAAATAAGTGAATTCAAAACAATTTGATTAAGCACATACATACATGGAAATTTCAGTAAATTAAATAAAGGAACTCGAAACATGTACATACCTACATACATACTTGCATACATACATGTATGTATCTGTGTATTTATATGCAACATGACTGACATGCAATGAGGTTTTAACAACGGGGAAGATTTACTTTTGGCGATACATTGGAAAAAAAGAAATAAAAAGGATTATTATTTATTAATATGTGTCATATTCATGCTAATATACAAAAAGGATATGGTTTGTATATCCTACATCAGAGACACGTGCCTTTATTGGTATTTTGATACAGACAGTCGATGATAGAAAAAAGAAATACCTTTTAAGCTGCATTGTTTTTTATCGTTACAAAATTGGATTCAATAGTCTGAAAACTAAATACAAAAGAGTCACCACTCAAAATCCAAAATGCTCAGGACAAGCAAGAATCTCCTGATACTCTACATGCAACACAAGTAAAATAAAACTGACATAACGGTATTTTTCTAGCTAAAGAAGACTCTGAACTAATTTGCAGCAACAAACGATTTTGGACAATTTTCAGTCGTGCCTGTTTTGTATTTAGTGTGCGATTTATGTTAGATGACTATTTTCAGGATTTGCGTTAATAGCGCCATGATCTTACATCGAGCAAGAGATTTTTAATTGAAATTTATCCACAATATTCTCCCAAGAAGTTTGAAAATATTCAATCTCAATCGTTTATGCCACAACATTCAAATACAATATGAGAATTGCAAAATTTACAAATTACAATACGACCATATATAATCATAGTAGATTCGAAATTCGTTGATATAGTTTCGTTTCGTAAAATCAGATTATTTAAAAAACAATTCTTTCAGTGTTTTATTATATGCCGTGAACTACGTAGCTTTAGTAGGACATTCATTTCCAGAATCAATTGGTAGGATATTACGTCCTTTCAGATCTAACCTCAACATTGTGTCAGTTTGGACACAATTCAAAATTTGAATTTTTGATTAACGAATTTATTATTATTATTTTCAATGAACGGAGGCGATGGCCTCCAGGATCTGCCGGAATAGAATTTCGTTAATATCTTACACACACCTTAGTGTAGTAAATGATTGGGAAACAACAGATTTGAAAAGTCATTCAACAGTCGCTGTGCTTACAGTCTCAGCTACTCAACCCACTTTCATTCCCCGATCGTCCACTATCATTCTATGGATATTGTCGACTCCTTCCGTCATAGCGATCTATTTTAAACGACCTGAATATTTGGCGCCGTTTGTGAATTTTTACGATTGAAATTGATGGCATCTTTCTTTGGTTCCAGTGATTGTCGTTTTTTACATAAACTTTTTTTTATCAGACACGAAACACACGAAATTCACCTTTTAAATTTTCGTCCAAATCAACCAGCTTATCTGTGTTCAATGGATATCAAAATCAAATTAATAAATGCAGCTTCTCAAAATTCTACTGGAGTTTAGTCAGAGATAACATATTACGGGAGCAGTGTTTAATTGAAAGTGTTTGCATTTGAATTGAAGTCATGGAATTATAAAACTTCTCTCGTTGCCAAAACTTCTAACTTTTGTCATCGCATTAAATTTAATAATACTTTTTGTTAGAAAACTTTTGATAAAGTGCTAATTTATTACTTAAATATTGAAATAAACGTTTATTTTCGTAAAACTTTTCGCTTCGCTTCGTTCGCTGTTTCATTTCTAATTGTTCGCTACGCACTGTTGTGCTTTCAGGAATTAATAATTTTATGCTTTTGATATGCGTGTATGTATGAATGTGTAAGCGAAAGTGTGTGCATGTACATATGTATGGGTTTTTATATCCATGACGTTCTAAGCACGCAAATTGCAATTAAGTTATCAAATGAAAAATGTCAAATTTAAAAGAAACAACAAATTAATTATGACACAATTCCCTCCATAGTGTTTTCGAACATATTTTTTCTGCTGACACATTCAATGTTTATGTTGATTTCTCAATTAAGGATAAAGGATCTCAAGTGTTAGACAATTGTCACCGGCAAAAATTTATGGTTACGGATTGTAAGAAATAGCAATTGAGAAAACTAATTGTACTCTGCCATGCTCGAATTCCCATATAGGAAAATGTAAGATTTCGGCAGTTGCTTTCCTTTAGGCGAAAATTTCTTTTAAATGGACTTCGGATATGAGAAAACCATTTCGTTTAAGCGAACTCAGCACTAAAAATATTTTCCTGAACCGATAATATGATCAGTATGTATTATATTTTCGGTTCAGATGTGTTACGATTTTGAATTAATATATATTTTACAAGCTGTCGGTTGTCGGTTGCATGTGATACGACTAAATAGACCCGACACTGCATGGCATTTCGTCGAGGGTATATAAATATTTTTTTCTTTTAGGGGATGTTTATTTCTTAAAATCTTTCGCTTAAACTTTTTTCGTTTGAGCGGGGTTTTTCTAAAGTGAAAAAAAATTGCCTGGAAATTAACCAAAAGGACCAAAAAATTAAGAATATTTGTTTTCTTACAAGTAATATTTTCCTTTACAGTAGCGTTCCTTTATTCGAATCCGGATGTAAAATCATAGAAGACAATACTCCCAAAAAGTTTCTGCCTATTTTCTATTAGTCATGCCCTTATTTGTTGATTTTTTTAACTCAACATGCAGAAGTTATCCGTGTGTATGCATCTGCACATCTGCAAGGAACTATCTTTCAATTGGTATACTTTTTTCAAAATCGGTTGTACATGGAATGTGAGCGTTGAAGGGGGCAGAAAACAACCGTCTCTCCTATTACTGGTAATTATAAATATTTAATAATGCATATTAATAATCTAATGATTTCATAGTACAACAAGTCACCTAATAGAAATATATTAAAAATAAAATCAAAAGGCAAATCAGTAAATCTTAAAAATACCATGAATTGAATATATAAAGTTGTAAATAATTTTATTAATATTTTAATAAACTTACGACAGAAATAAGTCCCCTATAATATTGATCACGTCTAAACAAATACATTTGTATGTATGCGAATGCGTATAAATATGTACTTTCCAGTATATATTATATAAATAAGTTTATTTAAACATTAAATGGCTCATAATGTTTCTAAATTTATGGAAAATATTCCCTTATTTATGCCAACGGAAAAGCGAAAAACGTATGTAATAAAATAAAAGTAAAATATGATAAATTAAATACACTTTTATTCCCTGGCAATTTAACAAATAAACGAATTCGAATTATTATTCAGTAAACACACTTGTACCTCGACTTGCCGTATAAAATCGTTCTTATGTAAATCGCGTAAGTCGAATTTAATTTTCTTAACATTTTTTTTTTCGATTAAAAAAAGCATACAAATATTTATTCAAATTTCGTGATATTTAAATTTCCAAAGAGCTCATAGTATCCAAAATTCACAATCTGGTACAAATGCTATGATGCAAGACGCGTCATAGCATTTTTAAAACTTAACTCTGCACTAATGCACATACAAAACTTTGATCCATAGTTTATATTTACTCTGCGTATGCAACACTCGATTGCAAGCTGACGGTGGACAGTAATAAATAAAAAACAAGAGAAGAGAATGTGAAATAACGAGATTAGAAAGCGTATCGAAAGGGATCGCCCTAATAAAAAGTAGATCGAGGAGGTCACAACAAAAGTATTATTTTATCTTCGGGAAGCCTTCGTAGATTGTAGTTAGTGTACCAGACTAGTAGGCCGAAGGTCGCTGGTTCGACTCCTGTCTTGTTAGTTAAAAAAACAAATATTAAGGAGAATCATATGCGGCTGCGTATTGCGAAACGAATATACAATCTAGAAAACAAAAAATTGCGAATACATCTAATGTTCCTAAAACTTTACTGAAACTCGGTAAATGTTTAATAGTCTTGAAGAAATATTGTAATACAAATAGGAAATTCTTGTTTGAGTAAAGGATATAAAAAGTTGGAAATCAGTATAGTTCACAAAATTGCTTAAACGTATGAATTATAAATCAGTTTCTGTGATTTTAGTTCTTACGTGTTGTTAATTTCATTTAACTTTTCTAGAATCAGGAAAGACGTTTCTAAAAGAAGTTCTTAGTTAATAACCTGCCGACATCTAAGAGAAGTTGACAACAAATATTTCAGATGCGTGCAACTGAAGACGAAAGTGTAAATCTTTATTCATTTCAAAGATTTTTGAGTCTTTATCGCATGATATTTGGAGAGTTGGATTTCTTCTGATAATGGGGATAACAATTGGTCATTCGCCTTTTAGGGTCTTGTTTTAACTAAATGAGCTTTGATCTTCGTTTAATGTCGCCGCCTCACAGTAAAATATGCCAGAAACTTTTGTAATGCAATCGTAAATTGTTCCCATTTCAGAAAACTACTAGTAGCATTCGTCAGCATACTTTTCAAATTTAACGAATTTAATATAACCGTATGAGACGTGATAAACAATTCGTGCAAATCGAGGCACGCGTGTCTTGTACTTATTTTTTTCTGTTTAATTCCGTCTGGCAGTACATCTGGCAGTATTTTATATGTAGCACTTCTGAATGTTTATGTAGAGCAATCCTTGCGACATAATACACATGTAACATATACACGTGTATATGTATATTTATTGAAAGTCACATTCCAAATAGTTTTTGGCTATAAACATATTTGCTCTATATGTGGCACATATACCCACTTAGATGGCGTGCCAAAGACACCTTAATTCTTTTTATTTGGTTGATGTTTCTTTCGTTGATTAAACATCCACCTGCTCATTTGAATTTATTCGTTTCTTCGTTCGCGTATTTGTTCAGCTTTATTTTTATTGCAATCCATATTAGTTTACGACATTTGTTTTTATTTACGAATAAGCAACTTCTACAAAACACAATATATACTCTACCCGATTTTTATTGAAATTCTATACAAATTTTATTTATAAATCAATATTCACATGTATTTAACATGAATGTGCTTATGAAAATAAAATTAAACTGTACAGAAGAAAATTAATATCTCTGTACTGCAGTAAGTCATTCTTTATTGACAATTTGATTTCCTACTACGATAATCACTTATACTTTGGATTTACATATGAGTGAAAGTACAACATTTGTACACGCGCATGTATGAGTATGAATATGTATCTGCATGCGCTTATATGTGGATTGCGGTATGCAGTAACTCCAGTAGTTAAAAATTGTTTAATCCTTTCTTCCATTACATCTCAGACTTTGCTGTGGCACTTACTTTTGCAGCAATCAATCAAAATTTGTTAAACTTAATCAATTTCTATTAGACAGTTCTTTGTTGTATGGGAATTAAATGAATTTCTTTCCTATTTGATTTACTCTACAATTTACTCTGCTTTTGCACTAAATTACATTTTAATTAACCCTTCTTGTGGCAGCAACAAAAACAACAACAATAGCATACACAAACGATTATTTATAACAAGCAAACATAAACACACGACTCCCTCCTCATGCTCACAAAATAAAACTCCCTCTTTGCCATTTATTCACCCAAGAACACTATCACTACTCCATCAACTCACACACACAAACACACACACACACATCTTGATTTTGGTTCTCTTTCCATTATTCATACACATTGTAAATTGTAATTTTCTTCAATGATTGTGCTTAATCCAGCGTATGATTAGGTGTTTTGAAACACTTCACAGATGCTGCTACAAGCCACTTCAGTTTATGCCACGAACGAACAAAGAACACCAACAAGAACTTTTTAAACATCCAATACCTCTTATTTTTGTATTTTAATTTTTATGTTTTTACCCAGTCAGTCCATGGACATACGTAGCTGAAGCAACAATAATGTGCATGTACACACACACGTACGTACGTATATACGTATGTATGTATATGTGTATGTGAAAACAGCAAACCAAATAAAAATCCTTTTCGCCACCCTTTGGTACGAATACTTTCCCAGCGAACGCCAGAGTGCGGTTCAAATTCGAAACGAATTGGAATAGGATTCCGTTCCGAGTTTCAAATAATTGAGAACAGTCTTAGATTTGTCATCAAAAAGTCTTAACTGTTTGTAAATTAGGAAATGCATCTATTTTCGACATTATTTTCCATTGCTTTTCAAATAAATGTGTCTTCTTTTTATGCATTTACTCGTAAATATTAAATTATTGACTTACATTTACGCGTTTCCATATAATCCGTGGTTTGCGCAAAACGGGTGTTTGATTTCACATAAATTTTTCATCTAAGCGAAACATGAGAGCAATCCATTTTGAAATTTGTTTGTGCAACACTGCCTTGCTTCATTGATTATAATTGCAATTCTGGGAAATTCATTAATGCTGATCGGAGAATTCGAAAAAGTAAAATTGTTTGCAATAATAATAACAGATCTAGTTTTAATTTCAAATAATTTTTTTATGTTCAAATGTTTATTGAAAACAACGTTTGTTTTCTGATTACGAAAACTCGAAGACAAGAACATTTGCAACATAGTGGAAATACTTCCGCGTGATTTGCCAAAAACAACTTCTTTCTCTCAAACACCATTCAAAGCCATAAATGTTATGCTCAACAAAGTCTGCTCCAAAAAAAGAATACAGGTTAAAGTATTTTGAACTAATTTTGTTTTCTTTGAGACTTCGAGGCCGACGAAAATTAAAAAAGAAAATCACTTATTTAAATACTTGTTCTTACAATGTGATTTAACGCAATTTTCAATTGCAGTTTTCATCTCTGTCCTTCTGTTTAGTTCCAAATGACATTTAAACAAAATTCATATTGCGTTTGTTTGTTGGGACAACATCTTGATTTCATCCGCTGTCTCTCCAATGATGATTCCTTCTGTAAACAAATGCTCTTTTTAATACTAATCTGCTGTTTTCTCTCCTTGTCTCGTACTCAATCTATCTCTTTCCTTTCCATATACTCTCTTAAAATACCGTTGTGTTTTGGCCCTAGTCTTTTAATCTCAATAAAATAATTGTCATTTATTACCACAATGTTGCCACTTTCAGTTGCAACAGACATATGTTTCCTTTCTCATCATAAAATATTCTTCCCATCGCTTGTTTTTCCTGAAATTACAAACCACCGAAGAGAAGAAAAAACAAAAACTACCACGAATTCTGTTTATTTCAGTTTCTGTTTCTTTTGTGGCACGTAATTTGCCAAGTGTCAAATGTTCTATTATGATAATCCAGCGCATAATTTTGAGATTAATGCTATTAATTTGTTATTACTTTATTATTTCAATAAAAAATATGTTGAAAAGAAGGAAGAGTTCCAAATGTAAGATATTGGCACGTTAAGTTTTAATAAAAGATTATCGACTATTTTGACTTCGAGAAATTTACAACTTTATTTGGTTTGATTATTTTGTGAGAAACAGAAGTTTCTTCACCAATAATGTGTTTTTGTTGTTGCTGATATTTGCTATAGTATTCTGATTATAAATCCTTATTTAAGTCTTAAGAACTTTGCTAATCTATTGTCTTAGGCTGTCTTATGCTATTTCGATAATATTATTCTAATTTTGTTCTCGTTTCTCGTTTTTTCGTTTTTAACCAAATGAATCGGAAATAAATGACACGAAATTTGCAAGCAGAAAGCTAATATTGCTTTTTTTATGTTGCATAGTCATATCCTAAAAAACTCGATCTAGACAAAATTATCTTATGGTTTTTAAATTGTTTGCTCCATATCGACACTTTTTGGCACAACTTCCTATTTTCAAGTGCTACAACTCATAATATACGTTTATCGCTGACATCCTTATGCTTTTGTAAGTGATGCAACAATGTACATGTGGTGCACCAACCAGCGGCGTAAACCTTTTGTACCTAAACACATATCGATGCACTCTAATATATTTCTCTCCTTTGCACGTCTGGTTACGTACAGAATCTACGGACATACATACGTGTTGTACAGATGTCTTCATAAAGTTGGACATGTTACATGGAGTGTGAACTGAGCTTTAAAAGACCAAAGTTAATTTAAAAGAATAATTTTAGAATGAAAATCAATCAGAACTTTTTAAACTAACATTTAACGAATCTATTGAACTGAACACAACCACAAATGCAAAACCGCCAGCATATGAAAGTAATCGTGAAATCTACTAAAGAAATAAAGAGACATTTGAAACTTTTAGCAAACTTTTCAAAACATATAAGTGTAACATAAATATCTCCCACCTTCCCCTGCGGCAGCAAAATTTGGAAATAATTTGAATTCAGCGTCAATTTGAAAAAGTGACATTTAAGGGCTGTACCATTATAATACCAAATACAAATCGTTGATAAGAAAGTTTATGCACAACAAATATTTTTTCCGTTACCACTAAAAATATTCAAAAAATGTAAATCAAATTTATATTTTTATTATATTTTCTGTGCATGTTTAGGCTCCGCGTGCGCCTTTGGAGCAGGTGGGTTTGTTTATTCATCGTTCTTTGCAAATTTTGTGTGTTGTTTTTTTTTTGTTTTTCATGCTTTCGTTTACAAAAAATTTGACAAAATTCACACAACATTTTTGCACACAACAATATTTTCCTTAATATCGTTGCTGTATTCTTTCTACCCTTTTCCATTATATTATTGTCATTGCAAATTGTGGTGGCAACTGTTTGTACGTTGTTACAACATTTCAAAATTGGTTTCACAGTGCACACTTAATTTAACGGAAGAGCTATTCCAACGCTTTCTTTACTTTTATAGCAAATGTACGCAAGATATACCGGCGATAAAAGGAAAGAACGATGCAATTAAATGAGGAAAGTAAAATAAATGACATCCAATTTTATTTAATATCAAGAGCAGGACCCTCACGAGGTGTGTGTGGACACATTGGTGCACTTATTAAATGTAACTTCAAGTTGTTACGAGTTGGTCCCACTAAATGTTGAGATAAACTAATAGAAGGTAGATCCAATTTAACGAAAGGAATCGTACATAATTTGATTCATAGGCAACACCACGCTCGACATTTGGTGCATCCATGCAAAATTAAAATATAATCGATTCTTTTAAGACGATCCCCACTTTCATCAAACGAACTCTTACGAGTTCTGTTAAGCGCAATGTATTTTAAACAGTTCTTTATCCCAAACCATCTGGTCCCTGATGTATTTGATATTACGGCTCTATTTAAAAAATAGCCCGAAGTGATCAAATCTGATAAACTCAAGCCGATTACATAGACAAAAAATGTGCTTTAGAAGATATTTCAGAAATCGTATAAATTTCATTGTTCTAATTGGTAGATAAATCGATCAAAGTATGAAAAGAATGAAAATTCAAAGAATGAAAATTCTTGAAAGTATTGCCAATATTTGTTTTGGAGCAGTCAGTTTAAGCCTTCAAAAAATTTTAATAAAGAGTTCTAGATGAAGATGAGTTCAAAATCAATCAACACCAAAATATGCGAAAATGATCTTAGAGATCGATATTTGATGGCAGCAGCTCGAGATCGACTGATATAATCTGAGCTTCTTTAGCACGAAATAAAAATGTGTGGCGCATCGAAGCAGTCCAAGAGCGGCTAGAAACTGTGTTTCCCATTTTCCTTGATTTGCTTTCCGACACTTACGTGTAGCTTCAATAATAAACACATTTAGTTCGTGGTGTTATTTACATAATTAGGCCCTTAGCCCTTTCGGTTTACAATTTGCCAGCCCTGAAGCTGAATACACTTTTTATTAATGAAAAAACTCTTGCAACACATTAACCATCATGGGCGTAGCTAGGTATGGGCCTAGAGGGCCGTGGCACCCACCTAATTTAAAAAAAATTTTACATGCATACAATATAAAATTATTAAAAAATGCACAGGGTATTGTGGACGGATTACTTTTTTCTATTGAAGAAAACACAGCCAATTTAGGAATAGAGATGTCTGTTTTAAGGATAGTCTCTCGTCAAACGCACCGTTCAAATCCCTCATTTTCATCACCTGCTGAATACTGGAAGCGATCTATATACATTCTTTATATGGATTCTTTAATTTCATCACTGGACAGAAGATTTAATGAAGAAAATGGGCCAGCGTTTGCAATTCATTGTTTGCACCCATCAAACATACTTAGAGCTGAAAGATGCTAGATTATTTTATCCAAATATAAGGAAGGCGTTATTAATTTCATTTTCATTGTCACAGCCGTGCACTACTGCAACTGTTGAGCGGTCATTTAGCACTTTAAGGCGAGTAAAAACATGGTTGCGCTCCACAATGACTAAAGCTCGTTTAAACGGTAAAATAATATGCAATTTTACTTATTATCAAAAAATAAGTATATTGTATATTGCAGGACCATGTATGCTAAGGTCCACCGAAGATTGGTAACCGAGAAGAAGGACGAATTTTTGGAAAAAATTCTAGCAAAATTTTCAGAAGATCCACGCAGATTACTCCTCAAAGAGATCGAAATTGTAATAATCATAAAAAATCATAACCATAAAAATCATAATTTTCGTGGCACCACCCTATTTCATATCCTGGCTACGCCCTTGTTAACCATTGCGAACTAAGTTTAATAGAACAATGTGGAATCGACCCTAAACTATTATATTTTTCTTAACTTGTTACAATATTTTTTCTTTTTTATTCATCGGCTTTTTATGTTTTTGGCTGTTACTTTGGCATGATAATGTTTAGTCAATAAAAATGATTTGTCAATTCACGAAATTTGATAGTATTTTTGTGTGTAAGAGCCGCGAAATAAGCTAAAGTTTGTTTTACGAAATGCGACGTTGGGGAGAGGCAGACTACAATATATTGATATTAAGGAAAATTATATCAAGTACCGCCACAAAAGACAAATCTAATCACACAACAAGGATCATACATATTTATTTTAACTGTGAAACTTCAAACACAAAACAACAACAAAAACTCCTTATAAATCTTTCAAAACTAATGGGTTCAACTTCTTGGACAATCTACCGCTTTGCTCCGGTTTGCTCTGACAGAGTATGTTGAAAGCACTTTTAGGACATCCTTTCTACTTAAGTAACATTAAAACTTGCTTAAGCTGGTGTATTTTTTTGCATAAATTATATCTGCGCGTAATTTTTATACTTATCTGCCGTTTTCGTGAATAAACGCATATGTCCATTGCTTTCGATAATGAGGTGCTTTTATTTTTTATTTGGAGGCAACTTATGGCGTTTTCTTAAAAAGTTTAAATTTAAAAAAAAAGATATAAAAGGTAATTTAGTGTCCTGTGGCAAGGAAAACCTTATGACGGCAGATCATGCAATTCTAAAATCTTTCAAATTCGTCAGCTAAAAAGATTTTTTAAATAAAAAAATGTTTGCACTTTTTCCAGAGAAGAAAACTTCATTGACGAATTCTTTCTATCGCAATGGTTTAGAACACTTTTAAAAATAAATAAAGTTTTATTAATTTCTAATTTATTAGCAAAACTTATTTTGACATACGTTGTTTTACTCCGTGACGCTTTTTTGCTCATTGCAGGAAATTTTTTATTAAATTAGTATTTTATTAGGAGTACGAAACTTTCGAATGCATAATCTTCCTCACTGGAAGACTTACGTGGTTACACCTGAAGGCCGCCGAAGTTTTTATTTTTCTTTTTTGCGGTTTTATTGCAACTTTTCATAACTTCGTATTCATATTTCCGTAAACATGTGAAGAGAAGGCAAAAAAGCAAACATTGTATTTCATAAATCAGCGAAATGTGATTTTATTTCAAAACTAAAATTGCAAGGAGTTTTTTTCATGTTTCAGAACTTCAACTTCTGGTTGATTTGCATTACCTCTTGAGTAACAAATTTAAATAAAACTTTGTTGTATGTCTATTTTGTTCAAACAACATAAATCTTATTTATCGCCAATTTCTTTCTGGAGGGTTGAAAGTGTAAGGATACTTGCGTGTATGTGTGTGTGTGTGTGTCATTGGTATCTATGAAATATATTTGTTACTTTCGTTCAACACCTAATTTAACTTGATTGAACTTAATTTTTTGTGAAAATAAATTGTTAACGGAAATTACTTAATTTCCGTTTGCATTTTTTTAATTTAAAACCGTTGCATTCTATTTACTGGCATTAAAACGTCAATGTGATTGGTTTTGGAGTGTGTGTTAGAAATCTTACCTGCACTCTGACTTCTGGCAGGTTGACCTTCATGGCCAACTCTTCGCGGGAATAAACATCAGGGTAGTGGGATTTTTCGAAGGCCCGTTCAAGCTCATGCAACTGATACGTTGTAAATGTGGTTCGGTTGCGTCGATGTTTCTTTTTGGAACAGTTGTCGTCTTGCCCTGAAAAGAGATAAGACTCATAGTGGTTCTCTTCTCCAAGTGTTATCGCAAGGGACCTAAAATTGTTTACCTTCGTCGTCGCTGCCGGAGGTAATTTTTTCGCCTTGTTCGCTGGAGTTCGTTTGATTAAGATCTTCGCTTGAGGCGCAACTGCCGTTCATGATACTGTCGTTGTCATTAAGACGATCCGGTTGATCATTAGCAGTGAGTAGACCGCTTCCTCCGGTCATGTGATGAATTCTGTTGTAGTCATCCAAATGTTTTTGTTGATGCTGTTGTTGTTGCTGTTGGGATTGACCGCAGATATGATGTTCAATTGTAGAATTGCCATTGAGGGACATGAAATTTTGCTTCTGCATATCTTCCAAGGATCGTGGTCGCACTGCACCCTCCAATTGGGTTTTCAGCATGTAATTCTCCGCGCCTCCACCACCACTTCCATTCAATAGATTTTTGCTTAAAAAATCGGTATTTCTTTCATTTTCATTTGTGTTGTTATTGGCTTGACTTGAGTCGTCACAGAAAGGGGACGAGTTCGAGGCTGACTTTCGTTTAAGGGCAGTTCCATTATTAAAGCTTGTCTGATGCGGCGACTGTGGCGACGATATCACGTCGATGTTGTGTGTGTCAGTGGGATCCTTCGGTTCATCTTCATCTTCGGTAACAGCATCAATATCACCGCCGTTAGACAGCGACGACAATGAACGCTCGTCATAATCGTTGAGATTGTGAAGAAGATTGGCGGCGCTGTTGTTGGAAAAGTACGTTGATGCTGCCGTCATTTGGCTTGCCATTGTTGATGCGACAAGCGATGCTGCCGCCACTGCCGTTGTTGTTACTGTTGTTGTAGTAGATAACGATGTCGATAGTGATGACTTTGCAAATTTTTGATCATGCTGCGCCTGGGCTTGCGCATGTGCAGCTAAGGCCGCCAAATGCTGTTGGTGACTGTGATAGACACTGGAGTTCATAATTGATGAAGGTGTTGGTGGCTGGAATTGTGATTGAGTCGTCAAATGACCATGTGAATTCAAGTCATTGCTGTGGTGCATTTGTGTTAAATTATTGGCTTCGACCATTTGGTGCATTGAATTCAAATAATCACTACTACTCATGGACGGACTGATGCGACTTCCGTTCATATCGGTGGTTTCTTGCATATTGTTAAACGACACCTGACCTGTTGCCGTATGAAAATTATGTTGTTGATGCTGTTGTTGTTGTTGTTGATGATGGTGCTGCTGCTGCTGGAAATGCATTAAACTGTTATGGTAACTAGAATGAGTGTGATGGCCATGATGTGGCTGGTGAGAAGAAGGTGGGGGTAAAGTTATACTACTTTGATGTATCTGACCAGTAGGCGAAGGCAGGGAGTACGTAGCGCTATTACGTTGCTGTTGCATAAACGTTGCCACATGATTGTCCATGTTCCTAAGCTGAGCCAAGGTTTTGTTGCAACGTAAATCGGTTGCGTCATCGCTATCACCTAATGCCGTTAAAAAAAAATTAATACTTTTAAGATGCCGTAAAATGAACATGATTTAAAGAAATTAAATGTTGTTACTAAAGAGTCATACGAGTCATACGTGTATTATATTTCGGAATTTATTCAGCACTTATCTATCGGCTTGAGACTTGCGACAAATACACAATTTCACAGGAGAAGTATTTTTAATTAACTGCTTTTGCACTAAGTTATAGGGCTACTGTACGTTTGACGTTTTGCTCTAAATTTTAGTGATTGTAAACGAAAATGTGAAAATCCAATATATATCACTTAAGCTTTTTGGTTGGTAGTAAGAGAAAATTTTTAATTGATTTTTGAATGATTGTGTGTTCGATTTTGCGTTCAGGCGCATCTGGTTTCGTTGAATGATACACAAATGGATGTATTTGTGTGAATCAGGCGGGTCTGAGACACCTACACATACGGAAAAGTTCTAATTGCTTAGCCAACGTCAATAAGCTCATGTGGGTGCCTTCAGGATTTTATTTAAGTGAATTTAAGTGATTTTCTGTAAATTTAATGAATGTGTTTGCATGTAATAATTACGTAAAGACACCTTACAATTAAGTACAATTTAATTAAACACAAGTTACTTAAAACGAAAAGTAATCGCTGTATTATTTGTGAATTAAAACATAATCGTGTGTTGAACGGAAAATACTTTGCAGCCGACGTGCTTATACCCTACAATACGTCAATATGTATTCGTTCTCTTAATTCACGGACACTTCAGCATTTAATTTTTGTTTTATTTTTTAATTTTCACATTGAAGGCTTATTGCTAGCCTCAGGTACATTTGATTTCAGTTAAAGGGCGTCTGTAAATCTAGTGAGTTTTCAAAAGTACTGTGACAAGATGTCGCTATGATTCGATTTATTTACGGCCTCCGTAAACTTAAATGACTTTCAATTAGCCGCCGTTTTATATTTACAATGTGGCGCAATAAAAATTTTCCAAACGCCTGCTGAATAGAGTTTCAACGCAGCTCCAAACAACAAATTAACTCATGAGACTGTATAAAAAGCAAACGACTAGCATGGCTAAAGAAGAAAGTAATCGTTTAATTTTATTGAGCAATATACTTTAACTATTTGGCAAAGTTGGAACGAAGACCGAAAATAACAGAAAAGTATCATGTGACATGCAAGAAAGTCATTAGACTCTCTTAAACAGAATACACGTTAGCGAAAAGTCAAATACGGTTGGGTGTTTGGGTGGTGTTAATGATATCGCTGGGAAGGACTAACAGCTAAAAAGGGATAATTTTATATTTGCTCTACGTATCCACTCATTTCCAACCCATTCCATCCAATCCCACCAATCTATCTATTTAGGGAATACGAGTAAGTGCATGTGTGTATGTATACGAATGTGCATACATACATACATTTTTTACCCATTGCTCGTTGTTGTTCTGGTAATACTACAATGCCTAAGAAAACCGGCAACAAATTGACTTTTTCCAGTTATAATCAATTTGTGGTCATATTGTAGTCGCACATACACTCAAACCTACAAAAGGATGTACACACTCGCATTTGCACTAGTGTTCGTGCCATGCTCGTACTATCCGGCGTCCTTGTTTATTACGTTTGGCTTGATTTATATTAGTGCACAATTCCAATTCATTTCATTCCATTTAAACAATGAATGCAATTACATTGTTTAACTTCGAATCCAATTAATAGTTTGAAAAATGTACAATTATGTTGTGTTGAGTAATTGCATTTTGATGATAATGTACGATTGTGATTGGGACTATAACTACGAAAACAACAACAACAACAACAACAACAATATCGAAAGTAAAAGCAACAACAAATATTGAAAAGGAGTAAGTTACACAAACAATTACAACATTTATTTGGAATTGAGTATTTTCCCATTACACCTCTAGAGCTGTTTTCGATAATTGCTTTTTACAACTAGGATTAATTAAATTTTATTGATTTCATAAAAGTAGTGGGAGTGAAATTACTTTCCGTGGGGCTCTATAAAATAAATCGCAGTTCTACGTTCAGCGGCAACAAGAAACTAATTGGAAATAATTTGAATTAAATGATTGATCGTAGTTTTCATAGTGTCCTGACATGATTTTCTTAGTATATTGTAATAATTTGATACTAGAGGCGTTAGAAGTGCGCTGCCATACTAGTGCGCATCAATGTCTTTGTTATAATTTGTAATATGTACCAACAATTATTTAGGATATTCTCCCAAGTAATTGCTGAGAAAGTTTTGTAAGTGCATTTCCTCGGCACTAACCAACTCATCAGTACGCTTTAGCCAAGTCATGCTTGAAAATTATTCAAACTCATATACTGCACAAAAAATCACAAGTAACATTTCAGGAGTATGATCATATGGCTACATTTCATTTATCGCTAAACCAAATCGTCAGTAAACTTTAAGCAGCTTGTGTTGTATAAGTGTTTGTTTTGTTGTTTATATAAAAGCTTTCTAGGCCGGCAATGATTTTGTATATTGTAATATTCAACTACTTAAAGTCGACTGACCATTTGAAACTCTAATTGTTTAATTGATTAGTTTGGGACAATATCCCAAATAATAAATTTCAATATTAAGTATAAATTTTATATATTTTCCTATAACACAATTATTACCACAAGAAGGCATTTAATTGTATACAGGAAATAAGAAATATAAGAACGGCTGGCATTTGTTGACACCAAAGCATGAATCTAGCGAAATGACTCAAAGTCGCGCATGAACATGAATGAGTATACGATACTGTTCATTCAATTGTGCTGGTAAATGCGCATCATAATTCGATTGAAACTCAAAAATAAAACTGAACCATTTCAAATTCATATAAAAGCCTTAACATTGAAATAATTGTATTAAGATTGAAAAGAGACTTTCCTTGAGCAGTATTCTATTGCCACGCAATCAGAAGAGCCGCAATTTAACAACACTAGATGAAATTAACAAAAGTAAACATGAAATTTTGCTTAATTAAATAAAATTTGCTACCGGTAACAACTGTTTTGTTGAGTTGCTGCATTAATCGTAAATGAGTTTCGTATGGAAACAAACAATATATAATAATATAAAAAAACTTTTACGAATAATGTCCTTAGGCTTTAGTTTGCTGCTAAGGATCGATGTTTTAATTGCTCCAGATGTGGACTCAGTGTTTTGCATTCTATGCCTCAGTTGCATACCTTCGTAGACGACCTTCTGGCATTAACAGAATTGACATGATTTGTTTTTGGAATGACAATTATCGCGTGTCGTATTAAATTTATGTTTCAATAATTTCAACCTTAACAATTCTAGGTTAGGTTAGGTTAGGTTGTTTGGGGGGGTGTGATAGCCAATGTCATACGACATACACTTAAGCCAGTGAAGGCTTGTTGTGCGTTCCCCTTAATTATCAGACACAATCTGCCAGAGTTCTACGGAGGATTCGAACAATTATTTTAACATGCGAGAAAATTATTGAACATTTTGAAATTTCGCTTTGGTCTTAACGAGGGTAAAAGTTTATTAGCATTTTTATACTGGGTACTGTTTAAATAGTTCGTTATAGATGAAAATTCACTGTAACCGTCGCTCGTTAAGACAGTAATAATTTTCATGAAGTATTTATGCAAAATTGTTGGGACCGGAAATGATAATTCGTTATAACCGAGCTCCTCCTTATAGATAAATATAATTTATTAAAGATTTAATGCCATTAACTTCTAAAAAATAGTTCCTAATCGATATCTTTAGGTGTATTTTATTACACATTGTAACTGAATAAATAAAATTTTAGGCAGCAGTTTTTTTTGAAAAAAAAAAAAAAAAAATTAATAATAATAAGAAATAAATCAAGAACATATTCTCTGAACATGTTTTGTTTTCTAATACTTTATTCACTTGACTCGAAGTTTTGTTTCTTCTTAAAATATATTGACGTGGTCATTTTGCCTTAAGTACCCCAATTAAAGATGTTCTTTTCATACAAATTCAAAAGTATTTTTTTTTTAACAGGCCAATAATCTTTATTCTTCACATTCTTCTTGTTATTGTTAAAACGAACGAGGCTTACAATCCATTAAATGAAGCATGATTATACAACATTTCTTTTCCCTCTGCGCTTGTTTTTTATTTAACGAAGTACGGCTATTGCCAACTAATAACATTTCAATTAAATATGCCGCCACTCATTTTGTGGAATAAGTTTTGATTCCTTAGCAAGAATCATCATTATTCCCTTGTTAATGATAATGCATCAAATACACACACGCACACACAGTTACAGCCACTCACTGTCCCGGAGACCAGTGTCTGGATTACTGTCACTTTTTAAAATGCACGAGATAAGAGTCGGCGTTGTATGGGGCAGAGCTAAAGAAAATGAGCGAAATGTGTTTAGATGTGTCAAATCATCATTTTGACACGATTAATGTCAAATTAAAAGGCGTTTACACGAAACTCTGTTGTGCGTTACATCAAATTCGTGAGTTTTCAAGAAAAACTATTTGAAGTTTCTAAGCAAACCAGTTTCCAATAAAAAAAATCAATTAAACAGTTTTAATTTGATCTCTATCTTGAGAGCTAAAAGTAAAACCACGGATCGATCCATTTACCTCAAGCACACAATTTCCGAAATGAAAGGAAGGCTTGTTTGTTATTGTTTTTATTTCTGTTTTCTATTTTCTGTTCTCTTTTTCTAATTCAATTTCTCAATAAGTATCTTGAGCATTCATTTTTCCAGTGCATATCAAAGCCCATTAATAAATGCGTAAGTATTTCTTACAAATTATTTAATTGGTTACACTGAAAAAGTGAAAAAATACAAAACAACAGAAACAAATGTGCTGTTCATCAACCTGCATGCGTGTGGGCTTTTAACAAATTAGTTGCGCCTATTTTCTAGGCTAAAGCTTCCAGTTGAGCTACTTAATTTGTTTTATCTTTTTTCCACTCAATCATTTTTTCACATCTTTGTTTTATTAAAGTGCCTTTTGCGTTTTTTTTTTCTTCTCTTAGTTCGTTAATTATATTATTAAAGCATTTAATTTGCTAAGCCATAACCTGCTGAGTTCAATTATAAATAAAAAATGCACGCATACATACATCCATTCATGCATACTTGTATACGTATGTATGAAATGTGCATGTAGTGGAAATAAAAACGGTAGTGTATTGAAATGAAGAGCTATTGAATTTAAATGCAGAAGCTAATTTTAATAAAAGTCATGGCGTGAATTAAATTGTCTGCAAAAACGCTTTTGCCATGCGTGGCCAGATTTGTAAATGAGGTGGCATTGGTGTGCCATCGATAGCAGTCACTTTATTTTATGCCGGATTTCACATTTACACACGTACAGGAATCACCATCCATTTCATATCGCAACAAAGGAGTATCCTTATGCCTGATACAACAAACTGTAGTTCAGTTCTTGCCGAACGATTTAATCTTTCTGTAACCATTCATTATGTGCAATTATTTTGACATTACACTACCAGCCGAATTACTTTCCTTGATGACAAATGTTTCGCAAACAAACTAAATTACAGGTTCATTTAGCAAACATGTTAGAAATAAAAGAAGAAAAAAATTACTTCTAACACCAAAGGATCTAATGTGTTAAATTGCCGCCAGTTCAGTATGAGAAGAGCTCAAACTCACAAATGTCACGTAACTACAATCGCACAAGTTTCATGTCTGTGATTATAAAATGATAAGGAAACACACAGAGTATTAGACAATTTGTATTTATAAAAAGCTTTTTAAGACTAAATACGAGTATACGAGTGTTTCAATTGAAGGGGTATCATTCCTGCTAGAAATGTGTTACAACTGCTTCAGACGCGCCAGTCTTTTAAAATTAGTTATTACCAAATAAATACAGATAAGCATTAAAAATTTCAAACCACCTTAAAATCATATCACATTACCCAGGCGGGATTCGTGGGAGACCAATCTGATATTGGCGTTGCCAGACTGGCTGAGTATAAAACATATTTATACAGCGAACCGCTTAATATCAGAACAGATGTCAGCTTGCAGCCACAACAACTAGGGGAACAGATGCTTCAGCCACCTCTCACAATTCGGCGATGTTTGATGGGTGTCAAGAACATTAGCCAGGCACCACCAAATGGAGGTTTGTAAGTCGACTTGAAGTGTTGTTGATAAGGATTTCCCTGGCTTCACTAAGTAGAACCAATCAGAAATTAATTAAACCAATAATTGTTAATCGTGCGCCAACATTGTTTTTGCATATTGTGACACAAGTGATTAATGCATAGTCTATATGTAAAAAATTTCTGGCAACGCTGCTGCTGCCAAAACTTTCTGCCTCGAATATTCCAAGTAACAATAACGCCATATACTATTTTGAAGATTTTCAAATGAAGATAACAAGAAAAAGTTTGGTGTTAACGAAATGGATTAAGGTTAACCCCTAATCTTTCATGAATTTATATTTGTATTTGTTTGAGTTTAGCTTTTGCGGGGGATTAACTGAAAAGTGTTTGTAATGGGCGGTTTTTGTGGAATTTTAAAAAATCCAATTTAAGTTTATTTAAGTTTTTCTTAATGATTATTCCATTCGCTATTTGTGAATTCTTTTTGGGGACTTTATATTTAAATAAAGAATAAAGAATAAGGAAGTAAAAAAAAGTTATGGTACCAAAACGAGATGTCTCGTCGCTGCAATTAAAAGAGTTTATTGTAATTTGATTTTGAATTGTGATAAACAGAATTTCATTCACTTTAACGCCTGCCCTTCTGATGCACTAAAATGAGTTTGATTAAACGTAAACAGATGCATGTCAGAGTTACCGAAATTTATTTTCTTAGTCTGGGCAAATATATTTGTATTTGTATATACCAGTTTCTCGATTGTGGGTATAATAAAAAATTTATTAAAAAATTAATCTCACTATAATGAAAAGCCCAAAAAAATAATTTTGAGGATATGCTCGTATAGAAACAACTACATATCCATGAGTTTTGCGAAGCGGGGAATTTGAAATTGCAAGATTTTACCTTATCGGACTTACTGGATAGTTTGTGTTTGAAATGGAAGGCCAGGCTATCCAATATATGCTCAACTCCAGTGGTCATATGCCCGTAATAATATCCTCACGAACGACCATATTGCAAGAATAAAGAAACATTTTCAAGGCGTGTACGTATATGGTATCGCGTAAATGCTACTGAAGCAAGTCAATTGGGTTGAAATAAAAATTAATCGAATTAATTTTCAAAAACACCAGTAGAAATAATAATTGACTTTAAGTAAATCTTGCAAATTCATTTCGATTATGAACATTAAATGAGCACCAACCAGCAACTTGTTACTCGTACTAATTGTTCAAAGCGATGGAGTGAGTGAGTGTACGAGTATGAGTTTCATAGTTGGTAAACACACGCAGTTAATGAATTGTGTATGGAAGTAAAATGCTTTAGAAGCTGTCAAATATCATTTAGAAAATGACAGCTTAAGACTCTCAGGCCACACGTCCATTAGTAGTAATCGGCAAAGTGGCAAAGTCGCTATCGATTTTTTAGAACTTCGAACCGAAAGTCCAATACCATTCGTACATAGATGTAGAAGTGTGTCGGTCGCTAGACTTTAAGATTTTTCTTTTGTTGGTTGTCTGCCCTCTTCTTCAATCTCCCTCCGAGAATGTTGAAGTCATGATAAATGCATTTTTTTTCTTAATTTCATATGCATCATCTGCACCATCATCGTTGTCTGTGTTGGCTTCTACTTGCCTTCTTTTGAGGTTTTCATAACTTGTGTTATAAATTAAGCCGGCTATAGAGCGCTACTAATTGGTTTCAGTATACCACACCATGCCACACCGCACAAAGTCAGACGTAAAAAAGCTTTAAACGAGGTTTATTGAACGATTCAATTCACTAATATATTTTTGTGTGTATTTTAATATTGAATTATGTTTTTCTCTCACTTATTTTTTCGCCTTCGAGGGAACTTAATGTGGTTGTTGCTGTTGTTAGTTATTGTTGTTGGTGTTGTTGCATTTTATTTGTACGTTTGATTGACAGTTTAATAAGCCTTGTTTGACTTTTGATGTTAAAAAATACATTTGTAAGCACTTAATAAGTTTTAAGTGGTTATTAATGCAGATTAATTGAACATTGATCAGAGGCGTAGTCGTAGTGATCTCAAGCAACGAATAAAAGTTTTATATTGTGATTCTGACTTTGTTAACGAGTTCTTGTATTTTCATCGAGTCTAAATTTCAATGTGAAATTATATAAAATAATATGTCAACTACTATTTTCTTAAGCACCGACACAAGTCTGAAATTTATAACCAGTAAAGAATATTCGAACAGAAAAATTGATTCAGCTAATATTTTTTTTAAATCTTTAAAAAAAAATACAAAAGATTTGCAATTAAGGAGCGCATTTCTAATTGCCGCATCGCACATTCGATATCGAATAAGATCTGAAACAGTATTGGTGATTTTATGAATGATGTTAGAAGTACAGACTGTGAACCACTTGAAATCATGTGCAACAATCACGTGCAACAACCGTCAAAGTAAGAGTACAATGGATGGATTGTCCTGCGGCGATACCATATATTCTAATACAAGAGTTACGTTCTCTAGCCCTAAGCGGTCAGCTTTTAAAAGTGTATGTTTGATGTGAAGGACAGCCTGTGTTCTTGAAGGCGTTACAAAGTCAACAGTTCCTAGCCTTCTTTCAAAGATCTCTTCGTACGACATTTTACTTGATCTATAGTGAGCAGTTAGCCGTCCTGTGAAAAAAAAAATATTGAAGGTTTTTAAGCGGCGATCAGTAGTATTTCAATCTCTCCTGACTTATATTCCTTCAGAAACTTCTGATAATTTTGCATGTTTTGATATTACATCCATTATCTTGTTGTTATAGAAGTCCTGAAAAAAAGTCGAGCTATTATCAGTTCAGTGGCCAAGATTGAAATTTCAGTAATAATTTCAATCGATAACGAGTGCCTTTATTTGGCAACAGGACACATCGAGGCTTAATGAATTAAATCTTTCCAATACGTCTTTTTTCCTGATCCTACTACACATAACTACACTGAGAATTTTCACTGTGGAAAATTAAAAATTTGAAGAGGACACGCTGGATAACAGCGAAGTATTATTTTTTCACGATTTTTCTTCATGAAAAAGCGTTTGGCTTATGATTTCAATTTAAATAATAAAGAGATAATTCTGTTTTCATAACATTTTTCGTTTGCTTTATTTAAATTCAATAGATATCATAAGATTTTTTTTATCACTTACCATCGTTAATTTGCTGTCGATTTTTTAGGCCTAAAATTGCATCGATTGTATGACGGGGCGTAATCGCTTGATTTGTATTGGCGTATCTGCGAGATGTTTCCTTAATTGTTCCATCTGCATCTGGTCGCAAAAGAAAGACATATACATATTTTTACTTCTAACAACCAAATTAAAAAAAATCAAATACTTGACTAAAATCATGTGCAACAACCCCAGCAACAGATTAACAAACTAAAACAAAAAACCCATTTAAACTTTTTTTAAATGTTTAAACACAATTAGTAGCACGACAATCTCTTGTAAATTAGTAAGCAATTCATAATGCACTGACATATTTGCTTCCCTCGAACGTCGACCGTGGGTCACGAAACGTTTCGCACGAGGACTATAATTTAAAGGACGCATAAGGTTGTTGGAGACATGTTTGTAAATTAGCAAGAGAAATTGAACATGTAATTTAGTAAAATGGTGAAATTTGTAGAAAATTAAAACATATTAAAAAACGATATCAAAAATGAGGCAAAATACGAGGCTCCGCAACATCTGCTTTTGCTAGATTTTGCAACATCTATGAAAACTTTGCAATTACACTGTTATCATATTTTTCGAATGTAAATATTTTTAATATATCAGCTCGATTGTAAACTATTCTTCATAATGAGTACGATTACAGAAGCCTTCAAAAAAAAAACATGTCATTGAAGAGACGGCAAATTAACGAAAGTTTTATTAAGGCTCCGGTGCGGATGCATCAGTGTCCTTTCTAGCAAGGAATTAAAAAGTCTCCAGAGTAATGTCGACGGCAGTGCGAGTGCATCCAGTCGTTATCGCGTGCAGAAACTAATCATATTTCTATACCCTAAACTAGCCTAAACTTACACAGGAATTGAAGCCATATTTCTATCCACCCATTGACTCACATATTTTGTTGAATGCCATTTGAGTCCCATTCTCAGCGGTGGTAACAGATAGACTCTACAGGGATACGTTGATATCTAGAAAAAGTTACTAGGCGGTGGAATTAACAATCAAAGCACAAGTTGTAATCTAAGATATTTAGATATTTTGAGGTATGAGCATTTTGCACTAAGCGGGTAAACTAAGCGTGCATTAGTTTACTTGTAATTGCATCGCCTTGAACGCCACTAATCACTAGATCTTTTGCAAAGGATCATAGACAACCCAGAAATCATCCTTAAGTAATCACATTTGAAACGTTGAAAATATTTTCATTGATTAGCAATTACAACCACTTTAAAAACTCCGTTGTATTCGTAAAATATTTTTTATTTAAAAAACTATTTTTTTATTTATTTAAATTTATATGAAAACTAAAAAATAAAATTTTCAATGAGTCTTTTATTTTCGCACAACAAATAACAAATTCAAAGTGATAATTTAGTGGGAGATTATTTTTTTGTAAAAAACTTGAAATCGGGGAGTAAGCAACCATTGGCGAAGGAGGGAATATTTTAAGGGTAAATTTTCGATTTTTATACCATCCACTTTGACATGGGCAGTTCTTGGCTTTCTAACCAAAGCAAGTATCAGAGAACTTCTTGCAATAACGAGACCCTATTAAAATCATAAGAAATCACTATGTCCTTTTTTTCCGATTGCAGATTATATGATCTATAACTACAAGCCAATAGCGATATTCATATTTCCAAAACCACATTTGAACATTAACCCAATTTAGACAAACAGAAATATATGGACACAAAAAAATATTTCTAAGTTTTTAGTTCAATTTAAAGTTCTCCCCATCTAAGGTTTACAAGATATTAGATTTAGCAGTTTTGTACCTGAACATTGATATTATGATGTCTTCTTTACTGAAAAGGTATAATATCTCGTTGATGAATAAAAAAATCTAACTTAAACATATTTGCATCCTTTACAGAATTGCGTAAATAATAAATTCCTTTCTATCCCTTGAAAAGGCATTTTTTTGCATTTTTTTTAATTTTTTTTTTTGGAAAAGAAACACAAATAGATATAATATCGCCATATTGTCAACTATCAAAGTGAATCAAATTATTCTTACAACATTTCGTGATATGTGGAAGATTTATTTGATCGTAGAATACTGACGGCAAAGAACATCTAGTGTTGGATTAGAATACATAATAATCAAACTGTTGATCTAATTATTGAAACTTTTATTTGATAATTGTTTTACTATCAATAAATTTTGCCAATAAGCACCTGTTAAAATTACTTTTTTGAGTACAAAGTATACGATCAAGGTGCCAAAAGCCAATTTTTAGCCCCTACTTCATATGAATACAGGGCGGAGTAACAGTTATGTCACTATACTAACTGGCATTATATTACGCCATTTATATTTGTTAATAGCAAAACAAAAACAGTAGCTAATAAAAATGTTGACACTGCTTCTGCATCGCCTTGTAATGTCTTTATTTGTATGTATGTATGTCCAATACCTTGTTTTTACTTTGGCTGTAAACATAGTTTTTTTGAATGGCTAAAATTATGTTTACAGCAATTGAAACAACTATAATTTGCTTATCGGAACTGCAGATGATTACTCTGAACATATTATTGTTAACGTAATCATTCTACAAATCTCTTTGATTCTATAAATCCCTTTGAAATGGAAACTAATTTGATACAAGACAAGATCGAAATTCGATACATACGTGCATACACGTATTGGTTATGGTGACTTGCTTAAGCTTCTGTGGAAATGGCACCGGAAGTTAGACAGTTCGAAAACTTATCACTAGCGATATTAATTTGTACCTCGTTTGGCAAGCAAAATATTGGTTTTGTTTGACTTTCTAGGCATCCGCTCTTATTATTGAGACAGATGCCCGCTTACTGTATTGGCAATGTACTGCCATTATGTGTCGCCTACGCAGTGCCGTTTTATTTTTCTTAAAGTTAAATGTATGAATGTCCTTCATATGAAAATTGCTGTATAATTAGTTTTAATTCTGAAATGATTTGATCGTAAAAGTATTGCAGGTTTGCTTACTTCGTTTGTTTATGTTTTGCTGAAAATGTTGTTGACAACATGTAAACTTATGCACGTGTTGCTGCAATTGTTGCACAAAGCGCAGAAAAAATATTGAAAAGGAAATTTTGTTTTGCTTAGATTGTAGCGTGCCATGTGTAGTAATGAAATTACATATGAACGTTTTTTCTGTTTCTAATTTTTATGCGTGTTTACTTGCAATTTCTGTTAAATAAATCAGTTGAAAAATTTTGTCATTTAGATTCGATGTTTGCGTTTAAATTAGTCAGTCCTCTTTTCCTTTTAATCCAGTCCAATTATTACGTTCCCGTAAAACGTGTGCATTTGAACGGAACTTGTGTGTGCATTTACAAATAGTGACTAACAAAAATCAGACGATTCTATATCCGATAATGTCCTCTGCATGCGCCCTAACTATATCTAAAAAAAATCTAGATTCCGATATCTCGGCAGACATCAACTGAACCTTAACGTTAAAACGATTTTATTTTGGCAAATTAAACGCACTTGTAACATTCAATGATCAATGAAGTTCGTCCGCACATATTTATGACAAGTTTAAGAGCTCATGATCTTTCGCAAATTAGTTTCTGTTTATTTATTAAATGTGGGAGTTGTCGAGCTGCAACTCTCCAGGACGACTCCAATTTGTATACTTCATAGACAAATTGTATTCAAAAAATTATTTAGACAACTATACGAGTATTAAAGTATATACTCGTATGTAGTATGTATGTATTCATAAAAAATAAAATGAATTTAACATATGGACATTATAGGGCCTAACTTTGTATTTCACCCAAGTGAGTGAAGCATTGCGTTATTTTAATAAAATTGCTTTTACTTTTTGTTTGTGAATAAAAAGAACAAAGTATTTCTGTTGTATTGAGATATTGAAAATGGCTTCACTTCGCGATGGTGCCGGTAACATGTGAAATGTGTTGACCATTTCTACGCCAAAATTTTTCCAGAAATGGTCAAACTAAATATCTAAAGGGTGTCTCAAAACGACTATTTCAATTAGCCGCTATTATTGCAGTGTAGTTGACAACATTAATGAAAAAATAATTAGACTGCTGACAGTTTGGGGCTTGTAAAATCGGAGAATCGCACGACAGAACAACGTGTTGTCATAGGTGAGAAATATCTATAAAAAAAATAGTGGAACCTTGGCGGCCGTAGTACAAATTATGGTCGGAATAGTGTTATAACTTCATCAACTGTGAATAGATTAATTGCAAAAATTTCGAGAGACTGGATCAGTCGGAGATAATAATCACAATGATCGTGGAAAAATAAGCCATGCAAATGTCAATATCGAAGCAGTGCGTGACAGTGTTGGTGAAAATATAGGAACATAAATTCGACGTCGTGGACAAGAAGTACAAATTGCTAGAAGCTCATTAAGACAGTGTCAGATGCCATACAACCCATGAAAAATTCAATTACTGAATGAGACAGCGACTTAACAACATTCGATTTATTTTATGGATTTATTTGAAGTTAAAGGTCTTTTTCAGAAAATTCACAACCTCTAGTGCACTACAGGAGGAATTTTAACGATTCATCAATAAAAATCAGCCACATTTATGCAAAATGTCATGGACAATTTCGATAAAAGAGTGCCTATGTGGTACCATAGACATAAAATGCCCAATGTATTATTCCATTAATAACCCTATCATATGTACTTTACGACTCAATAAAAAAATAATCCTAGGACTAAAAACTCTGTTTTGCAATCAATTAAAATCTTGCATTTGGATAATTACGCGATTGAACTAAGGACACAATTGACTTTATATAGAAATGTGTGGCTTTGAGGGCCGCTGTAGTTTGTGGCTTATAGACCTGCAAATTAAGAAACCACAACAAGTAAAAGTGAGTGACTTATTCGGGATGCATGTGACGCTCTTTGATCGTAAGTGAATTGGTATCATCCCGAATTCATAAATTTTGTTTGTTGACGTACCCATTTTCTCAGAAGTTGAGGACGATTATGGAGACTGTAAGATGGGCTTTGCACGTGCAGTTGTAAACAGTATCCGTTCATGATGAAAACAGACTTAATAAATCCTAACTTAAACAATTTAGCTGCTATCAACCGCCAAAGCTTAAAAGTCACTATGGAAAGATCCACTATATAGTTTTCATTTCAAAATCAGTCTGTCGACGTTCAAGACAAAGAGTGAAGGATAGACGGATAACACTAAATCGATTGTCCAATTTATATGGAACCATAATATATACTCTTTAGGGGGTCGCAAAGAAATATTAGAGAAGTTACAAACGGAATTACAAAACTTTGTCAAACCACTGTCACAAAAGGAATATGCGCTGTGAACGTATCCTACACTAACGATTGAAACTACAAATTTGTGATACATTTTGCATCGCATAATATTGACAAATTTTTTGCTCACACTATTGATATAGTTTAAGCCAAGCTTGGAATGGTTTAGATGCGTATGATGCCTACTTGAACTCATACGCGTTTGACGTCGATTGACTCTTTTGTCACTAATTGTCATTCTATGGTATATATCCAATTCGTTTTGCATAAATGTCGCTAAATTTAATTGGAGCACCAATTCGTTCAGAATGAAATTGTTAATTTTGCTTACAACACGAATCCAATGTTATTCCTCTTCCACATTTGCCATTTATCTATTTGATAAGAATAGTTTTTTGAACAATCCCAACCCGTAATTTTAAAAGTTGTAGGTTAGGTTAGGTTAGGTTGATTGGAGGGGTGTGATATGATAGCCCATGTCATACGACATACACTTAAGCCAGTGAAGGCTTGTTGTGCGCTCCCTTTATTTATCAAACACAAACTGCCAGAGGATCTGCGGCAGGATTTGATCCTGGGACCTTCGCACTACGAGTCTAGTACACTACCTACTAGTCTACGAAGGTCAGTTTAAAAGTTGTAAGTGAAATATTCCGGTATTCCAAAGGTATTTGGAGTAGTTTTCTCCTCGGAGTCAGTTTGCATATAGTGTCATGTTCACAACATTTGGAGAAATGTATATTTAATTGATTTTTTATGTAAAATACATTTTTTGATTTGAGTTTTATTCTACTAAAATTAATTTTATAAAGAAAAAAATTCCTTATATAATTTTAGAAGTTTTTTCGAAATTTACTTCGCAATTATATTTTACATATCGAAATAGCGGGATGGTACCAGAGCACCAGGTGACTTAAAACTTTGAAATGCGGATACATTTAAGTCAAGTTTTCGAGTATATTATTAGCGCTGATTACATTTTTTTAAATGACAACTCTTCACAATAATTTTTTTTGCAATTGTACCATTAGGATGTACCTACGGCCTCATTATGGCCAATTAAACATCAGATTTATGGGATTGTTTGATGCACACAGCAGCATAATTGTAATAGAATAAAAACAAAAAGGGAGCTTTAAAATTTTTAGGGGAAATATATTAGAAATAAAAGTGAACAGTTCTTAATGGTTTTCCTGCCCTTTTATATAATTTTTTTGTGAATTACCTTCTGCCATCATTGATGATTTAACTCCATTTTGTGCAAAATTCGTATCCACTTGTTCAAGATTTTTGAATTTTTCGACAATCGCTTGCAAATTTTTTGGATCGCGTACATTTTCTAGAAGATTGCGAAAGTATTCATATTGTTTTGGGGGAATTTTGGCACTGCCGCCGCTACCCACAACCAATTTTTCAAAAATATGTTGAAAGGTTTGTTTCTGAACGTCGGATAAGCTGGTGACGGACGCAGCCGTAAAAGGCGAAGGAGGTGTTGTCGGTGGTGAGGATACGTTGGTCATATTAGCTGGTGTAGTAGTTGGAGGTTGATTTGGTGGCGGTGTGGTCTTAATGTCCATTTTATCTTGCTTCTTATGTGTATATATACATGCACTTCTGTTTTATTAATCTTCTCGAACTCTCTTAATTAATAAAACTAATTTTTGATATATTTTTAATAACTTGTTATCATTTTTAATTTCAAATCACAGTGGAAACATATTTGCTAAACACAATTTATGAACGAATCTTATTTTGGTTTTACGTATCAGTATTTCATAAATAAAAGCTTGCAAAGCTTTAAAGCTATTTGTTTTTTCTTCGCAAAATATTTGTCACTGAGTATTTTCTTTATTTAATTAGATTCAAACTTGTTATACGGTTCAATAAACTGTTTTCTTACATATTTGCATTTGTTGTAAACTTTTCTAATTGCATCGCGTTTAATCCGTTTAATTTGAAGCGCCGAAACACGAAACGTACCTTCTGTCTTAAAGCAAAGGCAGCAATAAGCACGAAAGCCAAAAAATTCTAGCACAGAAGCCAACACATAACGTACATTCAAAAATAAAATAACAACAAATAACGCTTCCACACAGTGCTTGTGGCAGGGGAAATGTTAATACACAAATTCAAATTGGAAACTTGTTCTGGTGGTGGTTGTTTAATAAATGGAAGAAACGAGGCCGGCTGGGAATGTTGGCTACTTTTGCCTCAAAACATTCACAGCCAATGAAATAAGGCGGAGCTTCACTATATTTCCTCTTTGCTGAGAGAGCGAATTGCTGTGTTAAGTCATCAAAATGTGTCAGAAATAAAATATCCTTGCACGTACATACTCTCTACAGTGAGAGCGTTCAGAGAGTTTCTTTTAAGTTCCTGAATTGTGTGGCATAGTGTTTTAGCAAACAATGATCTGTAGAAAATGGTAAAATGTTCCTGTCCTCTGTACGAGTATTAACGCGTGCTACTAACTGAACTAAGCAGCTTGTATTCCACCGAAAGAACAACAAAAATATAGTGTGAAAAAGCCTTTTTTTACATTCTCAACAGCCTATTGCTGTTGGAGAGTGTCAGATGTTAATTCTGCTTGAAGTGAAGTATCCATGTGAGTGGCTGTATCGCCAAATGTGTTTTCGTAATTTACAGCGTAATTAAGCAAAACGATATGAATTTGCAAATCATTATTTAAGTTATTTAAGCATTGTTAAGTTTAACTTTGAATCTAAATAATCTGACTAGAGTAAATTGAATTTGAGCGAAGAGCAATGACGTGTCAGTTAATTACCTTTTGGGGCGGGGGTTTAGGCATAGAAGAGGGCAAATAATAATTAGTATAATTAAATGATTACACCTTGAATGTAGAAGCTTTCTGAAGCTTAAGAAAATAATAATCTTAGTAAATTAAATGAAATTAAATCAATTTAAAACTGTGAATCACATAAAATATCCGTTTCCATTTCTGAAAAAAATCGCCATGGAAATCGAGAATAAACCCCATTGTTGCGGGCACTCTCCCATGACCAGAATAGAACAAATTAGTTGCTTGAAATACTTAAATCTATATATTAAAATAATATAAATTTTTATAAACTTTTCAAACAAAAATAAATGAGTTGACGAGAATAAAACAAAATCCTTATTTGCATAAGCAAAGAAGTTGAAACAATTTAAATAAAGGATAATGTGCATGTTCTATGTGCAACATATTTAATGATCAACATCTTTTTTACAGGACAGCTTTTTTTGGAAAAGAACACAAACATGCAAGAAGAGAACAATATGTGTAATAGTGCCTCTTTCAGCAACGGAAACGCCATTAATCCGAGGACTATCTTCCTCAAGGCTCTGTAATCTATATTTCCAATATATAGTTTATCATATTTCCAATATTTAGTTTATCTCTGAAAACTACTCTCGTATAAACATACAGACAAGCAACGAATATTACAATTTTGTAAAAAGGTATGTGCGCATATGTATGCAAGTATGCATATGTAAATATGTGTATTCATATGACATTACACTGGCCGATAAAATTAATACACTGTACTATTTAATAACAATAATGGCAAATTTGTCAGCGAGTTATATTTCTCGTATGGATGATCATATATTTTATAATTTACACATTAACATACTTACGAATATGTATATATATATATATATATACATATATATATATATATATATATATATATATATATATATATATATATATATATATATATATGTATATATATATATGTACATACATACTGTACGTTTCCTTACAAAATTGTAAATTTTTATTTTAATATTAAAATTTATTATTCGTAATATTCTCCCCAGCAATGGATTTTGCAAAAGCTCTATTTATTTTAATTATCAAAGAATGATTTTGATGTTCCGATACCAAAAATGTGTTCCCTTTCGAATAAGAGTATTCTTATGTTACATATTCATACCAAGAGTAGAGGAGTAGTTCTCCCATTTGGTAGTTAAATTGACTTTTTGTGGCTTTTTAACCATAAAAACATTAAGAAATGAATATCGGTATTTGAATTCTAGTCATAATTTGTTTATATGTAAATTCAAAAACTTAATAAATTTTACAGGTAACCCTTCCACAACACGCTAGATTCGTTGTAAAAGAGCCTCTTGTTGTCTAAAATAGCATTGTGAATATGGGGCAAAAGGAATGTTCTACAAAGTCAAGTTGATAAGCGTACACATACACACTCGCATTTGACGAATGTTAAACTTTAGATATTCGCGAATACGAATTCGAATATCTGAGGCAACATTCACGAATACGAATGCGAATATTAAATTTATTATCTATGGCTCGATTCATATTTCTGCTAAATGAAATACCTAAAATTTACTTGAAAAAATCTTCCTGCATTAATATTTACTTTTGCTCGCGTGAATTACAATTTAGAAAAATTATCGCAAATTTCTGTAATAACGCAAGTGGATTATTATTAACGGAAAAGTACCCAAACACACATTAAAACAATAAATTGGAAAAAAATACCCCACTGTAGTTGACATTTTTAACATTATTAATACACACCGACAATAGATCACTTTCGACATCATTTGTGCTCATTTGATCTTCTACAAACCCTAAAATGACGGTCCAACTTTTGCATAGCGATTTGTATAAGTTTTTAGTCTACTACGAGATGATTAGGTTAGGTTAGGTTAGGTTGATTGGAGGGGTATGTCAGCCCATGTCATACGACATTTGTGTCAAACATACACCTAAGCCTTCACTGGCTTAGGTGTATGTAATGAGCCCATTTTAATTATTTTACGCCGAAATATATGACATCTATCTAATTTTAAAAAATAATGTAAAACAATCTCATTTTTGCGTTGTATAAGAGCCGTGTTAAACGCAGGCAGCAACAGTTCAATTATTGTTAGAGTGAAACCGCTTTAAGGAAAACCATGTTATAGGAAGGACACCTGTACTAAAAATGTACTCGTATCTTTGAACCTACACATTTCATACTTAAGGAAACTGTTGCAAATGACTTTTTTTACTGCGATATTAACGAGTGTCTAAGAAGCAGACACTACACCAAAGTATGTACGAGTATGTGTATTTACTAGTATATATAACTATATATATATATATATATATATATATATATATATATATATATATATATATATATATATATATATATATATGCGTCCATAAAAAAAGTATCTCTCTTTTCGCTGTTCTTCCTCCTTTATTTCGTTTTATATTGTTGTAACGTGGTTTCCTTTTTATACGCAGCCATATTAGGTTTTCCGGTATGTTTATAACAGCCAGGATTTTTGTTTGTGAAAAAAGTAAGCGAATGTTTTAAGGAAATATTGATATCTTTTTCTATTTTGCAAGTACACAGGATATCATATAATATATTGATATAGATTTTCTACTTATTAGAACACGGGAGTGGCAATTGCGAAATTTGCTGTAGATCTTATGAACATTTATATTTCGACAATTTAAAAAAATTAAACATAAAAATATTTACTTTTTGGTGTTGAAAGTTCATATGTAAGTTGAAAGCAAACTGGCTAGTTGTCATTTAAATTTTTACTTACATTTGAAAATTTAAAAAAATATTCCAAAATATTTATTTAAAGTTAAACTCTTAAAACAAAAAATGAAAATGTAAATAAATAAAAAACTTTACATTACAAAGTTTAAAATGTAAACATGATGTACTTTTCATCAAAAGCATACATCACTGAGGCGTATGTAAGCTCGCTTAAGGGGGTGCGCATAAAAAGTTTAGCCTCCCATTAAAGGTTTGAAAACCCTCTCCAGAAAGATTCTCAGCGGCTGTAAATCTTCTAGAAGATCGTAACTACGCTAATGACATAAAATATAAACTATTCTAAGTAAAAAGTAAAATGATTCTTAGAACATTTATAATAGTTCGGACAAAGTCGTGGTAGGTCGAGGCTTAATGAGCGGTAGGGGATACTTTGTTTTCAGTTTGCGTCGTCTCCTGATATTACAGCGCAATAATCTAATTTTGTTTTTGCTATTCTGAATGTGTATTAATTATTGCTTTGAATGTTGTTGCTGCAACAGTAGCTGCTAAAAATTAAAAATAATTGACTTTTGAAAGATCCATCATTTAGTTTAAGCAACAGTTTGTTACACGTACTTGTTAATTCTGCATGTATAAACGTATGGTAGAGCAGAAAACAAAGAGAAAAACAGAAAAAAGAAGAGGTACATACACACACACACGTACATGCAAACACGAAGTAATTGAAATATAAACTTTGAGGTTAAACTTATAATGAAATTACCTTGAATTCAAAATCAGACGATAAACAAATTTCCCCTTATTTATCGTTGGATGATGAATGTGGTGAATGGGGTGGAGTTAAAACGAGTTGGTCTGATGCTTCATGTCGGTGAATGGAAGAGTAAAAGAGAGCTTCTGCGTACAACAGTTTGCAAGCGTGTGTGTGCGTTTGTGAATAATGTCATTGTATGGGTGCATCAGTTGGATGCGATTGTGTGTTTGCAGTGGGGTGTGAGTTTTTTGATGGCAACCACACTTTTTCATTAAACTTAATGCTCTCTTTACAGCTTTATTGGTTTTTAATGAGTATTTGAGTTGATGAAGAATTTAATTTATGATGTCCCACAGACCCAATCCAATCACAACATGGCATCGTACATTCCATTGATGTGCCCTGGCAGTTCAACCTGACTGAATTCAACTCAATTCTGCTGTCGTGCTTTGCTACAAGCAAACGAACAACATAAATGTCATATACACATGTGAGATATGCACATACAAGCACACACATGGTCAGTCACAACAACCACATTGAGGATGTGTTCAGCTTTTATTCAATTTGAATACAGAAAAACGACAACGTTAACAAGAACAAAAACGAAAAGGAGCACCTTCTTTATTTCATAGTGTATGGGAAAACATACTCGTTTCCCACACCGAGCAAGTAGTTGGCCTGAGTGGAACATGAACACCCATCTGAATGTTCAGGTCTGGTCTGCGTGGTTGGTAGGTCAGTCAATTGGTGGCTTAACAATGGCAAGCGTGTATATAATTTCTTTTGGAAGGGCTCAGTCGTTTCCATTTGAATAGTGCGAGCTTAAAATATAATTTTGTACTTAATTTTTTTATAACAACATAGTTCTTATATTGGGACAATTTGGTAGTGTGTTTTTCCATTATTCAGCGGGTTGAGGTTTCATTTCGCAGCAGATAACCTGATCTGCTTCAATGGCCAATGAAAAACTTTGTTTGAGTGGCCCCTTAAATAAATTACGATAAAATTAGTATTCGTAATTACTTAATCGTAAATAAAATTGGGCTTGAAATTAATCTCGAATGGAATGATTGACATGTAATGTAATGTAATGTAATGGGGGTTTGGCCCAGGATGGCTTTTTACACTGCGACCATTGTTGATCTATTGCGCTTCCCCTGTCTCTAACCGTGCAATACGTTCGCAAATAGGATCAGCTCTTTCAATGGGAGCGTTATCAGGCTTTGCAGGTGTAATGGCTTGTGAGCGCCCCTATCAGAGTCCGTAGGCTTTTCCTGTCCAGTCCTAAAGCCAGATCCGCCCTCCCAGCGTCAAATCATAGGAATTTAATGGGACCCACCCAAAAGAAGGGGTGGGTCCAATTAGGTTTCCCTCAGCTTCTCTCCTCGCACAGGCTCAATCGTATTTTTGGAACTGAAAGGAATAGACCTTCAACTTAAATCAAATAGTTTCTTTGCATAATTTTTATGTTCTGTCATGTTTGAAAATTTGAGCTGTTATTAAGAACTGAAAAATATTGAACTCTTAAGAGTCTTATTTGTGCAGGACTTTAAAGACTTTAATTGATTAAACTGCATACAAGTTAACGAATAATTTATTTACACTCAAGTTCGTTTCGCAGATTGTAACCAGGAACGAAAACATTTCACTTCATGAGATGTTTCGAAGTCAACTAGCCGTCTAAAGGCTTTTGCTTCGATTGTTCAGACAAAAAAGTAAATCTGCCAGGTGGATGGAAGTGGATGCTACTGACATGCGTCATCTTAAAAAAAATACACAACGGCCCTTAGTCTAATATAAGATTTCATATATCCCTAAAAAAATAATTATTCCTCGCAAATAGTTGAAAAACAATCCTAAGCCTGCATCTCAAATTAAAATTATAGTTTTTTTTATAAGATTTGAATTAAAATTTCATTTTGAGGATTTTAGTTTTAAAAAAAATAATTATAAAATTCGAGTTTAAAAAAAATAATTATAAAATTCGAGTTTAAAAAAATTAATATTTCCATTTCCCGCGTCAAAAATTAAAATTAATTATTTCACAACGATCTTTGATCACTGAGCTTGGATCAGGTCTCTATCATAGAAAGCAATATTGGTTGAATGTAAGTATGTGTTTATATGAACATGAAAAGCTGAACCGATCGGAACCAAATTTGTGGACTAAATTTAGATTTTTTGTGCATATGACTCCACGTGGTAAATGTTGAGAGGTTTCTGAAATATTGTGTATTTGGAAGAAATTTTAAGTTAACTTGAGCTGAAACAGTCAATATTTTTCCTGTTTTGAACACATATTTATCGACCCGTGTTACGTCTGCAGGCAAAATCCATAATGGCGATGTATACATATGTAAGTGGAAATGGGAATATTTCGAATGATATATTTCTTGTGCCCCATTCATAATGACCTTTCTACGCCTATGCTTATCATCTCAGTAGTTTGTTTGGCTCTCATGTTGTTCTTGCAGCAATTAATATGTTGTTTGTGTCGTTGTTTTAGTTTTAATATTGAATATGCAAAATGCTTGGGGAACCCAATGAATTTTACATACGAACCAAATGTACATACTTATTGGTGTGTATATATGTGAATGGGTGCGTGTTTTTTTAATATATATTTTTTTTTTTGGCAAATTGCTTGTTAAATGAAGAGAATTAAAATGGAGTGAGAGGCAAACGACAACTTAAGTTAAGTTAATATCTATAAAAAGCAGCCATTTAACTGAAGCCATCCCACGTCGAAATTGTTCGCCTGAAACCGCCTCCTCTCGAGCCATACCCTCGCCACTCGTCAGCAAAGGCTTCACAGCATTTATTCTTCTAGTTACATTTATTTATTCGTTCAATTTTTGTGTATATAAAAATTAATTGCATACACACGTACATATGTATACGCAAATGTACATGCATATGTATGCATATGTGTATGAATATGCATTTGTGTGCGGTCGTCGCTGTCACCGTGCTTTGATGATTTAATTTTCTGGTCTTCTAATTTAATTTTATTATAGAAATACTGAGTAACAAGGATGTGTGGTGTGGCATGGTATGATGCAATGTGGTATGTGCCATGTTTGTTATTTTATCTTCTTTATCTTCTTGTTTCTCTTTAACGACCACCTTCCTCTCTGCCGCAGACAGATCTCAGCACATTTGCTCGAATGTGTATGCAAATTCATTAATGGAAAATGGTGGTATTTAATTGAAAAAGGAAATGTGCCAAGGTGTGTTTATAAAAAGAATTGACACAAAGAGTGCTGCAATATCGAGAGAACGTGTTATACGTGTAGATGTGTACACACATATAAAATGGATACATATATGTATACAGACTTTTGAATTGCATGTGTGTGTCTAACTTAATTCGTTTAACAGTGATCTGAGAATTTATCGCATTTAATGTAACGTTCAGATGTACAAACTCATGTAAGTTAAAGGACTCCTTTTCAAAACTCTTTAGTTTTTAAACTGTTAAGCATTGTTTTTTCCGGAAGACATCGATGTGGAAGTATTATGCACCATATTATTTGAATAGACGCAACACAAACCTATTCTGCTTCTTTATGATACTCCCTTATCTAGAACAATTTGCATCGAGTTTTCAAAACCTACGAGATAAAATAACTCACCGTGTTTAACTTTTTAAATATCCATTTCCAAAAATCTGAATTTTTATCTCTCCGATATGATCGTTTTTAAAAAAATTTTTTGTTCTAGTCCTAATACAGCTCCTTGAGAAAACTTTTTCCAAGTATGGAAAATTATTACTCATAGAAGTTAGTCGGGAGATTTTAAAGTTTAAAAAGTATTTCATTTAATTTACTTACGACTTAACGTTTTGATTTAAAGCTTTCCACTGTCAATTCTGTAAGTGTGCAAACATACATTTAGATACGAGTACGCCTCTGCAACCATTTCTGAAATTGTTTATAATGAGTTAATTAATTTAATGATGGGTTTGTATTTATTTTTTAATTTTGTATCATTTAAAGTATTATTTACATTGCACAGATGGTGAAGTCAATACGATTTCATCTCATAAATTAAACTGGAAACTTTAAAAAACAACTGGCTTCTCAAATAATTGGAAAAAGTATTTATTTGGAACGCACTTTAAGTTTGCAGTCTACCTAAATGTGCACGTTGACCGTAATTAATTTATTCCTTTTCATTTCATATAGAATTATATAATTGTAAATAATTATATTACTATCTTAGTTAAAGAATTTCATCCATTCAATTTGTATCTTCGCTTGTCAAATATAATGAATTCCGTTTGATTTGTTCAGATTTCGAAAGGTGGAAAACTCTTAAGGTGACGTACTCAATGGTCCACAATTTTACAGCAAAAAGATCTTGAATAAACATCATTTTGAAATTTTTAGGTCAATCAAATTAATTATTTTACTTGTGATTTACAACAGAATTGATATAAATATTTATGAAAAATAGTTAGAGCCATGAAAATTGTACAACCAACTGGTTAGTTAAAGGAATCGGAGAGCATTAAAAAATTTTACTATATGCCTCAAGAAAGCATTAAGATAAAAGTCTTCCAATAAAAACTTCTAAACTTCCACAGTTGATAGAACCCATAATTTTGAGCTTTCAACAGCACGTGAAAATGATAAAAAAAAAATTCTGTAAAAATGGGTGTTATGTTCCGGGAATGTTTCGTGTGCCTAGCCCATATTATGGTCTCCGTAATCGTCCTCCATTCCTGGATGGATGGGTACATCAATAAACAAAATTGCCGAATTTGAATCAAAAGCGTCCAATGCATTCCGAAAATGTTACTCTCCATATTTCTTTTGGAACGATGTTAGCCAGGCCATCACCGTTATCCACGAGAGTTATACACCGATGAGTAACAACTTCTTTGGCATAAATATGGATACCAGGAACGGAAGAAGGTTCTTGATAATGTATTTCAAAAATTAATTTAGAATAAAATTTTTAGCTGCGTTTCAACCCTTAATAAATAAATGAGAAATGTTTATATTCTTCATTAAAGTCGAAACACAAACTTCGTTTGCCATCCCTGCTGCTGTTGTTAATGACAGGTGTATTTCACGAGTTTGATGTATTTGCATGTGGAAGTGTGCTGCGAACAAAAGTGGGGCGTGTGTATTTGTGTATGTATGAATATGTGGATAATTATTTTTTAATTAAAATTCATTTTGCCTGTGTTTATAAAAGCGTTTTTGTTGCCGTTGTTGTTGGTTGTGACTTAATTAAAATGTAAGTAAATAATCATTTTAATTATTAAAAAATACTCATTTTTCAACCTTTGTTAAGAGCTTTTTTGTACATTCCATTTTTTATTATCAATAATTATTTTAATTAGCAAAAATTATTTAATAAAACACATAATTATTATCAATACGTATGATTAACAACTGGCAGAAACAACAAACAAACAAGCGACTGACTAAAGCTCGTAAATATCCATTCGAACTAATTTGAGTTTGTTAACTAACAAAAAACAAACTAAAATCAATTAAAGTAATTAAGGAGTAGCAAATTCTGAGAATAAACACAAGTCTAGTCGCTGCCAAATTTATCCAAACACACACACACACACAACGACATCCATTTAATTATTTTATTGGTTTGTATAGCAACTCCTTCATATAATTCATTATGATGCTTTGAAAGTGTAACTAAATCAAAATTCAGTGCAAAAGACATTCACTTAATTTCATCATTCGCTCATTTTCCCAGTTATTCAATTTAATTCTCTATTCACTTATTCATACAAATCGTCTTTTACTTATATGTTTGTGCAATAAAAATATAAAAGGAAAGTAGACAAACTTGCCTTTCTTCGAAGAATAAATTGTTATTGTATCTGACAAAAAACCTTCGAGGAGTAAAATCCAATCCTGAAAGAAGAACAGCAGAAAACTTTTTTCATCTACCCACACACATGTGTATGTGTAGGTACAAGTAGTGTGTGTGAGAGTAGTTGCAACAGGATGGAGCCATCGCAAGTCCCACTTACTTGGAAAGCGTCCTTGCAAAGACACACATTAGAAGACGTTGCTGATGTGGTAGTGGCTAGGAAGATGCTCACAAAAGGCAATACTTAAATGAAATTTTCTTTAATTTTCTTTTTGCATGAAAATGAATGAGAAACGTGTGCAGACTATAGTGTAGCAACTACTAAACGTTGACGAGAATCTGGCACTATTCATTGGCATCGTCTTCACTATGATATCATTTTGTTCCCTATTCAAAGTTTTCATAAGTGGGTGCGAATGTGTTGAATTTATAAAGTTCTACGATTAGATTAGTTATTTAATTCGTTAATCAATTATTTCTTTTATATTTTCCTTTATATTGTTTTATATTTGTTACATAAAAATGTAAATTAATGGAATCAAAGCGAAATAATCGATTTCAATACCACATACATTCTGTACTGCAAGTCATCCATGGAACTTCTCGCTAAAATAGAGCTTTGAGAAGAGTTTTCGGAGTAATCAAAAAACACTGTTTTCGAATGATATGGATAAATGTTACATTTTGTAACTAAGGGGTGTTTACATATTTGGTTCGAACAAAGTGGGAAAATTCCAACAACAACGTATTTACATTTTGTTCCATACATCTTGGCGAATATATTCAGAATAGTATCCCAAGACTTCAAAGCACAAAGATCTGATGTATGTCCGAATTCCGAAAATCGAAGAGATATCAGTAAATTCACATTCTTTACGCCGGAAGTTGAAAGAGAGCATGAGGTGCTGAAGTAATAATTTAATGTAACTCAGTCATTTTATTGAGAAAAGACGGAAATGTAGAATTATTTCACATATTAAGAAATATCTAATTACATCTCATATATAAATTAGAATTTCATTAGTAAATGGAATGAAGTTCGAGTTAATCATTTCAAATTAGTTAATGAGCCTTCACTCAAGGGTTAGGCTTTTAATATATATTTTCGAGAATTAAGTTTTACCATGAAAAGATTAATGTTTCTGTATTTCATCTGACATAAAGATAATTTCTTGCAGATTCAGTGATTGCTTAATGACAGTGTCGCTCATACATATTTTCATACATATTTGTACACACATACTTATTTTCCAAACCACAGCTAAAAACGTTGCAAATTGGATTCTATTTAAGCAAATTTAAAATTAATTAGAAACAAAACCGAACTAAGCAAATGCACAAATCCTGCATTAGAATGAGAACAAAATTTAAATTAATTTTTTAACATTTGTTCACTTGTTGGCAAATGAGAAAAATAATTGAAATAGGACTTTTTATGCCTATTTTTTCATACTCGCATGTAGGCTCTGCCAAACTGTTTTGACTGTCAGTCGTATCTATGAACGATTCGTTCGACAAAATTTTATTTATTTTATTTTTTTAATTTTATTATTTAATATTTTAGAATTAATACCACACATCGTTATGTTTTCTGAAAAGAATTTGTAGATAAATTTATTAAAAATATATGTATATTTATCGCCCTTACAGGATTGTTTCTCTTTCTTTATGAGTTTGCTCTTACAAAATAACGCTTTCAAAATATTTTTAAAGGTGTCGTAATATCTACGTGGGAACTATTAATAACGTGAAGCCAGTTTCCGAAATACCATAGAGGATAGATTCTCTCCGTCCGGCCGAAGGAGAAATTCGATCCCTCTATTTAGGTAATCTCTATTAGACAAACAACGCAGAGGACTTGCTGCGTAGCATGACACCTCCCTATCCATGTGACCCTAAGCTCCATCGAGGAGTGAAAGGAACAGGAGGTATGTAACCTCCTTATCCATGCTTAGCGTATTTCCCGGACTGTGATGTTCATTGTCATGCATCGTTATCGATCACAGAACTATAATTGTACAGTGCAAATGAGAAGGTTCATAACAATAATAAATAAATCAAATTTTTAAGTTTTTATTGACTCTTATTCCGTATATTAAAATTTTTGTACCAATTGAAATAAAAACATTAAAGATCAGTAGTTTTATCGTAATTGAGTTCAAAGAATTATGCGTCAGACCAAAACGAAATAATTGCACTTCTGTGCAATAACAACTTTGGTTACTTTACTCTGTGTGTTGTCGAAAAGAAGGCTAAGGATCAAATGCCTGGACGAAAGATTAAGCCGGAAGAGGTGCAGTACGCGTTGGTTCTGTTTTATTACCCTCAATCTGCTCGATGTATAAGCTCTACGGTTATTTTGTGACGGTTGTGGTGGACAAAATAAAAATGTGCATTTCGTAAATAGTTGCATCATATGTTAGACAGTGGACCCAAGCAAATGCAACAAAGAGAATTATGTCGATTTAAGGTCGATTTAAGACATTTTTAGTTTTTTTGTCATCATCCTTATAATATTCTAGGCGAATGAAAACTTCCACTACAAAAACTTTCTGGATATTCGAGGATTATTTGACAGGACCACTCACGATTATGAAGATCTAGCTAAAATGCAACAACTCGAACATTACATTCTTTTAAACGCAGTACGTAAAAGGATCATATAGAAAATATATAACCTCGCATAAAAATATTGTGGAAAGGTACTTTCTTAATTCTAACATTAGGAAACATTTCATTTCTCATCCTCTTAGATCATAAAGATCTATGAGTTCTTTTGATTGAAACTGGGGATACAAAATATACACCAACATATATCAAGAGGCTCGAGTACCATCCAACTCCACTACCCTACAATATTCTAAATTATAGATGCCACAATCGACTGAGAAGGGGGATACTCCAGATCTTGGCCGAATATGACAGATGTGAAGGCATCGCAAAAGAAGTTAAAGAAAGTGACACTGTCTCGACTTAAGTAATTAATAATTTTTTCTCTATGATTTTAACAATTATTTTTAGTTTAATTATGATTGAAGATCCAATTAATGAGAATACATGTTCATAAATTCGTACGTACTCGTATAGGAAATAAATCCTCTTGGTTTCAATTTTAACCGCCTGAATTTATTGATCACTATTTTAAAAGTGAATCTAAATTTTTCTCACTTTGAAATTACCAAAGGGTTCATTATTTCATTTCAAACCAATATTTTCAATCACGTGGAAATAATCTCTGGGGATACAACTGAAATGCCGTCCAATTCAAGTAATTCATGTTCATTTGAATCTTTACACATGCATACTCGTCCATACATACGTAAATATTATAAAATATGTGAATGTATTCATACGTGATTTTGATGTGAGAATGTGTATGTATGTATGTGTGTGTGTGTGTGTGTGTGTGTGTGTGCATTGAGTAATTAAAAAAAGGTTTTTATTTAATTAAAATTCACATTTTTGGCAAATTGTCAATGGCATAATAATCAAAGCAGTCAAATTAGAGGCGACATTAGCAGTGAGTGTTTGTGAATGTTTTGCAAAATAATTTACATGTTTAATGAATTTGAGCTGGAAAAGCAACAACAACTACCACTAATTTAATTATTTAAATGTGTTGGTAATAGAAATTGGAAAGCGTCTGAGGGTTTCCTTTCTCCTTGCAATAAGCACATGCAGACGAAGATGGTACAATTGGAGTTCATAATGGTAAATTTAACCTTGCATCGACTTCATGTCGCTATTTATTACGTGCTGCGATTCAACCTGAGGCTCTTAGTGTCAACACCTCTACAGATATGTTGCATTTTCTAAATACTACAAGGAAAATCAAATTATCTCGCAATTTTTTCTCTAACTTCAATGAATTTCAACCCCACACACTGACGGGTTCTGGTTGTTTTAAGGGAACCAGTAAGAATAAATCAAAATATTACAATCAAAAATAAACCCATAATTACGAAAATGAAAATAAAAATGTTGCTTTTTACAACAGCGTGCACCCGTACTTTTCAAAACTAATTTAATATGATTTAATTCAATTGTGTCGAGTCTATATATCGTCGGCTGGAAAGGAAAACATGGTCGTCATATTCATCTTTTCAAATCATACTCATACTCGCTGCCTTTCATTTCCGAGAAATAATTTCGATTATTAAAGCGATTACGCATTTGAGCGTACGATACTTGCGAATGCCATCGTAGGACAGATGTCGGTCATTCGAATGCTGTAACAGCAGGACACGATTCCTGTTTCCCATGTGGAGATGTAAGTGTCAGATTGACTAAATGTTTTTTTTTTGTTTTCGTAGGAAAAAAACGTTAGAGTAAATTATGCCTAATGCAGTTTCCGTTTCCGTTCTGTAGACATTCTATTTATTTCAGGCTTGTGTTGAATTAAATACACATATTCAGAAACAACTACACCCGCTGCGCAAAATACTATTATATTTGTTTATTCTCACTGCTGTTTCTGTTGTTATTTTGTTATTTAGAATCAAATTAGCTGATGTTAAGAGGGCGCGTAAATGAGTATTCCAATGTAAAATTCATTGTGCGAATGAAAATCTCACTTGCAATTAATTTAAAGTAAAACAAAACGAAAGATATCACAAATATCCTGTTTATTCATGTAACATTAAATGTGGTAATTGTATTTTACAACTCTTTTAAAAATAATTTTACGATTAATATCCTGTTTAGTCCTTGCAAGTGCATTTTCTTGTAATTTGTTGGCGCTTCTCTTCTTTTGCCCTTTAGTTGTCCAAAGTAATCATATTTTGTGCTTGCAATTATTTCTGCGAAATTGCCAAAGTTATTTACTTCTGAACAAGTAATTAGTTTTATTATTTGGGAAAAAGAGAAAATTCGTTTGGCATTGGTCACCACCACAAAGACGAGCATCATCGTCATCATGCGGCACTCCTAACACTGGCTGCAGGAAACAATTTAAAGGAAATGTAAACCCTTTTCAGTGCTTGACTCAAATTTAAATAATAATAATGCAGTACGAGGAAGAATTAATTTTAGCATAATATAATTTTGCCAAAAAGTATTTATGTAAATGGAAATTTGTTCGAAAATGTTTCGCTGACAAATAACTGCCACTTAAAAGAATTTTAATATCCTTAAACATTTTTTGCTTAAATGAAGTGGAAGCAAACAGCATTTTTTCTTCTTTCCTTATTGAAGAAAATGGAATAAAAACAAACAAAGGATATGAGTTTCCTCCATTCAGGTATATTGACTAAATTTGATTTAAGACTTTTTTAATATGTGTGTTTGCTAATAACTTGAATTTATTTTATTGACACAAAGTTTTTTCAAGGGCCTATAACAACTGCCAGCGGCTAATCAGTTTGCTTGTCAATTACATGTGACATCATAAAGTTATACAAACTAAAACTAGCAATTGAAATATCCAAATGAAAATGGGAAAGGCAAGTGCTCATCAATTTATTTATTTGCTTCTTTTGCAAATGAGTCCAAAAATTTAAATAAACTATTTTGAAATAAAAACAAGAGCACGACATACATATATATTTCTTTATTACGATTTTGAATTTCGACTTTGATTCAATCCTATCGCTTTTATTATCAAAAGATGCGACTGCTAGATCTGGAAGCTCGATCCCACAGAGCTAAACTATTCCTCTTAGTCTAATCAGTGTGATACAACTAGAGATGTAACGAATATTCATACTCACGTTCCCAAAAATTCGATTATTTCATGACATTCAAATTCATATTTGTCGAATATTTGTCGAATATTTTCATACGAAAATCCGAAGTGTTAAAAAAACATAAAGTAAGTGGCACAAGAATAGTAATTCACAATAACTTTTAGTGAAAGAAACTTCATTTTGAACTTGAAATAATAACGCACGCAATGTTGGAGCTCGTCAAGGATCAAAGATCACAATGTCGATTATAAAAGACATGCGCATGATTTATTGCCGATGTGTCTCAATAATTTTCATTATAGCAGTTTGGTGATTTTTCTATATTTATTGTTATTGGCTGTGTTCGATTACTTTCCCAGTAATAATAATCGCATGCAGTATCTTTTTGATAGAAATTTTTATGTTGTATTGTTTCTTAAGGTACACGAATGACATCCATTAAAATTTTGTGATAATTTTTTCAAATTTTAATGTACGCAAAATTTTTTAAAATAAATCTTCAATATTTAATTTTGCGGACGTAGAGCCATACAAAAATTTCTATAAATTTCAAATCAAATATTCTGACAACTGGTATTCGTGACGTCACTAGTTACGAATTATCAATAATAATAACAAAAAAAATTCAATATGTACATGCATGTGCGTCCCTAAGTTCATTCGTCTATGTTCCCTAAATGAAATCTTAAGGTCCTTGTTGCAATGATTTGTTAATTTGAGTAATTTAATTATGAAAAGCACAGCTTGACGCTCGGATTTTCACACATAATTTTATATTTTAAAGCAAATTCCGCAAATCTGAGGAGAATTAAAAACCTAATGTGATTGAAGACAATAAAATCACTCACAGGCTCCTGCAGAGCCAACACCCGCTCCTCAAAACAAATACACGTACAAACTACATCGTACTCCAGTGACTAATCCGCTGTGAAGGTTTGCAAAATGTACGAGCAGAATCAGTTGAAAAATGAAAACAATTCTATTTATACCAAACAAGGAAAAAAAACAAAATCTATTCCCATTCATTTATTCATCAAACCATTTACACAATGGATTTGAAGAGAATGTGATAAAGTAGAGTGGGATTAAATGAACAACAAAAAACAAATGGATCAGTGAAGCATGTGAGATACCGAATTACACACACACACTGACACAATGGAAAGATCATTATGCCAGCATTGTCAATGCTAATGTTTTTATGTGTTCGTGAGAGTGTGTATGGTTGTGACTGTATATGCGTAAGTAACAAGATCCTTATCACCGCATGTGTCCTTTGAACCGATGTTGTTACTCTTGTTTGTGGTTTTCTTTTAAAGTCTTTCATCCTGTGATTTAAGCGATCATTAGCGGCTTAAAGGCGTAACATATTTTGTGGCAATTTGTATTATTATACATTTTGTTTTCTTTCTTCCAGAATTTTTACAGCTTGTTTTTTGAAAGGACGCTAAGAGAAATTGTTCTTAAGAGGAAACAAACATATCGGCCTCATGTAATTACCAGGATATTCGCACAAACAAAACGCCCCATTTCACTTAAGAGTTTCACTAAAAGAAATGGGCATGAGTGTACGCATGTTTTTTATGGCGCATTGGTAAGAAAAGTGCCGCTGTAATATTTTTTAAATCACAATTCAATCAATTTTGACGAACAACCGCATAAGTCTTAAAATAATAAAATTCTAAATTTTCTCTTTTCACATTTACGTCAATTAATATGTCGGCGAAAAATGTTGCGTACCTTGGAAGTTGTAAATTTATTTATTCAAGTTTATTCGTACTGAAGGAAAACTTGTCTAAGTGCGTCAGAACTAGAACTAGAACTGCGTCAAATGGAAAAGAAATAATGAATTGCAATTTAGCTCAGATGAAGATTGTTTTTGCCATTGAAGGTAATATTTCTATGAAATGATCATATCGGTAAGATCTCAAAATAATAAAAATAAAAATATTCGAACTTGGCAATATGCGATAAAGGTTTTTAAAATTTTGGCTTCTATATCGGCACCTTATGGAATAATTTCGGATTAGCTTCAGAGAAAATTCTGATTTTTATTTTAAAGAGAAGATTGGGCTGAAATTTTCGATCAGTGCCTTAAAAAATTTGGTTTTTGAGACATGACTATAACCTTCGAATTTCGGCTCAAAAGAAAACTTAATTAAAATTTTTATATGCAACAACAAAGAGAATTTTGAAGAATTCTCAGCTTTGGAATAGGTGATTTTTGGAAAAGGAGACTTTTTTAATGCAGGAGAGTGATGAATAACGCAATTACATTCTTTGTGTTCTAAAAATACTTTGTTAAATACAAGTTTATTCAATCAAGTTATTTGTAGTGAAGAAACATATAAAAAATATTTTTGTTAGATATGTATGTTATGCTTAAACCCAAGGGAGCGCACAGCGAGCCTCCACTGGCTTAAGTGTATGTCGTATGACATGGGCTATCACAACCCTCCAATCAACCTAAACTAACGTAGATATATAGAGGGCTGGCGATATCCAATAAAAAATCATGGCAGCAATTAAATTGTGCAAATAATCATAACGATATATCGCTTATCTGCTGCAAGAATAACTATAAATCCGATATTTGAGATAAAAATGTGAAACTAATGATCATATCGTTCATTATATGAATAAAAATTTGATAAAAATATCTTGTAGTCATACAATCATTTCTTGATCGGGTAATATTAATTAATATTTCCATTAACTTGCGAATAAATTAAAAACTCTAAGTCGTTTCCTTAAAACTGTATATTTTTACTCACACATTACAAATATTTGAAAGCATTTATGTGCGGTTTAGATATCGCAGACATACAACTTGTCTTAAAAATATATATGAAAATTACTGTCTGGTTTATGCAAACAACACTTTATATCTCGTTACCAACATGGAAAACAGAAAAAAATACAAAAAAAAACTTTTAATTCGTTTTGTTTTTCTCATAAAAAATCTAAAACTTGCGATTGGTAAAGCAACCACCGATTTTTTTATATGTTTGTCTGTATGGGAAACGAAATCGGATTTTTTTAAATATTTAAAATATTAATATCTGTATATTTATTTACCTCTTTTATAACAATTTTGTTAAACTATTACTCAGGCTTGAGTAATATTTTAAACAAATTATTTGAAATATTGTTTTTTTCCATAGTTATTGCACTTGGTGATGTGAAATTAAGGCCAACATTAATTTATTTCTTTGTTGTGAACTTCGATCTGCCTTTTATTTCGGTGTTGCTATGCCGTGCCATCAGTAGACCTCTCCATTCTTATACAAACATTTCTAAGTTGAAACCGAAAACTTTTATAACGGCATAGAAAGATGAAAGACTAATTAAAATAGACGCAAATCATTGTTTGAAGACTCTTTATTTCTTTATCTAACAAACAATAATACACACATTTACAGCAACTATTTTTCCATTTATTAAATAAATAAATTTAGAAATCTGTCCTTAATGGCGCGATTATTTTAATTAATTATTGAAACTAAAATCCTTTGAATGATTGAAGTTGCATCAAAATAATCAGTTTTTTATATAAGCACAAGGCAAAAAAGTTAAGTCCATCAAACATTTTGTGTAACGTAAATCAGATCGAATTATAAAAATTTCTTTTACTACAATAATTTAATAAAATATTTGCGTCTAATACTCTAAATATTATAGACGACAAAGACTAGAATGTTATTAAAGACTAACAAAACAAGCAAATGTGGTAAATTTTTGCAACATTTGTGTGTGGTTGACTCCCCCTTTCAAAATTATTCTTCTCAGATCTAATCAAAACCATTCTATAATTGTAGTTGCTGAAGGAAAAGTTTATCAAAAGTTGACAATCAAAGCCATTTATAACACCCTCAATTCGATTCATCAACATCGTGATTGAGGCTAAAAAAAATGTTGATTTTCAATTGTTGTGCTGAGAGGATTGGGCGGACCCAATTTTGAACAAATTTTCATGAAATTATGTCTTTATGCTAATTTCAATGCCTTAAGGTCAGGTAAAGTTGTTTTCACACAATGAAATGGAAAAAGGATCTCATTAATAAAATACATTTTTAAAATTTTTGTTACTAATAAAAAAATATCCGAAAAAACAAAAAACAAAATTACATTTCACACTATTATTTTATATGTACACATACATATTTATTAAAATTTTTGTGTTTGTTATTAAAAATCAATTCTATATAAATAATAACAATTAAGACCTTCTGCTGAGTTCTGAGAAGCTTCTTTGAAAAAACTGTAACCCCTTCGCGTGGTTTTTATTCATCAACCTGAGAGACATCTTAAGGAAATAATAAAATTGCCTATAAGCATTCCTGGCAGTTGCCTACGTCCAAATGCCAGTATTTCATTAATGACGGCAGCCAAGAACAAAAAAATATGATTTTCAACATAACAATAGTTTAAAATATATATATGAGTGTGTATAACAGCCAAATGTCTTAGATTTCAATAAATACTTAATAAGCCATAGCAAAATAAAATCTAGTACTAATAGAAATTAATAATTTTCATGAAATTTTCTTTTCGTGTATATATTTCAGATATTAAAATTCATTTATGTGTCTCATTTCTCTTGCTGTTTTTTATATTTATTGTAAATGTTCATTAATAGCAGTTTTTTAATTTTTTTCTTGTTTTTACGCAAAAAACAACACAAATTTTATTTTTCATTGTCGAAGTTCATTTTTCTTTCTCTCATTTTGGTGGAATTTTATCGATACAACCATTTTATAGCGGGTAGTTTCACGAAATCGCCGCAGTTTAGAAAACCTTCATGAGGTTGGTGAATAGGAAAACTCTACAACAATATTTTAACACAATAGTAGACTCACAAACCTGACTAGTATAACATAAAATGTTTGCCGGCTTGTCAATGTCAACAGATGGCACTGAACATTAATTATTATCTACTCAATTCAACATCCACAATCAATTGCGGCCAGAATTTTAATTAAACGTTATGCAATGTTGGAATTTGAATGAATAATAAAGGGAAATGTTTTTATTCGAAAACTTTGAAAACTGCAAATAGTTGGATAATTATTAAATTTATTTGAAATATCATGGCCACTATTGCTCCTATTGAGACATGGTCAAATATGTATCCGACATGTTCTTCGGTTTTCACTTTTTCATCGCCATCGATAATTCACAATGAATTAAATTAATTCTAAAAAACTTTCAACCTTTAAAAGTGGAATAAAACTTCCAACAAATTCAAATTTACTGTAGCCCTACAACTTGAAGTAAAGGCTTTTAATAAAAAAGCTTCTTCTGTAAAATAATATGGTAGACAGTTGTGTTTCTTTTCGCAGTTGAAGATCGATATGTTCATACATACACCCGCACATACTGTAGAATATATAAAAGAAAATGTTATAAATGGCATTTATTTTATTAAATAAACGAAGTAAGAAAGAAGTCCTAATATTTTGACAATATTCACCATACAAATTTATGACTTTTGAAAAAGTTTGGTTTTTCAAAATAAAAGTTTTCATGGTCTAAACACAATTTTGTAGTTTCGTATTTTATATAAAACCACATAGTTCAAAATGCTTGCCATTTTGCTATAATTTAGAGAATTACTACAACGTTTATTGGAATAGCACAATTTTGTATGAATAATACTGGGAAATATTTTCCACACAATCTTCAAATATTTATAAACAATAGCTTTAATACATTGAAGACCTAGCAGCCACCGTTTGTGAATCGTAACGTTTCTAAATGTTTAAAATTTGTGTGGAAAAAGTTTGAATATCAAACGAATTCCCACTATGTTTCATAAAACTTCCACACGTTTAGAGATGTGATTGCCATCAGGTTACATAAAAAAATTTAAGAAAAATATTTGCTCACTAAATATTAACTGTGTTATTTGTTGTTACTTAGATTTTCAATAATTTTTCTAATAAGTCAATGAATGATTTTCATAAAATAAGTGAGTTGCATAAATAATGCTGCATATTCACAGTACAAGCACAGAGAAAAGAAATAAGAAAATAATTTCAGTTTAAACAAACAGAGCAACACCGATTCCACTGCCGATGTTTTATAGAGAACTGATTCAATATTTTTTTTAACACTTGTATTAGTATGAGTCTTAGGCTATTTGAAATTCTCCAGTCGTTCTCCAGTCACTTAATAATGGTTTATCAGAAGAAAAGTTCAATTTTAAAGCAGAGAATGGATGATGTGTCCCAATGGATTACAAAAAGTTAAGCGGTAGAAAAAAAGTGCCTGCTTATGTATATGATTATTAAGCACCATCCATAATATTATTACCTGGAGAAACAAAAAAATGGAACTTCTTCCACACAGTGGACATGCAGAACTCTTTTACACAAATTTTCGAACGAAGCTTTCTTCACTCTTCTGAATCAATTAGATGACTTCTAACACTACATCGATTTAATGAATCTGTTCTTCGTTCGTTTTAAAAGGGCTTCCTGTATCACTTATTTGACGTTTTCAATTTCTAAATGACTCGTTTTCAATCGCTCTCAAAGTGTTAATTATTAAGACCTCCTCTAGAAGACGAAAAAATCAAATATTTTGTGTCTTATTTTATTTAATTTTGATAATGTTTTTCTCATGTTGTTTCTAAATTTTTCTCCCGTTTCACACTTTTTTTTTGTTCAAAATTGTTGACAGTTATTTGAAAAAATATATTCAAGCGAACAGTCGTACTAAATGGAAATTTTTCTTCATAGAATTGTGTATTTTGTTAAAAAATCGTGACTTTATGAGAAAACAAAAAAAAAACAGGTTTAAAAATAAATATGATCGTAAGCAGTCATATGATCACACCCCGCATCCCCCAAATCTTGTCATTGGCTTCTTGCCTCAAAAAAGTACCTCCATAAAATATCGTTTTACTCTAAACTGATTTGTTAATGCTTTCTTAAGCTTAGTTTTCGTTTTCTATGCGGTATGAAATGCACACACGTACAAACCTATTAACTTATTATAAACCATAAAGGATGGTGTACGTGTGTGTGCGGTTGACTTGTATTTTCAAGGATTCAGCGCTGGTCGTGTTTGCATTGGCGTCGTTAAAAAAGCCAAAGAAGCAACAAAAAACTCATACATAAATCACTTAAACTAAATACGGCTGAATATTATCCAGTGACATGCTTGATACTCGATGCTGAAAAAGTTTAACAAATCCTTGTACGTATTCGTTGAATACTCGAATAGATACAGGACCTTCTCGCCACATGTATTCATCATGTACTCGTATTGAATACTAATGCCAATGCTTAATGGTAAACATTTCAAAAAGGATTTCATTGATATTAAGGAACAAATGCATGGATTTTATTTATTTTCTCAGCTAATTTTTTAATAAAAAGCTTTTTGTTAAACACAAGAAGAAACTTCTCAGGATATTATAAACAATTTGAGACGAAAAAAACATTCAACGCTATGAATTTCAGGGTATAACGACTTGGAAGTACGACTTGCGACGGGAGTGTATTCAATTGCTTCGAAGCTAAGCCAGTCTTTACCAGTTTGGCGCTTCGTGTAACACTTCTTTTTTTTGTGTGCAAGACAAGCATATTCGTTTCTATGTTCACACAGCGATCTTGTTACTCTGAGATGAGGACGTTTGGCCGCATCCAATGGGATGTATAATGTGTAATGAAACACTCGAAAGCAATTCGAAAGCTCCTCTTAATGCCCAAGTAGTGTGAATATTTTGTACAAGTACAAATACTTTTTTAGTTTTCCCACATCTTGGATAACGGCTACCGTTGCCTGAGATCTAATGAAATACGCGAAGGAACCACTGAATTCCAACTTAATCAATATCAATTTATTCTTAAGCAAATATTAAATATCGTATAGCAACATAAAATATTAAATCGTAAATCACAATTTCATTGAAGTTTAACTGTTTAAATAATAATAAAAATTGAACTTCATCCAAGTGTGGACGAAAAGGGGAAATAATCCAATAACGATTTGCTTTAATATACACTAAAGTGGTTTTATCTCATGTGTGATACGGTTTTATTGATGTATGACACGGGTAAATAGCTTTACCCGTTCCAGAGATATGGGTCGCCGAAGTCGGCAAACTGCCAAAAAAAATCGAGATTTTCAAAACTTTGAGGCCCCAGTGGCACGTGTTAACATCTTCCAATTGTGCTCAAACTTTGGCAATCTTAAAATCTAACAAAATGAAACATTTTAGGGGGGTGCCCCCAAAAAAACATCCGACATCGATTTTTTAAAACCACCCTATTACACATATTCGACATTAAGATTTTGCCATGAAGTCATCAACTTCAAGCACTGGATGTAAAAAAATAATTTTTTTTATATTGCAATTTATCGGGATTGTACTCATAAAATATTTGAACTTTTAAAATTTTAGGTTGAATGCTTTCAAACTGCTTAAAGTTCACTGACGATTTAGTTTAGCGACCAATGAAATGTCGGCATATGAACAGCTGAAGCCACAGCAAAAAAATTTGAAACGTTCAATTTGTGTTGTCTATATATATAAAATAGGAAGTGTGTATGTATGTATGTAACGTAATGGCTCCAAAACGACTGGGCCGATTTTGACGAAATTTTCAGCGAACCTTCAGAATACTCGGCCGGGTGACACTGTGAAGTCTGATTTTTGATTTTCTGTGGGCGGAAGGGCGTGGAAAGTCAAATTTTCATATTGCACCACCAATGACATATACATATATTTATTTTTTGTGCTTTTTTATTTTACCTTTTTTGGAAAGCCGTTGTCATGTTCTTCAAAACGAGATATCAAACTCTTAAATCGGTTATTTAGTTCCGAAGATATTTACAAAAAATCTATGTTGATAATGATTCAATAGCAAAATTTTAAAAATTTCGAAATGTTGCATTAAAAAAATCCGAGTTTTCGTTTTATTTACAAAATATTTACATCATTCGATAACACAAGACATATAAAACAGGATATATAGTATATATATATATATATATATATATATATATATATATATATATATATATATATATATATATATATATATATATATATATATATATATATATATATATATATATATATGTAACGTATGGACTCCAAAACTTTATGATATGTATTCCATGGATTTTTATTTAAAGGCCGTAAATTTCGTTAAACGCTCAATTTAAATCGTATGGTAATATAACTTTTGAGCTGTTTGCTTAGGGCCAGCAACGCGGCCGGGGTCAGCTATATGTACATAAAAATTACGTGTATGTTCCTGATCGCTAAACTCAAAAACTACTGGACCGATATGACCAAATTTTATATACATGTTCTATGGGACGTGAGGAGTGTTTCTGTGTAGTTTGTCCGACAGATGGCCCAATATTTTGTTTTTTGTGTTTTGCCCATAGAGATTAGCGCGATAAGCCTATGCTGCGTTTTGCTGAAGGCATTGGGTCCTTAATCAGCGTGTGGTGGGATTAATTAGCCCGATACCGGTATTTGAACAATAACTGCTATGTCGATTTAGTGCAAATTTGAAGGCAAAACAACGTTTGCCCGGGTCAGCTAGTAGATGCATATTTTTCGTTATTTTAAGTTGTACAAGAAGGGTATTTTTCACGTCTGAACTAAAGAAGTTGCTTGTGTTGAAATTTTTTCCAAAATCAACACAGAGTCTGATATTATTTTTCTTTTTTTTTATTGTTTTAAATACAAAGTTAAGGACATGTACGAATGTTTAGTGTAGTAAACGTATTTACAGTATTGCTCAAAATTATAGCACACTGCATTGCGCAATTCTTTTTGTTAATAATTGAATTAAAATAATTTTTAAAAAATTTTTACTCATAAGGCTCGTTACTTTTCGTAAAAATTTTTCGTTAATTTTTTTGCCGTTGAAACAAATTTATATGTCACAAAGGAGTTTCACATACTCAAAAATTAAATTTTAAATTTCTAAATTTTTACAGGTTTAATAAAATTAAACCTGTATCATAAATTTGGTTATAGTTTATGAAAAACCGATATTTGGAAGTAGTTTAAGTGCTATTCGTCCCACAGTATCAAAATTATCCTCATTACACATCTAATTGGAGTTCGCATAATTTATATCTTTATTAACTGAATTTGAGCTCGAACTGGGAAATATTACTCCATCGTGATATTTTTAGCAGTCAACGCGTTTACCGCCTTAGCCACACGAGCGCATTAAGCAGTTACAGCATTAAGTTAATATATCGTAAGAGTTTTTTGAATAGATTCAGTAGAAAAGGGTCTTCAAAGAAGATAAAAAATACAAATTTAGCACATTCTTCTCATTACCATATTGTGTTTTTTATTGCCTTGCACTGACTTATAAGCTAAAATAACTGGTATAAACAGAAGTGGTGAAAGGATAAAGACTTGCCAAAAGTCACAATTCGTTATTTTTTATGTAAAAGGTAGTTTAAGTTAATTAGCGCCTTGACGGGGTATTCCAACTTATGAGCACCGGATCGTCGCTGCAGAGGATTGCGAGCACAGGGCATGCAGGAAGGACATTGTGACAGGCTCTCTCGAGATCCCGATTTTTCGATGACATTACACGCCTCAGGGGTATGAATTGACCACTTCCTATGGGGCATCGGTCTCATATTTCCATCTGTGGGAGCGCACAACATCGAGCTAACCTAACACCTATAATTTTCTAACTTAGTAGAATTTTTTCTCACAAATGATTCTTGAATGTTGCACGATTTTATGACTTGAATTTCGCAGAATTAACGTATTTATGTTGTAAGTATATGAAACTTTTATTTTAGTAAATGAAATTTAGTCTAGGATATGATTTACTCGCGACTAGTTCATTAAACAGTTCACATAATCAAATGTCGCAAATTTTTGTATTCAATTTAAGTTTATACTTTCGCCGACCTTAGGATTAAGAACAAAATTTGTAAAAAGAGGTTCGTAGCTCATGCCTTACTGGATTTTGAGAAAAGTTATAAAATAGTAAGTCCTCATTCGCTTCAAAGAATATTTGAACTTGAAGTTGTTAAAATTAATAATTTCGGTCTTTATGTATAACGCCCCGATAGACGATTGGGTAGAGTGCTGAACAATTAATTAAGTTCTTAGATTGAAAAAATTTATAACAACGTTATTCCTGTAAGGGATTTGTTCTTCCTTCTTGAGATAATACTATCAAATTAAGAAGATTTATCAACTAGAATTTGATCCTGTTTTTCAAAATTCGTTGTTGAATTTCTTGTCTCTGCGTTATTTTGCGTACAATTGTAAATTTTTATACGAAGACATGTTCGATGCGTAAATTTATTGTGATCTTTTTTATTAAAAGAGGATGAAACAAACATAAATCAACAGTCACGATTTCGACAAAAATATTATACGAGCTTATCATAAAAGGATTTTGAATTTAAACGCTGCTCCAAAGTATTTTGTAGTTCTACGATTTCTCTGTTATTTCAAAAGCTTTAGAAAAGGATTAGTGTGTTTGTGTGAGCATTTTCTAAACGCCTTGAATACTTGGAATAGAACATTCCACTGTTTGCGGTTATAAAAGGAAAGCAAGAAAATAGTGCCCATCAACGTCATGTTTTTATTATCGCTTTTTATTTATTTATCTTTTTTAAGATATTCACAAAAAAAAACTTGGGATGTTCTGATAATGTATCTATTTTAATTTTTTGCCATCTTTATTTAGTTTTGCTACTTGCCACACTCTTTTTGTTCCAGCGACATTTATTCGTTCAGTCATTTTCAAACAAACAAACAGAGGCACACACACACACTAACGAGTGAATTAAATAAGAATAATGCGATACATGAAAGTGCACTATAAATTTCTTTTTTTATCACTTTATCAGAGTGTGTTTGTATGTACCCAGTAAAAAATATATGGATTAATCCATAATCGAGCAATAAAGGAGTAATGACTTGGTCATCCATTTGGAGTAACAAGCGAGCTATCGAAACTTTTTGTTTGTTTTGTTGTTTATGCCTCGCTTAATACTCCAAATGGATCAATGAGGGATGTATCCGTTCGTTTTTGGTTTTTTTTTCTTTGACATAACTGTTAATTGTTGACGTTTTCGTTTTGTTTTTCAATTTAGTCGGTTTAGTTTTAAAAAGTGAAAGATTTAAAAAAGCGAAAGCTACGGGTATAGTAACAAATTGTTAAAAATGTGCAAAATTTATTAATTATTTGTTTTCTATTTTAATATATTTCAGATTTCGTACATTAAATAAATAACCAAATTTGTATTTTATATGAATGTTTACTCCCTTTATGCTCTTTTAGGAGACAAAAACGATTACTCCCTTTATGCTCTTTTAGGAGACAAAAACGATTACTCCCTCTGTCGTCATTTTCAAGATCAAAGGGAGTACTCCATAAGGAGCTTAAAAGGAGTACTCGTGTCTGCGGACATGTTGTGTTAAAAATCCAATGAGGTCCGGAGTTTTATGGAGTAATCCATTACTCGCAAAGGAGCGCTCCAAGATTACTCTTTGGATGATCCTATTTTTTACTGGGTACGTACGTACTCGTATCTATGTATGTGTTTTGTATTTTTGGTTGGCTTAAATAATGCCAGAGCAGCATATGTTTTATTTAAACAAATATTTCGTTGATTTTTTTCTGTGTAGAAATTTTATTTGATTCTATTTTTCGTTTCCAAAGAATGTACTCGTGTTTTTGTAGTCATGAAATAAATGCACTTTGCAATAACAACAACAAAAGCAGCAGTAGCAGAAAAAAGTTTAAAAGGACAAAACAGGAAAAAGTTTGATTTAGGAAAAGACAAATTGCGAAAGGGAATCCATCAAGAGTTTCTAGTTTTTTCTCATTCATTTTCTTTAAATATGTTTCGAAATGTGAATGCGAAGAGTGGCATCAACATTTGGTTTAGACAAATGACTTTGAAACAACGAAAAAAACTGTCGACAAAGATATTTATGTGTCCTTGCGTTGAATACTCGTATTCTGAATACAATGAAAAATAAAGACTTTTTTAATGAAATTGTGAACATTTTATGTTGTGATTTCGTATGGATATTCGTTGTACGCCTTTTCGTTTATTTATTACTGTCCCACCCAAAATGTACAGTTGTTGTCCCTTCTCTTTCTCTCTTCAGCTAATCGGAGTCATAAAATCATTCATGTATTTTCAAGCTGAGTTGCCAGTTGTGTCGAAATGGAATGAAATTGTTGCAGTTTTGAAGTTTGTTTGACGTTGTGAGCGTTGGTGCAACATGTGGATGTTAAACACGAGATTGCAAAGTGTTGGAGATCGATGTGCGAGTATATATAAAATTGTGTCTTGTGCTCAAATGACTTACAGAATAAAACAGAGTTATACCAACGTTGCACTTCAATTAGTCACAGATGCCGCAGAGATGTATATATTTTCCATTACTCTAAGTTTAAGTTAAAGAGAATCAAAGTACGAATTGTTTTAAAGCAAACGATTCTCTTATATTAACGCCATTTACACTTTCGCAGCCCATTTATTCCAATGGATCATATGTGCTAAAGGCTTTGTATAGCTAGGACAATTAAAAGATCCACTAAATAGAGATATTGGTGCATATACATAGTACATAGCATCATCGAAAGCGGTGCAATATACGAGTGTTGAAACTTTTTTGGAGCTTGTGTGCATACAGAAGTTTTTAAATACATATAGACGTCCCTAAATACTGAGCTACGTTCCTCATGTTAGGTGATATATTTCGCAACTTAAAAATTAATCTTACCTTATTTTTTATTTATCATTTGTATTTATCCAACAAAAAATTCACACATATTCGTACATGCATGTGTATATGTTTGCGTACACAAAATCACAACCTTAATTAAATAAATTATTATATACATACATACACATATTTGTGATGTAGTTTTGAATACGATTTTTATTCTTCATCACTGAACAAATTCACCAAACATAGAGGTTTCTGTGCTGATTCAATATCCTTATTTTTTCCATTAGTAAAAGATTTTTTCGTATTAAAAGAGAAATCGTCCTTTTAGGTGGAACTCGTGTTAAAAGAAGAAAATTTTGGGCGACGTCTAACCCTTAAATGTCTTAGCATTTTTTCCAATTCAGTTACAAAAACTCTTTTGCACTAAGTTTTCATAAAGTTCTGGAACATTTAAGTAGTAGGGTTTTAAGAGATTAAATTACCCCTGTGATTTATCATGTATGGAAGCATTCGTATTATACCTCTCATATTGAGAAAATACATTACATTAAAAAATTTAAATATTGGTGCAAGCAAAAAAGTTCAAGCGAATTATTTATGACTATAATCGTCAAGCTCGTGTCTTTTATGTTTTATATAAATGATTTGAGAGTTACAGCCACAGTGATTTTGCAGGTACATAATACGAGTGCATTAAGCCTGCATGCAATTGCTTTTTCGGTGGCTTCATACGATTAAAATCAATCCGAAAACTTCAAACAACAATTGAATCATCATAAAATTAAATAAATGTGCTGTACTCCTATTGGGACAGTTATTTTCCTTAATGGCAACACTGAATGAATCAAAAGGATTAGAATTGAGTGTGATGTTTGCGTATTTGTTTAGTCATCAAGGCTCAATTAAGCATCAAAGTTAACTTTGTGGTTGAAATGTCATGCATGTTGACTGATTGCACGCATAAATCTACTTGCCCTTTATAACATGACCGACCGACCGACCCTTGATACTATTTTGCCAAATTGCTAGAATTAAATATGTACATCTAAACAGACTTATATACACTAATACATACTTATCTTATGGCACAAGTTGAGATCTTATTTTCAATATTTTTCTTAATTTGCATGAATACCAGGAGATTGTTTGTATTCTGTGTCTCCTCAACACTTTGTAGTTCATGCCCATTTTTTAAACATTTTGAAGTTTTTGTTATAATTAAAATTAAGTCGAGTAACGCTTATGCATTTAATGCCTCGTATCATGTTGTCCCACAGTTTCCTCACTCTTTGCCTTGATTTTTTTATTAACCATCGTTTACGAATAAGACCCAATCATCCATCATTTAATTAAAGCAAATATCAACTTTTGTTGAAGTATTTCGTTCTCCTTATGACAAATGTTTAATTAAGGAATGGTCAACCCCTTTCGTTCATACTCGTATGCAGAAGAAAATATTTTCTTTGTTGGTTTGGGAGCTAAACGCTCAAAAAAGGATCCAATTCCCAACAAAAACTGTAACTTGCTGTATATGCAGTTGTATACATAAATACATACACACACGCGTACATACTTACACAAGTATCCAAACAAATACATATACATAAGTGTATTCGTGTATATACTCGTAAATAACAGCAAACAGTGCTGCTACAAGCTTCATATTTTTACATGAAAGGAAATATTTGAAGAATTGATATCGGAATTTCATAAGAAAAATGTGTAAAAGAACAAAGAACTTTAATTTTTTTAAATTGTTATTGCATTTATTTTCGCAGTCACATACAAACGATATACATATAGACCCAAATACACGCTACATTGATATAATGGGAATATAATATTTGGTCCAATTTGGTCATTACGTAGTTCAATTCGGGTTTTCGGTCAATCCATGATGTATTTTTTGCATACAAACCATAGGGATATAGAATTTACAACAATGCATTAAGCCCCTCAATTTGTGGATAAGTCTTATGTGCTTGTCCCACTACCAGGTTTCAGATTAGTTTATTCGGAAGATCTCATATAAGTTCCGTTCTCTTACGCACTTCGAGTAGACAATATCCGAATTTCACTATTTTATTGAAACGTAAATCGAGTTGTTCGATGCAAAATTATATTTACAACTTCCCATCAATTAAAGGACGGATTTAAATGATGCAAGGAATATACCATATCACAGATGTGTGATAAATAAATTTTTGGTGTTGATGGATCACCAGAATGCCAAAGAAAACGACACACATAAAATGAAACTGAGAGTAGCTGTAAGGGTGAAGGTTTCTGGCAGAGACTCAACAAAATTAGAACTTTCAAAGAAGTAATTACAATGCCAAACGGATCAATAGAAACTCATTTAAAATTATTCAAAAGAGTTTATTTGAGAAAAAAAAAATCTAAAACTTTAATCAAGACTTTGACATCTAAAATTTTCAAGAAGTTGCAAAAGTGCGTGATTTTCTCTTTCAGTTAAGAAATGTGTTGCATTTTGTTATGGGAAATTAGGCCAAACATAATAAAATACTAATGTTTTATCAAAATCAGCTGTGCATCCTGTTTTTAGTGCGATGTCACTTTGACAAACAGACACATTCACGCCCTTAGTAAATTGTCGGAAGCTTTTGCTCTGCCTAAATCGACAAAATTTGATCATATAATAAATTTTACCTCTTAATACGGAAGTTTTTATCTTTTGCTTAAAAAAAAATAACGCCACACCAATCACCCCTTGGAAGCTGTAATGTAAAAGCTTAAACATACGCACTCATACAAAAAGAAATGTTTATTGTTTTAATAAAAATAGTTTTACGAACTCATACTACACAAATTTAACCTACAATTTCACGAAAGGCACGCGCCAGAAAAATTCTGAACGCCAGCTCTCGCCAGTGGCTTCAATAGAATCTTCAGGTATCCATGACAACTATTAATAACAATAAGAGGAGTAAATAAAAAAACAATATCTGTCAACAAGAAGCGAAATCAAAAGATACTAAAACATCACAAAAATAATATGTACTCGCCTTTGAAGAATTCACATAAATGTTATGGATACGACAAAAGCCAGATCAAGAAATAAATATTTAATACAATTCCACTTGCATCTACGGCTGGCAAGTGCACACACACACACACACACACATATATATATATATATATATATATATATATATATATATGTATGTATGTATGTATGTATATATATTATATAATGATATTTCGCTTGTTGGTGTTGTTGCTTAGGAGTTAAAAACAAACAGAAGGATAGAAAAAATGGTTAAATAAATGGTTAAAAAATTAATTTAACATTTGACTAGAGTGTCAGAATCACATGGCGGCAGCACGTTTGAAAATCGAAACCAATGAAAATGTAACAATCTTGAGATTGGCACAGTTCTTCAGTTAAAATGTTAAATTTTTCAATGCCTCAGTAAACATTTTTCAAAAATATCGGATACACCTGCAGCCGAATGTAAAATTAATGATATTGATTTTGGTACTTATTAAAATTCCTATTTATTGCAGCAGACAAATAATATACTTTCTAGTGCTGGATTTCAACAATATTGCCATCTATCCAAAAATATTTTCCAGGTTGATAAATTGCAAATTTCATTTCTTCTGAGTTTTCAAAAAGCGTACTTCTCGCAAGCAAAAATTTCACAGATGCTTTTGTAAAATCGTACAAAGACTGATTTAAATACCTCTTTATCGGTTTTGGTTTTCTAATTTTAAAAACGGTAATTGGTTTAAAAGTAAAAATTTAGTTGGAAACTTAATTACTGATTCGATTTGTTAAATTGGATCTAAATATCTCCGTAATATATTCTATATTTGAATAATCTTGAGCTTGAGTTTCACCTTAAAAAAGTTTATTTAATACAATCGAGTGTCAATAACCCAACTAAAATACACCAATGTACCCATTATCTGATGAGATTTTTCAGACCGGTGCAAAGGTGCCTATAAGTTGTCAATATTCTAGCAGCTCTTTGAAAAAGCTGCCCATAGTGATGAATAGTAATATTTTAGTTACATATTTATTTTTATTTCAAATTTTTTGGCTATTATTTCTGATATCTGGTTGTGAAGGTTTTCTTAACTGGTTTGTCTGTGTATATTATAAACAATGGATAAATATGATTTCGTGTGCAAAGTACCGTCCACTTCTATCATCTATTGGCGAAAATCGAACTTCGTCTGGGACTTGGAATTTCATGTAGAAGAAGAATTTTCAAACTCCGTTCATAAACATGCAGGAGACCACATGTATAGCTCCGTCCTATCTGTTGTTATTATCATTCTTTGTGCAGGATGTCCGTTGTAGTGCATATGTACAGCACTGTAAATAAATTTAGTGCCATTCAATATATTTTTATCTCCTTTAATTGCATTATATTTTATATTTGTCTTCTTATTTTTAATTTAACAAAACTATTTGTAAACATCAACATGACGCACAGAGTTCATTAGTCGCATTATCAATGAGTATAAGTAACTATCAAAATTTTAACATTGTTTTTATTAATTCCCTAATTCTCGATAATACGTTTATATGTTTCTCATAATTCGCAACACACATATAAAGGGTGGTCCAACCATAAACCAATGTTAATTGTGAGTCACACCTTAACGTCAAGTTTTATGCCCAACTTAATTTGACATTTCTTTGTTTCAATATTTGACAAATTTAAAAATGGAGAGGTACACATTAAAGCAACGCGTTAAGATTGTTGAAGCATTTTACCTAAATGGGCGTTCAAATTAAAATGCATTTCATGCACGGAAATCATTGCTGTTGTTCGAGATTGAGTGGCAGAAAAGCCGTCAACCTCGACTCGTCGTCGGGCCCAACAATTTTATAACTTACGAACATCACCGATTCGAATTTTTAGTAAAGATTTGCGTTTACACGCTTACAAGGTTCAATTGACTCAAGAGTTGAAGCATAATGACCATTTCAAGCGTCGTCAATACGCCGAATGGTTGGTTAAACAGAGAGAGGCATACTTTCATCTCAGTGGATTCGTTTACAAGCAGAATTGCCGCATTTGGGTTGTTTACGGGCTGGGGGTTTCATCGGTCAGTCTTTTTCGAAAATGAGGTCGCCAAACACTTACCGTGAATGGTGTTCGCTATCGCGAGATGATAATGGACTTCTTTTGGCCACAAATGAAGGATACGCACCTGGACGATATATAGCTCCAACAGGATGGTGCAACTCGCTACACAGCCAACGAACCAATGGCTCTTTTGCGGGAGAAACTCAATGGCCGTGTTATCTCACGTCGCGGCGATGTTAATTGGCCGCCACTATCATATGATTTTACATCGTTGGACTTCCTTCTTTGGGGATACCTAAAAGCAAAATGTACGTCAATAATCCAGGAACAATTCAAAAGCTAAAGGATGAGATAATTCGGCACATTAACGACATTGAACCTCAATTATGTCTCATAGCCACTGAAAATATGGACCATCAGATAGATTTGTACCACCGAAGCCGTGCCGAGCACTTGACCGATATTTTGTTTCACACTTTTTGTCATAGATCCTTCTATCACAATAAAAAATACTAAGATAATTGTCTGAAAACTTTTATTAAAATCGTGTGTTTTGGTTGAACCACATTTTATTATCGCATGACGACCCTGAGAGTTAATTTTGAGATTCTGCCATTCTTCGAGAAGTAAATTCCTCAAAATAATAATATATAAATAAAATTTTAGCCCATACTTATATTTTTGTGATATTCTTCCGACGGGGTTTGTTTGAATTTGGAACGATTTTCCGTCATCCCACGTCAAATTTGGTTTATGAACAGACCGGTTTCGGCTTTGTGCCATCTTCAGTGTTCTCGAATACTAAATCGTTTTTCTCGCTGTACGTTGTCTTTTGTATGGTTCGTTTTTCTTTCTTTGCCCCTTTGTGTTTCTCTCTCTCGTCCTTGTATGTCTATGTGTCTCCCATTCTCTCCCTCTCTCTACCTGCTACCTGTTCCTCTCATTTTTCTATATACCATGTCTGTGCTCCCTGCCTTTATAGCGCGGCGATTATTTAATAGGTGTATTATCTGTATGCAGGTAGTAATCTATGATTGTGCGTTTTTGGATTGGCCTTTTGTCTTGTACATCTGTTGTTATATTGTTCGGTTCCGTTAAATTATTGTTCTCTTTTTTGTAAAAATATTTTAATGGTTCAAATATTATGTCCGAGGCAGTGTTTATTTGTTCATTTATTATTCTCCCGTCAAAAGTTTTCTGTTTGTATATTTCCATGTTTTCTAATACGTTCAACCGCCGTCCTTTATGCTGTATGTGTAACAGTTTAACCGTTTTTCTAATATGCGCTGGTGTACATTTTTTGTTGAATATGTGGTTCGCAAAATTTGATTCTGGTGTTGTTCCTGGTTCTCTCATTTTTTTGTTGTAGTCTCTCATATGTTCCCGAAATCTGGTTTTTATCTTTCGTCCCGTTTGTCCGATGTAACTGTGTTGGCATGTGCAAGTTAATTTGTATACTCCTTGTTTATCCAGGCAGTCTGTCTCGTTTGTGCTGTCTTGGAGTATTCTACCCAAATTGTTATTTGTTCGGAATGCTGTGTTAATGTTGTGCTTTCTAAAAAATTTAGCAAGTTTGTATGTTGATGTGCCCATATATGTTAAAGTAGCCCAAGCTTTTTTCTCCTGCTCCTGTTCTTTGTTCCGTTCCCCACTTGTTTTGATATCTCTTCTGATTTTGTCTACCAATTTTTTCCTATACCCGTTGTTTTCCGCTATGCTATAAATTATTTTCAACTCCTTTCCATATGCCTCCCGCGTTAGTGGTATTCGTTCAAGTCTCGTTACTAATTGTCTAATTGCCGCGTTTTTGTGTTGTTGAGGATGGTTTGATGAATTGTGTATTATTGTGTCTGTAGCAGTTGGTTTCCTGTATATTTCGTATTCGATCCTATTTAAGCTCTTGTTTGCCCGAATTGTTAAGTCTAGATAATTTATGCTATTGCCTTCTTCCACTTCCATTGTGAATTTTATGTTTTTGTGTTGTTTGTTCAGTAGATCCAGAATTTGTTCCTCTTTATTTCCTTCCAGTATACATATAATATCATCTACGTATCTCGCATAGAATGTAACCCCGAAATTGGTTTTTGGGTTCTCGACATATTTCTCTTCTAAATTTTGCATAAATATTTCCATTAGGATTGCTGATGTTGGATTACCCATTCCTAGTCCATTGGTTTGTCTATATATGTTATTGTTGAATTTGAAATAATTTTGCTCCAATGTGGCTTTTAGCGTATTTGCGAGTTGCATTGAAAACTCTACGTCTTTTGTTTTGTTGAGCAGTGTTTTATGTACAATGTTTATTGTCTCTGTTGTTGGAATTGATGGATACAAGTCTTTTATATCAAATGAGACTAACCTAGTCTTTTCTGTTATATCCACGTTCTGTAGCCTATTAACTAATTCCGTGGTGTTGGCTATTGTGTGTTTGTTTTCTAGGTCCAAGTTGTCTTTCAGTATTGTTTTTAGGTATTTCGATAGTTTGTAGCTCGGGGCCGATTTGTAATTACACCAATGAGACCCATAATTAATTACAAATCGGCCCCGAGCTACAAACTATCGAAATACCTAAAAACAATACTGAAAGACAACTTGGACCTAGAAAACAAACACACAATAGCCAACACCACGGAATTAGTTAATAGGCTACAGAACGTGGATATAACAGAAAAGACTAGGTTAGTCTCATTTGATATAAAAGACTTGTATCCATCAATTCCAACAACAGAGACAATAAACATTGTACATAAAACACTGCTCAACAAAACAAAAGACGTAGAGTTTTCAATGCAACTCGCAAATACGCTAAAAGCCACATTGGAGCAAAATTATTTCAAATTCAACAATAACATATATAGACAAACCAATGGACTAGGAATGGGTAATCCAACATCAGCAATCCTAATGGAAATATTTATGCAAAATTTAGAAGAGAAATATGTCGAGAACCCAAAAACCAATTTCGGGGTTACATTCTATGCGAGATACGTAGATGATATTATATGTATACTGGAAGGAAATAAAGAGGAACAAATTCTGGATCTACTGAACAAACAACACAAAAACATAAAATTCACAATGGAAGTGGAAGAAGGCAATAGCATAAATTATCTAGACTTAACAATTCGGGCAAACAAGAGCTTAAATAGGATCGAATACGAAATATACAGGAAACCAACTGCTACAGACACAATAATACACAATTCATCAAACCATCCTCAACAACACAAAAACGCGGCAATTAGACAATTAGTAACGAGACTTGAACGAATACCACTAACGCGGGAGGCATATGGAAAGGAGTTGAAAATAATTTATAGCATAGCGGAAAACAACGGGTATAGGAAAAAATTGGTAGACAAAATCAGAAGAGATATCAAAACAAGTGGGGAACGGAACAAAGAACAGGAGCAGGAGAAAAAAGCTTGGGCTACTTTAACATATATGGGCACATCAACATACAAACTTGCTAAATTTTTTAGAAAGCACAACATTAACACAGCATTCCGAACAAATAACAATTTGGGTAGAATACTCCAAGACAGCACAAACGAGACAGACTGCCTGGATAAACAAGGAGTATACAAATTAACTTGCACATGCCAACACAGTTACATCGGACAAACGGGACGAAAGATAAAAACCAGATTTCGGGAACATATGAGAGACTACAACAAAAAAATGAGAGAACCAGGAACAACACCAGAATCAAATTTTGCGAACCACATATTCAACAAAAAATGTACACCAGCGCATATTAGAAAAACGGTTAAACTGTTACACATACAGCATAAAGGACGGCGGTTGAACGTATTAGAAAACATGGAAATATACAAACAGAAAACTTTTGACGGGAGAATAATAAATGAACAAATAAACACTGCCTCGGACATAATATTTGAACCATTAAAATATTTTTACAAAAAAGAGAACAATAATTTAACGGAACCGAACAATATAACAACAGATGTACAAGACAAAAGGCCAATCCAAAAACGCACAATCATAGATTACTACCTGCATACAGATAATACACCTATTAAATAATCGCCGCGCTATAAAGGCAGGGAGCACAGACATGGTATATAGAAAAATGAGAGGAACAGGTAGCAGGTAGAGAGAGGGAGAGAATGGGAGACACATAGACATACATGGACGAGAGAGAGAAACACAAAGGGGCAAAGAAAGAAAAACGAACCATACAAAAGACAACGTACAGCGAGAAAAACGATTTAGTATTCGAGAACACTGAAGATGGCACAAAGCCGAAACCGGTCTGTTCATAAACCAAATTTGACGTGGGATGACGGAAAATCGTTCCAAATCCATACTTATATCTTTCAAATATTAATTCTATCAGTATTATAAAGTACAAAGCTCATAAGGTGAGTAGCCGGTGGGAATAAGTAGCTTGTAGGAAGGAGGTGGTGTCAAACGCAACAGCTCAGGAATATATTTCAAATCTCATAACAGCAGGTCAGAGTATTGACGGGGACAAGAATTATACAAAAACAACAATGGAAGATTTTAGTAGCAAAAATAGCTATGGTCCAAAGAAATAAGACACAAGAACCGAAGATTCGAAGCAGCTCGCTAATAGCTTCAAATAAGTATTAGCCAAATCATTCCGTAAGTACTCGTACATAATTTTCAAATTAGTTTCATAAATGATATATTTTATTGGTTTTTTCTGGCCTTCTGGAAGTTTTTGAATCTGGGATATGTTGGTACAGTTCCGCTTATTAATTATCATCTGGGATAAAAGTTCTTAGCCAAATCAATAAAAATATTTTAAATAAAAAAAGCAGAGGTTTTGTCAAATGAATAATAACATGTCTTACGTTTAAAATAAAAAATATGGGCATATAATCGCTGGCGATAACGGATCCCATTTTGTTGATAGTGCAAGGCAGGATTTTTTTCCATTGAAAATTACTAAAAGAGCGGAACAGCAATACCTCTCTAATCCAGTGCGTATGACGAGGACTATATATACCAACAGAATTGATACGTATTTCAGTGACACAACACGTTATAAGTATATCCCTTCTACTACTTATTTTTCATCATCATATTCGAAAATAAGGACTAAATTCCTCCATGTGAAGAGTAATTTAAGTTTAAATCGCAGGGACACAAGCCATTTTCTTCAACATTGAACATTTTTGGGTTAACAGAGCACTGTTAACCAATTAACATTCATATTAAACTTAATGAAATTTTAAATTCTAGGAAGTGGGAACAGATCAATATTATTGAAAGTAAAATAAAAGTAGTAACAAACGCAGACATCCTCCCGAGAATATAAGTGGTTTTTATGCAAAAATTATACTTCTCTTCACCGATGACAATATCGGAGTAGTCAATACCATTCTGAGATTTGATATTTGAAAAAATAAATAAATAAATAAAGAAATTCTAATGAAACCACGAAATTTAGTTGCCACGAACCACGAAAAAGTTGCGCTAATAGAGACAACAATGTGAACAATTTGTGAGCTGCAACAATCGAGCAGTTGCTTCGATCGAGTGTAACGTGGGCGAGGTTGTACTGTATGCACATATGCATGTGCATGCATAAGCACGCATGCATGTGTGTATGTTTAAAAAAAGAAAAAATTGTTACACAAAGTTGAGTTTGGAATGTACAAATATTTGAAAAGATTAATTTTGAAATCGGAAGTTGTTATTCGAAAGTGCACAACGCAATGAGCTTCGGACTCCGTAGGATTTTTCTAAATAAGCCATGCGGAGGAAACCACTGAAATAAAAGACGAAAATATAACAAACACCAAGCAGGTGTATAGACATCTCAGTTAAGTAACCATTCACAATAGCATTCAAAAATAAAAAGAGAGTAACAGCCAGCTGCTTGGTCACGCCCTACGCATGAAAGAGCAGCATCATTAATTATGCATGAGAGAGAGATAGAGTGACAAAATTACACGAGTGCTGTGAAGCAACCTGCTGTTCTCAATACAACAAAAGAAAAAGAGGTGATTGAAAAAGGAGATGACTTCTCTGTGACTCAATCACACAGTCTGACACATCCCCACCCGCATTCAAAGAGCCATCTTGTAAAAAATCAATGGAGTCGAGTTGGATGAATTTTTGTGTCTTCATAAATTCGTCTTTGTTACACTCACTTCAAACTGGCTTCACTTGATTCGGCTGCATGCGCCAGAAGACATTTTTGTCTGTGTGTGTGTGTGTGTGTGTTTTTTTTTGTAGACAGAATAAAAGTATTAAAAGGGAATAGTATCTATAGTTTATCCAAAATACATAAAAAATGATTTTCGCGTATTTCCGATTATCAAGATACGGAGACTGCATAAACGGGGTGGGTTTGTTGTATGTATTGCGTTCTGTGCCAAGAGAAGAAGAGTGGGCGCTTTTTGGACACAAGTTTTTATCTGTCTATTTGGTATAATTCGCAATACAATTGAATTTATTTTGCGTTTGCCTGCTTTGTAAACTATTGAGTGATACCAGCGTTTCGACACTTTTTAGCCTGTTTCATTGTCAAATACGAAACGTCTGCACTGCGAGCATAACGCGCGGTTTAACAACACGACAAAGCACGCATACCTTTACAAATTCAAACCAAAAAAGAAAACACAAGTCACTAAACCGGAAGTGCCAAATTTGTTATAATAAAACTTTAGTCCCTAGGGCAAAAATAAACAAATAATTATATGTATGTATATTAACAACAACCACGAGAAGAAATTCGATTGAATAAGTATACGAAAGAAAAAATCAATAATTATTACATAAATATTCCATTCAATATTTCTAACAAAAATACCTGTTTGCTTAAATCTGAGTGTAAAATAGCAATTAGAAATCAATTCGTTACGAAAATTTTTAAATACTGTGAACAATTCACAAAACTTGTGAATGCGATTTGTCAATATTTTCCGGTTTTCATAATTTAATACCAATACTGTTTATCCAGGAGCATGTGTGTGTTTTTATGAGTGTACGTGGCAGTGTATGCTCGACAGCAATATCAACTTTGCTGGTTTCATCTTGTTCGTTGATACCTTCAATGGAAATAAAAGTCATCTATTTAATGACTCTCTTTATGGCAATTCAATTGCCGTTTGCGCCATAAAACCAGAACATTTCATTTAATTAATACTTTCTTTGAGTTCTTTTATGGATCTTTTCAAATGTGGCTTAAACGGTCATCAATGCAGAGGTAAGTTTATGTGACCCCAAGGCAACTTTAACTATGTAAAAAAAAGTCGATGAACATATTTAGCTTTGTTCATGTGTATATGTAAATATGTACATATATAGGCACATTTCTACATAAATATTGTGTGTGCATGATTCCCATTACATTATCTTATGAGAAATAAAGCGAAGACAATAAAATATCGTGAGGAATATGTTTCAATGGGTTCATATATAAAAATCTAATATCAAAGTATACCGATGATTTTGAAAAATTGTGAAATTCGATTTTAAAGATGTGAAAAAAAATAAAAATCTCACCGAATTACAGTCACCTTTATGACAGTAATACTAATAATAATCATAATAATAGTAGTACTAATAATAATTATAATAATAATAATATAATAACAGTAATAATAATAGTAATAATAATTTTTTTATTTATTAACGAAAACCTTGCTAAGCCGTGATGGCTTGTCTGCAAATTAATATTAATACAAAATGTTATAAGAAATTTTAGCATAGTATACTAAAATTTTCTTAAATATTGAAATTTCGAAAAGTCAATTTACTAAGAATAAAATAAAATAAAATGAAATTTAAAATGAAATTTTCATTTCTCCTGTGACTTTAATGTTGATTCAAGAATTGAGTTTTAAGAGTCTAAATTGACTGTTCAAGTAGTCGTTATTCGCAAATGCAACCTTATAACTCCCTTCTACGTTTCTTCTAGTTGGGTGTTGGTGGTCAATTGGTCGTAGAAATCTTCTATCATTATAGAATTCAATTGCTAATGTAGTTTTGTATATAAATTTTATATTCAACACTCGGCAATCTGAAGCTAGATTGTTATGTCGATAGAGTGTGGTTGTAGTCTGCTGTTATGATAACAATATTAATAATAATAATAATAATAATAATAATAATAATAATAATAATAATAATAATAATAATAATAATAATAATAATAATAATAATAATAATAATAATAATAATAATAATAATAATAATAATAATAATAATAATAACAATAAAATTAACAAAATAATAGATGGAAATTACATTATATCAAACCAACTTTGAAAAAAAGTGCTTTCGCTGAACTGATAATGGCAGAATTGCGGGTTCACTACTAAAAAATTAGTTCGAAAACTTGAAATACACAGGAAACATTTTACTTTGTTATATAATAAATTATATAAATAAATTCGAATTAAATTATTGCATTGGGAATAAGATTTCGGATTCTTTTTGCAAAGTTTTACAGGTAATCCAGAGTTTTGTAGCATTTGACTTTTTATATGAATGAATCTGCCATATAGAAGTTATGATATATTACATATTAGAAAATAGGAGCCCTTCTATATTATAGTAATAATTTTTATTACTATTATTATTATTATTGTTTTTATTTTTATTGTTATTATTGTAGTTATAAAATGAGAAACAATTCTTTATTTAGAAATACTAATTTAGGATCTTGGATTAGAGTTACACGTCACCAGATTTACGTCTTGAGTTTCAATACAGTCGAACTCACATAAGCGAACGCCGTTTAACGCAAAAAATCCCTCAGTTAAAAAGAAAATTTCTTGATTTTGTTTAAAAGAAACACACTTTGTTTGTAAAATTGCAAAATCATATGAAACAAACATCGTTCCAAATTAAGGCCATTTGTCAAAATTTTAGTGCATAGAGGATAGACCGATAGAATGTTTGCGATTTTGGGATCAAATATTCCTTAAGAAAAAACAAATTTTTATTTCTCCCTTAGAGTATTCGGAATGGAATCTGTGGGAACAATTCTCAAAATCCAATCAACCATGTGTTTCAAATTTTTTCTACAAATCTTAATAAAATTAAGGAAATTATGAATCTAGTTAATTAAAGAAGAAAGATTTTTTGAATGTATTCATAAACAGGATAATACAAAATATACTTTTTCGAAAATAGGTTGACTTAAATATATTACAGGAATAAGTAGTCATATTACTACGACTTCTTAGATATTCTATGACAACTAATTACAATTATTAATTGTTTGCCTGCAAATCATTTATTTATCTAAAAATTTTTAATGGCATAATTTCCTTAAGCTTTCTAAAGATATTGTGTAATGGTACTTTCTCTTCCGAAAAAAGTATAAAACTGTGTTTGTCTATTTACAAAAAAAAAAAAAAAAAAAAAAAAAATAGTTTATCGAAGAAGTCCCATACAGTTGAGTTTGTAACAAATTTGCGTCATCTTACGTCAAATTTAGTTTGTAAACAGACCGCTTTAGGCTATTTCCCATCTTCAGTGATATTTCTCTTACTTAATCCCAAACATTCAGAATTTAAACAAACCCGATCGGAAAAACGTACAATATTTATACAGTTGAGATTCAGTGACTATATGCTGTCATTTTTGCCACATAATTATCTGATATGCATCGATGGAAGCATATTACTCCAGTGTACTCATTCTCACTCTAGCTGTCGAGTTGTCATCTTAGATTAAATTTTCTGGAAATTCCCAAGTCAAATGCGATCGGAGGGCTTTTCCCATCTGGACGAACGTCTGATATAATATCCGTTGGCTTATGGAATTTTGTACGAAATTCATTGTTTGTCAAATGAACTTTTCAATTACGGGAGCCCTCTTCTTTCTACCGTTTGAATAAATTTTCTTGACCATAGATTTGATAATTACATGAACATTTAAGTTAAACAATACGATTTGCGTCAATTGTATGCACTTGATGCTCACATGAGCATTTTTATATAAATGCACACTCAAAAAATAAATATTATGTAAAGTTCTCGGATTTGAGTTGTTGTATGTATAATAATTAACTATTTCGTAAAAAACTTCTGTAAAACGAATTAATTAAAATATTAAAAAAATTTCCTTATGCGTTAAAGTGTTGCTGCCCTCCTGCAGACAAATGTTCTTATCATTGTATAAATTGTTTTTAAAATAAAAGTTCGAACGAAACTCTCGTTCGCATTTAGTTGGACTGGCCCTGTACGAGAATCCTCATGTATTAGCAAAACTTCCTTGATCAAGTATGACAATGTTATGCCAGTGTTGTCATTGTCATCTACGAACATTTAACAGCATCATTATTTACATAGGTTTGCAATTCTTCAGTTTCATTTCACCCTTTCCTTTAATTACGATACCAAATTTCCTTTCGATGCAAATCACAGCTTGCGAAACATTGAAAATAAAATATATATTGATGTAAAAAGTTAAAGTAATAAGTAATTATAATGCATATACATAAGATCCTTAGCAAGTAGATAATTTTTTTCTTTACAATTCCAGGTCCAGCTCTTTAATAATCCTCCACAACACTGAAACATGAAAGTTATTAAATAATACGTATACGAAACAACTGTGATAACGAAAAAGAGAGGGGACAATTGTGGAACATTATTTAAGTTAATGAATATTTCATTTTGAATCAAGGACACTGATCAAACGGCAAACTGTCGACTTTATCGATTAGAAATTTTTCGGCAAACATGCTGAATAATTTGGGGGCCAATGTCTTGGGTGAGTGGTAACAACTTCTTAATTCCCACAAATATTTACTTTTATCATTTCAGAAGTCAATAGCGACAAATTAATACACAAACACATTTTAATCATTAAACAATTATATGGTTACAGTAAATTAATGTTAATCATTGAATAATTTTTTACTTCCATTTTAACTTTTTAAACACAATAATTAAACTAATTTCTTAAATATACTTCCGATTTGCAATTGTCTACTACAGACACTCAATAATTATGAATTAAAGAAAGGAAAAGTATTTAATTTGCGATAATAATCACAATCAGTGCTAAACGATTGAATGTATTCACTGCATGACGGGTGGAATGTCATGAGTGATAATTGTGGGAAAGACCGATTGAACGAAATAATACTGGAGATGCGATGAAAGCGAAATGTAATTTTATGTAAAACTGACAACTATTTAAATTATTTTTGTATTTGCCACAACTTACAAAAAAGAAAATCAAATAATGGCCATGTTCTATTGCATTTCGGCAGCTTCAATTTTAAGAAATAGAGATCACAATCTTACACATACATCGCTTTACAATTTGCAAGTGCGTCTGGATTTGTCTGTGTATCTGTGTGGGGATGTATGCGAATGTTAATGATGCTCCGATAGTGATAATTGTTATAATTGCTCTTTTAAATAATTTGTTTATTGTAGTCATAATGGTAATGATTTATATAATACATAATTATTAAAGTAGTTTACATTGATTTTTACACCCAAATAGCAAACGGACGAACATACATATGACGAATGGACAAATATTTACATGTGAACATATTTTTGATAATTATGTATTCTCACCACATTATTAACAATATATTTAAAGCACTTTCGTTTTTTAACTTTATTATTATTTTTTATGCTTTTTTTACTTCCCAACTTTGGGCAGGTCGAAAGTGTGGCACTTCAGCTGTTTTATTTTTGCAACATGCAGAATTTTCTGCATGTGCGTGTGTGTATCTACAATCGCACTTTATTGCAAATTTTATACATTATTTATATTCTGCTTCATGCAGCCATTTCGTTTTACTAGTAATTAATTATTTTAATTTAATCGATTATTAATTTATGGCATTTTTTCTACTTGCCAATAGCTTTGCACCAATACAACAACTAGAGTGCACGTGTGAATGCTGTTGCACTTTCATTTATTCTCACTTACACGTATAAAAAATGTTTTACAATTGCAATGAATTGTTGAAGATAAAAGAGGGACTGAGGATCATGAATATACTTTTGGTGCATTTTTTTCTCTCTTATAGTAATAAATCGGAAAATGACTATTTATTAATATCTGCTTAATATACATAATTTTTTAAGTGCAGTAGTTTGAGCCTGGGTCAAGTGTGAACAAATATTTCATCGCGCGAGTTGTGTACAGCGGAGACTTATTTGATGTTGCTAGTCCACTTCTTCTGAGACTGTGCCTTAATGAAGGTCAACTTATTTCAATTTTTACGTGTTTTTAAATAAGGCTCACTTAACGTAACTATTTAATATAAATTGGGGCAGTTGCGAAAATCGGAGACCGGGCCGCCAATTTGTTTTGCACAGGCATATTTACGAAATATTCCCTTCTTACTCTAGATGCATGTCAGACCTAGTTATGGACTTATTGCAACTTAGAATAAATTTTTATGTTATAGAGAAGTTATGTTTTTTAGCTAGAATTTTTTGTTTTTGGAATAATTTAATTTGTATTATATAAATAATGATTCGTTTGGCGTAAACATATGAGGTTGAATAGTTTCAAACTGCTTGAAGTCCACTGACAGTGAAAGGTGGGCATGTGAACAACTAAAGGTTCAACAAACAAAATTTAAAAGTTTAAACATATTTTTTTATGTACAATACCGATATATTTCGATATTAAGTATTTAAAGATAAAATATATTTGTTATAATAGATTAACTATAAAAAATTGTTGTAGGCTTAAAAAGTAGTTTAGTTTTTGAACACTTTAAGGATAAAACTTTTGCAAGAAATTGTGCTCAAAACACTAAAGATTATACTTGCCACTTTGTAGTTTATGCGGTACAAAAGCAATTAAAAAAATCATGATTTTCTATTTTTTTCTTATAAGCTTTTCTACGAAAAAAAATAGATAAAAAGAATATTTATTGGAATAAATAGAGTTTAACATTGTATATATGGTACATCACAAACAAATGCTTTTAAATTTATATACTTTTATGGGGGTTTTGGTGCATTTTGATTCCATTGTAAAATTTAGTTATATAATTCATTTAAATTAGGGTGCAACATGAATCTCTATAAGTTGGATTAAAAGTGATATTTGATATAAAAAATTATTTTTTCAACACATAATCTTAATACAGGTTTCAAATTAATAAAAAAACCTGATGAAGATTCAATTTTGGAAGGAAGTTATGACAATTGAGTGTTTTTTCCTAAGTTGCACTAACAGATTAATAATGAGAACAATTCGTGAGGTGATAGAATCAATGAGTTGTGTTGCTCGAGTGTTGAGTTGTGGACAGGTTGTACTCCAATTAAATTTAATGTAATAAACTTTTGTGTTCTACTTTTGCAAAATTCAGCTTTTTCCAATACGTAATTGGACTTTGTACGGAAATACTGCGAATTATTATATTTATTTATAATTTTATAAAAAATTCAAGGACTTGTTGACGTCTTCATTAAAACTGATCATCACCATGAAATTATTTTCATACTATTTTATTAACATAAAAGCTTGGAATTCAAGAAATTAATAAATAATTACAAAACTAGGTTAGGTTAGGTTGATTGGAGAGGTGTGATAGCCCATGTCATACGACATACATTTAAGCCAGTGAAGGCTTGTTGTGCGATCCCTTTAATTATCAAACAAAAACTACTGAAAACTTCGCACTACGAGTCTAGTACACTACCTACTAGTTTACGAAGGCCAGTTCGTTTCCACTAAGTGTGAAAAATAAAAAAAAACATTGGCTGATAGTTTTATACAGCTGCCACTACATAAGAAACTAAAAAGAAGTGCGAAGAAAATAAGAAAACAAACAAGATGGTTGCAAGTTCTGTTATTTTTTACATTATCAGAATTAACAATTTTTCCTTGCAATTAAATTAATTTGCAACATTAGAAACTGAGGCACTTTTTATGAATTTAGCCACAAGGATATTTGTATAAAATATATGGAATTGTTGATATTCAAATAAATTTCTCCATATAGTTCACTATTATTTGATAAATATCTGTATACAGAAATACATAGAAAAATCTGTAATCTAAGCTAAATTTTGCAGTTTTCGTCAGCAAGGATTGTGAAACGAGATTGTACTTGTGCGAAACTATTTTCACAATTTACTGATGTTCGCTTTGATTAATCTGTTTTGCTTATACTCGTAATATCCTTTCAAAGAATTCTTGGTTTACTCCATACGATTTTGATTTGGATAACTTTTCACATTCTATCGATATTAGTTGAGGTCTACAGCTTTAAAAACTTGCTCTGAGCTTTCAAATTAAATTTTGTTGAGCTCAAATGTTATAAAAATGGGTGCTGATCCATCAGTCCAGGAATAATTCATGAGCGATATCATTCCAAACTATTCATTTTAATATATATTAAAATTTTTTCCAAGTTTTCTTTCATGAATATGCAGAAAATTTGCTAATTCCTTGTTAAAGTGCGCAAATGAAATTTCCCAAAATTTCATATAAAAAAATTTAAATGTTCGTAAATATTGCTCTTTTTTGTATAAATCAAAAAGTCATTAGCTGCAGAGAGTATTAAAAAATATGAACTGCATTTGACTACTGCACTAAAGCAAAAAAAAAAAAAAAAACTGAAATAAAACAAAACAAATACACATTTAGCTTATTCGCGGCTTAGTAGTGGTGGACCACTGAAACCAGAAATTTAGTTGGAAATTTGAAAAACGTTTGCTAAAGACAAAACCACAAATTACTTATGGACAATAAACATAGGAATGAAACACAAACATCCATTTTTATGTGTGCAATTTAAATCTGGTTGCCAGCAACAACGCACTCACACACACACACACACACACAAGATCGCACACCCGCTTATCCTTAGCATTAGGAGGCCCATATTTACCTTGATATTTTTTTTGGAGTGAAAGCATACAAGGAGAAATCATGATTGATACATTTAGAAAAGCAAACTATCATTAATATTGTTATGGTCAACAAGTCCATTAGAAATGCTCTCAATCATATTTTGATGTTTGTGAGAACTATGGCAGTTATCCGGGGAAACATATCACTATCTTCCTTAGAATAACCTCTTTTATTTTCTTATTTTAGTATAAAATACAATAAGATAAAATCATCAAAATGCTAAAAGTAAAAATTAGTTGTTCACTTTCTTAATCAGGATGGTATTGCTGTCTCAATTATACATTGTTGGAATGAACACAATATGATCATAATTATCATTTATCAATCATATTTTTTCAACTCAATGTCATTATTAAATAAATTTAAGACTTAAAAGATTACGCAACAAGTTACTTGCAACTCAGTATTTTAATACGTTGCGTCTATTCTCTGAAGAACTCCATTGGAAAATATCTACGCAATAACATTTTTCCTTTGAAAAGTAAGGGGAAGCTTAATGCAAAATCACACATAAATATACATTATACTCGTACGTATATGCGTCCGGCGATTAATGAATTAAAACTTGAGTAAATCGTTAATTTATACCTGGAAGTTTTAGGCGATGTTGCTAAAACGAGAAATATATATTTTTTTTGGAAAAATAAACGAATCCTTAAATTAAATCGCAACACTACCAAATCACTCTCATTTGAACATCTGTATGCGTAAATGTGTTCCTGTATATGAATTTAACCGCATACGTGTGTGTGTGTGTGCGTGTAGATTATATTTAGCGAATTTTGGTAACAAAATAAGTCGTATTGAGAATGTATGGAAACTTTGCCAGGAATAAAACAAGATATAGGGATATTCGCATTTAGAAAATTACAATGACTGTAGACGTAGACAATAAATTTGAATACAAAAGTCGTTCTATTCCACACGTACATGTACGTACATGTTCTCATACGAAGCCATAACCGCAATAAATAATAGTACGCGTACAATTACAATCCAATTTCGGCGAACAAATTTGCAATTACGCAAATAAAACGTACGTACATGCAAATGAACGTGGAATTTTTAGCAACAATTTGAATCACAACTGCGTTTCTATTGAATTTTGCTTTATTTTACTTTTTTGTTTTTACAAAGTTACTTTCCTGCCTGCCCATCCACCCGCCTGTAATGGTCGGTGCCATTAAAAGAATGTACTGCGGAACAGTGTAACGTAACATTAAATTACAAATGCAATCGTTAAATTAATTTAATTAATCCCTGCGAAAGCCTCGCTGACATAATATAAAAGTTTTTAAGCCCCAAAATGTTAACTGTAAACAAATAGATGTTTTCCATAAACTCCATTAATTTGTCTGTCTCTGCCACCGCTTATAGTCTGCTGTTGGAATCTGTTTCTGTAGATGTGGCAGCAATAGAGAAATATAAATTATTTAAAGCCTCACGTTGCCTTCGTTTAGTGCCAACATCAAAATTAGAACTTGTAATATTTTTGGCACACAGTACATTGTTTTTTTCATAGTTACAACTATTAAGCCTTTTTGAAATTGTAAATTGTTTGATAATTGCCAGAAAAAAACAAAATCTCACTGCTGCAAAACTACACTTTTATGCAAAAACTGGCTGCCTCATTCTTCCAGTGTGAAGAAAAACTAAATGGCCTTAAAAGTATAATGAAAATATGTAAATTTCTTGCTTTTTTTGCAAACTGCTTACTTTATGCCGGCAAACGTTAAAAGGATTATAAAATTTATTATTGTACTCTTATGCAGGTAAAATGGATTATTTTATATATAATTTTAAGAAGAGAAATAAAAACTGCGACTAACTTATTAATATTGGCTAATACGAATTTCCAAAGTCACTGCATCCAGGTTTTTGAAAGATAATAATACAAATCACCTAAAAAATAAATACTTAAAAAATTACTTTCAGGATAAAAAATCGATATGGTACGGTATGGTTGGTTGCGTTCTAAATAAAATTCAAACAAAAATTTAACTTTGACGGTAAAACCATTTACTGCGAATAAGTTAAGGAAGTTGATTTGCGTCTTGACGGGAAACATCTTCACCAGATTGGCGGTGTGGAGGACAACTAAAACAGATGAACACTTTCTTTACCATTGCCCAGATTTCGTGTAGGCTAAGTCCCGATTTTGTGCTGATGTCACCTTATCAGACATAACCACCTTTAGGATACTGACTGGAGAAAATTTGGAGACTACCTTCATCGCCCGGGTTCCAAATGAGAGCTCATAACGAGCCCCTATTGGCCTATGTGTATGGCTTTTGGACATGGGATGAGTCTTATCCTCACTTCAACCTAACCTTAATTTGTAAAAATAAAATTAAATTTTGAGCAAACGTTTGTTTAAAAATTTTCAAAATTAGCAAATTTTGAAAAATGTTCCTAAAATTTTTACAGTTCTATAGAAGTATATATATCGGAAAAAATTGTATCCAAAGAAAGAAAAAGGTCTGAACAAGGAATTGTGATATGGAAGTAGTGCAAATTAGCGTCATTTAATTACAAGAGTGATTTAATTCGCCGAATCGGAAACATTCTTCAGTCGATTGCAGTAAAGTGGAAATCGAAACCACAGTATATGCCCTGATAGGCTGGTGCATTACCGACTTCCTTACCTGTTGGGAGAAGTACGTATTTTACTCTTCTTTCTATGAAATGTTCACTATTTATCAAGAAAATTTTAAGAAAGATCCAGTTTATTTCTTGAAATTAATGAAACATAGTACACCCACTAAAAAAGAACTTTCAAAAAAGTATCAACAGCTGATCTGGAAAGCATTCACATCAGCTTTTAACGCAGATTTGTCTTTGCTGGATTTTCTAATGAGAATACGAGAAGTTTCTATTTAACTTCGCAAAACTTTTTGATACTCTGGCAGTAAGGGAAAATTATTTCTTGAAACGACACCTAGTTTGGCTTATTTGGAATTAGAAAAAATGGTCGAAATCAAAAGGAAATAAAAATTGAGACATATCAACGAATATTGCGATTTAACACTTTAAATTGCATAATACAGATATATAATATCGGGTTAATATTTTATCAAGTTCCCTTGATACTGGCTGTTATAATTGAAAAGTTGTGCTTCTTTAACAATATCACTCCGATAACATTTCACATTTGCTGTACTTTCGACTCCCATATGAGCTTATGAATATTCGTCAAAAAATATCATGTCCATATATTCTGAAGGGAACGAACAAACAAATAAAAAAGTCCGCGTTAAGTTAAATTCTCACACCTAACACCACACCTTTAATTTGTTACTCACGATCTCAAAGAACAACAGACAAAATTATTCATAATAAAGTATAGAAACGCGGTGTAAAAGTAAATCATTGAACGAACAAATAGTCAATTGATCTACAGTAACAACAGTTTTGCAACAAATAGTGAAACTGGCGACAAAAGCGTAAAAGCTCTTGACTTTGCAAGGTGGGCTGCAACTCGTACTCGTAGCACAACAATTGGACTCATACATACGCAATGAAATTTCCTTGTATTACAAGCACAAATTCCCCACTGTAAAGAAAGACCATTTTATAAAAAATTTACCTGAAATCGGCTCAAATGATTAAAATCTAATTTTTATAACATTTTTATTACGTTTGCCTTTGTTCGGAAATAATAATGTGTAATAGAAATAAATTAATTCCAAATTGTCTGTTTGTAAACTTATTAATCTTCAACGTGCAACTCAATTCAATAAAATCCCATCGATAAGGCAAAGCAGTTATTGTGAAGTAAAATATAAAAACGCTAATTAACAGTAGCCAAACTTGGTGTACGTGTAGAAATTAGCACTTGTCTGGTAACTGAACTCCGTAAGAGGCGCGTTGGAAACATGTCTCATATATGAACGTCTTCTCTCCACATGATGTTGGAATGCTTTCAGGCATGTTTGTGTATTTTCAACGATTACATCACAACTTGCACTGAGTTAAATTCTTTTGTTTTTATATTTTGACTTAAAAACTCAACGAACGCAAACAAAATATTGTCCCGGTAGATAATCAATGTTGTCGATGGTAGTAAATTTATTTTTGTTTTTCTTGACTAGTCGGTAGAGATTGGAAAAATCATATTTGGTGGATCTTTAGGCACAGGTCCAGAAGAGCACCATTGTGCGGAAGATTAAATTCACGCCCACAAGCAAACATATTCTATTAAAAATATTATATTCTAAGTTAGTCGTAACATTTGATGAAATTTAATGGATACAAATATTGTTTGGCACCATATGAATCCTTCTTTTATGGAAGTTTACTGATGGAATTTATCAAACGATGATGCAATCAAATGAAAAACCCTTTAGGAAAAGGACGAAAAATCCACTATTCAACTTATTGGTGAGGATTTTTAAATTGGTAAAATATAATTACCTGATACTTAAGATAGTGTAGGAAATGTAATCTTGTAAAATTTTTAATTTTTATGAAGTGTTATTTATGTTTCATAAAACTGAGGTTTTCACTATTGCCACGATCAAATGATTTTACCCCATAATTAAGAACGTAATAAAAAAATTTTATTCATCGTAAACATTAATTACTAACAAAAGAATTAATGAAATAAAAAGCAGAGCAGGAAAACTATACTCGTAGATAATCTACTTACGTTTCAACGGAAAAAGTGATTATATATGTTTATAAATAAATTTTGTTTGCTGCTTTTGAATCATTCCATAAGCTTTCGTTATATCAAAGTTTTTGAGAGTTTTACAATTTTTCATAATTTATTTTTTCTGCCCTCATTTTTGGTGATATTTAGGCAATTTTAAGTCCCCTAAAGGGCCCGTCGCTGATTTTTTAAAAGAACTTTGCCTGCTTATTTTCATTGATATAAGTATTATTTTATTTTATATGAATTTTTCCTTTTAATTTGGCAAAACAAAAAATTAATATTTTATTTACAAAATGGTTTATAATATTAATTGCTAACTTTATAACACATATGATAGCGTATGGTATGCTATACCTGCGTATCACTAGTGGAAATGCAAACTGAAATCATATCGGAAATAACTTGTTTATTGTTTTTAGAGGTCCTCTAGTTTGAGGTTTTTAAATAAACATACGAGGTTCAACGAATTTCAAACATCATGGCTGAAGGTCTACTGATGAATGATATGCGAGAATATACACTAGCTTTACTCATCACAAATATAAAATTTGTGGAGCTAATTTACGTTGTAGCTCTTGCCTTTGGAGTAGATCACATGAGAATTATAAGAAGGAATCTTTTATGTTTGCATTAATATTTTCAACACTTTTTCGTTATGATCTTCAAAGGCAAAGCCGAACTATCGATTAACAACATCCGTTAACAATTTTTAAAACACTTTAAGTGTTTCTTTTATTGCCATATAACCTACACAACTGGACCCGTCATAAACAGTAGTCAATATTCGACAGACGGAACAACAAACTGCCATAAACTACATAAACTAACAAGTTCAATTCAACGTTTTGTTGTTTTTACTGTCGGTAGATGCCTTGTAAAAGGTAAAATGGTATTGTATGTAATTGGTAATAAAAACATTTTTAAAAAAGTCTCTAAATAAAAAATTAAATAAGTGTTTCGCAGGTAATAAAAAATCGATAGCCGAATGGAAATTTCCGACCACCAAGAAATTTCTACGAGTACCAGCATTATGAGTGGCAGGAAATCCGGAAATATAGATTCTAACGGCAAGTTGTCGACTTCAAATCAGTTTTATAATTTTGGTGTCATCCTTTAGTGATCAGCAAATATTTTTTATTTTGAAAAGCAAATAAAATAAGCATTTGAACAGGTTGTAAAGAGAAATGTTAATATCGGGTTTCCTTTGGAAATAATTATGTTAATTAATATCAGTACAGATCAATTAGAAAAGGAATAGAATAAACTTTAAACGTCATCTATTTGATACATTAATCGATAGAATTAAAATGTTTTAATGGGTGATGGTAAGGAAAATTGTTTTACTAGAGCAGGCAGATGATATGAAGGGCATTGACGCAATAATATATCATCCATTCTATTTCGTCTTAATGTTGTTTATGTTTTCAAATTAAATTAAAAAATAACAGTTTGACTAAATTTTCTTACGGTGTAAAATGTAGGGTTTTCCATCGTCTGATTAATCGGTTAAGCAGTTAATTAAACTGCAATCAACAACATGATTTTCAAATTTGATTGTAAGTTTTATTAAAATATTTTGATATGCAATTCGATTCTAATGGCCTTCATCAATTTTTTAGCTTTAATAATGGACTCTTGTGGTCCCATTTCAATTTACTTTTAACTCATTATTGATAATATTGAGCAAAGCCTTGTAAAATCTGTAAGACAGACATCCAATTCATAGATCTGTTAAGTCCTTGTGGATTATTGTGTGAATAAATTATTTCATAAATTGGACAAAATCATCAAATATTGAGAAAAGACTATTTTCAAAACGAAAGATTTATCAAGGAAGTGTGATTCACTCGTACAAAATTCAGCTCTAAATATTGAAAGGAAACGAATCTTGTGTACCAAAAAAAAAAAGTTAGTTTTATTTAGAAAAAAGTTGATTAACTGGCAGTCTTATTTATTTCATTGTAACTTTTAAAAACTGCAATTACCAAAATCTGAAACATCCATATATGACTTCTGTCTATCGAAGTCGGCTCAAAAGAATAACTATATCATACAACATTCAATACTCTGAGTAAAACAAATCGAAAAAGTGAACACTCTGTCTGATGAGGAAATAATATGTATGGATCTAGGAGTATAATGATAAAAATTCAGGGCTTGCAAATACGCAAACATAGAAAACAAATTCTTTGTGATTTTGAATAGGAAACTTTAATTTTCTACAAACAAAACTAAAGTTCCTACAAGCAGATTGTTGACTTTGCTCCTACACTGCCAAGCACTAGTGTATAAAAAATAACACATCGTGCAGTTTAATTTAATATTAGAATAAGAGAGAAGAAAATAAAAAATGCTGAAAGAAGTGAATTAAATGAATAATGCATTTTCTTTGTAACTTGGTTTCCGAGTGAACAACAACCGATCGTCAGGAATTACTCTGAATGTATGTGTGAATGGATGCTATTGAGTTTGATTTTTTGCTGGTACAAATTGCGATCAAATACGATAAAAGATTTGAGAAAACAAGCAACATTTGTCGTCATACAGGCGTGAGTTCACAACTACTAGCGATGAGTAAATGTTTAATTTAGCTTAAGAAATACATGCACTCGGCACATACACATACACATCATATACTATGTTCATATATATGTATGTACATATGTTGTATGTATATTATAAATAAGTTTTTGTTTTAGTATTTGCTGTACATTTTTCAGCACCAAAGAGTTGAAAAGCAAATAAAATTTCAGAGTTTATTCCTGTTCTCTCTATTTTACTTCTTAAGTTAGTTTTATTTTGTTGACTTGTCAGAAAAGAAAAAAAAAATAAGAATAAATCACAAGTATGTGCTAAAAAATATTCCCGGACGGGCTAAATGACCGACCTACAGACCGACGCTCTGAAGAAATGTTATTTTTATTGAAACTCTTTCGCAAACAACAAGATACAGATACAAACACCTTAATTTTGTTAACTTCATGGTTGTTGCTTGTCTGTCTCTAGAATGTTTCGTTGGTTGCAATGTGTGAATGATTGTAATATTTTTTTTGTAGATTAATGACGAATATTCGTTATTCTATTCTCATTTGATTTTTTATTTTTATTTATTCAGTTAAAGAAACAACAGGAGCAGGGAAGAGGGAACAACGGCTAAAGTCGTATCTAGCAAATAGCTAAACATTTGCAGTCATGAGGCAGAGTATGCGTGCGTGTGTACGAGTATTTATATTCGGATCGAACTGCAAAACTAACTAACCCCTTTTTAACATTTTGTGAAATTACACAGGTTTAAAATCTCACCTTTACGAATATGTCTCGTATGTGTTTATTCTTCTTGTTGCCTCTAACTGACTGATTGACTGACAGACTGACTGTCGTTGCTTGTTATTTCACGTATTTGTTGTAGCTTTTATATTTTTTTCTTTTATTCCAATTTACATTTGCTTTATAGCGAGATTTTTTCAAATATATTGTTTGTCTGACTGTTGAAATGTCGTAAACGTGAGTGTGTCTGTGATCTGTTCTCCATTTTTTCTACTGGTGTTTTTGGCATCTTTTGAATGACAGGTTGTTGAAAAATTCAATTTACTTTAACTTTTCAGTTAAGCGAGAGACCATATACGTGCGGCATCACTCCGCAAATTTCAATCTCCGAACTTTTTTATCTGGAATAATAAAAAACGTACATTTAGAATCTACGTGTATGTACCTCGGTATTCGTGATAATTTCTTAATTGTCGTGTAATCATACTGTTCGGTAACGGGTCTGTATAAGTGTGTGTGTGTGTGTGTGAAAATACTTTTCTAATACATAATCAATACTTAGTGAAAGCAACAAGCAAATCATTTAAATTCTTCATACTGACAGAATAAAATTTCTTAAAATTGATTTTATATAAAGCGCTCGTACAAGCTCAAACTTAAAAATGAAATAAATATAAATATAAAAATTTTGCAAACAAGTGCCACACTTTGAGTTTTACTTTTTTAAACCTCATTTAGTGGGAACTAATTAATGGAAATAAATAACAACAAATTTATATATACATATATAAACACATACTTTTCTTGTTGTAGGCCCCAAAGATTGTGATTTACCAAAAGCTGCACTGTCAGCCCTTCATGCCGGTGTCAACAGTTTTGGACATTTAACAAACGGTCCACCCAGCAACAATGAAATCTCAATGAACGGAGGTGGTGGCGGCGTCGTAAGTGCGCGTTTGCATGTATCTAGTAATTTATGCGATACGCAAAATTCACTTGGCAATAATAGCAACAATAATAACAATAACAACAACAGTATGCAACAACAAGATCAGGTGAGCTGGAAAACGCCCATCGACCAAATCAAAAATAATTTATCATATCAATTATTAATCAATGTTTTCCGTTTTTTTTTCTTCCTTGGTGTTTTTCTACTTTTAATCCTTTAATTAAAAAAAAAAAACAATAAATATTTTCAAACTGAATTCATAATTATTTATGTGCAACTTAAATGTATATTATGCCCTGATGTCTAAAATATACAATTAAAAAATAATAATCAAATTTTGCAATACGACTGTTTGCTTAAACAAAAAATTATCAATCTACTACTACTACTTCTAAAAGTAAGTGTAATTTTCTATTAAGTATTATTTTACATAATAAGTACGTATTTGTTGACAACATTTTCTTAGGAGTCTAATTTTCTGAAATGCCACGCATTGCCAGAACCATAAATTTCACATATTTGTTTGTGTTTTTGATTCAAAATTTGGCGTTTAGTGGCCTTTCATTAAATAAGGCTCCAAAGCTCTCTCCTCCTGATTATTTATATACTCGTATAATATGGAATGTCACTTTATGAATCGAGTTTTCAGCAAAAAAAAAAAAAAAAAAAAAAAAAAAATTAAGTAATAATAATAATAATAAAAAATACGCATAGCATTTTTGAAGAAGTCATGAGACATACACCAATTTTACATGTGGAAAAGTGACACTCTTTTATACAATTTCTATGTTTTAACTTGAGTTTTCTATTTCTGTTTTATTTAAAAAGTGTCGCCACAATAATGTTATAAATCCATAGATTTTTTGATAACCGAAGTCCTACTTCCTTAGAAGTACATTTGAACTGATTGTAAAAAAGTATTATTTTAAATTAAGCGAATGCAAGTAGAAACGCACCTTAAACCACGCAGATCTCTGTGCAAGAATTTTTCTTCTTCCTCTCTACAAAGTGGACAATTAAACTGTCGACTTGACAGTATTTGTCTGAAATAATTCTATAATAGTTTAGATTAGAAAAGCAAATTTTTTTATGGTTCTTAAACAAATCAAAGGATGGTCTCCGACAATATTTATCAAATTTGTTATTCCAGATATTCTCCAAAATAAATATTTTAATATTTTATTGTTTGTTGTTGGCTTAGCTGAGCCTGCATCTCATTGGCGCTAACCTAATCATCAGTACCCTTTTAGCCAAATCATGATTGAAAAGCATTCAAGCTCGTTTGCTTATGCCACAGACTACAAATACTATACGAGTTTGAATGCTTTTCAATCATGTTTTGGCCAATGAAATGAAGGCATATACCCAGCTAAGCCAACAACAAAAAATAAAATATTAAAATGGTCTCTGACTGTAATTATTTGTTTGTGTTCCGTATAGATTTCTATTTACCACCATCTACTGCTTTGTCATAGTTACTTATAGTTAAATTTACTGGTGCAACGCAGTAATGCATTTATGAACAGATACAACTGTTTTTCCTCAGTAAGAACTCATACATAGGAAATTAATACGGATATTTGGAAAGTAATAATGTTAAAGAATGAGACATAGATCCTCAGATCTAACACCAATCTGAAGTTGCAATATTTTCAGATCCTCCATCTCCCCAACTTCATTTATAGCTTTTAGTAAAATAATTTACGTTATTTTAAGCATCTTATTGAGTTCTTCGGAAGACCCCCTTTTCTTGACTTTCTTGAAGGTCTTGTCTTGCTTTCCCTCTCTCTAACAAATATAAGAATAATATAATTTGTAAATGAATGAAATTTATATAGATAATCAAATTTGTTATAAAAATAGAAAATGTTTGAATTAGTTTATGACCGAGATTGATGTTGTGTTGTAGTTGAGTTGGAGTATAATGATATTTTCAGGCGATAACACCATATATATGAAATTTGATGAAAACTATGTACCTGAATACACATTTTTTAATTACACCATGGACACTAAAAGCCTTGTGATCCTTCGTTTAATTATTGTGAAAAAGGCGCCGAGTGTCTTTCAAACGGATTTGTTGACTTTCGGGCAATTTGCGAAATGTCAATTTCAAATCTATGTGAAGTGTTTTCGTCTAAAAATATCCGAGCATGTTTGTCTAATTAATATTATGAAAAAATCCATTTTGCAACACATGGCCATTTTATAAATCCACAAATTATTATGTTTTTCTTACGTTTCTTACAGAACTCGGATAAAAACAACAAACAGAAACGTCATCGAACACGTTTCACACCGGCTCAACTAAATGAACTGGAAAGATGCTTTTCAAAAACGCACTATCCCGACATTTTTATGCGCGAAGAAATCGCAATGCGTATAGGATTAACCGAATCAAGAGTGCAGGTGAGTTATTCTGCCGAAAAAAAGAAAAAAATAATAATAACAACAATAATATGGAAGACGAAATACCTCCAACTAGATAAACACATATTTGTTATTCAAAATGTGTGTGAAGAAATACAAAGCTCTTAAATAGTTCAAATGTAACTTTAACACACACCACATTTACTTTTGGGGAAAGTCATTTACAGGCAGTTACGTTGCCATCATTGTCGCATGCCACTATCGCAGTTAATCCCGGTAGATTGATTTACAGCTGGGCATGCATCGGCATACTAATGAGCTCAACAAAATGGTATAGTGCGAAACTCAAATCCTTCTAAATAGAATTTTCAAAACTAAACTAACACGGGTTTGAGTGAAGATGAAATGAAAAATAAAGGATTACATCTGTTATTAAATAGATGTCAATAATTTTGAATGACTTTTTTCCAATTCATTCTGTTGTTGTTAGTGCGTTTAGCTTAAAATGCGGACACATAACGTTTGAATGATATTCAAATTAACCACATTATAATCCATAATATAGTTAATTTATATGCTAATTTTATTAACAATGCAACAGCAAAATAATAATAATAACAAAAACAGAAACAACAACAAATAGACTGAACTGCCATATATTCTGCCTTGCCTCCCCCCGCAATGAGGATAATTCGCTTAAAGCTTTTAGAATGACATTTTAAGCCCAAAATCAAACATATTTTTGTCTTTAATGCCATAGAATCACCAACAAACATCATGCGAATGAACACACACCCCCTTCTAGATGTTGCACAGTTAACACCCTGTCACTTTCCCAACTTATGAGAATTTTATATTTGTTATTGTTATTTCTCTTATTTGAAAGCATTTCTTTTGTATAGATGAGGAATGAAATGAAGCGTTATTATAGTATTTGGCAGGATGTGATGGTCGTGTATTCGCTAATGGGAACGTGTTCATTATTGCGTTGTATATTTGGAACAAATAGTGATTTGCAATTAGTAAGAACCATTTATCAAATTGGCTAAAGGTTAACTTTATTTTGTTTCTTTCTCTCGAGGCCGCAAAAATATGTAACTTTTGCAAAATTTTTTATGTGCGAAGTCGTTGTTTTTATTAATTTCAAGTATTTCAGAACCATTAAATTATTTGAAATCATATATTTTGAATATCTACTGAGCCTGGCAGTCTTAGACATTTAACAGGTATCAAATCATTATTGGTATAGTATTGTTAAATATAACAAAGTTATTATGAGATATCACTATTGGTAATTATTTGGCCCGCTTTCCGCTGGTGCTTATGCCAGGTCATCAGTAAAAGTAAGAACACAAATCATCAAAAACATTAGTGAAACAACACGACATACAAAGGAAAAATAAACCATAGCAAAATTCAGATGTATCAATTACTTTTTTCAAATTGTGACGCTGATATGACAAATAGGCCGAATAAATTATTTTGTCGCTTCAAATAATTTTCGCTTGATCTTTATAAAAATGTGACAATGGAAATATTGTTTATTCTAGTACCCTGCCTTTTTAATTTAAAGACTTATTTATTTATAATAAATCTGTTTCAACATTTTTAAATAAGTATGTCCAGCTCTGTTTAATGTATTATTAATATTATTGCGTTCAGTTGAAATCTGTAAATAATTAACGAAACGACGATATTTTTCTCTGATTGATATATTTTTACTTTAACTGAAGGTAAATATATTGTTTCTTCTTTACAAGTGCTGTTTTTTCTTTATATATGTACGTGTAGATGTACAGTATGCCCTCGATTTCTGCAGCCAACCCCATGCCCATTGCCTGACTCTAAATATTTTGTGACTCGATTATCGCATCTCTCCATTTTTGCTCTCTGATTATATTGATGATATAACCCCTCATACATTCGAATATGAAATTAAACAAGAATAAAAAACAACTCAGTTTTGACATCCCATCAGTAGATAGTGAATGCAATGTTGGAAAAGATTCTTTAGTAAATCTATTTGGCTTTTCTAAAGTGAAATCAGAAGAGGTTGTCAACTTTTCAAACCATCGTAGTCCGTGGGCCGAAGAAAATCAAATTGGTTGATAAGAGTTTTTGATTATGAAACAGCTTCATTAATCTCCATTTACATCCTGCAATAAGAAACACGAAAAATATCCGACCTCTTTTTAATCTACATAAGTTTTTCTATGACGTCATCATTCACCTTTTTATGTGTATGTAATCGTATGTACGTATTTTTTTGATGGGAAAAACAACATATTTCTTGAATTATGACGTTGAATTGTATGTTTTAATCCACATAATTTTTAATCGGACATTGCAACAAATTCGGCCGTATGCAAAAACAAATTTTACACGCTGCCTCGCAATTAGTTTCAATATTATAACCAAAACAGTTCACTCCTGCGGAAAATTTGTTAGTTTCATATAAATTCTCTAAGTAAGTATAATAATAATAACAATAAGTAGTACAGCTTCTTGACTTTACTTTTAAAAAAATTTCAGTTCAGTCTTCTGATCAAGCCTTTAGAATAGAAAAATAAATTGATTCTTTCCACTGTTTTGGTTTTCAATCGCTTAGTAACTAGCGATATCGGTTAATATCGACTAATATGGAACGTTGTAATTATTTCAAGATTAAAAACTGTACAGGTTTCGAGAGCATCGCTGTTCCCACTATATTTGCAATCGTCCATATAATGCTTTAGACCAAGAAAATTAACCACCTGTTGTGTTTATGTAAAAAGAAGAGAGAAACTTTGGACTAGTATGCAAACCACAAGGAAACACTGTTATGACTCCCACTTTCTTGTGTGTTTAGTAGATTCTAATAGTCTTTGCGAAGTATACACTTGCAAGTGCATTTCAGTTCAGTCTTCTGATCAAGCCTTTAGAATAGAAAAATAAATTGATTCTTTCCACTGTTTTGGTTTTCAATCGCTTAGTAGCTAGCGATATCGGTTAATATCGACTAATATGGAACGTTGTAATTATTTCAAGATTAAAAACTGTACAGGTTTCGAGAGCATCGCTGTTCCCACTATATTTGCAATCGTCCATATAATGCTTTAGACCAAGAAAATTAACCACCTGTTGTGTTTATGTAAAAAGAAGAGAGAAACTTTGGACTAGTATGCAAACCACAAGGAAACACTGTTATGACTCCCACTTTCTTGTGTGTTTAGTAGATTCTAATAGTCTTTGCGAAGTATACACTTGCAAGTGCATGTGTGCGTGAATGAGATTGTACAGCATAAGAAATAGCAAGGATCAGACCAAAAGTTAAATGGCAGGAACAGAAACGTAAAACGCCACACAAAAAACCAATTTAGCGAAGCTGTAAATTTGATTGTCGCATAAATTAAAGGTCTCCTCTGGCTGTTGCATCGCCCTACACGCTTCCTTGTATCCAGAATGAGGTGCTTTTTTGTGCGCAAAGATAATACTTTACTTAAACTTTTATTTCCTATTTATGTTTTGTTTTTCTTTGCTTTTCCGCTTTCTACATGGGTAGCAATTTCTCAGAACTCGTATCGTTCTGTTTCGGTGTGTGCGATTAAATTTGAGTTTATGTGATTTTAATAAAGTATCCATTTTGGCATTAAATGTGAAATATAAAGGCATTCCTTGTAGAGCTGGCAGGTACGTATTGTTTTACAAACATTCTTTCTCATTTTAAGTAAATTAAGTTTTCATAAATAACATTTTAAAATGCAAAACTGCTTCTGTGGCTGTGGCTGGGGATGACAAACGTAGTTCGGTGGTGACAACAGAGTGACATTCCGACAGTGTTTTTTCAATGTTTAACAAAAATATTTTGTATAGTCTGGCAGATCCAGTTAAACTGGATTTGGTTTGTTGCACAAGCTTGCGACAAGCCAAAATATTCAATTGTGGTTGAAATATTCAACTATTGCTCCGATAAAAATTTTGTAAACTGTCCGTTACCAAAATCAATAAAAAACCATTAGATAGAATATGCCAATCAAGCTTGCCATCGACTTACAGATGTGCTCGTTATCCTTTCTTCTGCAAATCATTCCAAGGAATGGAGAGGGATATATAAATATACATACACACAAACATATATTGTGCTTGCCATAAATCTGTCTGTGATTTATGGTTGTCCAGAAATTAGTCTATTAGTTGAACATTAACACAGCAATGAATGCAAGCAATTTATCATCATGGTTTGTCTTCTTTGCAGGAGAGCTTCTAACTTATAATAAGAAAATAATCTGCAAGATATTAGTACATTGCACACACATACACAACCATTTGCAAACAAACAAAAAAAGCAAGTTCACATATTTTTCAAAAATAGTTTAGGGATTTGTAAGTTTTTCTATTATTAGTGATTTTTCATTTATTGGAAAAGTATTATTTGTATTAATGAATGTTTGTGAGTTATTGGTATCCATGTCCATAAGCCCAATAGATAAAAACTATAAAAATAAATTAATCATGAAAATTTCATAATGTTGTTCGTACACACGTCGTGATTTTTTTCGTACTTGGCCGCACGTGACATTGCAACAGTTATACAGCAACATGTTGCAGAGTAATAAAAAAAATTAATAAGGCAACCAATAAATACTATAAACATAAAATAAATAGAAGAGATTTTTATCCAAAACGTTTCAACTTCATTAACATTTTTGCTTGATGCAGAATAAAACGAGAACAGAGGAAAGTTTCATGCTCATGATAAGTTAATTTTATTATTTTTCATAAACAGTTTACAAACAGACTAATGTATGCATGTATGTATGTGCAAATGAAATAATTGCCGCCAGGCCTACTGGAAGCACGCGGCAGATTTAGGAAGTGGTATTAGCCCTGTCTACCACTAACTGTGTACTTGCAGATTAATTCACGTGTCAACACTGTGAACTAATACACCGGCAACATTTTCATGGCACGTTTATCGTGTTCAACCCCCCTCTACCCGGACTTTCATATAAAGCAAGTGTTGTTGTGACTTATTACATGCTAAATTAACTTTTCCTCCTTCCAATTGATGCATCTTATTCCGTTATCTTCCAGCTAGATCCTTAGCCGGAGAATGTGGGGGTTGACTTTAAACATATTTTACAAATTAAACATTTGTTATGTTGGTCATTTTTATGTTGCCACCAATATTTATTTTAATTTGGTTTCCTACTGTGCACAATGGGTGTTCTTGAATGCAATACATTGACAGAGATTCGTCGAACGAAATTCATATGTTTGCAAAATTAAATGTGTTCATTTTATTTTGTGTGTATGTATGTAACTTGATTACTTTCGCCCACATGCCTTGAAGTTGCAAGGAACTCAACAGTCGATCGCATTGAGTTTGGCAACAGTATCACTAAGAACATTTTTAGATTTTCTCTGTTCAGGTGCTTCAGTTTCAGTTACTCGTAAACCTTCAACGCTACTGATTCTGTTAATCTTCTAAAGAATTATGTTAATTCCCATTGAAATTATTTTTCTCATTTGACTGCTAAATCATCAAAATAAATGAATACTTCGATGTTGAGTCCTTAAGTTCCTACTGTTATTTAAGGGACTATGATATCTCATTCGATTTTTTTATCTTTGTTGGTAGTGTGCACTGATACATTCCTGCAATAAATTTCAAATCAGCTGAAACCAAATGTCGAATAAATAAGCTGTTGCCTACCAAGTCTCACACTTTTCGCACAAAATCAAAATATAAACATCTCAAAGTTTATCTAATATGTTCTCATTAGAGTTTCAAAAAACTAAATTTTTAATAGTAGTAAGTAGTTAAATAAACATTTTGTTTTACTTTTTTGCATAATAAATACAATCATTAGCACCCAAAGGGTGTCTAATGGTATACATGTTGCAAGAAATATAAAATAGATTCATATCAAATATCAATTGTCTCTTGTGCCGTTTGTATTAAGATATTCAAAGCCTACTATGATTATGTACTTTGTAATTTTCATATATAATAGAACTTTCATTTGTAGTTGAAGTCTTATGTATAAACAAATATAAGATTATAAGTAAAAAATTGTTAATACCCAGCGCGCTGCTGCCCCGAACGAATGATGCACATACAAATACTTTTTGTAAATAAAACTTTGCTAAAATTGTTATGTTAGCTTGGGAGCCTTCCCCTATTCCTCGTTTTAAAAAGGAACATAACTCTGTTGCCTCCAAATGAGAGGATCTTTCCATATTTCAAATCTAGTTAGACAGCAACATAAATTGGCCAGCTCACTCCCTCCGGGTCCTGGCTCCATTTTTGCTTTCACATTGAGAATATCTCGAATAACGAATTTGATAAACAAAAATATGTTGTTATTTTATATATTTCTAGAACGAAATATAAAGTATCAACTGTACAAAAATGCACGGCTTTTTTGGATTGTTATTTAACCACATACGAGTACGTATATAAAAAGGTAATAAATATATTTCGTGGTTAAAGGAATATGTCTTCACTTATTTTTAACTTTGTAGAAACCCCTTTAAACAAACTACAAGCAGTAAAAATAACACTTTCAAATTTCATTAAAATGTGTTTCTTAGTTTCCGTGAAGCATTTGATTTCTAACATTTGGATTGTGGCAGGTGCCACAAAATTTGTGTGATTTCTTTTTCAAATTGTTTCAATGCAAGTAAAAGGAAATGTCATAAGCTTTAATAATAATATTTAAAACAAAAAGCAAATGTAATCTGAAGTCAAAATAGTTTATTTTTTTGTGCATTGATAATCGGTTGCTAAAGCTAAATTGTATTTCAAATCGGTTTTTCAAAAAAAAAAAAATTTACATGCAAACAACTTATTTGTGGTAACAACCGCGTAATATTTGAATCAAATAATGAAATTGAGTTCAAATAATGAAATTTAAGCAGTTTTCTTTTCTCTTGAATACGAATAATATACTTTAAGCGAATGATAGTTTAACATAATGGCATAGATAGGCGTAGCTGTGGAGGGCTTATCCATTCAAATAATCAATATGGAATTCCTGAAGAATTTTTAATACGTGGCACAATTGTCCTCTGCATTGAAGCCATATAGTGGTCTTCAGAAAATTTCTCTAGTTACACTCCTGAAGTCACAAATTGAATTCTAAGAAGACGAAGCCGCAGGAAATTGACAACAATTTTTGGGATTCATTTGGTTGTTTACATCTTTTGATATTTGTTATTTTTGGTAATTGTAATGTAGGCATACAAGACTTATTTATATCTTTTTCAAAATATGGTTGGAGGTCTAGTCTATAGACTACTTTTCAGCCCTTCACCACCATACTTTGCGGTGGATCAGTTCGGCATAAAATTATGAAATACTAGAGAATAATTCAATTACTTTTCATACACTTTCACATCAAATAAAGAATTTGGGTAAATTAGTTAAATCAATCAGATTATTGACCTCTTCTTTTCGTTTTTATGCCATTTCTTCAACTTTCAAATCGAAAGCAGATTTTCTATTGCATTTAATTTTTCTTTGCAAAGCCAATTGGACAAATGCACACGCATGTTTTTTTCAAATTGCATGCTTGTGCATGGATTGGTGGCAACTTTAAACTCCAATAGCTCCCAAATTACTGAACCGATTGTACATCTGCACCGACTCATTTCCAAAATGGTATCATTTTCATCAAAATCGTTTGTGTAATGTGCGCGTATGAGGGAGGACAAAATATTGTCTTTCCAATTAATTATTTAGATGATATTTAAATTTCCGCGTATACGAGTAATTTTTTATGTGGCAGCTTACCTCCCAAAGGGGTTTAACAAGGACTTGTTTTAATTAGTTTGTTTGAAATTTTCTTAGGCACTTGATTATTGTTGATCTCCAATTAATGAACCCAATCTATTCTTCTCAGGTCTCATCGATTCGAAATTTGATGCTTAATTTTGAAGTTTGAACTAATTTGATATCTGACTGCCCCACTAACTAATAGCAGAAGTATCTCTTGTGGGCGACATTATTAAACTCTAGATAAATGGTACTAAATTTTTTGCGAAACTATAAATATTATGAATTTTTTGGTTTTTGAACTTAAAAAATAAGTATTTTCCATACTGGGTTTCTTGCTTTTTGTTAGATATTAATTTTCTAAATATATATGGCGATTACCTTGACTACAAAAACAATAAAATTTAGATTAAAAAATTAACTTGCATCCTTCCCTTCGTGATGTTCAGAAAATATTTTTATGGGTTGTCAGTACGAAAAATATTTATCTCTTTTTTCAAGTACAACAAACGTTGTTGCCTCTATTGATGTTCGTGATGTTTAGCATTTTGTACAAATTCCTTTTCCCAAAAACAAAAAGAAAAAGTATCCATCATCAAAAGTTGTTGTTGTCGATGTTTGGAATTTTCAATTTGGGTCCCTTAGATACGAAATTCTAGTCGTGGATACTGTGAACTTACGTTAATATGCGAGAGTTTGTTTGTGCATGTGGATTCCAAAAGCTACCTTTTCCCAAATATGCTCGTGTGAACGTGTGTGTGTGTGTGTGTGCGTTTGCATTACTTATTGTCAGTAGCAACCGGAAGTGAAATAGTTGTAAGCGTGTACGAAAATTCATTTCTGCATATTTAGGTTTCCTTTTTTAGTTTTTAATATTTATTTTGTATTGCATGTTGCTGAGGGTGGAGTATGTGATTTTGTTATTAAATTGCTTTCGTTTAAAATCGAAAAGAGAAAGACAGAAATAGAGAGATAGACAGAGAGAGAGAGAGAGAATGAGCTAGAGAATAAACGTCAACAATAATAAAAAGTAATTCACAATAGAGACAGCAATTTCAACCCTCTTCTATTTGTTTAAAGGTGACAAAGTTGACTTGCGCCTGGCTATTCTCACTTTTTTCTCAAAAGTTTTTGTAAACTTTTTTCATTGTAATTTAAAAAAGTAAGCAATAATATCGCTCTTACAATGCAACATAATCATATCTCGAAAATCAGGAATTTTAAAAGTTTTTCCTCAATATTCTCTGTATATATAGAAACTAAATTGATAAATATTTGATCTGAATCGGAAATAAATTAATCAAAAAGTATCGATGTGGAAACTAATGTTTTAAAAACTCTAATCGCATTCGATATACATATTTTTTAATATGACTATTTTGCATTAAAGAAGCGATATGTAGAATTTTTATTTTCTTGATAAAATTAATTTTTCATTGTTTTTTGTATTTGTTTAGTAATTGAAAGTTTAAATAGTTTCGCTTTAAGGTTTTCTACATTTTCCATAAAATACTCTTTTATATATGTACTCGTATGTATTGTTTATGGGTTGCAAAACCGTTCCAATGTCTATTTTTATAAAAAAAAACACGAATATCAATGTCTGTCTGTCTGTACAATATGAATGTAATAACACAAAGGAATAACAAAGCACAGCTTCTGAATTAACATTATTTTTTATGTTGACATTTAATTTAAAATTAAATTAAAATACGATGTCATGGATTTTGATTTTAAGTCTTTACGGCATTTTGTTCGCTCGTTTGATGGGGATGCTTTCGCAGAATGCGTGGATGGAAAAATGAATACCTACAGTACGCTTTGCCCGGCTTCCACCCACTTATATTTCGTGTTATTGCTTCACGATAAAGGCCAATGAAATGTTACGACAAAATATTATTGTTTTCCAAAACTGTTTTGGGTGTTTTCTTCCATATCCTGCTGACTTCAATAACGCTTAATGGTCAAAAGTAACTGCACACTAATATATTCAAATTAAATCAGAGATGCGAACACAAATTTGAGGTATAATCCATGAACTAAAAATAAAACACTTGATATTTTGATATTTTTGTGCAAGTCAGTAGCAACGTTAATGTCACGTCGAACTTTTATTGAATTTCAAAATCTATGTCGGACCTATGAAATTGGGAATATGAAAACTAAATTTACATCACAGGTCATAATGTTCGATTACATCTTCACTTGAAAGGACTACGTCCCAATGAGTTCGTACATGAAGTTGTATTGTATGAGGGTAAGACATCCAACTTCATTACTGGTTGCAATGTGCGTGTTTTGCTTTACAACTTTGCTTACTAGTTCTAACAACTTAATTACTTTCTTTGTATTTCTCAAATTCATGAAGAAATCAGCAAAATTATTATTTGTCGTCGGATTAGCTGTTCTTTTGTAGACATCTTGTTGGTGGTAACCAAATTCAAACAACTTCAACTGTTTTGGAATCACTCAACCTCGTATGTTTATATATAAATCTTCAAATAAGTACAGTATGAGAATTCTATCTTGTATGAAAATTATGAAATAGGTAATCATAGTAGATTTAGAAGTCTCAAGTGCACAACAAAAAGTTAATATTCGATATAAATCTATTTTATTTTTCTTTCAACCAACATACAATTAAACGACCTTCGGAGGGTAATGATTATATTTATGAGGCAACATGAAAAACACACTCTTGATCTAATCTGGGATATATGTTATAGATTTGTGTACGTACCGTGAGTGCATCCTTGTTATTAATTTTTACATTTAAAAATAAATTAAAAAATATCATGCTAACGCGGACAAAAAATTTTCGCCGCTACCGGCGGCGAAAATTTTCGCAGGCTTTACTTCCCAGAATGTTTTGACTAACAATAGACTCAATGGCATTGTTTTCATTTTCACCATCCAAAAGCTTTAACCAATATCTGTTGCATCGTGAACAGACAAAAAATTAATATATCATAAAAGGTCCAGCCGTTTGACAGACGAAAAATTTATAATATATTAATTTTGTTCTATAAAAAAATCGTTTATTGTCGTATTAAATTTATTTAAAAATTCTTCTCAGTCCATTACTCGTTTCCAAATTGTGAAATTATAAAATTTTGCTATTAATCATAAACGTAGAAAATCCTAATTTCCTAATCAATTGTTTTTCAATTATTAAAAATAAATAATACAAGAGATAGGTCGTGACTAAAATGCTTTTATAGTAACTTTTTGTGGTTAATAAATCAAAATCTGTTCAGCCCTTGAGAGCTACGAAGCCACTAATAGACAGAGAGGCATGCAGATATTCACATCAAACTTACAATGTAGCATTTTATTATTAAATCGCTTGCTAAAAGCAGGATATATAAAACGTTTTGGCAATATCAAATGACACTGTATAGTACCACGATAATTTTGATGGTATAAACTTTTCATTCCCTGATTGCCTTGCAGTCCTTCTCAAATGTTGGAAATCGAAATCTCTTATTTTGTCGGCATTTGCTACATCTACAAGATTCACAATGACAATTTACAACCAAAAGTGATTTCCGAGTATTTCACGAGTTTTTAAAACGATTAATTCCGTTAATAAATCTTATTCATTAATAAATTTTGTTATGACATTATTTAAGTGGACTTACGAAACGATTTCCCTTTAGCGTGTGATATTAAATATTAATGTTGATGAAATGATTTTAAATAAAGAATTGTTTTTTGAACGATAGAACAACTTTTGCTTTAGTATAAATAAAAACATACGTACATGCATATGGATTGGACTTTTTTCATTCAGTGATAAGAGGGATCTTGAAGCGAACGGATTGAAATTTCAGGGAGGATATTGAAATTCATACGACTTCTTACAACATTACTTAACTCGATTGTTACGCTCTGCCCTATATCGCAAATAGATAAAGTTCCATGCAACAAATTTCAAGACAAATGCTTAGTGTACGTATGTAAGTTGGTTAAGAAAAACAACTTCATAAGATATTGGTAAGTAAAGATGTGTCCAAGAAATTGTTCTATTTTTCGAAATTGTTTCTTGCGGCTTTAAATGTTCATTAGTCTCTGGAACAAATCGTCAATGACTTTTACCTATACTAGATCATATTCAAATAGATCCTTTCAAAATTTAATTCCTTACCTCATCTACCGATGTAAACCAGCTATAAGAAGTCATAAAACTTAAAAAAATTCTGGCGTTTTCCCAAATAATTGGTTACATCGCGTCTTTTATTTTATACGCTAAAAATTAACTGGGAGGCAAATTTCATTCATTTATTCAAGCATTGGAACATACAAACCCAAACATCCCAACTTAAGGATATATTTCCCCTACAATAGCTGATCTTGTTTCACTGTATCGGCTGCTGTGTTCGCTTTGTGATCTCATACGTACGAGCATTTTTTAAGACTTGGATTTCGTAGTTTCATATTATTGTTTACCTCTCGACATCAAAAAGTGCCGGCAATGAAATGTATATATTTGCTTCAAAAAGGTGTAAAGTATTTTCATGCAACTGTGTCTGTAGTTATTGAGGAGCAACAAAAAAGCAACAACAAAAAACTTTTTGATTAGACGAAACAACGAACAGTTGGGCCGGAAACAAACAACTTTTTAATAAACAAAAGTCAAGTTGCAAAGTAGTTCATGAAATGACAATTTCTTTTGTTGTTGTTGTTGCACAGAAGCCACAGAAGCAACAACAAATAATTTGTCTTGTGGAAGGGAGGATTTCCGATTCAATACACTTTTCCCACAGCAATAATTGGCAGGGTGCATGGTGTTAAAATACACACACACATACTTCCATTTTATCATACACATACACACATACACACACTCAATGTTTAACATGTTGAAAATCTGTTCAAAATCAAGGAATAAGCCAATATTTTATTGTATTAAGGGTAAAAAAACGCATCATTTACTTTTGCTAGGGGGAGAGACTGGTGTCTAATTTTGTCTGTCTGTCCGTCTGTCCGTCTGTCTCTTTGACTTGTGTTTTTCTTTCATATGAAACTTGAAATCCGTATAATGTTTGACTTGGGAATATTATGAACCTGTCGTGTATGGAGTTTGAAATGAATAACCTGCATAATATTGCCATTTGATTTGTTTGCTATAGAATTACTAGATGATTACGTTGATGATCACAATAATTATGACACCGAGATACTAAATCCTTGTCTGTGGTGGTTTTCTGAAGGGAGGGCATGTTGGTTTGGCTTTTATGAAAGACTTTCGTTAGACATTATGATGATATAGTATAAAATAAAATTAAACACCTGTCAGTATTAAACCAAAAACTCCAGAGCATAAAAATACACATTTTTTCAAATGCAATATCATAAATTTTGTTCTAAATTCATTTCTAATAATCAAACTATTAATATATATTATATAATGTTTCTAAGATCGCATACGATAGAGAGTTCGTTTACATTGTTTTATGATCAAAAGTAAAAAATTAGGAACTTCATAAGTCCTTTTAACTTCCGCATATGGATAATTATTATTTAATGCGACGTATTCATAGTAGAAAGAAATTGTTTCTTGAGTTTTTAATACGAAGTATATTCTTAATTGAAATATATTTATATGATTAATTAAATATAAATGAAAATTATTTATGGTTATGATTTAATCGAAATCAAGGGCGTAGCCAAGATATGAAATAGGGTGGTGCCACGAAAATTATGATATTTTATGATTATTACGATCTATTTGAGGAGTAATCAGCGTGGAGCTTCAGTCATTGTGGAGCGTGACCATGTTTTTACTCGTCTTAAAGTGCTAAATGACCGCTCAACCGTTGCAGTAGTGCACGGCTGTGGCAATGAAATTAATAACGCCTTCCTTATATTTAGATAAAATAATCCAGCGTCTTTCAAAATACTCGCCAGCTCTAAGTCGGCTAATTCGTCTTTATCCATTTCTTTTTGTTGCCAAGAATTATACCAAAGCTCAATTGCTCCTTCCAAATCATCCAACTCATAAAAATGCTCAAACGTCAAAGAAAGCATGTTTGATGGGTGCAAACAATGAATTGCAAATGCTGGCCTATTCTCTTCATTAAATCTTCTGTCCAGTGATGGAATTAAAGAATCTATATAAGGAATGTATATAGATCGCTTCCAGTATTCAACTGGTGATGAAAATGGGGGATTTGAATGGTGCGTTTCACGAGAACTTACATCTCTATTCCTAAGTTGGCTGTGTTTTCTTGAATAGAAAAAAGCAATACGTCCACAATACCCTGTGTATTTTTTAATAATTTTATATTGTATGCATGTAAAAAAAATTACTATAGAATTAGGTGGGTGCCACGGCCCTCTAGGCCCATACCTAGCTACGCCCATGATCGAAATCGAACTCTAACTACATTGTGTTTCTCAACATCTTAAAGACATTTTTCTTTCAGTGTAGCAAATTGAAAGGGCAGTACTCGAATTCTGTAAAATCAGAATTTCGGTGCATTCACATGATAATGTATTCTCAACAATATACAGGTACTCCCAATTTCAGTTCTTGTATAGAGTACATTATATTATACCTCCGCAACGATAGTCATGATTGTACAGAAAAGCGGTAAGCGGTTGTAACTCATCCTTATTGAGAATTGCAAATAATAAATTGTTACTTAATATTATCGGGAAATTAAAATGATAGTTGGACTATTAGTTTTATTAGAAATGCGGTAGTGTTCGGCAAAAATATATTCCTTTCGATTCTTTTTATAGTTAGACCAACAAATAGATAAAGGAAGTAATCGATAACAATAAAAATTATATAAAAAAATAAAATCGATTGAAATTTAAATTAAATTTATTTGATTTTTTATTGAAACCCATTTTCTGGCGACAAGGGTAGTGGCTTTAATATTATTGGAAGGGCGTATTAAACTGAAACAAAACTGTCAACAACAATATTCAAACACATTAACAGCAAGAGTTCACTTCGATTACCGTTTCAGCACTTCGCTGTTGTTTTATCTGTCGGTTGCATTTGCTGCTGCTCTTCGTCGTAAAATAGGATTTAAAGGATAACATAAAATAAATCGTTTGCCAGTAAAGGCTTTACATTTGTCAGTATGTGATGTCACAGCAGATACTATTACAAAAAAATCACGTCGCTCCGACCATTTTTATGTCGCAAATAAACATAAAAAATCCTTGGAAAATGAAAAGATATTGGACAAAAAGCGATTTTCATAAACCACTCAATAAAATCTTTTAGTTTGGCTTCCTTTTGATTTTTTTCCTCGAATATTTGCTATGGAATACATTTACTTGCTGCTTCGCACTTCTTAAAATCATAAACTTTATTGACAATTTCAGACACAAAAAATGGTAATAATGTGGCTACATATAAAGGGACTTAATCTAATAGTCAGTAGAGTCATAAAGAGTACTCCCGCACAGTCGCACACCCGCACAAATAAGACAAATGGACCGTTTACAACAGATTGTATCAAGTCTACAAAATGGAAGCCTCTTCAATTGAATTTGATTGGTTCGTATTTTTCATCAAAGTTTGTTGTAGAGTGCAAAAAAAAAACAACGAAATGTTTATTTGCATCATTTTGCAAAATTCTATTTGTGTTCTCCTCCAGGCACTCAGTGACATGAACAAAAATATCATTTTGATTTTTATTACAATTTCAATTGATTATCGTCATAATATACGTTTTATGACTTTTATAGTTGTTGTCCAATAAAATGAATGTAACGGAGAAGAATTTAAACGAAAAAGTAATAGAAATTTCATTAAAATCGTCGACATCGACATGGAAATCAACTCAAACAAAGCGAGTTGAGCTGAGCGCCACAAATTGTGAATATTGATTTCTGTTTAAATTATTTGCCACTCTTGCAAAAATGTTTACAAAATATCAAATTATTTTCCATTATGTATATTTTTTGTGCTCAGATATTGAATTCAGTAACAGTTGCACTCATCTTGCAATGTTTTTGTAGCAGTTGTAATAAGGACACAATATTAAAAATATAAGAAATTCATATAATTGCTTTTTTATTAAATTAAAGTCGCAATAACTGCTTTCCCTTTAATAACTGCTTCCCTTTTTAAATACTATAAGTAATTTTCGCAAATAATTTTCTCGTGTCTTTGTTTAACTCAAAGAATTGTTAGCAAATTTTGTAATAATTAAATTAACGAATTCTGCGCAATTAAATAACGTATAGGTACTCGTAATATAATGTTTGAAAAAACTGTAAAAAGGCCAAATGGAATGCAACCAAAAAATGGTCATGTATTTCGGTTTGTTGCACAGTGAAATAACTCCCAATAACTTGTTTCACTTTCCTTAATTCGTTGTGGTATGTCCGTCTATAAGGTACTGAACGGTACTGAAATATGTCCGAGTGCGGTCTAGCTTTTCAAGACATCTCTTCATTTGGTTTTACTTTATGTTGCTTTTGTGTTTTACCTTATTTTTTTGGCATGGAAGTTATTTCATTATGTGTAGGGAATAAAATGTGGATTTTATTGTATTTTCAGACTTGGAAATAATTTAAATTTCCTTCGGACTTACTTCATTAAATTTTGTTGGGACCTATTGCATTTATTTAGATCCAATTTCATTGGGAGTTATTCCATTAAGCCGGCATTGACAACTTTAAAGCTTACGATCCTCAAACATTTATGTGCGAAAAAATTATTTTTCTGTTTAGCAATATCTATAACTCAATTAATTATAATATTTATTAATAATCTACAGAAAATAATAATAAAAAGAATGTGGAAGAAAGTAGAATATCATTGACATGCATGTATGTACGATTATTTCAAAGGACCCTTAAATATTTATTGATTGACAGGGATATGGGTTCATCTCCGACCACTTTTTGGAATTAATCCTTTTACTACTAATGAAGATAAAAAGCACAGGTGGTTATCGATGGGTGAGCATGGAATATTTTGTCCTACGCTTGTTATATTCAAAGGAGCCGCAGAAGCAGTTGTAGCCTTATATTTTAAAAATAGAAATGGGGTATAAATTATTTCAAGAAATTATTTTGTATTGCATCTGAACTGATTAGTATTTTGTGTAGCTGTAGCTTCGGTTAGAAATTTTGTGTAAATAAAATATTTATAAAAAAATGCACTCGGAATTTAAAAATAAATATTTCGATTTCATTTGTTGTCGCATACAATAGTGTTGGAAAATGTTTCCAGTGGTAGATTAAATACAAACAATTTGAGTTCCAAATAAATTTGTTCTTCGTCGAAAGCGATTCTATTGTTAAATATTTAAATTTAATAACATATTTTATTATTTTTTTTTACTTTGAATTCGACATGACTAATGTCATGACGACCAAAAGATTGCTTTTTCATGTCCTTTTGACTTTTATTGACTTTTTTAGGTTTTTAGTCAATTTTGAATTGTTTTTTTGCCAGCTCATCGTTTGGATTATTTATGCATGAGGGAGAATTTGAAAAGAAAAAATTTATCTGTTACAGTAGATACAATGCCAGACTAAAAAGTTTAGCAGCAACAACACGAAAAAGTATTAGAAGGAAGAACAAAAAGAAAAAATGTCTGTTTCTGTGTACTGTGTACATACTGGGCGCCCTACTATAAATTCGGGCGGGTTTTACGCATGATTTAGAGTTTCTTTGCATGTCCTAAATTAAGAAGTAGGGATGAATTACAAATACTACAAACACTCTAAATGGAATCAGGAGCAAATTTTGATTTCTGAACAGATGACAGTTTTCTGAGGAAGTCTTGGTTCGTGTCTGCTCTTAGACACTATTCCATGTATTCCACTGATTTTTCAGTCAGGTGCACATTGACTTCTCTCAGTGAGATTTCTCAATCTTTATAAATACTTATGACATTTCTTCTTCCAGGAGTCTGGTCCTTCTTATGTCTATGACTTCCTTCAAATAAATGGCGGAATGCTTCTGTAATTGTATAGTGTTTTAAGTATCTCACGTTGTAATATTGAGTAATTTTTTAGATGAAACATTTGAGAAAAGGTGGAAAAGATTGCAATGGCTTAAAGAGTTCAAAACTCTCATGATTTATCTTAATTTTTCTTGGACAGATGTAATACTCGTGCATTTAAGCTCTTTGGCTTGTCTGCAGAAACAACAGGAGTCTGCGGCAGGAGTTGAACCTGCCACCTTCGGACTACTAGTCTGATACAGTAGTTACTAGTTTACGAGGGCATTCGTTAATGTTGATAATGGAAAATTTTAGGGAAATATTGACTTTCATTGGGTAGATTCGCAGCGTTCTTTAACGATTCAAATGATTACCCCGCAAAAATTGTACGGTTACTTGGTCCAGTTCAACTGAAATGGAGTGGTTACCACATGGCCCTTTGTAACGCAATCCTGGGCTATTCTGTTTTTAAACACGACATGATTTCGTATTTTCACGATTGTAATACTTGTTTTGTGGGTGGTGTGTTGACTGCTTACATGAAGTAGTCTGATGTAATGAAAAGGAGGACTATGTGGGACATCGCCTAAATGGACCACATTTTGTTCATATGCTTGGAGTAGTTTTGTAGTACTATTCCTTTGCGGAGTGAAGATTGAATTCACTTATTTTGAATTCCAAGAAAGAAGATCAATGGAATGATATGGAGTTCAAAATTCGGCTTATTGTAACCTGCTCTTATCGCAACACACGAGGAGCAAACGCAAAAAGTATATATATTTAGAAATTATATGTTGTATGGAAAAGTCCAGTGGCTAGAAAAACAAATAATAAAAGTTCAGCGAATGAGTTTAGAATCAAGAATTAAATTTATATTCAATTCGCAAGTCTAACAAAAACCTTTTTGAGAAAATTTAAAAACAATTTCTACTTTTTTAACGATTAAGGTAAACAAACACTTTGGCCAGAACAAATAACGTGCATTCTCTAAATGCAAACACACATCTAATTGCGTTTGATTCTTAGTGTAATACAAAAGTACTAATAAAAATTTGATTTTTTCCCGATTTTCGCTTCCCAAAATCGACGATATATTTATGCACGTAAATGTTGCGAACCAAATGATGAACAAACCATACCCATACGTCTTAAGTTCCTTCGGTGCATGTTATGAAAAATTAAGCATAATTGAGGCAGTTGAAAAAGGCGCGCATCAATGTATTTCTATGCATAACCTTGTGGCAACATATTTGTTTTTCATATTTGCTTAAAGCACCCCTAAAAAAGAAAGCGACCACATTAAAAAAGCGATAATTTAATGTTTTGTGAAACCACCTCATTTAACGCCAATTTATATGTACGAGTGTGTCTGTGCGAGCGTGATGATGTTCATGACGAATACACATACATTTGTACATGCACACATACATACATATAAAGAGCAAAAGAAATTTCTAATGTTATGGCAATTTATTACTGCTTTAAGAACCTTTAATAAGACCATTTTTTATGTCTGTTTAGAATTCTTCGGACGGAAGTTCACACCTTCAAGTGAGCATGCAAATCACGTTTCCACCTCCTTGCAACAACATCGATTTTCTTTAATAATTTTTGTTGAATAAAATATGAATGTGTTTCATGCAAATTTGAAGCTTCTACTCCGCTTTTAAAGCTTCTGATTCAAAAATTGACTTTTTCTTTCAGGGGAATATAACACGTCCAACTCAAAAGAGCCAAGGTCGTACGTTGGCATACAAGCAACACCACCAACTTATTCACCGCCCTTAAAAAATTGTTTCACAACAATATAAAAATGAAAGGTGGCGTTGTCGTTAATTTTCTTCTTCTTCTTTTCGTAAATATGTATGTGTTTTCGTTAATGCACTTTTTCTTTTAGCCTGATAATAGACACAGACATTGTAAATAAAAATACAAATTTAAAGCATCTCTGCCTGTCTGTCTGCCTGTATGTAACAGTTACATTCACACTCTCACACACACAGACATACACTTGAATTTAACTGACACAAAAAGGATCTCAACAAGTGATAGTGAATTCCCGTGAGACCATCATCAAAAAAGTACAAGCAAAGTCACTTAAACTAAAAATATTGGGACTACATTCCACTCTGCGCACCATTTTTGTATAATGCACTCCCATAAAACATTTTCATTCCAAGTCCTGCTGTTCACATGTACTTGAACGAAAATATTTACTTTATAAATATTATTGTGTTCATCAAAATGATTTTATTCTCTTCTCCATTTCTTTAAATAATAAAATCTCAGAAACATCGATTCAAATATAAATAATTAACAAGTGCACGAAACAGGTAGTCACTGAACAAAGGCGTTCTATTTCGGCCAACCTGATAATTTGATTGACCTCAACCAAAGATTTAAACACAAATAATATCAATATTAATAATAATAAAATAGTAAAATTGCACTAGAAGTGTGGCAAATAATATTTAAAAGCTTGTTTGGTGTCATCCATCATTTAGCGCGTTTAGCTTCGAGAATGCCTTTCTAAGCAATTTGGGAAGGCTGACAGTAATGATCGTTTGGCAACACTTTTTCTATATAAGGACCGCTCAAAATATCGCATCCTTATATAGTAGGCACTGTGATATAACTTGCTTTCATGAGTTTTTTTTCCACGTACATGATGCATATAGAAATCGTTCGATCTTTCAGTCGTTCTGACCACAAGTCTTGACTATTCGTATCTTCTGTCTTTTCGTCTATGTATTCAATGATTCACCAACTTTGTTTCTGAGCTGTCTCCTTGGAGTGTTTCTAGTAGATCTCCGAACAGTATTATTTATGGCAAATTCTACTTCATACAGTCTCAGAGACCAATCAGAATGATCACTTATTTTGCTTAAAATGTCTTTTAATGCACGAGATACATGTTCAACTTGGCCGTTAGCTTGAGGAGATGCAACATCTACTTTAAGTGTCCTTCATTGTTTTTTAGAACGAATTTCGTAAATCATTAGTTGTAAAACACCAACCTCTATTGGCTACTAATTGTTTTGTTCTGCAATAGTAGTCAAAGTACTTCTCAAAGCGCATAAACTTCCTTGGTTCTGGTTGAATTAACAGGGCATATCTTTCATAAATTTTTTTCTGTTTACGTTTAGTTTTAAATGATGAAAGTGATCCAAAATGGTTAATGTGAATAGTAATCATTCATACGGGCTGGAGCCGACTAAACGTCTACAATTTCATATCCACTAACCTCCTTTAACTCCAATTCCTTAATCAATATTTCCTGAGTGAATTTTAGCCTAGTCTTTTTACTCAAACAGCAATATAATGCATCGACATGACAAATGCAATTAATGTGATTAATATTAAAAACCTCTATAAAATTATGGTAAATATGAAATAAACAATTTCCAATTATGCTCCGTACTTAATTAAAATCCATAATCGAATAAGATTTCGGGAAAGTGATCTTTCCATTACGGAAAGTCTTATGTGCATCAAATTATTTTTTAAAGTGTATAAATTTTTAAAGGACTTTGACATTTTACTTATGTATTTGGCCTTATACAGAAGGTTTCATTACCCCTTTTACAATGAAATTAGCCAACAAATACTTTTATTTCATTTAACTTAGAAGAACAAATTTATTGTAGCCTTTTGTTTTATATAAAAAATTTAATTTATTTTATCCTTCTAGTAAGACATTTGTATAAATTTTAATTCTTATAAAAATATTCAGAGTTACAAGCAGAGTCATATCAGCCCTTATTAAACTTATTAAGAACCCAACTAATGCTGTTGAAAATATTTTTCTTTTATTTAAAAAATTTCAATAAAAAATATTGTAGAAAAAGAGTATTGCAATTGTTTCTTAACAACTTTATATAATGAGGTTTACATTTTGTTTCCTTGGCGAAAAATAAAACAAGAATTAAACACACTTATATACACGTAGAGCAGGCATTGATCAAGTGGGTAGAAGAAATTCATATTTTCCCCTAGAACGATGCAAATACCCACTGTATCTGTCGATTTGCTAAAAGGAATCCAAAGACTTCAACTGTTTTATTTTAAAATTTACTTCTCAAAAAGTTTAGGCTGTGTCCGCACAGGATATGCAATCAATAAACGAAATGGCCCTGTTATATGGAGTCCTAAGCGATACAAAGTACCTGCGCCATTAAACTTGATTATTTTCTACCTGCATATAAGGATTACAAAATAAAAATTCTAAATATCAATACACGTTAAACGTTTTATCTACAATATATCATGTTACGATATTTCGAAAGGCCGACTCAATTCGATAAATGTTAAAAATATTTCGTATACTGACAGATGTCATACTATAGTTTTAGTGTTGGTATTGCATATCTCATTGGCATTAATCGATTTTAACTGGTTGTTGTGAATTGCAACATTGTAACACTTGCACGCAATAATTTTAGGTGTTCATTACCCATGTTTGTTTTTAACAAAAAAGGGTACATATTTCCAGATGACCCTCAAAGAACGTTTTGCCTCTCATTTACGAAAGTTACACTCACACATATACTTACATAGATACAGTAATTAGTATAACATTTTGACTTAAGCAAAAAAATCCTTTTAAAATTGTATATTGTAACTGTCAGAACTCTTAACAAGGATTCAGCCCATGAAGATTCAATCAATGTCCTTTCCCTCTCACACTCCTCACACACACATGCACGCATTCACATGGAAACCCTTGATAAATCTTTAAGTTTAGTTTGTGTGTGGCTGAAATAACAGAAGCAAACCTCAATTATCGATAGAAACTCTGCTGCAGGTAAAAGAAAACTAAACAAATACACACACAAATGCTCGCTACCGTGTGTAAATCAAAGTGCACAGAATGAAGGAAAATAAATTCACAAATATAGTTGTAAGAAAACATAAATTATATTATTGTTGCGTTGTGTTGTGTTGTGTCTGTCTGCTATATATACTCGCATGAAGTAGTACATATGTACATAAATGTGTATGTGTGAGGTTGAAACCATTAACTTTGTAATAAACGAAGAGATGTCTTACAAACTTGACTACAGATGTAAATACACACATATACATACACGCATGTATGTAAATGTTATTCATTTACTATTGCATACTTTTTAGCACAAATTTACAAGACAGTATGTAGATTTCCTGGTTAATATTCTGATACAACAAAGATTATTGTTGTGTAGTAGTAACGGTAATTGATCTTGTACAAAATCATGTTCCAGCATGTATCATTAATAGACCATATTAATGAATTCTAACAAGTATGTGGTTGGTGAGGAGGAGCGCAAAGTGTCCGAGTATAAAGACGAAATATTTAACAGCATTGACTTATTTTGCTTTTCTTTGAAACAGGTGTGGTTTCAAAACCGTCGTGCCAAATGGAAGAAGCGTAAGAAGACCACGAATGTATTCCGTACTCCAGGTGCTCTACTGCCCTCACACGGACTTCCTCCTTTTGGCGCCAACATTACAAATATTGCCATGGGCGAGGGGTTGTGTGGCACTGGCATGTTTGGTGGGGACCGGTGGAGTGTTGGCGTCAATCCAATGACAGCAGGTAAGAAGTCGTTTTGCTTTAATTTTTCTCTTTCTTTATTCTTTCATAATGGTGTGGCATTTTTCTCTCCATCTCTTCTAAATTTCTTTTGTGATGATTTCTCTTCATAACCTTTTGTAATACTAACATAATGAATTATTAAAAAATTCATAAAAAAGGTTTTGGTCAACTGAATCAATCATCTTCGATTTCAAGTTCGCTAAATAGTGGCTTAAATTCCGGTATTAATTTAGGTTCTGCTATGGGTGCCGGTAGTTACCAACACTATGGACTAAATGCTTTAGGTACGTTTAACATAAAAAAATTAATTTATTTCTAACTTTTCCGTCTGATTGTTGTTGTTAAAATTTTCATTTTTCTTATCGTTTTGTTGTTTTAAGCAGTTGGAAATTTTCTTTAGATAAGACTTCTTCATTATTATTAAGAGTTAAGTGTGAATTTTCAGATACTGTTGTTATTAGTTCATCACGCACTAATTTAATGAAAATTAATAAAACGCTAAAGAAATTTAATATCATAACTTCATTTCTATTTATTGAAAATTAAACAAATTATAGAAAAATATTAAAAAAAAGTATATAAAAAGTATATATAAACCATTTTCACCAGTTGCTTTTGTTATAAAAGAGTTGCTTTTGTTATGGTCTGTAATGTTTTTGAAGGATTGTCGTAGAGACTAAAGGAAGAAGTATGAAAAAATTTATCATGCAGATCGTGAAACTATTCAAACATTCGCTATCAAAAGTTTTATACAAATATCAACTTATTAAAAATATGCTCAAGTATGCTAATGCAGTTTAAGGTAAAGTTCATACATCAGCTCTCGAATAAATTTTAAAAATATATTGAAAGATTTGTTCATTAAGTAGTTTGTGAAAAGTATAAATTATTTGAATCTATCCGCTATATACGTATTTTTCTCTAACATGGGAACGTAATGGTTTATTTTTTTGGTTTATTTGCTGTTAATACACCATCTTCTGTATTTTATTCACATTTACATTTATTTCTACACTTACGCACTTAAATAAGAGGAGTTTAAGAATAAATATAAAAAATATCGCGGCTCTACTAGAAAGAGACAAGTATTTGCAAATTGGCTAAGATCGGATATCAAATCAAATAAAATCATTATAAGACCCAGCTCAAGTATCTTGCAGCTTATAGCTTTCAAATAAATAGCGAAATGAACGCCTTTATTATGAATTAAAATCCATTTCAAGATTAATTGAAGCCTGAAATCATATGGTTTGAGGTGAATCACAAATAAGTTAACAATGGGTTAAATATATATCTTCCATTTTTTAACACTATGATCAAATCATAATTTTTTTACGCCATAAGTTTCATAATGATAAGAAATTATAGCTTTTGTGTCACACGTATATTATACATTTATCTGCTTCAATGTTTGTATCTACAATTAACATTCTGATGTAGAAACAGCTTAAGGTATTTATTAATTAGCACGCCGAAATATTGCTGTATACAAAAAGATGATAATTGAAAATTCGGAGACAAATTTACTTTTTAGTTTTCTACATAAATAAATATTTTCAATTTGATTGTCTGTCTAAAATATCTTGAAATTCTAGGTGATTCAATGATGTACCAGCATAGTGTTGGTGGTGTTGGTTGTGGCGGAAATGGTTCGCCAACTGCCACAACACCACCAAATATGAATTCGTGCTCATCGGTAACACCGCCTCTGACAAATCAACCGAACCCTAGTCAAAATGAACTAAACGGTGACATGGTGAGTTGAAACACACCTAAATATTTAGCACATTTACAAACCATAGTGGGTTGATGTATGTGCTGTGACTATTTAACCCCTATTTTAAAGTACCTTTATTTACAACAATGTTCGCAGAGTGCACAACCACATCATCAACAGCAACCACCGCCGACTCAACAAAACCCACAACAACAAAATCACCAACAAACACAAAATCACCATCAGCCACCAGCACAACAACAACCACAACACTCTGATTCCAATACCAGTAATAACAGTCAGCAGCAGCAGCAACAGCAACAACAGCAGCAGCAACAACTTTTGCCCCATTGCCACCAGTCCATGCAATCGCCCACAGATGGCTCCAACGAGGATGATGTCTGGCGCGGCCACAGTATAGCTGCTTTGCGGCGGAGAGCTTCAGAACTAAATGCCACAACGAGTATTCCGTCATACTTGCATCATGCTGCCGCTGCTCACAACAGTTACGAACACCACAATTCGGTCTACTGAAATTTATTGAAAAGCTTTGAAAGCTTTTCTGACTACGGATTTCCACAGCAAGATTTTTGAAATAACTGCAACACGTAAATCGATTACAAAAGAAAAGCTTCCTAAGCTTTTTTAAAGTTACAAGGATGACCGTTCAAATATATAATTTATTTCCTCTTTCATAAGCTTTTTTTATTGTTTTATTCAAGTTTCTTTTGTGCAATAGCGAAATTTGTGCTTTATTTCAAGGATTGTATACTTCCATAAACATTTCAGAAGCAATTTTCACATACTTCTGTTAATTTTTTAATTTTAGTTTATTTCACTTTATATTAAGGATATTGCTTTTCTAAATTCTATCCCCATCTATGCTTTATTTCATTTGTTCCTTGCAAAAAATTATTTCTTGTATGTAAATAAATAAAAATAAAAATCTATTTCATATTTCTATATTTGAAAATGCAATACAAGACTATAAAAACGAATAAAACAATGTATACGACAACATTTGATGAACTAGTAAATAAGTTAAATGAAACTATTACTATACAAATTAATAAAAAAATCAATAAGTGTAAATGTATAATTAAACTCAACTTTACAAAATAAAACTATCAAATTAAATGTTTAACAATTATTTGAACTTCAAAAATAGTATTGGTACATACATATAAATATTTATATATACATACGTACATACATACATAGAATAATAGAACATAGAATAGTAATATATCTAAAAAATATACATATAAAATGTATTTTAATTACCTAAGCGTGCTGCATGTAGATATAATTACATAAAGCAAGACCGACCGCTGAAACTCCACATTAATGGAAGAACCGAAAGAAAATCATACTAAATATTCGAATGAAAAATCAATTAATCACATGCAAAATGTATACGAGCTCCCGCATCTGATACTTTCCCATTTAAACCATTTATTTCATCAATTGTTTGCATCCCTTTTCACGGCCCCAATCAAAATAACAAATCAACAGATGTCAAGATATTAATTTCTTTTAATTAGATTTCTGCCAATGAGTTATTAATCGTTTCAATCTGCATCATTTACTATTTTGAAATTTTTCTAGGCATTTACTTTTCCACTATTCGAAAAATAGCTACGAATTGCAAATCGTTTTAATTGCAAGAAAAATTAAAATATTAAAATAGACATCCCATTAAACAAATAGAAGTAAAAAGAATAAAAACATAAATATCAAACATAAACTATAAACTGAAACCGAAATAAGATTTCAATGAGAAACAAATAAAACGTGTAGTCAGTAAATAAATTATTAAATTCATTTCTTCTTCTAGGCCTAATAAACAGAAACTAATTGAATACCGGAAACACACACACACATACACACACAGACAGCAAAAGACATAATAACTTAATGTAATAGAGTCCAGTGTAAAGAAATTTTAAGTTTAAATATTCATTAAAATATAAAACAACCAATTGTATTAAGTATAAATGAAACAAATAAAAATAAATTTTAAATTATATAAATAGAAAAACAACAAATATTTGTACGGATAAGGGAAAGTAAAGTTTACAAAACAATTAAATTTAATGAGCAATTTTAACCAACTTTGACAGCATTGCATTTTTCGCATCGCCTTTTTCATTTGGTGTTTGGCTAGAACGGAGTTAACACATTCTACCTAAAAGGTTCAGGCCCTTCTCATCAGCTACAAATTCGTTCGTTATCAGTTTTCTGTTGGAAATGGGCACCATTTTGTGCAAAGTTATAGTTTCTAAAGAAGACGGAAAAAATTTGAGTCCGCTTGTAGCAATTGTGCACTTGATCCGCTCAAGTGAACGCGGAGGGACTCGAGGTGCTTCTGCATACAACACAAAATGGTTTCGGAAACAATATTTAGTGGAAAATAGTAGCGTGAGACCCGGTATACAACAGATCTTTTTTAATAAATCATTTCTTATATCAGTTTGCAGAATAAAAAATTAGCTTGATTCCGATTTAGATAATTTTTATTGTGAAGGCCTACTTTATTGGGGACTTAAGATCGTTTCCAGTGAAAGGCCGCTTCCCATTCCCAAAAGGCTTTTCAAAAACAAATTTAATCAGGACTTGATAATTTGAAATGATATAATATTGGAGATAAGACTGCTTGAAAGAAAAGTCTTACAAGATCCGTGCGACTGGAAGAGAATACATCGTGCATTCCGTAATTAAGTAAAACTTCCACATTTCTATGGTAGAGCATTCAAATGCAAAATCTGTCACTTGCAATGTTACCCTTTCTAGAATCATTTGGAAACGTGTTAAACCCCACTTTTTCTGCATCAAAATCACGACTTCTTTAAAAGCTGTTTTAACTTGCTTTCACAGGTACTCTCTCTACTCGTATATGTATGTCAACATAGCGCAGCTGCAATTTGAAATGACGACGTGGCTGAGACGGTAAACTCGTTGGCTCTTAAAGGTGTGTCATGATGGAATAATATTTTCAAGTCCGAGTCTGATTCCAGTCGCCAAAAATAATCAACAACAAAAAAAAAACAAATTGTAAACTTAATTAATAAGGATGGTTTTCATTCATATACGATACATGTATAATATGCCGCAGGACGAATAACATTTGAAGTACTTCGAAAAATGATTTTTTCCATAATATATTGGATTTGACTTCAAATCTAGTGAATGGAAAGCAAAAAAGAGAACAGCTTGCAATGACAATCCCATGTTAAAATCATCAGAGATTATCAGAATTTTCGCCGCTTTCGGATCTCAAGTTGTGGATCTTATTTGTTTCTTGGGAAGTTCCATTTCTACTGGGGTTGCACCAGATTGGGATCCGAGTTTCTAATTTATTTTTCGCTAATAATCGCCAAGAATGCAGTATGTTCAGAAGTCCAAACTGTTCACAGATCTTAAGCAGTAGATGACGATGTGCACACGGCTGCGATAGCAGATCACGCAAGAGCAACGTAATTCAGCATGACTGCCGTAGTATTGCGAAGATTATTTTATTATATAAATTTGAACTCTATGGTCGTGGGAGGCAATTTAACTTTCCAAAGATTAGAAATAAGTATAATCAATATATATCAAAATACAATAATATATCAAACGAAGTACTTCTGTCAAGACTCGTTTTTAAAATCGAATAAATTTTCCAAGAACTAAATATTAACAAATTGGTGTTCTGTAAATCGTATTAGTTCAAATAGGGTAATAAAACACATGTAAACAATAATTAGAAGGGATTTTTGTCATGACGTCTCCAAGACTTTGACAAAAGTGTTTTTATTCATCCAACTGCAGAGTGTTTTAAGACTCATATTTTTTACGTCCATGTATTAAAGTGCATTTAATTAGATTAGAATTAATGAAAAAAGGCACTTCATTGCCAAACAATAAAATGAACGTTTGTGAATCCACTCAAAGATTTTAAAGTCTAAAAAACCCCTTGAATAAAGTTTATCTCGCTTCTTTCCACAGCGCATTCTACTCAAAAATTTGACATGTTTTTTTATCTCGGTATATATATTCCACATTAATTTTATTCCTTTCTTCCGTTTTGAAGAAGGAGCCTTTACAGCAATTCAATTCAAGTTAATTTCAAAATAAATAAATAAATAAAATAAATAAATAAACCAATCAATATTCATTCTTCTTTATACTGACATAGTCAAAAGTTTCAACACTCCTTTAATGTTGTTACAATAAAAGAACTTCATCATCATCAACAACAACAACAACAACAACATAGCTGATGGTGACCTCACCTTAAACGCAATAGAACATGGAAAAACGAGGCAAGACAGCAACACTCCTTAATTAATTTTCATATATCGCTCTTTGAGTTTCGCACCATTTTTCTATTTCTCATTGTTGGTTTTGTTTTTTAATACGAAAAAATGACTGGGAAAACAAAAACAGCTCTACAGGATGTTTTTAATCTGGTTTTTTACACATTTTTATCATTCCTACAGATGCGTTAAGAAGTCTAGATATTTTCTTTAATATTACAAAATATTATAGAAATGAAATTCGAGAATATTTCGCTCAGGTGCTCAATCGATGTCAGAAGCAAAAAATGCTATTGTCAGCCAATAATGAAGGATTAATCGCCATAACGTTCTATATCCTGTGTAAATAATTCATATAAATATTTTTTTCAACTCACCTCTTGAGAGAAAAACTAGACTTTTATAGAGTTATGCTGTTGTTTGAGCCAATGAGCGATATGACTGCCGTATGCAGGTAAAATTCATTGAAGTTTTTATATTGCTACGTCTCAAGCCAATTGTGAACAACTTACAAACTAAACTCTAATAGTCGTTGACACCCCTGAATTGTGTCTTATTGGACAATCATATGCGATAGAGAATTCTCATATTGTATTTGTTTGTTTTGGCATAAACATATGAGGTTGAATATGTTCGACCGAATGAAATGTCGACATACGAGTATGAACAACTAGACAATACAATTTTCAAACTCGACTTGTTTAAACCATTACTTGTAGAGAATTTCAATATTAGACACTCGATTAAATTTGACCAGGTTTGTTCACTCGGTTTTGAGAAGAGACAAATTGTGTGAATTCGGCTTACAGAGCACCAACTGTGTGAATTCATTTTGAAAACGGAAAATGTTCTCTCGGTCGATTTACAGAACAGGGCCGAATACTAAAAATATTTTATAAATACTCGCAAGCTGCTAATTATGACTGTGCTATTATTTTACTTACGCCTGCAGCTTTGTATGTATGCATGTGTGTTTGTAAATATGTGAATGTACATCAACACATACTCGTACAAGTGGTAAAAGTTTCATAAACAGAAGAAAAACAACAAGATTAAAAGCTAAAAAATCCAACATATTTCACCACAATGTTTGTTCAGTTGTAAAAAAGTCACGGTAGGATATTGTCACTTTTTTGCCTCTGAAGCAAAGCGCAATAAACTGAAAAAACTGTTGCTACAGTTTGTTTTATCCAACGGTTTTTTCCAGTACAAATCAATTTGTAAAACAGTTTTTCAATTTATAAACGTTCGGAAAAAATAGCATCGGAAATAAAACAAAAACTCACGCAAAATGGGAAATAAAGTGGTTACATTTACTGAACAGCAACTAGATGATTATCAGGTATAGATGATACAAAAAGATTTGCATGAAACAACAAATACTCGTACAAATAAAATCGAAGAGTTTCATTCAAAAAATAACCTTTAAAAATAAAAAAATAAAATAAAATATGGCACAACAAATGGATTTTAAATAGAAAAAACTTCGATGCTTTACCTACAAAATGAAGAATTGGAAATAAAACGAGCAAATGTTTTACTATTTCATATAAAAATAATTGCCGGATCAAACGAGTGGCTAAACAGCAGAAATGTTTGTAGTAAAAATCACAATTAACTGTTTCGAAATTCAAACCAAAAACTGTTTTTGCATTAGAGCCATGATAGATGCCATGAACACAACAGCATGTAACAATAAAAATTACAGAAATTACATGCAGATATATTTTGTTTGTTTATATTTAACTTTTTTAAAACAAAAAGTCATTTGTTTAAATCTTAAATACAAAAGCAATCAACAAATTCATTACAGAAGATATTGAGAAAATGTCATCACATTAAAAATTCCTGCTCGTGGAATGAAACATTATCAACAACATTTAAATGAGATCCCACAAAAGCTTTTAAAAGCTTAAACCATGTCTCTAACATCTATTCATAAGGATTTAACAATACAGGCTCTTGCTTTCAAAATAAACTCTTTCCAGTTCTCTGGAACTCTAGAACAAATGTTTAGAGTGCATCAGAGTGAATAGTGGTAAGGAACACTTTATTCAGCTCACGGCGTATGATTGACACTGTCACTTCAGTCATTCGACCCCTTGAGTGTTGGTATATTAATGTACACTGGAGAGAACAAAGCGAATGAGAGAACAAAATGGATCTTAGGCACTTGCATGTGTGTACTTGCTTCTCTTCGTCTTGATGCAACAAAAATCTCCTATTGTAAACGCCGAGCTGCATTCACATTTGTTTACACTTCGCCACTTTATGTGCAAAGCAGAAACAACTATAATTTTCTGTTGAAATTATAATTCGTTCAAATCATTTTCATACATGAAACTCTTCTTTTCTAATTTATTATAATTACTTGTATACGCGTGCATGAGCACAAATTTAAATTGCAACAAAAATTTCTTAAATTTCCTTCTAATGGATGACCAGAATTTAATTTCTCTTCTTTGTTATTTATCATTTGCAAAAATAAAGGATTGCACGTTTTTCACACGCAAAGAGATCTTACGGTGGGTATTCACTTCAACAACAACCAAAATTCTTTATTAAAGTTCCACAAAAACCTTGACAATGACACGCAACATTTTATTTTCATTTTCCAAACATTATTTCTATGCGTCCCTTGTGAGCAAATATTATTAGTTTACCAAACTCCTTTTGTTTAATTAACCACACACGCAGTCACGAAAACTCCACTTTATTTTAGAATGCGATTTGTACTTGGAATATTTGCCATTAAAAGTGTTCACATACGCTGCTCTAAAACACCAACACCAGCACCACCAAACAAAACATAATTTGTTCTAATATCTATTGTTTGCGAAAATGTCAAGTTCGTTTTTGTCTTTTCATATGAAATTCAATTTGGTGTTCTCGTTCAACATTGTGTTTTTTGTTCTATTGTAGAGTTCACAAAAGATTTCGTGAGTTACGCCCAGATTTGGTGCCACGCCAAATGACCGAGGGCCAGGCATCTAGTGTCAAGGTTCCTAAGGATTGCATTGAAAAAATGCCAGAATTGAAAGAGAATCCTTTTCGCCGCCGTATTTGCGAGGCATTTTCACGTGATGGCCAAGGAAATTTATCATTCGAAGATTTTCTAGATGCTTTTTCAGTCTTTAGCGAACAAGCACCGAGAGATATAAAAGTCTTCTATGCATTTAAGATCTACGGTAAGATATAATTCACATTAATTATCCTTTTTATTTATTACGAAATATAACACTTAAATCATTGATTTAATTAATTTTTCATAGACCGCTTTATTAAGAAATTTCCAAGACATAATTTTATAAACATTTTGTTTAAATAGATCGCCGAAGCAGCAATTTAAAATATTTCTTCTATTTTAAAGTGATGGTGATAAATATATTTTTTTGTAAATTTTAGTTAGAATCGTCAGGAAACATTATAAATTATTGAATTAATTATAACAACAATAACAATTAATAGGTTAATAAGAACAAGACAATTATTGACGATAGTCAGCGTCATGCCGCAGGCTGCTTAAAGCTAAAAGAACTTTAGTCCTTTTAGGACTTTAATTTAATTTTAGTTTAAAAAATATTTCAATAAGTCTTGCTTTAATTCTTTTCTAATGTAGAAGGATTGAGGCTTGAAGCTGCTGTTCAATTTCTAATCTATTAGCCAATTTCCTGTTTTATCAGTCACGGTTTCTATTTCGTTGATGTTCTCATTATCAATATGTAAAGATTTTAACTTAATGGCCATATTTATACGTGTCGCATGAAATGTTTGTAAAGGATACGTTTGGAAACTTTTCCCATCGATTCCGTGTGCACTAGTGGAAGGTAGAAACCAAAAGATAGTGAAGAGATTCGTGCAAACTAATTTCATACGAAATTAAAGTTAATAAGTTTTCTTTGACAAAGTATTGATGATTGTCCTATTCGATTTTGAACTGTTTTTGAATTAGAAAAGAAAATGTGATTGAACTTTAAGAGACTTGCGCGATTAAGAGTCGCGATTTGAGAATACTTTCCGTAGCAATTAGAAATAAGCAGTTTTCGAAAATTTTCATGTGCGTGCGTAGGCAGCGAAGAACATTCGAACAAAAGTATTTTCACCAGCGAATGAAAACTCGAAAAAAATATTATTTGCATATGATTGTCGGAATGTCGCTTCAGAAATTAAAAATCTTTTAGGTCGTTTGGTATTCATTTGGCAAATAAACTCTTTCTTTCATTTTATTTCCTTATTAAGTTTTTATAAAATAGTTGGAAGCCAGTAAAAGCTTATAAAACATATTTTGATCTCATATATTTGTCGTTATGAACTGAAGCATTAATTTAATGAGGAATTGATTTAGACGTTTTGAATTTGGTACTACCAAATACTACTGGCCAAACAGTGGTTTGGGTAGGACATACATTTCTTATTAATTTTATAATTGCATATGGAGAAATATTCAACTTCTGTGACGGTGACTATAATCCTATACTCGTGCGATAGCAGCATAAGCGAAAGTGAGGCAACAAACAAAATGAGGAATGACGTATTGGAAATTGCATTCAAGGTCAAATGAAGCTTAAAATTGACTTTAAATGGAAAAGTCAATAGTCTGAGGATGTTGTGAAAATGAAAATATTGAAAGCACAGCATGTGAAACGGCCACAGTTGCACAAAGTTGTATATGGCTTGAAGAAATTTACGGACTACGCTTCAGTACATTCCATATAATGAAGGTGACCAGATAAATCGAATTTTGATGCACTCTCCATTTCAAGTAAATTCCAATAAGTTCAGCCTTTTCTATTTTCCACCAGAGAAATATTTTTAGTGTTTTTTAGTTTTTATTTATTTAATTTATTCACATATAAAGGTCTTTAGTCGTATGTTGTGGCATGGAACTGAGTATATGCGTATACAATACATGTTAATACTACATTGTGCTCATGATCAGGAAATAATTTATTCAATTAATATTTATTTATCTCTACATACATATACATATACATACATACATAAGTATATAAAAATTACGTGTATGTTCGTTATCGCTAAACTCAAAAACTACTGGACCGATTTTTACCAAACTTTATATACATGCTCTATGGGGCGTGAGGAGTGTTTCCGTGTAGTTTGAAGTTCGTCCGACAGATGGCGCAATATTTTTTTTTTGTGTTTTGCCCTATAGAGATTAGCGCGATAAGCCTATGCTGTGCTTCGCTGAAGGCGTTGGGTCCTTAATAAGTGTGTAGTGACGTTAATTAGCCCGATACCGACGACTCAAATATAACCTCTTTTCGTGAAAAGTGCGTGGGAGTCAAACGAAAAAAAAAATTGGGGCCAACAACGTGGATCGGGCCCAGCTATCAATAATAAATAAATCAATTATTTCTGCCTCGGTAAACGGTATTTGAACAATAATTGCTATGCCGATTTAGTGCACCTTTCATTCTTCTTCGAAATATCAATCCGCCATGACTTTGCAACGAAACCAGACTTGCAGTGAAAATAAAATTTGAAGGCAAAGCAACGTTTGCCCGGGTCAGCTAGTTTTAATATATAAATTAGAAATTAAAATTTAATAGAATTGAAATTTAGAAAATCAACATTTGGGCTGCATATAAGAGTATGAATTGTTAAACCAAATGAACATAATTTTTCTTTATGGGCTCGAGCTCAAATCTCACCAGGATTATTAAGGACTGATGCTTATTTATCTTTGACGTGTTTCATGACTAGATATGACTTGAAAAGCTAAAGCAAGATGCGCATGTTTTTTGTACCGCCACAACCCTCATCAGCTGTGTTTATTTAAGCCTCATTACCTTAAACTAAGATTCACAAAAAGAAAACGAAAATTTTTATTCTTCATCCGTCAATGCAACAATAATAAGACTTATCTTTTAGTTTCTTGTCTGGTAAAAACAAGAAATTAGTCCACAAGAGACGCTTTGATATGAAAATTGTATGCTTTAAAGGTCCTCAAAATGTCTCATTTTAGGGTCAACAGCCAAGCTTTCTCAATAAACAAACTAAAGGAGCTACGATACAAGAAATACACATACATACAAGTCAGAGGATCTAAAATTTATTTAAAGAATACTTTTTATGCCGTTGTTTGTATTTTAGTTCTTTCCCCTACAGAGGAATTAAATTTCATTTTCCAGTGCTAAATTTAAACTTCAACCGCCAACAGACAAATAACAGCTCGTAAAAGTCCTTTGAGATTAAGTTTATACAATTTTACCATTTATTATTCACAGTAAGAAACTCGTCCCTCATTTTCATAAAACTAAGGAAATTATATTCTGAACAACACAATAATTATTTAACATTCCGAAACTAGAAACAACATTAAAAAGCCATGTTGTTTTAGTATTGTTGCACTTGTAGCAGTTACGCTATTATCTGTTATATATCTGTACCTTAATTTTTGTATAAAATCAGTTTTGCAAGTTTTCTTTCAAGGCGAATTCAAAGAAGGTACACTCACCAGTAAACCAAATTGAATTCTCTAATTGTCCAATATGTATCAAGAATAATAAAGAATAAAAGTAGTGAATGTTGAAAAGTGTATGTTGTTTCTGGACTGAAAAAATTAGCTGCATGAAGATGAGGTCGGACATGATATATGTTTGATGAAAAATATATAACCATTTAAATGCATTTCATGCAATTATATTTTAAATCATAATTATATGACAGCATGTAAGCTTGTGGAGGTTGTGCTTATTCTATCAAACACTTGCCACGTCTGAGCACATCTTACTTTTTCTTCGTCCTTTTCGTTTAACAGTCGCTGTTTGTTTATTATTTGCAGATTTCGATCAAGATGGCTTTATAGGTCGGGCTGACCTCTTGTCGTGTTTGACTACTATGACCAAAAATGAATTAAGCCCAGAAGAGCATCAACAAATTGCAGACAAAGTTATGGAAGAGGCCGACGTTGACGGCGACGGAAAGCTGTCCTTTCTCGAATTCGAACATGTCATTTTAAGAGCACCCGATTTTCTTTCAACATTTCATATACGAATTTAAAATGGATTGCAACCAGTGTTCGCTACAAACTCGCACAAACACACGTATATGCGAGTGTGTATGTGCGAGTACATCAATTTTTGTATGTGTATGTATGTACATAATTAAAAGTTTTAAACCATTTTCTGTCTTTGCTACACGTACACGTATCATCAAAAAGACATATAATCAAATAAAATTATAATCTGTGACCAACAAGTCCTTTTGAATGTGTTAAAATTCCTCCACAATGATGTAAAATGTGTAGGTACTTGCAACATGTAACTTGGAATAACGACTCTTGAAAATGCAATTAAATATTTGAATTTGTTAATAAAATAATGAATCATAATAAAATTAAAATAATGAATGGGGACCTGCTCAAGGCCTTTACCACCGAATATAAAATGGTTGCCCTATGGAAAGACTATCATTGCATGTGAAGGAAACATATTTCGTTAAATAGATTTGCATGATTATACCAATGCCGTGGTATCTTATTCAAGTAGATAATCCAAAATATTCGAGGAATTATTCAATACTAAAAATATATTGTCGAATATTTTGAGGTAAAAATTGTGTGCAACACTAAACTTGCATTTACGGTAGAAGTTATATAAATCTTATAGAATATAAAAACGTATAACATACTCATGTTTTATTTGTGTACAACATTTTTGCATGTGTGGCAGTTTTAAGAATATCCTTCTTCATCCCAAGGGAAAAGAAAGTTGTTTTTTTTCATGTAGTCTCATTTATGTGGGCTGTGACATTTGATGGAATAATGAACATGCAAAAACAAATTGTAATTGAAAACAATTAAAATCTAATAAAAAAAGACCTAATAATACTTTTAGCTTAAGCAAAATATGAAAATGCATGTGAACACCGACAAAATTCTCCAAGAAAATGATCAGTCTTGATGGTTGTTGAAAAAGGCGTCTAACTCCGAAACAGAGGGACACAAAAAAGAGCACTGCAGATTATTTCACCCAGTAAAAAAAAGCTATTAAGATCCGTAATTTGTGATCAGAAAGTATTGAAAATTCTTAAAAATAGGATTTTCATTAAAAGATGTTCTCCTTTTTGGATACTGTTCGTTAGATCTTAAGTCAAGATGATATGAGGTACTTCAAATGCTTTTCGTCCCACAGTATATTTAACATTGTATTGTATATGAATATCACATCCTTATTACACATTTCATTTTTGTTCATATAATTTAAGTTCTTATTGATAATTTTGTCGACTGGACTTGAATTCGCACTTGGGAATATTATTTCATCATGGTGATAACCTCAACAGTCAATCCGCTTACCTCCTCAGCCAAATGAGTGTATAAAACAGCAATGGCACCAAGTTAATGTATATAGAGAGTTAATGTATATAGCAGTTGTGAGAGTGAACGTTTTTAGAAGAGACTCAGTAAAAAAGAGCTTTCAAAGAAGTCATGAAAATGTAGAAATTTTATTTAAGAAAATAACACAAACTTGGTTGATTTCCAAGCGATTTTATCGTACGCTTGTCGTTGCAAAATATTTTTTATAAAAAGCAATAAAATATACTATTTTTATGTTAATCTAAGGAATAAAGTATTTATTTTCAATTCAATTAAAATTTTCAAAACTTGACATCCCAGAAAGTCCAAAAAATTCTATAAATCCAAAGTGTATTACATGTGATATCAAATTATTTCATGTTATTTAAACATCATCAGAGCTTTTGTGCTTTATGAGGTTAAAAATGAATATTTTAGGAATTTAAAAGGAGATGACATATAAAGAAAATGGCATGGACTTATATTTGTATTCAAAAACATTTTGGTATGTGTGTGGGTGTATTAGAGATGGATCGTTAGTAAATTTTGGCTCACGACCATTTTATTTCAAATTTTTTCCATATTGTTGCAACGTTTAAAGTTTTAATAAAATTTGCAGTTAAAACTTTTTGATTTCTTCTAAAATTTTTGTCACGTTTGCTCAATTGACAAATTTCCCTTGTATCGCGCATCATTTATAGAAATGCACCTTGAGTACAGGTAGTTTTATTGTGTCGGTTGTATCTTGTATTGAGAAATAAAATAGTTACAACATAAAATAAATTTAATTACAATCGGTTAATTTTTTTTAGTGTGAACGCGCCACAATTATAACAATTAAATTAAATCCAGTTTTTGGATTCAATACAACTTTTCCAATCAAAATATATGAAATTAAATTGTACTCGTATGGTTGTATCACATTTCTTCATTGAAATTTACCGTTTACCGTAAATTAATACAATAATAAAATGGTACAAATATACGAGAGGCTTGCGAATTAAGTTGTACTCAACGTATTTGTTCTTATTAAGTCCATTAATAAGTTGTTCTTAATTAATTGTACGATTTTCTTGTATTTCATGTGAAAGAGTAGTAACCCAGGCTTAGAAAAAATATTTTTTTTTTCAAATTAATATCTTTAATATTGGAAAAAATTGATTCGAAAATGTTTGCAACAACTACAAGGAGTACATTTTATGTTGATTAAAGCAAAAAAAATACTCACGGTAATGCTTGGTGATTCTTGATTGAAGTGAATGCTGCTCATCTCTAGCGTGTACAACGAGTACGTGTGAATTGCGTTTGCTTATTTTATATGCCGACAATATATTTTTATATAAGAGTACAAGTACATTTTCTTTACGTTGTCATTAATAAAAATGAGTTTTTAATATGTTTTTAAATGCAGTCATGCGACCGTGATTACGTCTCCTTCATTGCATCAAGAATTTGCTTTGTTTGTAGGAAGTATTTGTTGAAGTGTGTATCTGGCTTTGGGTCTAAGTCTAACAAAGTGACTTTGGTTAAGAATCTCCTTTCAGATGTCGAGACCACAAAAGGACTGTCAATTATACTGAAGCCAACAAAACGTTAGAAATGAAAGTAATAGATGAATTAACAAAATCAAATTAAAAAATAAATAGGAAACGTCTTACCTTCCTGCAGCCTTTTGTTTTGTGTCTTCTAGGACACTTTCAATTTCACAAAATGTTATCATTACGGAACAGTCCATGGCAGTAGCACCTAAAATGTATTGCTCTTCCGGAGATAATTGGCAAAGTGTCAGCTCGTTCTGAGTTTTAGCAAATTTCTCAAGTAGTTTGCATACAATGTCGTACGTTTTTTCTCTTCTGTCGGCATATCCATGGTCAAGCATAAATTGAAGATTATCCTAAAAATCCAAAACATTAAAAAAGGAATGAAGGCATGTGTATGAACAGAATTGAAAAAAGCATTGATGTACTTTCAGGAAAGATGTAAATAAGTTTCACATTTCATTTTCGTCAACAATTGTTGTTGATTGACATGCAGAAATAATTTAAAGCGAATTTCCTCAACAGCTCGAAAGATTTTAGGATTCTCACCGGAGATGTTTGAATTTAAAATTGTGTAGTGTGATTTACTGAAGTAAAAGCCAGGTGTGTCTGGTGAAATTCCGTCCCAAATTACATGGGGTGTAACTTGTACGGGTGGTTTCAGGCATAAACTGAGTCTAATTTTATAAAATTTGAGGGAAAAGATCACAAAGTCAATGTGTAATTGTTCTAATGCTACGCCCCTGAATGAATGTATGGTTTCTTTTGTTTAGGGCACCATTTTTTATTTAAGGACTTTTTCTGCGAGTCAATGATGGTGTGTGTGCATATGTTTGTGAAAGAATTTGACGATAGTAAGAGTAGTGCTTTACTCACCTTTGCCAACGATTGTAAATGTAGAATTTTTTGCAAGACACAATTTTTTGGTAAGCAGGCCACTTCCGTTTTGTTGATTTGCTCTAGACACTGAATGTTGTAGTCGGGGTTGGACGTTAAATAATTGTCCGTTGGAGGAATGGGTTTTGCTGAAGTCAATGTTGATTTAACTTTAGTCACTTCCGTTTCCTTTGCTGTAGTGGGTATGGTTGCTGTTATTTTCGGCATTGTGCTGAGCTTTTGTTTTTTGCATGAAGTTACACTTGACTGTGGTTGACCAACAGCAACACCAGCACCAGCACCAGCACCAGCACCAATGCCAGTGCCAGTGTCAGTACCAGTTTCAATTTCATCTTTACCCCCGCCATTATCACCCCGCTCTCCCTTTGTTTTGGCCAAAAGTAGCTGTTGTGTGCTGTCTTTTTCGATTTGCTCCTTTTCTTCATTTTTCACTTCTTCTTTGCTCTCGTATTCCCTTAGCAGACATGTTACTAACAAATGTTTTATAAGCTGCAGTTTGTCACTAAAGGATTTCAACATTGAATTAAGTTCAGATTTTCGTTTGGGTGAGTATTTGGGGATTTTTCGTTTCGGTAATATTATTATTTAAATGTAATTGTTGTTGTTGTTGAATTTATATTTCAGTTGTTTTGTTTGGTTGCGAGGACATTAATTTTATTGGTTTTTGTTTGAGTATGATCATCGTCACAGTTGCACAAATATTTTGTTTCCATAGAAGAAGAATATATAATAAATAAGGAACATCGTTATTTATACTCGTTATTTATAAAGCTGATTGTGTGTTTTTAACTTATTTTTCTAGTTTTTAAATTTAAATCTCTGTCAAAGAAATTTTGTGAACTCTAAATACACTTTGGCTGAGAGTAACACACCGAAATATTCTGTGTGAAACGTATATGATACACATAAGATAATGGGTTTTGAATATTGAATTAAACGTCAGAACTCAGTGAAAAGAGCTGAATTTGTTCTTAAGGAACACCATTTTTATTGCTTCCAAGGGATCCGCTAGTGAATTATTTTTAACTTCCACAGTCCAATTGGGGAAATTTTAATTTAAAGTAAAACCGATTTGACTGACCTTGGTAGACTAGTAGTTAGTGTACTAGACTCGTAGTACGGAGGTCCCAGGTTCGAATCCTGCCGCAGAACTCTGGCAGTTTGTGTTTCATAATTAAAGGGAGCGCACAACAAGCCTTCACTGGCTTAAGTGTATGACGTATGACATGGGCTATCACACCCCTCCAATCAACCTAACCCTAACCTAAAATCGATTTGAAAATACTCAAAAAATTCTTATTTCCTAAGCAAAAGCTCTAATTGTTTTAACGATTAGTTGGGGAAAATATCCCGAAATAATAAATTTCAATATTAAATAAAAATGTTAGGAATAATAAAGGGGACATGCATACCCCTCAAATAAGTACAGAGCTAGTGTTAAATATCTTATATCTGGAAAACTACAATAGTGACACTACTTTTTCCAGCAAAACCCTGGAGGTGTAGCACGGCTTTCCACACTACAAAATTGAATCGTTAAAGTGCATAGTCAGTCAGAAAACAAACTTGATAGGAACTTCTTACAAAAAATATTTACTCCCTTTTATCAGAAGAGCTTCAATAGTGTGAGCAGTTATCGCACCGACATATCTATGTATGTCCGTACATTTCGTCAGGCTGAATGTAGCGAAACACACCGGGTATGGCTAATATTGATCGTGAATATTGGTGGGTACGTACATTCAAATAGTTCATTTCAATGAATGAATCGACTAAAGTTGGGAATTGCAAGCTTGCTGAAAAGCGCATACTGTGTATGCGACATAGTTTTACGATTTTCTTATTTTTTTCATCAATTAGATTCGATTCCAGCGGGCTGTAAATCTTCCTCAATTTTAGAAATAGATTTGATATCTCATGTGTGTGTGTAAATCTACGATAGGCGCAGTATGACTATGATTATATATGTTTAATAATATGCTTGCCTCGCAAATAAGTCTGCAATTGTAATGGTCCTGCTCTTTTCATCATCAAATATGAGGTCGCCATTGCGGAAAATTCGCAAATTATTTTGGGGGCATTCAAAGAGAGCTTGAAGCGCAAAAAGCATTTTGTCCATGAGCCTTCAAAGAAAAGATAGAAAATAAATTTATAGTGTTATTCGCGTATTTTTACTATAAGTTTTTTAATTAAAACGTACCCGGAAAACAAATCTATTGGACAGTATTGGGTGCGCTTAACAATTTTTTGCTGCTTCATCTGTCAAAAGCATTTTTATTAAATTAAAGTTAAACCAAACATTGTCCTTTTACATACTATTGGTTTTTGGGAATATTAAATTTTGTGTTAAATAAATAAGAGGTGGAAAGGGGGAGAAAAGTTTATAGGTTTTTGTATTTGAGGGGTAGGGTTGCAACAAATTCACCTTTAGGAACTGCATACAACAGTAACGACACCTGGTGTCCACCTTGTCGTATAATGAATGAGATATTTTGTCATCTCTCGCCGTTTCACATGTTTTGTTCACTCTGTCGCTGCCAGAATGGCTGGTTGTTGGTACTTCTGTTTGTGATATTGTTGAGGCTCTGGCTCGCACTCTCGTTGTTGCTGATGCTGATACTATTGTTTCTGATGGTTCGTTTTGAGTGGTAGTAAAACATTCAGTGTCTGTTGATGTTTTTAATGCCTTTGTTGCTGTGTCCGTTGACATTGTTGTTGCAACAGCCGCTTTTAATGCATTTTTTGCTTCACGTAAACTTGGCGGTTGTGTTATTCTTGTCGTTTGTGTTATTTTTGGCTTTATATCAAATAAATTGTTAACATCGTTTGGCAACAGCCAGCCTTGCTTCGGTTTTATTTCAATGGCGAATGTATCTGAACCAAATATATTGTTGCTTCCACTACAACTTTTATCGCTGTAGCTCCTGCTGCTGTTACTACAGTGTGATGTTTTTGTGGCTGTTGTAACTATTGCTGACTGGGTTTTACACTTTTTTGTAAAAAAAAAAAATAGATAAAAAGAAATATAAATGGTATAAAATAAAAACTACATGTAAATGATGAAACGGTCCAGTTACAAAAAACCATCAACGAGACGAAAATTCATGTAGAAAAAAATCAAATGGAAAAATAGTGCACAATTGTTGCAAATGATGTAACGTTTTTGGATGGCGAACAGCCACAATATGGTTTCTTTTTTTCAAACAAATTTCTTCTTCAATGAATTTGCAACTGCCTCCAAGCAATACTACTACGTCTTAAAAGAATCAATAAGAGCATTAAATAAACATTTAAAATATTTCGTCTCAGGTCTTAAATATTTCTACCAAGAAACTTGGGAACCGAGAACTTCACTATTGCACAAACAATTTTCTAATTTTTCTTAAACGAAGGTACTGGAAAAAGTTTTCTTTTTTCATATGCAAAAACATTGTGTAGTGGACATCTATATTTAAAGAATTCTGTGCCATACAAAATCTGGGTGTTGGTTTGTAGGTGTGAGTGATTTTGTAGAGTGCACATGTACATGGAACCGTCTCATTTGCTTATTAATATCAATTAAACATTTCAGTTTATCAACTGATATATGCTTAATCGGAAGTACAGGCCAGGTTTCAGATGTTTGGATAACAAAACATCATGAATATGGTATAGATTAGTCTCTTGTAATAAAAAGTCACAAGGATTCAAACGAAATTCTGAATAAAGGATTTGCATTATTAATTTTTAAATTTTACTGCGACAAAATTAATATATTTGCCGCTTGAAGGTGAGTTTTTCAATATATTTGTGTTAGGTAGCAAACCTAATACATTAGATTTAAATTAAGCGATATGAAAACCATAATTTAAAATTTTCTCTATAAAAGAGTGAATTAATTTAGTGTCCTTGTTTCTATCTATGCTGTTATATAATTTTCTTTGGTATTATTGCATTAAAGCTTTAATGTTATTGCTTTGTTGCATGTTGCTTTCAGGTAGAGGAATGTTGCACGTGAATGTTTTTAGAGGCAATAAACTAAAATTACATTGAACACAAAATGAAAAAGAAACGGAAGCATGAAAGAAACTACATGGATGATTTATTATTTTCTAAGGAAATAAACAAAAGACCCCCGCATCTGTTGCTCATTTCTAGAACTGTACAAAAACTTTGTTTTTTTTTTTTGGCTGCTGTTATTGTTCCATTTCCAACCTTTTTACCAAAATAAAATAAAGGAAGCAGTCAACTTTGTTCAAATAAAATAGCAACACAACGTTCAAAACGGAAGATGAGGCAGATTTGTATGTTTTACCTGCAAGTTTGGAAATAAAATATCGAACTCTGCAGGCAGTTGGGTAGCATCTGGTAGCAATAAACCGAAATGGCCACCAAATTCCTTGTCCAACCGATTTGCTAAAAGAAGAAAATAAAAACAAATAAATTAAAAAAACAAGACAAAATTAAAACCATATAAAAACTCATGTATCTTTAATAAAAATGTTTATAAAGAAGATTCTTCAAACGTGCCAGAAATGCAATAGAACTATTAAATATAAGTTTCTAAAATGAAAACACACAAACATGTAAACTTGTATATCCTCACCCACACTCACATGCACATAGCGTATGTGATACTAACGAAACCCCAGTTCTTTAATATTCAAATGCATGTACGAGCACCACAAACAAAATTCATATTTATTGCATCAATTCCATTTAAAGGAGCCATTTCTATGAACAACCGAATTAAAAAGAAATATTTTATACGATTTTTTAATCTTTTTTCTTCTATTGTACATCATCTTCTACCCGAACTTACAACAATAAGTTTTATTTTTCAAATGCATTGACTTTAATTGGGGCGGTCGGTCGTACATGCAAAGAAAAATTGGTGCAATGTATAGAATGGTGTATTATTTTTTAAAATCGTTCATAGAACTAATTCAGAAAGAGGAAGAAAATACAATTTTGCATTTTTTCTTGCAGTGCACGACCAGTTGTCGTGACCGCCCATATTGCGATAGCCCTCTTATTGCAACCGCTTTGTTTTTAGTATTAAATGTTCTCTAGTTGCAACAGCTGACAAGAAATTAGTTTAATTTGCGCGACATTTATTTTTTATTTTAACTAAGTTGTATAATACCATATGAATATATATGTAAATCGTTTAATGGCTTGATTGCTGAGATATGTTAAGTTTTTTGTCTCAGAATAAGCAGTACTCAGGGCGAGTCCCCTTATTCACTTTCCGTACATTAGAGTAATTTATTAGTAGTTTTGGTATTTGTCAAATAATTTATTTCGCTTTGTTTGTTGCGTTTCGAAAGCATTAAAGCACATAAAGACCATAATTAATGAAAAATCAGAACTTCTAATAGAAGCTAAAAGTAGGATATTTAAAAACTGCAATAAAATAGTTCGTACGCTCAACTCAAAGTCATCGAGCTTCATTCCAAGGATGATACATTCAACTCAAGTTTCTATGCTAGAAATGGATGATTTAAAAACTTCAAGCGACGACAACGTAATTCAACGTTAAAAAAAAACAAATTGAATTTGCTTCAAGGCCACATCTTCTTGATCCATTTCTACAAGAGTTTGCGGAATACATTAAAAAGCATTGAATAACTTTTGGATCAAATATGCAACGATGGTAAGTCCAGTTTGGAAATATTACCGGATGAGCAACTGCGCCCGGACGTATAATTTGCAAAGAGCGAATAACATTATTGGCCTGTATAATGCAAATGGCGCAAATTGAAATCGAAAAATCCACTTGCTCTTAATGAGTTTTTCGGTAATTCAGTGATACGCGAATCCTCTTAAAAAGCAAGGAAAAATTTAAATTTATAACAAATGTATAGTTTCCAAATACATTATAATATTTGATAAATAGCAACAAAAACAAGTGTCAAAATAGAAGCTTTCGAGATACATTTGCTCACGTTTGCACCATGCTGCATCCTCCAATATGTGAGCGATTGGAATTAATTTTTAATAAGGTGCGTTTTTGTCTTCACATGTTTATGAAATTTCATTACCATTCCAATCTTTGAAAGTGAAGTGAAAATACATGTTCGATTGCATTTCCGTACGAATTCAATTTTCGTGTAACACATGAATGTCATATTTGCCAAATAGAAAATTCTGTTGAAATTCGTCGCATGTATTAAAAGAGTTTTAAAATTTATTCAATCTTTTAAAATGATAAATTTGCATAATTCCAATATTAAATTTTACACAATTAAAAATAATAATAAAATACATCCTTTTAAGTCGTTTCTTTATGTAAATCTTTTGACTTTCAGTGTATCTTCGAATAGATGTTATAAGGACGAGTTTAACATGAAGTTAATAAAAGTTGTTTTCGTCTTTTGATGCTTCAAACTTTTATCTGGAGATTTTGTTTAGGGAAATACACATCAATTGCTCAGAATCGAATGAAATATGAAATGCAATGCAGATGTACTCGTATGTATGAAATGTTACATTATGATGGATCGATTGTATTACATTAGTTTTTTTTTTTCATTTCTGATACTGAACAAGAGTTGGCAGAAGAAAAAATATTTGTTTAGGAATTTGTTCATTGCAAATGTATAATACACACACTTCCTCATACACAATTACACTCACATATACATCACTCAAAGATAAAGTTCAAAGTAAATAATATAAGACAGGAAAAGTAGAGAACAACTCCAACAACATTTATGTAAACAAGTCTTAAATATGAAAAATAATACATCAACATTTTAGGCCTATTCTATGCAAATACACACATACACACATATTTCAAGCTTTTTTTTCAATTTAAAGTTCAACTCTAAGAAGAACAAATTCATGCAAAAAGAAAAAATACCTTTGAGCACAAGGTAGATATAAAAAAAATAATTCTTCATATTGTTGGCAATCATCTATTTCAACGATTATTCTTTGATTTTAGCAAATTCATTTCGATTGTAAAAAGTTTCATAAAATTAAATTCCAGAACAGTTTTCGGAATAATAAATTTAGAAAAGTATTTTAAGTACAGAAATACAGAACATGTTTATGCAGCATAAATGTTAATGTTTCGTAGAACTTGTAGATTCTAGTTGAAGCCAATAAATATGTGAGAAACATAATATTTGCTAAACCATTTACCCATACGCACACAGCTATACAAACACACAAATAAACACTCATTCATCCATAGAAAACTACGCACATATACATACATACTTCATTTATGGTACATATAGACAGTTATACATACCTGGCCTATACAGCTTAATGTGCTCATTTATCCAGTGCCTGTCAGTGGGATTTGGCACTGCAACAATATCCGCTTCAAATACAAACCCATTTCCCAAAAGACAACGAATGATACTAATATAAGCCACATAATGGTCCATTGTCAAGATTCCAACAGCTGGTAGATGAAGGCAGGACACACAGCCACACGGATGCCAAAAATAAAAACTTGCAATAAATATCTGGTATAATGGAGGCAAGGGCAAATGAATTAGCAACAAAACAAAACAAAACTTTTGGGAAAAGGAAAAACCAACTTACAAATGGACAGGCGGACGAGCGGACGAACGGACGGACCGGCAGCCAAGCAAATAGTTAAACAACATATCAACAATAATAACAAACAAACACAAAAACTGCAAACCAAAAATCATACAACTCAGTTGCATCGAAACTTGTACACCCGACACGTACTTAATCACGCTTAAATACGATTGAAATTGGCCAAGAACAAGGCCCATTATTAGTGTCTCTGCAACAGCTCAGGTGATACGAGTAGGTACTAGATGACTGTCTCTGACTCTATACGAGTACATAAGAATGCACACAAAATTTTCCCTGACAATTGTATTATCGGCTTGCCGTGCATAGATCTTATACACAAATGGTCTTTGGGAAATCAAATTCAAAAACATATATTTATATGCTTGTCAATAAAGGGAAATCACGACAAATTTGACCTGATCTCTTGGGTTTAGCCTGTGTGAATTCGCGTTGACTAAAAAATCTTAAATTTAGAAAAAATTTTTTATTTATGTGTACAATGTTAATCTTATATACAAGTAGTTATTACCTTCAAGGCGAGTCCAAGAGACTCAAGAGCTCAGGAAAGGTGACACCACACAAAGTGAACTTTTAGAGTTCTCGAGATGAGTTGTGTTTCCGATTGGTGTCGAATTTCGTATGATTTTCTGTTATCGACAAATTTATAAATTTTTTATATCGAAATAAATAATCAAGACGAATTCATGAGAGGTGTAGTCAGTCGACAGCGCAGCTGATAACTTTTTTTTCTAAATTTTTGCGTTGTTTTGATTACTTTTCAGTATATTTTTTTATTTTCTACTTTTATTATGTTGCTCTTGACATTGAGCAATTAGAGAGTTGCGTTTGGATCGCTGCAATTCATATTCATAGCATGTAGACTCGCGCCAATTCGCTTTGAAAAATTACGTTTTTGAATGTCAAAATCAGTTGTGTCGTCAAATTCATGAACATTTTGATGATTGAAGAAACAATGGTGCATAAGTGGAACAAATTAAAAAAATAAAATAAATAAAATTTTGCGCCAAGTTTATAGATTTAAGAGACAAAATTTTTTGTTGCACACGAACACATATTGATAAATTTATTTGATTTTATTAATAATTTTCACAATAGTGTAAAGGACATATTGATGTGTCTTGATAACACGAGACCTAATTTTATATAAAAAAGAAGAACAAAACCACTTATAAACAAACATTGACAACGAAACAAGCTGAAATGCAAGCAGCAAAAAATAGCCACCTGAGCTGTCAAGACTACCTGGTATGAATATGCCTTGGATTGCTGGTGAGCTTATTTGGGATGAATTCGCCTTGTAAACAATAAATAATTTATAAAAATAAAACTAATTCTGTTTCTACACACAATTTTTAATTTTTTTTTTTTTGAGAATGTGGCTGTCGTGTAATACCAGTGTCAGTTGTATAATTGATTATATTTTTATTGTTCGGTTTCTTTACAAGGCAAATTGAAAATTCGCCTTGGTTTCTTTATAAAAAAAAACTCTGACATCTGTCCGAAATATCCTAAAAAACAAAAATTATTTTGTTTCGTGTTGTTGCCGTGGTGAGGCCATCTTGTTGTCAATTCACTTTAGTATTGATTAAAAAATATGAAGAAACGGTTGACCGGTTTTTCTTTTCTCAAAAAAATTACAATTAAATTCATTTCTTTGTTCCAATTTAACTTTTGAAAAGGTTTATGCGTTTTTAAAAGAAAAAATTGTTATCAATTACTATGCATCAAATGAAATCTGCGAATTCTGCGAACGAATGTTGTAGCAAATAGACTAAAGCAAGTGATATTCATAGGAAGATAAATTTTCTTTTGAAGAAAAGCCATCTCAAGAATTAAAGGGAAACTAAGTTTCGAAAATAGAAATTTCTAAGTACTCAACGCCATTGTTGCAGCAATCAGCTGCGCTGTAGCGAAAACTATTGGTGATTAGCAAGGCACGGTTATAAAATGTATGTATGGGGGAGTATTTAAGGTAATATCTTTTATGTTAAATAAATAATTTACCATCGGTTCTATTTTCCTGTTGGCCTATAGTTGAAATTTCGTTTGGTTCCTGCTGGTTCATTTCATCTTGCTGCTTTGATTGGCTTTGTGGTTGTTCGCGTAGCTGCATGTTCTTTTGGTAACTTTGGGTGTCCTGGTATTGTGCTTTGTGTTCCAGCTGCTTTTCTTTATGTTGTATGGAAATTTTTGGCAAACGCAAAACTTTTTTGAATTGTGGCAACGCAAGCACCAAATTTGCATTACCCTCAGCACGATATATCAAATCAATTTGGCTCAATTCCATAAATTGCTGGGACTGCTTCTGCTCGCCTTGCCTACTACTTTCTTCCAGCTGCTGGTCACTGCGTTGGGAATGATACTGGAGATATTTATATTTTTGCTGCTGTTGCATATCATGTTCCTGCTCCTGTTGCTGTTCGTGCTTCCTCTTATGGTTTTCATTTAAATTGTTTAACACCGCCAACAACTCCTTCGATGAAGCTATTGAGTGCGAAGATGATGAAGCCATTATCCAACAATTTTGTTGTCAATATTGTACCTTAAAATGTTCAGTGTAGGTGAAAAAATAATCACCATTATCGTGAATAGAAGCCGAATGAAGTTTTCACGTGACTTGTTTTCTATGAATAAAATTAAGTGAAAAATTTAACCGAATAATACATTAATACGAAATTTTATTTAATGTTAAATTTTATTCACGATAATGGTGAATATTTACTAACTATTCTTGTAAATTTTAAATAATATTTCATATAAAGATTTCTATTGAAAAACTGTAATTCTTTTAAATTTCTTAATTAAAAAAGTTTTAAAATTATTTTCTTCTTTATTAAACACTTGTCCAGTGTGTCGTAATGATAATTGAATAAATAATTTGGTGCAACAAAATAGAAACTTTGTAAAATTTTATTGCAGACTAGACTTCCTCGTCCGTTAGAAATATTTTAGCGACGCCACTGATTACAACGTTTATGCCAAGAAAACAAATCTATTTTGAATAAAAATATGTATTGAGAATCATATTGATTACAAAAATTTATTAAAATAGTTGCATCCACCACTCCAGGAATATGTGCGACCGACTTCCTCTCACATTATTATCCACGATATACTTAATATTGCTTAAAGTTCACTGACGATTTGGTTTAGCGACCAATCAAATGTAGGCACATGAACATTTTTTGCTCTCCAGGCAGATGTGCATGCAACGTACACGAATGGATTTATAAAAAGTTAAGCACAAAATTTTCAAATAATTTTTTTTGCATCTTTATATTTTTTGAAAAGTCCACGTTGTTTTAAGCTCTCAGTGTTTTTATTTTAGATCTTGCGAGGACTTTCTGAGTACCTGATGTGGATATATTCAATTTTTCAGACTTCGTAATTGAATTCTTGCTGCGCACATTTTATACAAGATCGTCGTCAAAAATCAATATTATCATTCTGTGAGATGTGGACAATCACTTGTCCATGAAAAAATTTGAGGATTTTTTTTATGTCCTGCTACGATCACACTTTTATAAGCACAACTGTATCTGTGTACAAAGCGACCATATTCAGATAGAAATTGAAGTCTGAGTTGTGTGTCTTCGCATACATTAACACTGGCATATATTGGCCATTGCAGCCATGGAGTTTTGACTCCATGCGAAAGTTATTATTTTATCATACGAACATGCCAACATACAAATGCATTGCATAGTTGTAGTTGTTTCAAAGTGCTTATCTTGTAGATAAACAGATTACTGAGCTGTTCTATAAAGTTTCTTGTTGCCAGTTTTTGAGTAGAGTTGAAGGGACTTAAGGGAGGAGAAAAGCAACAAACATAGACATCCTTCTTGCAGTTTAAACTGTTCAAGGATAATTGTAAAGCGATAAGTGTGGATGTAATAAATTTTATTACTCAAAGTATATTGCAACATAAAAAATATCAGAGAAAAATTGACTTTAAAGTGTCTAAAAGCAGCACACAAGAGTATTGGAACGTTAAACAACAGCAATTAAAAATATCAGATAAATTGATTTCTTTAAAACTCTTGTGGCCGTTTATTGTTAAAAGTTGTAGAAAATATGATGTTTTGCAAAAAGTTATAAAGGATTTAACACAAGGAAAAAGTTTATAAGCGACAGACCTTTGAAGTCAAGAGAATTTGATATTTGTTAGATATTGAGAGTAAATTTAAATTAAATTCATACTCTCTGATAATTTAATAAGAAATAAAAATTATTCCTGACAATTTAAGAATGGAAACATTTGATACATGAGGGAAATAATACAATGATATGTATCTTCTGTTAGAAGTTTTATAGTTCTTCATGGCGTTCCTGCGAAAAACTAGCAACGTTTTGTTTTTTATGCAGCTTCAAGCTTTTAAGCTGAAAGAGTGAAAGACTTTTTGCTGTTAAAGGGCCCTTCATGCTTAAAAAAATAAAAGCCTGATTAAATGGAAATGTGTTTCCACTTTTATCCCGAATAAAAGACACACGGGTTTTGTGAGAAAACTTTGAATCACATTAAGGGGGGTTTGTCAGTTTATACCCAATTGCCCTTAAGCACGCAAAGGGATGCTAAGAAAGCCATTATTATTTCGTCAACTACTTTAAACTCACCATGACCGGAGTTCATTCAAGTCCTAGATTTTGGAGACTTTGAAAATTATATTAATAATGAAAAGAGAGAATCCTTAACTGACTTTTTTAATTATATTTCTATGTCGCCTCTTTTATTAAAGAATGAATTAAAAAGTTTAAGTTTCCTTTACGGTAAAGTATCGTCAAAGAATTACACCAGAACTTAGAGGTGATGAACACTACCCGCAATCGCCATCATTATTAAATACAAATATATTGAAAATTCGAAATAAGCAGTTTCGTCACTGTCACTGTCTTAATATTTTGACCACACAGCACGTCAGTGCTACAAAACTCCGGGTTCTATTTCCATGTTACTGCCTTTTAGTTGATATTGAGCAACATTTTAAGATGTAACTCAAAATAATACTCGACTGATATTTGCAACTCCAAAATCTCCCTGAAGGTTGAAGTATTTAATGCAGGATTTTCGTTTCTTTTGACAATAGAGATCTTTGGTTTCCTCATGATGCAGATGTTAATAATTTTTATTATTATTTTAAACTTAAGTTCCACTTATTTGGGAAAAGGCCACTTTAGTGAAATAGTTTCCATTTGTCAACTCCGTCACTTCAAAACGCTTTTTTTACACCTACAGCTAATAATATTCAAACAATGTATTTTAGAACGGCAAAAGCTTTTGAGTCACTACGAACCGATTTCAAATGTGATGTGTCCTTAATTATATTATTCAAAGTGAAAAATTAGATTTCGTCATGTTTTTCCTTGAGAAGCCATTGTCAACAGTTGCTGTACTCTGAGAAAGTCAAACCAAAATAAAACTATTTGAAAACTATATGATTTAGTAAATCGAAAAAGCTAATAGCAAATTTAGTTGGTAAAAAAATATACAAAATATATAACAAAATAAGTCAACAGTCAAATGCGCATTTCTTAGAAAAACGTGGCAAAAAACTCAATCGAACCAAAACGTTTTGCACTTTAAATAACAATTTTCTATTCAAATTTTCAATTTCAGACAAAAGGAAAGAGGAAATAAAAACGCAAATACCAGTATACAACAAGGATACGAAAGAAATAAATTGAAAAAATACAACAAAAAAAACCTAATAAAAAGACAGAACACAAATACCAAAAACGTGATTGTAATATAGTCAGTAATATTTTGCAAGTGAAATACAGGTGATACCTTGAATATTTTGCAGTTGGAATTATTTTTTGGTAAACAGAATCCAAAGAGAAAGCAAGGGATAAAAAGGCTATTATTAGGAAAAACACATAAAGAAAAAGGAAAGCGGGAATGATTCTGTTTTCGTTGCAGAAATAAGTTGAGTGTCAATTTTATGAAAAAAGAAATAAAGTTAATATTTCTGCTGGAACAACTCCAAGCAAACAAGTGCAGACATTTGACTGTCAGATTTTGTCAACAAGTCAAAATTGAATTAATGATCATTTTCCGACAGAAGAAACTTACTTACGAATCAGAACAACTACAAATCTTGGACTGTCTATATGCAGGCGATACTTTAAAACATACATGCACATGTACATTTAGTATATGTATGTATGCCATGCACTTATGTAACCGAGTTGTTCTTACATCCTCAACTTGAAATTAATTTTGAGTGTAACTCATTTGCTGACCATTAGCAGAATGATGTGTATTTGAATACTTTTGACCATAAAGCCAACACCGTCACGATCCATAAATTATGTCCGTCCGCATTAGCATAAAAACAAGCCGGTGGTAAAGAAAATTATGAGAAAATTTCTTTATTAAAATTTCCTCACGCTTTAGAACTCGCAAGCAAATTAAATTTAACCCGCTGACAGAAGATTTAAGCCAAATTCTCTCTAAACAAAATCATTCCTATATGGCTGCATGAATTAACACCCAACGAAATATCATCCAATAAATTAAGACCTAAAAAAGTAAAATAAGTCCCAAGAATATTAAACATATTCTCAAGTCTGCAAATGAAATAAAACCCAAAAATATGAAATAAGATCAGAATGTAGCCTAAATTCAAAGTGAAGCCTATTATCCGTCGGGAGCAAACAACATGGCATTTGTGAAATCGACTCCTCTTCCTGAAGTATTTTTGCATTGCTGTTTTTCGCCTGTGCGCAATGGCTTCTTCCTCTATGGTACGCGTATTGTTAAACCGGTTTCCCTTTCTAAAACATTTCTGAATTGGCGGCCTCGTTTATATGCACTGCAGAAATGCTTTAGAGTGCTAAACCGGAGTGGAACCTTTGAACCCAGCCAAAGGGCAGCAATGCAGAAGTCGCTAGAATGTTGAGCCACTTTCGGGCAAACTATAGAGGAAGACGACCTTGTGTTTGGACATATTTTTTCTATATATAGTATATAATATTAATAAATTGAGGAAAGTGAAATGAGTCCCAAATTTTTTCCCGCATGATTTAACACAAAAAAGTATTGGCTTCAATTCATTTTAAGTATTTTTATAAAATACATACATATTTTTAAAAAGAATAGAACATTATTCAAAGAAAATAAAATGAAAATATTTCTCATAATGCAATAATTCCCGAAATCTATGGGAAATTATTTCTTTTGGGGTCATTTCAACAGCCTTCGTATATTATATACGCGAAATAGTGGCATGAAATAGTCCACCAGCAAATAACTAAAAGAATATGTCTAAAATAAGTCCAAAAATTGGGGCAAAAACATCTCACTTTTTCGACCTGAAATAACGCCCCACCAAAATGAAATACCACCACATTAACAAGGCATTATTATATTTGAAAAAGACCTAAATTTTAAAAATAAAATAAGACCCAAATATACATTTGAAATTGTGAAACAATATTAATAATAATAGAAATTTTACATACTTACTGTGGTATTCATAAAAATTATTGTATGTTTATTAAGGGCTTTTGGACATATTTCTATGGGATATTTGTCAAATAAACCTTTAATAAACATACAATATTTTTTATGAATAAGGCCGTTAATATTGAAATTTTTTATTTCAGGATATTCTCCCCAACTAATTAGTTTTTTTAAATGTCGGTATATGAACAGCTGACTTCAGAGCTGCATTTGAAGTTGGCAGCATTTGAAGCCGTGAAGTCTGCTGTCATCTATGTGTTTTGAGCTTAAAGCCACAACAAACAAAATATTTTACAGAAATTTTACTTTAATTAAAAATGGAACAAGTTTTTGGGTGTTGTTTGATTATATTTTTTTGGGGCGTAATTTTATATAAAATAAGGTCTCGTAATAAAAATGAAATAAATCACCAGAAATAGTTGTTTTTGCCATCTATTATTTCCTTTGTGGTTTTATTTGTTTGTGGAGTTATTTCCTTGGAGTTATTTCATGCCGCCTCAGGTGCAATATATCCCTTCCCCTCGCCAAGACTATAACTTGAAAGCATGTAATTGTTAAATAATTTGTTAAATTCAATTACGATTAAGAAAAAAGATGGACGTTGAATGTCGTTAAATCTCCAAGTTGCTAAGACATAAAAGTCAATGACGGTACGGAGCGCACAATTCTTTTGACAATATTGACAATTACTTTTATTTCCTCTTAATACTTACTGTCTATTTGTGAGTAACTGAAAAATATGATTTAAAAAAATACTATTTATTTTATGACATTAAAATACACAGCAGGAACGAGTATTCGATTTGCTTCTGATCGAAGACTAAATTTTCAATATGCAAAATAAAACAACAACATATTTACAACAATTGTTATTTTTCTTCAAGCTCAATAAGATATTTAAAAGAAAAGACAACAACAAATGAATGTAATAGAAGCAAAACATGCAAAAACAATGAAAGTAATACGACTGATGCTAAAATTAAACATTCTTTTGGTTCTTGGAAAACAGACTCAATAATTCAATCTGCCTTAAAGGCATTTATTATTGTTATAAAGTACACAGTTGCAAAAAAGCAATTACTTTCGTTTATTACTTGCTTTTGTCCTTAAAACTTTCTAAACTTTTTTGAGTCATCGACACTCAACTTAAACTTTGTTGTTGGCGTTGTCTTCATTTATGAAATCAACTTTCAATAAGAAAACATTCTATCATCTCACAAAAGTTTCAAAATTTAGATATTTGGTTGAAATAATTAAAATTAAACACCTTAACATGCCACACCACATTCCGACAAAAGAATGGGCAAAAACAATAACAATTACATGAGTAGATACATTTCATCCACTAGTCTCATTTTACTCCACTCCCCATTCCCAAATCAAATCTAACACTTTAATAAAATTATTCGTATTTGCTAAAAAGTCCTTACTTGCATCTGTAACTAAAGAAAACCCAAAGAATTAAAAAAACACTCTCTGAAAATTGTTGCGGTTTAAAGTTTAAGATAATTGTTATTCAAAACGAACTCAATATCACTAAAAAACTCATTTCGAAAATGTTTCTTAAAATACCACAAAAAAGTTCCAATACTCTACAGCTTTAGGTTCGTTGTTCAGATTCCCAACACACCGATACGGCAGGACTAGAACGAGGCACATTTATACTACCGCACACAAATTTCCATAGACACTTTGCAGCAACTGCAAGTAACTCTACCATCGATGTAAGCACAGACGTACTCGTAGAATATTGCCTTCGATGTACGAGTGGTAGTGCACAATCCATTTAACTTTTATTGTTACATTTCTAGTATTTGTTACTTTAACTTTTCTACAAAAAAGCAAAAAGTGGAAGGATTTAATTGAATAGTTAGTGCGTTCTTTTTTGTTTACTTTCGCCAGCATACACTGTCATGGATTATTAATAAGACTTTAATAAATAAAATGAAAAATAACTTGCAACAAGTACAATTCTAGAGAATACGATTTCAATTACTTTAAATGAATCTGTATTGATATTGATAATAATAAAAAACTGAAAAAGGACATGAAATTTTATGCGCTATAGATAACTACGGAGTAATTTCTCCCAGTGCATTCTCAAGGTTTGTAAATATCAACCTGAAAAACTTTAAAAAATATTTATGTAGAGTTAATTTCATTTTGGTTTGCTTTATTATAATATCCTTTTTTTCTAATTACTGTGGTTTCCTTTTTTAACGAAAGCACACCAAAATGAATTTAAAACAAAGATTTTCTTTGATGCCCCAAATAAAATTCAATGAAATGAAACTATTTGTTCCCGATGAAGAGGAAAATTTCAACAAATTTCATTATATAAAAATGAAACAAGTAAAGGAAAAGGCAGATTGCATTATCAGAATATTAAATGATTATAACCTTGAACTGATAAAAAAACAGAGAAAATTTCATAAAAGTAAAAAATATAATTTATTGCTTGTTGTTGGCTTAGCCGAGCATATGGCTGCCTAGAGCAAACAATAATTTATTTAAATAATTATTTTGGAGAATGTCTCGAATAATGAATTTAGTAAATATTGTAAAAAAATATGTCTCATTGCGCGTTTTTCTTTTCAGGACTCTTTAGTTTTGTATAGGGTGTTTTTTTTAGAGGTATAGAACTTCGAATTGAAATAAAACACAAGAAAATCTTTTTAATGTCCATCAATTTGGCTTTATTGGAAGGATAATTTTATGCCATTAACGTTTAAATATGATTTCGGGCATGTGGCCGCCGCGGCTGGCTCGAATAAAGCCAATTCTACAGGTCCAATTTTCAACCACTTTTTCGAGCATATGGGGCCGTATGTTGGCAATAACGCCACAAATTTGGCTTCCAAGTCCCCTAACGTTTCTGGTTTGTTGGCGTAGACGAGCGACTTCACATATCCCCAAAGAAAATAATCCAATGGTGTCAAATCACACGATCTTGGTGGCCAATTGACAGGTTAACCGAATTAATTGCTCTGATGGACGATTATGTCGACCATACAATGGACGGAGCTTGCGGTAAACTTCGCGAACTGAACCATTATTTTCGAAATAAATTTGCACGATTTGCAAGCGTTGTTCTTTTGTCAACCTGTTCATGATGAAATGGCAAACCAAACTAAATATTAATCACTTGACAGCTGACAAAATGGCCGCCAGTTAAAAAAGTGATGCCAACTTAAAGTTCTATACCTCAATAAAAAACATAATAGGAAAAGGGCAATCACTTTCATTAGGTATATGCTGGAAAACGATATCCTTGTTTTTTTTTTTCTTATCGACCAACATGGGAACAAGAAGTCTATCATTCTTCGTATATAAAGAACACATTAGTCAAAAGAAATGTTAACAAAAATGAAGCCTTGAATGAAAGCCGGGCTCTCATTGCAAATTTGTTCTGCGATAACAATTCCAAGCCCATTCCGGTCACCTAAAAGTACAGTAACGCTTCAATTGTATATGCGAAGAAGGACATTATTCATATCAGTAGTTTGCCAGAAATATGGAAAATGTGAAGCAAATACTGTCAGCTGACCCTCCCGAGTTCTACATCATCGTCGAGGATTGACGATGATTACATTGCACTGCAACCGGAACAGCAACGGCCTACTTCTAAAACTACATGATTTGACATTTTGATGCTTTTCGTTTATTGTCAAGTAAGTGGTAAAAGAAACCACTATAAAATTTTTAAGTGGCTTTAACGCTAACAAACGTTTGTTAATAAATTGTATTCAAAGCACTATTTTAACTTTTTTATGATTTAAGGGATTTAATTGGCGACGTAACCCTTGTTTATATTTTATGATGTGGAAAATCGGTTGCAATTTCATTCGAGTATTTAGATTTGTAAAAAACCCTATTTCTAAGTGGAGTAAATTACTTTCATAAATCAAGGGCTTCATCCATTATAATAAAAATAACAAAAGTCTTAAGAATAAAGAATTGACAAGATATTTTTTATTCGGATGAAGGAAGGATTTGAGTATCGAGTTGTTTTATATTTGTTATGAATGTATGTACACCATACTGATCCATGCCAGCAAGAAGCAATAAGTTGTTTTATAGTTTTTTCCAATAGCATTTCTTATGAATTTTACTGTGCATTCTGATTCAATTGTAGAATTTATGAATATTTTCCATTGATCGAAAAATATATTAAAAACTTCTACTCAGTCATTGGCCAGTGCCAATGCCTCTAGTTGCAATTTAAGGTGCAACATGAATCTTCACGTGTGGCGTTAGTAAATGTATCTGTGATAAAAAATTATTATTTTTAATACATTTTGAAAACAAAACAATAAAATTTAAATTCAAACTTGTTTTATTGAAATTTTGCTGCGCCATCTGTACCCCGAAGTATGAGTCTTGAAAGTAGGCTAATTATAGTTCTAATAATAAAATACTTAGCAGAACAAAATCCAATTGTATTTTATCCAAAATATTTGAATACGAGTACATATTCCAAGCATTTGTATACACTAGTGTCGTCAAAATATTCAAATTTAAAAAGACACCCAGTCACCGCATAAATGGACGAGTATTTGCTCGTTCACTCAAATATTTATTTGTCTACTTAAATAGATGTAGACTTAATGCCACCAAATTGTCACACATATGGCGATAGCAAATGTAGACGTTTAAATATAAGTACATATAAATTATTTATTAACAAGGAGATCAGTTAACAAATGTTATAATTAAAATGAACTATTATGACTAAGCAGCATTGAAGTTATAATGAAATGATGCTTAAGCTGTAACAGAGTAAATAGGAGGCTTAACTTTGGAACTCGACTATAATCATCTAACTTCCAATAAAAGCTGTCAGGTATAGCAGAATAAACTAAATGTCAAAAAGAGGAGATTATGATTAGTGGCTTAAAATTCAAATCAATTTCGTGAAATGTATATATTTATATAAATATATTAAAAATAATTACAATCAACTGGAAAAATTAAGTGCAAATAGAAAATAATTGTATCGGAAACACACTTATGGAAAAGCATGAACAACATGAGATAATGTTAAGAATCTATAACCACTGTGCAACAATACCGAATTCTGCAGGAGCGGTAGGTGCGATATTTACTTTATAAATACATGGTATATCATTACAATATATAAAAATACATGACTACATAATATATCGGCTTTTATTGCGAAAATTCAACAATTAGAATAACCCGTCAAAGAAAATATATATGACCCACATTTTTTCAATTTAACGAGTCCAATAACACAATTAAAAAAATTTCTGATGCAGATCTGTTTAAGCTCTATTTTTATTCATAAAATAAGAGCTAAGCCCGTACTACTACAACAAAATCTAACACTTTGGCCAAATTACTGACAAAAGGTCTTAAAAAAACTCTACATATTGCCCATTAGTATACTAGTCTATCAGTGTAGAGATTGTGGGTTCGATTCCAACCTAAGGGCCTGGTCTGCTTCACTTCAAACGAATGAAAGTGATTGTTGCTGCATTTGTAAAGCCCAAGTTATAGTAAAATTTGCAATTTAAATAAATAAATTATCTGTGCATGTAAGAAAATTTTACCCCAAGAAGGAGAGCGTCTGTTATACAATTTTTCGTTTGGTTTTATTCTATAGGGAATCGCTATGAGTAGAAATTGAATAACATACTTTATACACTACATTTTTAACATGCAGCTAGTGGAATATCAAATATCAAATGTGTGGCAATGTCTGTTTTCTTAAAATTCGTTCAGTACATTTAGAGTTCTTAGAATTTAAAATTATTCCCAGCACAGACGTAAAACAAATACGTATTTTAGATAAAATTTTTACTTATTTTTGAGTTGGAATCGCCTCGTCAACTTTCAAATTTTGCTACTTTTTAATGTTTGTGTTTATCATAAAATGTGCACTCCTTTCCGCGCCACCTTTGAGGTAGAGTACGAGTGAAAGATGCGTTTTTAGTGGTGTCCTCAGTAGGCCTAATCAACTTCCAACTGTGATTGCAAACTCCCTATTTTTTATACAAGTAATAAAAAAAGCTCGTAGATAACGCGAACACATTAATAAGTTATCGGTTTTGTTAATTTGAATGAATATTTCATTATTAAGATCTCTTCGTTATTATTTTCTTCCTTCGTTTCAACCAAGAAACACAATCGACCTTCGTCCTCGATAGGATCTTCGCTCATACCTATCGCGTGACGCATTCAAATAATCCCGCCCGTGACAAATTACAGAATAAGTCAACTTTTCTACATCCGTTGAAGGTTGTTGAGGTCGCATTCCTTGTTGCAATAAACGGTGTTTAAAAGAATATCTAGTGCAGCAACGGTAAAGGTAATGCTACTTTTTCGATAACATTGACCATCAACGAGATATTCGCGAAAAACTGTATTTTGTGACCTCTAGCCCGTGTAAGCTTTTAAGCATTTTGTTTAAAACAACAAAAGGCTCATCCAAAAATCAAGCTTTCTCTTAATTTTTCCTATAATAAAATTTATAATTTTTAGACAATACATTTTTGGTATTTTTATCTAAGCATTTATGCACAACTTTTCCTCCAAGTGTCGTATGAAGACATGGATGGGAACGTCCATAAGACTGATTTTTTTCCAAATATTTTATATGAAATTTAACAAGCTCTTTAATTAATTATAAGTACATTAGCATAGATTAATAATAATTCTACCTTTTATGATCGAATAAAGCTAAGACTGGCTGCAATAAGAACATGGTAGAAAATGTGCATTTTCCATCTCTGCTTATTATATGACAGACGAAAAAGAAACCATTTTTGAAAGATAATATACCACAGACAGAATTGTTCAGAAAAACATGGCCGATTTTTGTTCTTTGTTTTTTCTATTGTAATAAAGGCTGATGTAAACATGCTTCAAACTTACATAAAAAATTAATAAATTGCGAAAAAAAATTTTAGTCAAAATGTAATTTTACCTTGTATGATAAAAAAAGGAAAGAAGAAAATTTCCAAACATTTTTTCAGACAAATTTTCACACAACAGCCACACTGCCTGTTTTATTTTCCACAAATTTATTTGAATTGAATTAAACTGTATGTATTAAGTTTACCATTTTTTATTTTTATTTTTTGCTGTGCCTATTTTTAGTGAGCCGATATGTAAGTATGTATGTGTGTTTTGGCTTGCGAACATGTACGTGCAAGTTTTCTTGTTATATGTGTGTATGCACTTTCTTTGTTTTTGTTTTATTGTTAGGCTGGTTGCTCCAGCGCTGCCACCTTGTAAGGTTAATCCTTTTTTTTTTTTTAAAGTTCGACGTTTTGAAATCTAATAGAAAAAACTTACAACAAAGGCTTTATTGTGGTTATGTTTTCTACAACTTATCCTGTACAACATGCTGTGGATTGAGCAAATAATTTATGCCAATCAAATTATAACAAACGAAACCTACTTACGAGTAGTTTTCAGACCGCAATCATCTCTTCTCCAAATTTTTTAGCTTTTCGTCAACAAATAGCTCAGTGGATATTCCAACTTCCCGTAGAAAAATTGTTAATCACATGGTAAGGAGTTGTGTTTGCAATGAGTTAAAGTGGTCAAAGTGGTCTCAGAGTCCATACGATACACATTTTATGGTCAAAATAAATGGGTCCAAGTTATTAAGCCAAAATTTCAAACTTTCGAAATCTATCTGCCCAATTGCAATACAAAATAGCCGTTCCCCTTAACAGCCTTTTTTGCCATTCTTAAGTTTATATTTTATTTAAAAGCAATTTACCAGCTCTTTTTAAAAAACTTATCTAAATAAGAAAATATCGATAAGTGAATTCATAAAATATTCTTAACTGAAATATTGATTTCTGGAAAACAGGTCTAAACTCAAACAAGGAAATATGTTCATACATACATATGTGTACAGTCAAAGCTTACGAGCCTGCTAAAGCTGATCAAATGTTTTCAATTCTTCTTTTTTCATTTATGGTGACGATATCTGCACATGAATGCGTATCTGTATCCAACTACACACGCACGTAGAATGGTGAGTTTGTAAACAATATTTACGAGTTATGCATAGATTATTTGGATACAGACTTAAATAATGTCAGCACAAAAGCTTAGAGTATTCCATATTGTATCCCAATTGAAACATCTTAATGGTTTAACACCAACACCTCCGCAATCGCAAAACCAAACGAATATCCCAGCAAATAAAAAGTAAAACGATTCGTATATAACAGTTTCAATTTTTCAGTTTTAATTCCAACACTTCTGTCTCAATTTTGTCGATAAAATAAGACGTTTTAGTTGTCTTTAAAAATTTTACATTTGGGAAAGTATTCAGTTTGAAATCATTCTCTACATTTAAACGCATGCTGGGACATTCCACCAAATAAACACACACAAGCACATAATGATAAAAACATATTAGCAACATTCAAGGGCGTAGTCAGGATATGAAATAGGGTGGTGCCACGAAAATTATGATTTTTATAATTATGATTTTTTATGATTATTACAATTTCGATCTATTTGAGGAGTAATCTGCGTGGATCTTTTGAAAGTTTTGCTAGAATTTTTTCCAAAAATTCGCCCTTCTTCTCGATTACCAATCTTCGGTGGACGCTTAGAATACGTAGTCCTACAATATACTTATTTTTTGATAATAAGTAAAATTGCATATTATTTTACCGTTTAAACGTACTTCAGTCATTGTGGAGCGCAACCATGTTTTTACTCGCCTTAAAGTGCTAAATGACCGCTCAACAGTTGCAGTAGTGCACGGCTGTGGCAATGAAATTAATAATGCCTTCCTTATATTTAGATAAAATAGTCGAGCGTCTTTCAAAATACTCGCCAGCTCTAAGTCGGCTAATTCGTCTTTACCTTTTTTTGTTGCCAAGAATTATACCAAAGCTCAATTTCTCCTTCCAAATCATCCAACTCATAAAAATGCTCAAACGTCAAAGAAAGCATGTTTGACGGGTGCAAACAATGAATTGCAAATGCTGGCCTATTCTCTTCATTAAATCTTTTGTCCAGTGATGGAATTAAAGAATCTATATAAGGAATGTATACAGATCGCTTCCAGTATTCAACTGGTGATGAAAATGGGGGATTTGAACGGTGCGTTTCACGAGAGACTATCCTTGGAACATACATCTCTATTCCTAAATTGGCTGTGTTGTCTTGAATAGAAAAAAAAACAATCCGTCCACAATACCCTGTGCATTTTTTAATAATTTTATAGAATTGTTATAGAATTAGGTGGGTGCCACGGCCCTCTAGGCCCATACCTAGCTACGCCCATGGCAACATTTGCTGCAACAAAAAAACAGAATAATAAATAATAATAATAATAATTTTGAATTTCTGTTAGCAAACGTTGCATAAGGACTGGCTTAAGGAACAAGTATTTCGCCACATTCCTTGTATTAATTCTCTTTGCAATTTTAAAGTTTCCGCTTTTTGTCCATTTAATCGAAGTAAGTAAATACAGCATTCAAAAAGCTAATGAGTTGTTCAAATAAGAAAGACATTTTTACAGTCCTGATTTCATTTTTTACAAAAGTTATTTAGCGAATTAACAATATAAGATTCGAAAGACTACAAATCCAACACATACACAATAAGTCAATTGATGTCTTCTTAATTCTATATTATTTAACGTCAGCAAATGTAAGTCTGTCTTCGTTCAGCCATGCACACAATTTATATTAGATATTTTTAATGCCAATGACAAAATTAATAAAGGACCTATTGTTTGATGACCCTTTTGAATGAATGGACTTCCATAATTTTCATTTTATTAGTATTTTTGCCCACAGGAGCATAGTGCAACTTCTATGCATGTTTGCTCAATAGCAATTTCTTAACAATGAACTTGTGTACATGTGATGACATTTTTACTCCCATGCCAACGACATGGTCGGTCATCTATCTGCTCGTTATCCATTTAGCCTAACGGAAAACGTGTTTAAAATATCAATACGAAAAGTGGAATCATATTCCACTCAGATGATGCAGACAAATTTCTTTTTATTCATCGAACATGAAAGAAAAATTCAGACACATCAAGCAACCATTTCTCAAATGTAAATGTCTATCCCCATTAAAGTGTCAAGGGAAAATGTTAAAAATTGAAAAATAGTTTTTGTCTAATTCATGGCCACGCAAGACTGCAATCTTCAGGGCATTTAGTGGAACCTTTCCCTCAAATATTATAGATATAAACAATTTACAATTTACTCTTTTAAGCATCTTGCAGAGGAATCCCCTATTTATAATTTTCAGTTCATTTCAAAGCTGTGAAAGTACGTGATCATTTTGGAACATTAAATAATGAAGTAATAACTAGTGATAAAAGGATAATTGCTTTAATTGGTGCTCTATTCTAAGATTTGGAAAATATTTGAGAACACGGCGATAAGATATGAGCTTTCATTTAATTTAGTGTATTTTGCTTTAGTTATTTTTAATATGAATATAAGCATTAGCTCCTCTTTTGCTGTTTATATGCTGCACGTAAAAAAAGCTTTATAAGATTTTTAAGGGTCTAACGCAGACATCACTTACACGGAAACTACGACCTAAACACCTAAGCTCTGACAGCCACCTGATATAAAAAATTAAGATCTGACAGCCAAATGAAATAAAAAAAATTTAATTTTTGTACTTAAAGATTTCCAAAGTCTATGGAAAACCACAAAGTAACATTTCAAGGGCTTTTTTTCTTCTTCATATAAAAGCTTCGTTTTGCAATAATAATTTGAGCACATAAAAATAATAGTTGTAATTGTCGCTTTATCATCCACACCAATTAAGATGTTAATTAGAAATAAGGATGATGATGACTTTTTGTTCGTTGAGTCTTAACTAGGCGCAATTACAAGAGAGCCTTTCCTTTCTCCACTACACCTTTTTATGCCCCAGCTGCACAACTGTATAGGAAGAGGAAGAGATTATTTTTGCACTATAACAACTGCCACTGTTCTATTAAAATCCTTAAGCCAATATCAGCAGTTCTGTATTCAACACCTCCAGCACACGATAGACACAATTTCTACCTTATCCTCCCGTGGGCTGGATAATCGTCTCACCTTTAGTTTTTTAATTGTTTGTGTGCCGTTGTTCTGCTAAGCCGACATAATCTCTGGGACTAAACTCCTTTAAGGTTATTTTAAAACGAATTAAACCCCATTCAAACAGTACCGCCAAATGGGATGCAGGTCGAGGTAAATTATATCCACCCGTACATGCATTATTCCTTTAGATGTACGCCATACACAGATAAACACACACACATACTCACATAGCAAATGTGTGCATGGCAATTGTGTGCATGAATGAATGAAGGTGCAGAGTTTGTAAGCTGATTATGTAAAATGCATGCAAATCGTACACAAAACTACTTACGAAAGGATTTGTAAGATTTGAAGACAAAGTAAGACTAAAATAAAAATTAAACGTTTAACAATTGATTTTTAATTTAACTGCAATTGCTGTTGCAAAGGATTTTTTTTAGGTTTAAGAAATAAATAATAAGTAAAAATTTAAAACAAAAGCAGGACATTTTGCTTTGATTAAAGAGATTGTATTAAGGAGACATTGCTATTATGCTCAAAAGGATTTTATTTAAAAACACTTTTTTCCTTTTAAAGGTCTTTCTGCAACATTTACTTTGCAATTTAAATCTTGATTAAAATTCATTGATTTTGTTGCTTTCTTTATGGACTTTTTTGCTCGTGCAGGTATTTAAATCAAAATTTCAAAATCGTGCACAGTGGAAGAGATGGATAAATTTTATTTTCTCAAACTAGTCTTTTGATGGTGAACTGTCCCTCGTAAACATCGCTGTTCATTTTAAATTAAAAGTATTACATTGAGGAAATTTGTTGCACTGTTCTAATTGAAGGGGAAGCAACAAGACAGCGTTATATTATCCAGTTTATCAAATTTTTGCACAGTTGCTTCGCTCAGATCATTGTACAGTAGTTGCAATGCTTTTGGATCCAAGAAACAAGTTTAATGAATAAATGTATAAGGCAACCAACCTTGTCATTCAAGGAAGGAATGAACATTTGTATCCTTTTTATCTGGCCAATCGTTTCAACTTACTCATCAACATCAACATCAACGTTGTCATACGAATACAAGACACACTGAAATTCATACATAACCATACGTTAACAAAAGTCTATCGAATAAAGATGAGACCATCGTTCTCGATACAGCTTCATGTGTTTCAAAAGCATACATTTTCATCGATGTACATACACACATACCAAGAGAAAGTGTGGCATACGAGTATAAATATAGTTGTAGCAATAATGCTTAGTCATGAGCATACAACGTTTGATAACTCAAGTCAGGATAACAGGATGACAATGGCAAAAACAACAGTAACAATAAAAACTTTGAAGAATAAAAAGCTTTATATTCTGACCAAGACCAACGAACCAAATCATCCCATGCACAGTTGCAGCAAAAAGTGGAAGAAAATGAAAAGTTGTTATCCTGATTACAAATAGAAGCGTAGCAAAAATTTATCCATATAAAAAGATTAAAAGAAAGATCTTGTAGCTTTTCACTCATGATCATGTGCGAGTACGTTCACGAGCACAATGTGAGAGAATACAAAAAGTAATTAAAAACACGAAAACTCAAATTTATGAAATGATCTCGAAAGGAAGCTCTTAGTATTTAAAAGAAAAAATATTATGAAAGCTGCATTCGAAAGCATTTTAAATCAAGTTTGCTTTTATATTATTTTAAATTTCTTTCTAATAAATGTAAGTATTAGAGATGATCTACTTTTGGATGGTCTTCAAAAAAAGTCTTTCCTGACATATAAGAGGCGATTGTAAGACAATATCAAAAATGTTTATAATAATTCTGCTTGAGCAATATTCCGTTGAGATGGGTCTAACGACTCTCATGTAACCAAATTGTTAACTATTACCCAGAAAAGCTTCTAGGCCACAGAGTCAAAAGTTCCGACTTAGGGAGTTATTGTTAAGAGTGCTTTTTTGATTAAGTTTTTTACGGAAGCCGGGGCCGACAAATAGAATTAAATACAAAGTAACATTATGTAAAATTACTTTTCCACTTCTCAGACAAATCTGATAAAAAAAATGCGTCAAGTAATAGAACATATAACTTAGAATATGACATATCATATCATTGTTAGTTTAGTTTATGGATTTTTATCAAAATTCAATTTTAGCAAATTAAAATTCGGCTTTGCACTCCTCATATTGCATAAAACCTTTTGAGTTTTATAATCTAAAAAGTCCACGGCGTCACTTTTAATCCCATGTACGTTTTTTACATTCCTGACCCCTCAATGCCGCCGTGCAATTAGTCTTCCGGTAGCAAAGTCTCACGGCGCAATACGACGTATGGGCCCAAAAGTTTCAGCAGAAAAGAAATGATATTTTAACTCGAGCCCTTTAAGAAAAATTAGGTGCATTTGGTGAAAAAGAATAATATTTGGGGTGGTTTTAATGATGTGTTGGGACATTCCGTTATTTCCGGATCGCAGAGTTATTTCGCATTTCGTGAAAAGAAGAACCTACAAAAATCTTACGTTTTTTCGCTTTAAGACTACGTCGTATTCAGTAACTCTAAACTCTATGCTCCACTAGAATAAAAACAACTCATAAAATCAGTAAAAAACTTTGGGGCCATTTTTAATTTACCTAAATTGTAAATATTTTAACAAAATTAAACAACATTTAGTATTTAATTTAATGGTAACTTTACTTGTGAGGTTTTTAATTTTATGTTGTAAAGTTCATTCGATGCGAAATTTCTAAGCAAAATTCTAAAAAATTATATTTTTCTTTTTTCACTTTAAGGTAAAAACGATTAAATGTTATTTAATTATTTGATGAAATCTCCCAGCATGTGCACATGTTTCATTAATAATTTAAGGCAACTTCTCGTTTTTTCTCAGCAAGCAAAAATACCAGGATTATATTACATATTGTAAAGTGAGTCTAAATCTTGTCTGATATTTCATTAGGATCTTATATCCTGGAATTTCATTTTGCAGTGATCCCTGTAGTATGTATGTCAATGCAATTAAGTTTAATTGTTATAACTTTAATAAAAAAAGTAATTTTAAATAAAGAAAATGCTGACCGCATGGTTTCTATACAGCGTTAGATATAATAATAACACAGTTTATTTAAACTTGTACTCGTCCTTTGCATCAACTTATTCTAAAAATAATTCTGATGTTTAATAAACAATTGTTAGTGAGACCACTGCTCTTTTACTGACCGCAACTGTGCCCAGATATGCATGATTGTGTGCTTAAGTAACTGCAGTCAATATCGCCATATTCGAAGGCCACAATGTATTGAAAAGAGTTACAAGTCTCATGACGATAACAATAATCACTGGAAGTACAATCTCTCTAAGTAGTTCAGAGCCGCATTTGGATTGTTTTGGATTCTGAATAACAAAAACACATTCGCACTTCTGCAGCTGAGTATATCTTTCGTGATGCATGAAATAATGAATGGACATATATACACACTTACACTGTGTCCTGAAACCTTCAGTCAAGAGAGACTTTGACAGACAATAAGGAAATGAAGTTATTAACGTGTCTATCTGTCCATATACGAACAAATATTCTTCTACCATACAAAGTAGAAGATATAGCAAATTTTTAAGTCTCATAAAAACTAAGTTTTTTAATCATCGAACAATTTTATCATTTTCTATTTAGAGTTGAAAATTTTAAATTTATAAGAGCTGAAGCGATTTTTTTCAATCTCGTTAGTGTAAATAAGCCGCACGACGTTTATTTGCTTGCATCTGCTCATATCTGTTCCATTTGCATATGTGTGATCGATAATTGTCGATTGCAACAAAAATCGATATTAAAATTCATTTCCATAACACAAACGACGGTCTTTACGAAAACTTTTTGTGCCAACTTTTCGTAAGTGCACAGTCAACTTTTTCATAGCAGAGTTAAAACAAGAAGAAGAAATGTGTATGTATGTATGTGTATTGCAAAATAATTTTAATTCAATAGAAAATAAAAACATAGAAACATATACACACATCTAATTTGTTCGTATGTCCTCATATTGTTCCCAGTTCTAATGAAACTTTACGGAAGAATTTCACACACACACAAACAAACATACGCACATACTCACATTATGAAGAACACAATAATTGTTTCAGTTTGGGATTTTTATATCAATAACACACAAAACACTTCGTATTTCAAAGGCAAATTGAAGTCCTAAGGCAAAGTTGCAGCCCAATCGTTTCCAAATTATATAGACTTCGCACAGCATGAACAAAGTTTGAAACTTAATTATTTATTAAAAATATAGCAGTACCATTTACTTGACAGCATGAAATAACACCTCATGAAATAACCCCACATAAAAATTATTAAGTAAACTACCACGCTTTTGTTCATTCCAGAAATAAAATAATAAAAAACAGGGACCAAAAGGAAGGGGGTCACCCAAATATTTAATAATTAAGGAGCAGCCCAAAAATATATTTTGGGACTACTTTGTTTTTTTAATTAGAATAAAAATCCTAAAGAATATAAAAATATAAATATAAGAATATAAATCAGTACAACTGATTTAACAACTGGGCTTCAATATATTTAAGAAAGGCTGGAAAATAACTTCTACTCTACATTAAAAAAGTTTTCAACAAATTATTTTCTTTAACTATTCCAGCGGAAATAAGACAAGTGCCATTATTTCAATTAATTATAAACAATTTTTTGTTTCATTCCCGGCTGGTACATGGGTGAAAAGAAAGCAATTCTGCAATATACCCGCTCATATAAGCCTGCATCTTTTTATTGCTTTGCTTCTGCGGATATTGATTAAATCAGAATTTCTTGAAATAAAAAACAAATTTCTGTCAAAGGGTAGTGGAGACTTTATGCAAGATTGTATTTAAATTTGAAATAATTATCTTGAAAAATTATATAAAAATTTGCATGTTGGGGCTTGATTGATTTCAGAAATGTGGACTTTATTCCATATCAGGCAAGGCCCCAATAATGAGACATTATCTAATTCCTGTTACGGATATTATTTCATTTCCCTGGGCCACCAGTTTTTGCTTTTTACTATTTCCAATCAATGGAATGTTTACACGAAAATGAAATAATTGTGAAATTTTATACTTTAAATTAAATTATTTAGTTTCAGTCAAAGACACTCGATATTTAAATTATAGATTTGACCGAGTAAATTTTATCGAATACGAAATAGTTTTCAATTCTATTTCATTTCAGCTTTATTTGCTAAGAGTTTTCATGAAGATAGTTGCATCTTGCAAATCAGTGTTCGACGTTGCACAAGTATTTCCATTTCTCCACTTACGTCTACACACGCACATACAGCCATACATACATCAGAATATTCATGAAGTTTGTCTTTACACCTGTATTACATTCCATCTCTTGGGGACGAGGTGCAAACCTTATTGCCTTCAATTCATATTAGACTTAATGAATTTTGGATATAATACATACATCTGCGTAAGTTTGCACGCGTAAGTTATCGCACGCGTGTGTGTATCCTTTATTTATTAAACAAGTAATTAATTGATACATACATGCATACATACATGTACATGTAAATTCCATTTTGCCCGGTAAACTAGTGACGAGTATCGCTTAAAGCAAAAATTTTTCATAAATTAATTTTCCATCGCTTCCGTTTTCAAAATATCAAGTGTTGTGTTGTGCCTTCTTGCGAAGTTATATCAACAACATCCAGATGTTTAGCTAAAATGCGACTCAAAATTCATAGCGTTTCCATAAATCTTTGTGATTATAACATTTTTATGGTGAAAGTATTTTAATTTGATTTGATTCAGAAATACATAAGAACAAGAAAATTTAGAGTACCGACAGTTTTAAGGACATGAGCTTTTTATGTCTTTGTTTGTTGAAAACTGAAACAAGAAGGCCTCAGAAATACGAGTGTTCTTTCTGATCGGTGGTGCAGCTTCAGCTGCAGCAAGTAGATATTTTAGAAATTTCGTATTGACCATGACAATGCACAGAGATCACTGGGTAAATGCATTCATATACATGCGTAAAATCCTAATGCAACTATTCGCGAAAATTATGCAAACTGAATGTTTAAGTTTAATTAAGCGTTGCATTTACACTCACACTTTAGCGAAAGCAAATGGGTGTCAACTCCTGCAACTTGCAAATTGAAATGAATAAATAATAAGCAAATGTGATTTGTTGCATACTCAAGGGTAATGGATTATTAAATTTAATGTTTTACACGCGAACTATATTAAAATGCAATAATTTATTAATGTTTTTCTTCGAGCTTCTACACAAATTTTTGTTCGTATAGCGATTAAAAAACTTGATTAAATATACTGATGAATAACAATTGCCGAAGAAATTTCAAGTAAAATTTGATAGATACAAGATGTTTTTATGGCTGCGTAAACGCATGAATTTCATTGGCGCTAGCCAAGTCGATAATAATTGTTTGTTGTGTTGTGTTTGTATAAGTTTTCTAGAACTATTAGACTTATACGTTTATTGAATCACAAAAAGAAAATTATTATTATAAAGTATTTGTAACTGTATATGAGTTTGAAATCTTTTCAGACATGATTTGGCTAAAGAGTACTGATGAAATGCGGGCGTATACTCAGATAAGGGAAGTAAAAAAAAATAAATTATCAAAAAATACAAATTTCAATTCCATAATGTTAACAAAACAAATTGTTTCCCAAAGTTTGAAAACTAACGAAGACCACAAATAAGGCATGAAATGGAACACTTTTCCAAAATATAATTTCCGCGAAAAACCGCCAACTCCAACGATGTGTCGAAAGAAAAGTTCACTGGAAAACCATAAGACACAGAATACTTGAAAAAAATTAAAACAAAGAAATACGAATAATTGAACTGACAAAAACAAAAAAATATATTATCCTGATTGAATTTATTCAATGGAAAAGTTGAAAACAAAAAATGTGTTTCCTTCACTTCCTGACCTTAAATTTCTTATATTACGTATTTGCTTGTCTATCGGACAGTTAGACAGCGACGTAATGAAACTGTTAATGACGTCTCATCGAATTTGCATAAGAATGATTACGGTGCCGCCAGTTTCATTGCGGCTGATTTTCAGTTACAACGAAACTTCGTGTAACATCTTTAGAAGCAGAAACAAAAAAAAAAGAAAAATCTGATTTAAGACTTGTTAATGTTGGCCTTTTCATTTTCGTTTTCCTTGCCCTTCAGCAAATGCACAATATTTTTCTACTCAATAAAAGTTCTACCAATTTCCTGTTGTGTTCTTCCTCAAACTTTAAAACGCCCTCGTGGAATAGAATTAATCAAAGGTGGAGTTAAAGTTTGCACAAGATAATCACTTAACTCGATTAAGTCCGGTTTACGTTTTCCTCATGGCGTTTTTACTTCTCGTTTGATTAATTGTCTTTTAAGATCATTCAAAAGAAACTGCAATTACTCTCCTTCACAGACTATTTTTATTTTTCTCCCAATATGAAGTTTCAATTTGCTTACGTTATGCTTCCCTATTTACATACATACATATTTATCTGTGTATGTATATCCTTCAATACATATGGGTGTATGTATGTAGATACATAGATAAAATTTCGTTTTATTGGCGCTCAAGTGGGAAAGAAAATATAAAAAATTTAGCAAATTGTATAAACATACAATAAAGTCTTCTAATATTTTTCTAAGCATTTACAATATTCGAATCTTTGCCATGTATTTATTTTTAGGAAAAGGAAAATAAAACAACTGTAATTACAATTCATAATCGAGAAATATGCAAAACTACACAAATGTAATTCAGCTGAAAACTGTACTAATGCAGCCGAAGAAAAATACGAGGGCAGTTCGATAATTATGTGACTTTACGTATTTCCACCGCAGTAGCTTTTAATGCAAAACTGCTCCCCTCCCGTTAACTATTATCTATTACTAAGCTGCGTCTATTAAAAGCAGACAGTCTCGTTTATATTACCGAAAATGTACAAAAGATGAATTTTATTTTTACGTAAAAAGCCATCACCGACACCAAAGACAGGCTTGATTAATGCTTTGGGGACTCTACGCCACCAACTTCAATGGTTAAAAAGTAGTTTGCTGACGACTTGTGGTCGTACAAGCACAAATGATAATATACGTTCAGGACACCCAAAATATTCCATCACGCCACAAACTGTCGCAAAAATCGAAAGCATGACATTAACCGATCGGTGAATGAAAATGCGTGATATGGATGATTCTCTAGGCATCTCAACCAAGAGGGTACATTACATTTGCGTGAATATTTGGATATGAAAAAGATATCCATGTGATAAGTGCCATGATTGCGATATTCTTGCGCAACCCGAATGAGTTTTGTGCAAATGAACGTGAACCAAAGAAGGCTAAGGTGGCTCTGCAAGCAAAATGTCATTCCTATAATTTTTCGGAATGCACGCGATGTCATTCACATCGATTACCTTGTAAAGTGTAAAGCGGTTACCATACATTTTACACAAATTCAGTATTGTCTTGCAGCAAGTGAAGAAAAAAGTGCTGCTTCATCAGGATAATGAGGTGCACGCATGTGTGAATTAGTCTAAGAAATGACTGTGAATGAAGCGAAGAGGGGGCATCATTGAAACAAACGTTTATTTTAAGGGCCTTTGGAGGGAATTTAACAAAACTAGAAAGACGACAGAATAAAAGTGTCAATCTTGCTCCGCGCCTTGTTAGGAAACAAAACGATTTTTTGCCGAAAAAATAGCTTTTATCCAAAAAGTTATGGAATTATCAAACTGCCCTCGCATATACATATTTCTATATATATACAGACCTATACACACATGATCCCATTCTGGAAAAGGGAAAAGTATTCGTATTGCTCTACTCTACTATACTCGTATCAGTGTAGAGGAGAAATAGAAAAAGAATGAATGGAAATAAGAATCGAATTAAAAAATGCAAGAAAACATATTGTTGCGGCACAGATACATGAATGAATTTTAAAAGTGTATTTACGACAAAAACAACAATGGGAAAGGCAGAGTTTCTTTAATCTTTTGTTTACATGGAAATTAATTAATTTAAAATTTAATATTTCAATTGAGTGCCTTCGTAGACTAGTAGCTAGTGTACTAGACTGGTAGTCCGAAGGTCGCAGGTTCGACTCCTGCCGCAGACTCCGGATGTCTCTGCAGATAAACCAAGTAGCTTCGCAGTTTGTGTTCGTTAATTAATTAAAAAAAAATATTTCCCCTATTGTTGACAAATCAACAGTTTGATAATCGTCCATGTTAAATTCATTTCCTTTTCTAAAATAAAAAGTTCTTTGAAAAAGGAAAATTTCCATATCGAGAGCTTATATTCAAAAGCCTCTATCTTAAAAAACGTAGTTTTTCAGGGGAGCAAAAAAACCGTTTATTTTCGTTATTTCGAAGAAAATGAAAATTGTATATTCTAAGATATTTATTTAAACTGACTAATTTAATTACTTGACAAGGAATTTGTTTATATTTGCATCACCGGCCCTTTTATGGAAGATAGAGGATTTTCTTATTTGAAAATGTATAAAAAGATAGCGGGTTTTGCATAGTAAAATAAAATATTTATTAATGAATTCAAAGTTCTTATTGATATACATACTTATATATTAGTAAAATAACCACCAAATCCAAAAATCTTAATAATATAAGCAAGTAGTTATACATATTTGTACATTAAGGATATAACTTTTTTTTTAGAATATCAAAACAAAAAATAGCTCAAATATGAAATTTCATTATTATTTAGAGATGGTAAGAGATTTTTACGCAATATATTATAATGGAATAAAAATTAAAGTGATAAAAAGTTCGAATATTGTGAAATAATTTATGTTCTAAGTTTTTCAATCAATTTTCAAATTATTATAGAAATAATGTTATTCTTGTGGAATCACAGTTTTCAAGTCTTGTAAATTTTTCCATTTGTTTGAAGATATTGCAAGTGGTGCAGAATATAAAGGTTTTGGTTCTATATGGAAAGAGTATGGTTTAATGCGACTAGGTAGATTAACATGGTTTTGATCAAAGTTTACTTTATATTTAACACTGCCATTTGAAAGATATAACAGGGATCTTAAGTCAGATACTGTATGATCATTTCTAGCACGACCTGGTCTTATAGATGAAAAACGTAGAATCTTATAATCTTTATAGTTTTTAAAAAAATCATAATTTAAATATACAGCATCAAATGGCTTTTTAATAACTTTATTTTTGACTTTAACAGTTTTTCTGGCCTCTTTAGTAACTCGAATGTAATCATGTGGCAAGTAAATTGATTGATTTTTCAATCTGATCTCAATTTTTGCATGGGCACTATCATACTCTATCATTTGTGTATGACCTTTTTCCAAAAAATTTTTGTTCAACGACTTTTTTGATATTTAACTGCGAAATTTGATAAGGCGTTTGACAAATAATGGTTTTTTTTGTCTACTATTTATTTAAATTAATAGAATTAAAATTGCAAGTAGTTTCCTGAAAAAAATAGTAAATTCTTTGGAGAGATAGAGGGTTTTGTTTTCAAAAAAAAAAATACGTGTGTAAGATAGAGTAAAAAACAAATGACAATAAAATGTCAAATTTAATTTTTTTTTAATTCCTGATTGGTACCATAGATGAGTCTGGTTTTACAGAATATTTTACCATCAAAAAGCCATTTTCGTAAAAATTGAAGATAGAGGGTTTTGAATATAAGCTCTCGATATTCTTATTATTTTATTCCTTTAGTGTGGCAGTCCACCTCTCCCAACAGTGCATACTCAATTTGAAGGATATTTACTTTACATTTTTCTGAGCTGGTAAAGAAAAATCTTAAAAAGGATTATGAAAAATTTCCTCGCAGGAGTGCTATGGAAACAAAATATTTTTCTTAAATGTTAGATGTATCAAAAATACTTGCAGTCACTGGAGTCAATCTTACAAAAATACTGAAAAATATGTATCTAAGACCGCAAAATACCCATAAACAATCCAGCCTTTATGCTTTTCGGATCCAAGACAATTAATCGGATTAACTATTTTTTATTTCATCACAACGGATTATAAAATGAAACCTTTAGTGCCACTTCGGATTACTAATTAAGCTGAATACACAACGACCAAAATTTAAGAATCACTGGTTTTCCGAACCAAGAACGCAGCTGCCTACAACTCGCTACACACAGTGACTAGCAAAATCGTTAGTAAAAGTTTTAAATTTAATTTTTTTTTACTATTTTTCTTTTCCAACTACTCTCTGAATAGAGTGAAGTTTTTTCACTTTTTACTTTAATAAATCATTATTATTTTTTAAAAATCACAAATTATTTTAGAAACAAGCGAACTCAAATGTAGATCCTCATAAATATTTTTGTATTCTACACATATGCAAATATTTCTAAACATGCAAAAACTAGAAAAAAAATTCAAGTCTCTATGAGATGCATAAATATCCTTAAAACACACAATCTATAACTGTAACAACAAGAACTGCTTGATTTTTATGCAAAAAAGGATTCAACTCGAAGTCCTGAACAAGGAAGCAAACACAAGAAATAATAACAAAAAGGAAAACATTAAACAAAATGCAGGAGCACAACACGTATGTATGCACACATGCATACATACGTACGTACATATAAATACGACTTAAACAAATAAATAAAAGAAAAAACAAAAACAATCCAACAACAGCCAGGATAACAACCAACAACGGCAATATAAAATTAAATAAACTCGCTGTTGAAAAAATAGTCCGGATACGTTCGCACTCTACCACTACATTAAAATAGAGGAAAAGGAAAGAAAAACGATTAAAAAGTGTCAAAATTTAATTCGATTGTCATCATAAAAGCCATTACCAACGAAAAGATGATGCGGAATTGGACAAAACTAAATAAGCTGCAACAAAGCTAAGCGTTGATTAAAGTAAATCATCACCATTTTTACATAAACTGCTTCTTGCCGCTTCGTGTCTGTGCAAAATATTTAGTTGCAACCTCTTTCTGTTATTGTTATTCTGCTGCTCGAAGTACTTTGGAAGCTTTAAAAATTCTGTCCTGTGTTATGATTTCAATCATTTGTGTCTTCCAATGGCTTCACCGCGAATGACTGACACTTTGTTCGAAGGTGGAAATGAATGTAAATTTAGTGTGAACGCTGCCTGGTTTCTTCATGCAAATTGCAAGTTGTTGGAATTCCATTGACATCAAATTAAATTGCAAGCTTCCTTGCGAAATATGTATGTACAATCATTTATTGAATTATTCGTTCGCCATTCTTTCATTTACTTATAAATATGCATCATGTTCCCATTCGAGTTTGTTTCTCATTTTATACGATTTCAATTCAATTCCTTTTTCTTAATTTAAACAAAAATTTTTTTGCTTTCGGGGGTTTGTTCGTTTGTGCAATTTTGTTTTTGCCACATTAAAAAGAAAAATATCTGAAGATTACGGATGCCAGTAGGGACTGGCGATATGCGATTTCCCCGATTCGGAATTTCAAAATGTCGAATCAAGGAATTTGATTATATTGTAATAATAAATCAAAAATATTTTCCATGGAAGTAAAATAAAAACGAATTCTTTTTAATTAAATTTTATTTTTTCTTAATATTAAATAGTAAATGTGTCTTGTTTTCACCCTTCAATTTGCAATAAAATGTTTTATATGCAAATTATTGGTCTTAATTGTTGGAAAATGCCAAGGGTTTCGTAATCGGGCTTGGCGTTCCTTCTGAAGGTGATTGCACGTAATCATAATTGAACACATTGTTTTAGTTAAAAGCTGTTTCGACTTGAACGAATTAGGAAAAGTAAGTCGCTTAACGAATAGTATTCATCGTAGGTTAAATACCTAGATAAAATTTGTTAAGCTTTCGGTTCTATTACATACCAGCAGAGAAAGTAAGTCATTCTGGGATTGAAGTCTTGATTTGCTCTATAGCATTCCCACATGCATAAAAATTAGCGTCCTCGAGTGCTGCCATGGTGTTTTACTTAATCGGATAGTTACTTTATTTCTCATCCCAGACTCTTAAAATATGTGGTGGTTTTCATTTCATTCTCACGGTAATGCACGGTTGCAGCTACATTGAGAGACACTACAAAGCTGATTGGGATTCCTACGTCTGAAAAGTATTGCGACAGAGTAGTACAAGTCACATATTCGCCACCCGAGTTATAATTTGTATCCCATGTACATTTTTCTGTTCCTTAACAAATGATTCATTGAGCCTACAAGCCATGCCACTTACGATTTTATCTGGAAAAATAGCAATAATCGCAGAAGGCTGAAGTTCATTCTGCTGCAGGGACATTAATGGGCCACACAAGGTTCCTTTAACACTTGTGCAGAGATTGATGAAAAAAGATTTTTTAAATAAATTCGAAGGAAATAAAAATCGTCAAATTAAAGATCAATATTTACATGAACTGATGCATAATAACAGCATTTAGCGTTTATCGACGTAAAAATACTCTGCCGCTGATACCGACAGCGACACAAACACACAAACTCACACACAATTTTTCCACAAGATTTTATCTAATCCAAATGAACTGTTAAAAACAATACTCTTTAAGCCAAGGAAATCCTGCTTATAAAAGGATTAATCAAAATATACTCGTACAAACTTCTTAATTCTTTGAAGACAAAGTGAGTATGTGCGACACATGTGTGCATGTATGCGCCGATTCCATGTTTACTTTTTGATGTCGGGTTTTGTGCAACAAACGGCAAGAAGTTTGCAATAAGTGCAAGTTTCACATAAGATTGTGATACGTGCTTCTACGATTCCCTTTAAATGTGTGGTTTATTGCATTTAATGCACGTAATGAATAAAATCGTATGAGAGAAATTTATTTTGTTTAAGTAGCAACGTTGCCAGGTGTGGCATTTAAAAACGACCAGAGTAATGTGAGTCGCTCAATAAAAATTCTTGAATTGGTTTATTACACTTTTGGCAAACCTGCGTAATATTACTGTCCATAGCCGGAGACTATTGCCAGATATCGACAGCGTTCCATTACAAAAGCACTGCAATCGTTCTCCTTTAAATGGACTCTGTCGTGAGCGGACGAAACAAAACTTCTATTGCACCCATATTTCGTTTTATTTTGATAGATTTTTCCATGACATAAATTACAAATAAGCTCGCTATAGCGATTTTGGCATGTTCGCCTTATAACCGCGACACAGCCATATAAATATGTAGGCGCATCCTACGGGTCGCTGTAGCAGCAGCAACTGCCAAGATTTCTGTCATGGTGCGAACGAAAATTACTGTCAAGACATTATTTTTTTACCACTCTATGACAACATCAAGTTGGGCTCAATATTGTGATAGTGCTGCCGCAATCCGCTGTTGCTTCACTGCATACTTCCAAGATTTTGTGAGATTTTGCCAAAATCTAGTGGGGACATGGGAAATCTAGAAGAAATGAACTAGACTTCGAGGTGTAAGTGCAATATAAATTAAAAACAATAGAAGTATGTATGTGAATGTGACATTCATTTGAACATTAGACTTTTTAAACAAGCTTTTCAGGGCTTCCTAGGAAGTAGTTTTAGGCTCTTTTCCTTTTTGCCTTCAACTTTAAAAGAAATGTTTTCTGTTTGCGATTTTAATAAAAACATAATCTCGAAAATGTGTATTTAAGTCAATTTTAATTGTAATTAGTTCCTGATTTGACGCTTTACATCACAACGATCTTTATATATTACAGCCAATTTTTCAATAGTCAATTTTGTTTACAGAAAAACGATGCTTTGCCGAAGCCAGCTCAATACGACACATGATTATGATAAATAAGTTTCGGAATTTAAGAAGCTCTCGTTAATAGATGTTGAAAATTCATAAATAATATCTTAATGAAATTACCACAGCGAACTTACAGTTCAGAAGACAAACTACAACAAAATGAACAGCATTTGTGGCTTCTCACTCGTACGTTTTCCATTCATCCATCTCCCCCAGGTGTCTAATTTGAAGCAGCTCGACTAACGACTTCGCCACACGGTGCGCGAGTTATTATTCACCACGAAGCAAAGTCTTTTTCTCAAAATTGGTTGGTCAACTGCATTCACAATTACTTTTTTACTATTCCAAAATACAAAAAGTGCTTCGAGAAAAAATCACTTATAATTACAGCAAATCAACTTGGAAACCAAATCTTTCATTCGAAAACATGCCATCACCATATTTGTGACCGACCTAAGAAACAAAAATATTAAAAACTGCTACTTATGTAGAATATATCAGTTTCAAGTGCTAAAATTGCTCCTTTCAAATTGCCTTTTTTAAAGTTTCAACCCGAAACAAGTTTATCTTCGCTTTAAAAAAATATGAATCGAATGCCACTGACAATGAGTTGCATCAACATTTCCTATACATAATGCAACAATATCGCACATATTCCTATTAAAGAGATTATTTTCATGAAACGCTCTCAGGCACCTGATTGGAAAATACTTCTGATAAAACTTACAAACTGTTTCATTTGATTTTTTTTCTAATCTACTGCAGACATGTTACTGTCGATTTTTAATTACGAATAATACTAAATTGTTACTACTGTTACAATACATAACGAGTAATTGAGGAAAGCGTTTGGAAAAAATAATATTCTTTAACATGTTTTAAAATTCAAAAAACAAATAATTGCTCCCACTCCATTATATTCAAACATACTGCGTTTTATGAGTTTACGTTCCTACTTTAAGTATCACAATAAAATGCTAAAATTGCTTACGTTTTTGTAAAATATTTTTACTTTCATCTTTTATTGCTTACTGGCGGAATGTATTCACACACACAAACACACCTCTCTCACGTCTGCTTCGAATGCAAATTACTAATACCTTCTGCTGGAGATGAGTTGCTGCCGCATCGTTGAAGCTAAAAGTGAATTTCATTCATTTTTTTAATCTTCTGCAACTTTATTTTTTATGAATGAAAGTACGAGTACATTTTTTGCTTCCAGAATTTTTTTATTAAATAGAAAATGTCTACCAGTTTATGTGAATATTTTTTTATGCCTTTAAGGATACAATTCTTTGTGCATTTGTGTAAGTAAGTTTCCGTTTTTCTTCCAGAAGATTTTATTCCCAACAAACAAAGTCGAACCTTTCAAATATTATGCTTCATTATATTCAGAAAATAAAGAAAATTAACATTCTATTAAATTACAATCAGTGAATTACCAATGGAAATAAATTTAACATCTAGAAGGTGTACAGATTTGCAAGTCGTTACGACTTCTATTTCTTTATGTGAAAATAGTTTTATCACTTGAATTCGACAGATTTGTAGAAGTAATTCATGATCTTAATCAAAATCTGCATAATAAAATTTAATTTAAGCAAATGCACACATATAGTACATATATGCACGTACACATACATATATACTTTAGGAAAAACAGTACGTTCTGAAAATAAAATTTTATTTGTATGTGACGTTTCCGCATAAATTCGCTACCAATAATTTTTTGCTTTAGTTTTTTCATCATTTACTGAGGTTTATAAAAAAACGGTGTCGCTCTCAATGTTCCGTAATCAAATGAATAAAATATTTTACTATGTCCCCTATTTTCTAACAACCCGCCTTAGCGGACCGCTTTTGTAAATAGGACGATGCATTTGAAAACAAATTTCCTTTCACATTCTACTTGAAGCCTCTGTGTTTGTGGGGTTTCCCTTTTTCCATTTTCGCTTTTCTTTGTTGGTTGGCAGTAGTAAATCCACACGTAACATTGTATGGATGTGTGTGCAATACCTTGTAAATCCCTAAAGGAATGATGATGACATTCCTTTATGAATTCTCGGGTCCATTATTCGTGGTTGCAAGCAAGATGCCCTAACACATATATTTCTATGTATGTAAGTTTTAGTGGAATAAAAGAACTATACGAATAACAACAATAAAAAATCGGGATAAAGGAAAAATATTTCAAGTCTATTTTACTTCGATTTGCTCTTGACATGGATATTTGCATCAAATAAACATTAGTTTCATAGAAGACAAAAAAATTCTATTTCGATATAAAACTGAAAGGAGAAGAGGGAAACCGACAAAAAAATTTAAACTAAGAACTATTACACAGTGGGACTGAATTAGTTATAAATACGAATTTAGTTCTTACACTGTCAGAAATGTACTTGTACCTACACTTGGACAGAAAAAATTAAAAGTAACTCTTTGCCTGACATTTGATTGTTTAAAAGTTACGATTGATCTGTCTAGAATGTATGTATTCAGTTCATTATAGTGACGTACGGCACTTACGTCATTGCCTGTCGTAACAAAAAAAAAATCTACTTTTTCAAACATTTCCAATATACGAAAGTTTCGGTCTTTCCCTAACATGGCATCAGAATGATACGGAAGGCAACTCCTTTAAATCGCACTTGAGAATATTTCCTTATGAAATAAATCAAGATATAAGAGTATAATGAAAGTTATGAAGTCTAAACGTCAAGTTTTAAAGTCCAATTTCAAAATTATACAAAACAACTTCTGAACACAGAAGACAATTCGCATTCATGTGTGAAAATTAATAACGGAGGAAAACAATTCCCGTATCCTCAAGAACAAGTGAATATACGCCATATCATTGCTTCGTGAGAGTGATGATTTGCTATCGTAATAAAAGTTGAAAATGTCGTACTTGAGTAAATTATTGGTAAGTGATATACAACTCATGATTCCTTTACAATCTCTTGGTTCCATGCAACGGCTTGTAACTTTCGGCGGCAAAGTTCTGTTACCTTTTTCCCGGAGGGTACCTTCATAGACTTGTGGCTAGTGTACTCGACTAGTAGGCAGAGGATTGCACTCTCTAAATTCTTAGTATTTCTACTTATTGACTTCTTTACTATTCTGTTCCCAATTCGGAAGGCTCTATCTGTCACAGGTATTATAAAGGGACCTGTTGAGCTTTACCTACATTTTCAGATGTTGTTTTGAATTTGTCCCTTATTTTTGAATAATTTTCCGAAATACTTGGAAAATTGTTTTCTGAAAAACTGATTTATTGCACTATTCAAAATCTATTAAGAATATTAATTAAAAGATAATTTCCTACTTAACAGTTGTCATAATCAATGAATAATCATGTTGAATACAAAAAACTAATTAGAAACAAAACTTGAACCTCTTCCTCTATTTATTTCAAATAATTTTTATTTTAAAATCATTTTCCCGATTTATTTGTACCGAACAGCTTGAATATACATATAAAAATAATTATAATATAAAAATATTAAATATCTATATTTTTAATATAAATTTACAAGCCTCTAAGCAAAATGGTGCATTTGTAAGGCGAACACATTGGTTTCGTCTTAGATACGACTTAGTTTGCCAGCGTATGGAACTTAGTGGCATACGATGTTAGAGAAGTTTCTAACAATTTGCAACAAATTATAACACGTAGCAAAAGGAGATCTTTTGTAATAAAAATGCATGTGCAACTCATTGTTTTTGTGCAGACCAAAGGAAAGGAGATAAAAAAAACTAAGATATCGTGGGCATACAACATATTCAAAGTCGTGTAAAAAAACAGTTTAAGTTTAAAAAATGTCAGAATTAACAATGGATTTTGTATTTAGAAATGGTATGATAAAAATGGATTTATTTTATGTTTTCTAGCCAAAGCCAGATATGCAAAATTGATTTTTTTAGTTAAAGGCCAGGAATTTGCATATATTGAATTGAAAATTTGCACAGGATATTCGTTTCAATGGTGCTACATACTATAGAAATATAAACACATAGGGCTTACAAAATATTAGACAAATATTGGGAAATTTCACAACAATTTTTGGTTTTGTTTTGAGTAAACAACAGGTACAGATTCGACATAGAATACCAAAGAGGTATAGATTGAGTCAGCAGTAGGCGTACTTTAAGGCTTAAACAAAACCACTCTTCAAAGGATTTGATTCATTTGAAAAAGCCACAAAATCTGTTTGGTTTTTCCATGCACCGAATAAATCCACAGGTTGTCGCACAAAAGCAGCAACAGACAATTCACAACACCAACAACAATCGGATAGTAAAAATCATTCATGCAAATAGTATAGAAATGCATGCATCAGTGTGACACAATATGAGGGTTTTTGTGTTACATTAAACACCTGAACCTGCATTACGTTCGCGTCATTAAAGACGGCAAATAGTCTCTTATAAGACACCATGGCTTGGGAGACTGACGGACGGGTTGGCTGACTGAATGAATTCAAAAAAGGGATTTAGTTAGAAGTACCAACAAGCCAATAATGGCGATCACAATAATGAGGGTAGACAAACAAAAGTAAGAAAAACACATGCTTCCTTCAACACATCCCGCAAACGAAGGTTACGCTTCAGTGTGTGTGTGTGTGTGGCTCACGCGTGGCACGTGCCCAACAATGACATTGATGCAGAAGAAGTTAATGTATTCAATAGATAGTGGCATGTTGTAACTGTTGCTTATACAATCCTCAGTTTTACTAATTCATGTAAAAACAAGACGCAAGTTTCTGTTGTTGCAGGTATGGAATAAAAGATACATGTTTTTCAAATGCAAAATAGGTGTCTGAGGAGCCCGTATATGTGTCGAAAATGCATTAATATGCATCTAATGTCAACAGTTGATTTACTTAAGAAAGTTGAAACGTAATTTTTCTTCATGTTTGTAACGATTTTTTTCTTTTTGTTTATCTTTATTCACGCATTCTAATATTTTTTTTTAACTCATTGTATCATTCTCCTAATTCTCACTTGTTTTTTTTAATGTAAGTCCTTTTTAGTATGACTTCAGCACCTTTTCCTTGCAACACTCCCGGGCGTTCATTTTTCCCAACCATTTGCTGTTAATTAAGTTAAAGTTTTAAAGTTACAAAAGCAAACAAAACGAAACAAGAAATATACACAAAAAAAGAGCACAAAACTTCAGAAGAGAACAGAATCATGAAAAATGTTACACCAAGCGAAAAAAAGATAAATGTTGCCAAAAGGGTAGTGTACGAGGGGTGAAGCTAAAAAAGCATTAACTGCCACAGAGACAGTCCTTTCTTAACTATAAATTTTCATAGCCATGCCAGTTAGTATTAACTGAAATTGATGACAAAGATGTAGTAAAAATATTAGTAAAAATAGACAGAAATTTTTGCCTAATCAGAACAAGATGGCAACACCAATTGCTACCTGCAACGGAGGATATTATTTTGTATGCTACTGACTGTAGCTGACAGTACTTGGAACCAACTATTTTAAAGGAAACACCAACTGATTGTTTATGTTATTGTTTGAATGCGATGATATTTGCGAGGCGTGTTTGAAAATATTTTTTACGACCAAACACAAGTTACATTTAATTAAAGTAAAAATAAAATGGCGTCTGTTGTAGCTTTGTACAAGCCGATGGCAGTTTGGTTAGTTAGATGAGACTTATTTTCCTATGAAAAATATTATCAGCACCCGGTGAAGTTGCTAAACTACTGCACTCGTTCCTTCATTTATATTAAAAATAACAAAGCAACAGAGCAAATAACATATATTGATTGTTGGTGATCAGTCTGACAGATCAATTGAGAAGAACACTTGGTATATTGTAAGTGGAGTATAGAATTTATATCGGCCCATTATTGAAAGAGTATGATAACTTTAGAAGTGCGCCTCGGACTCTGTACTTCTCACACATGTTTCATGAAAACTCGTAAGCCTTGAACCTCCTTTGATCTAAACTAATTGCTGGAAGCTCTTGTCCTTTTTTAAACGTGACCTTGTGCCTTGAGTAGGAAGGAATGTGTGCGTATAAATATCATTAAGTTTTTCGGTCTTATGCAGTATTTGTCACATGCTGCAGCGTATCTTGACAGGATGTGGCACCTTCGCTAGGCTCTTTAATATTCGCAAATTTGATTAATTCATCTTAGAATCGTATTTATTTCTGTGATTCTTGCATTGTATATTTGTTTAAAAATATTTTTCATATAAAGAAATTTATTTTGGAAACGGAAGCAAAATAAAGAAAATGTTGTTGAAATGCCATCATTTTGCCACAACGGCTGAAAACAGATACAAAAAGGAAACCTTAAATGCGAAAGTAGTAATTTTTTCCTTCATTAAAAAAAAAGATTCAATGAAAAAAAGAGTCAATAAAAAAATTTGCTATAGGGTGCACGTTGCAGGCAAAAACAGTTTCTTATCCTGCTAAGAATGGATAGGAAGAAAGAAAATTTTTCAAAGGCACATTTTGTTAAACGGAAGGATCAAAATCAGAATACTAAAAATAAAAAACCAACATATAATTGTTTGACTTTTTGGCAAGTCTTCTTACGAAGTATTATAGTGTGAAATGGGTTTTATCTGTCAAAATCATTAAATTTTAAATTATTTGATATTGATTTGTATTTGGGCATATTTGAATGGTAAATGCATATTCTTTTATTTTTATTTTTATTAAGAACAAAATTTGTTCGTTTGATTTCGCTGACGGTATTGTTCTTAGTCACATTTGTGAAATTCTTTTTACTATAAAGTTTCATATCCAGAACATGAGGCAACAGACTTTGGCCGTAGCTCTAGCAGTTCTCCAGTGAACGATATACGGTATTACAATTTTGTAAAAGATATAACCATACGTTGCGAAATACCCAAATTACTGAAACATTACGCCTCCTCAGATTATAGTTTTCTATTTTGACGTCAATCAAAAAGTATTGGTGGCTTCAGTAACATATACACAGCCTTGGCGTTGTAGATTTTATTCCTTACCTTGTTCTTTTGACAATATTTGTACTACCAAAACTTTACTAAAGCTCTAAACACATAGACGACAGCAGACTTCACGACTTCACGGCTTCAAATGCAGCCTACTTCAAATGCTGCTCTGAAGTCAGCTTCATAAATATTTTGAAGACAGTAACAGCATAATAGTCAGCTGATGTGTATTTTAGCAATACAAATTTCAGGGATGCCGGATATATATTTTATAATGAATAAAATTAAAGTTATTGATAATAAAATGTGATAATATCACGAAAAACTATAAAAACACATAAATTTATTTCTTTATTGTATTTTTGTAATGTTCTTTTATATTTAATATTAAAAAAAATTTTTTTGTTTTTATTTATCCAATTTATATATATAGTGGCAACACTATTGTTGTTTAGTGCTGCCCGTCAAAATAGAAAATAGCCTAAATTGGCAGCAGCAGCAAATGCTGTTGTGCAGTCGTGCTGCTGTGCTGCCGTCAAAATAATCGTTTTCATTTAAATACATGCATTTTATTTTCGACATATTGCTGCTTGCTGTATGCTGTCGTCTATGTGTTTAGAGCTTAAATGAGACACTTGAATTATTTGCATTTTACCAATTTTAGCACTTTGAAATATTAAAAAAAAAACTTAAATCCTCCAGTAGCGCTTGCTATTACAAAATGCATTCCCGAAAACTGAATGCATCTACAGTACACTTATTAGGGATTAAAGTTTTAGCCAACTTATGGTATGTTTTCAGTGCATTACCAAGTGCGTTTAAAATCGCTAATTGTTCCTTTTAATTCCTACTGCTATTACTTTGAAACGTTGGAGCTCATTTGGCTTTTTGCATCACATTTTCAATGGAAATTCTTTGCAAAATTTATTCCTTAATTATTTCAATTCTTCCTTTAAAACATCTAGGACATCCCCACTTCACGAGAATATCAACTTTTTGCAACTTCGGTGTTTTCCTTCATCTCAGCAGTTGCCATAACTTCGATTAATACTCATATGGTAAAGAACAATTCGAACTTAGAATTTTCGACACAATTAAAGTCACCCAGAAAGGTTGCATATGCCAACACAAACTGATTATATTTCCTGTCGTTGACTTGTAAAAGGAAAATTTTATATAAAATTCTGATGTGATGAAGGGTAATAGAAAATAAAGTAAAATACATAAGGAAATTACACAAACACAAAAGTAATGAAAATATTTTTCATTTTTCCCATTATGAAATTATTATTATAAAAGAAAAAGTTATTTTTCCTTTCTTGGCAAAGAAGTTAAATTGAAAAGCATTAGAAAAGTGAAGGAATGTGACCACAAGACTTACCGTTAAGCATTTACGTTCAATAAATTTCGATATAAAGAAAGCAAAATATAAAAAGATCATTCAATTAGTTTAAGGAATCTTGATAAAAAGAAAATATAAATATTAATAGGAACAAGGCGAAGGAAGCGAAAGCAGGACATCTTTCATGACTGGCAAACTACTACGTCTTCAGATTTACACAATCCTCTGGAGATGTGTTAATGACATTCGAGTTTTTGATTAAAATCTTCTTCTAATTATATTTTATTGCAACCGAGACATTGTTAGCAATGAAATTGATGGCAACAGCATAAAACGCCAACACGACAAAATGGTGAAACTAATGATGATGACATTGCTGATGGCTGCATCACAATTCCACTAAGACAATAACAGAACAACATAACAACAGAACAACTGAAAATAAAAGAGAACACAATCACCTGGAGTATTATTGTTTAGAATCAAGTCTGCCAGCAATCAAGTGGAAAAGCCAAGTTTCATGGCCATTTGCGTTTTTAATTAATTTCTTACATCGCCCAGAGCAAAGTGGATCTTAAAAGAAACAAAACACTTAAGCAACACCACTCAAGCCAAATTGAAGTTTAATCCTAAAACCAATTTGACAATTATTTGAATACTATTTAGAAAATAAAACTTTGAGTGGAAAATTAAAAATGTTGTCATTCATTTAGAAACCACTGCAACTATTTACTCACAAAAAAGATCTTATAAAATATTTTTCATTTTATTTTCTTTGTATGCAAGCAAACTTTTATTATTTTTATTTTTTTACTGTTTGTTTTACAAAATGATGAAAAAAGTCATTTACTTAAATTACAAAGTTTATTCTTGCAACCACTCCTTCTGCCACTTCGACAACACACATCTACTACCACTACTTTTAACAGTCAAGTTTTTCTCAAAACTTTTATCTTCGACGTTGCGGTGTCCTCTTTTCAAAATATCTTTTCTTACTTTTTTTTCGTTCTTTTCGTATATTTATAAATTATGAAAACAAGAAAAAAATATAGAATTACTTTTCAATTTTCTTAAAACTGTGAGTAAATAACGAACCAAAAGTTATATTTTTTTTCTCACTGATGATAAACCAAAATAAGACTTCATACACTTTTTCAACAAAGAGTCGAAGCTCAAATACATAAACCCTCAACAAAAGTGGAACCGAGAAATCAGCAAAATTCAAGATTTAACAATTTCTTACGCTTTGAATGAAGTTGCAACGGATTGCAAGCATCTACATCTTTATATTGACATACATAAATGAAACATATTAAATTGATATACTGTAGTAGTTGTATGAGATGAATATTATTTTTTAATTTTAGCAACATTTTAATGCCTTCCATGCAACCAAAAGATCCACAACTCTGCGATGCATGTGGAACTTGCACACGTTTTATCAGTAAGCGCAGGTTGTAAAAACTGCAACAACAAATCTCATATAAATATCATTATTGCCGCATGGATTTGGATAGGAAATGGCCTTAGGTTAGGTTAGGTAAGGTTGATTGGAGGGGTGTGATAGCCCATGTCATACGACACACACTTAAGCCAGTGAAGAAGGCTTGTTGTGCGCTCCCTTTAATTATCAAACACAAACTGCCAGAGTTCTGCAGGATTCGAACCTGCGACCTTCGCACTACGAGTCTAGTACACTACCTACTAGTCTACGAAGGCCAGTTAGGAAATGGCCTTAATTATTATAAAATATTTGTATATTTATCGATTGTTCCCTTTGCAGAGAAGTAGAAATTAAATTGGCGAAACCGCACAGAGTAAAACACAGGCCATTCCCAATGCCGAAAACGAACAATATTTCTATTTTTTAAGATAAAATTTATATTGTTGCCCATAGTGCAGTATGTGATACATGAGAATTTTATCACGATCGTACATCAAAAGAAAAGAGCGACCGTAAACAACTTTTTCGGTTTAATTTTTTATTCTTATTCATTTGCAAAACTCATGCCCCTGATCTGTCACTGGAGTAATACAACGATTACAGTTGAAGCATCGGCTTGAGTTCAACAAGAACAATATGTTTTACAACATTTCCTCTGCGAAGGCACAAGGACAAAAAAAAACCAACTTAACAATGCAAAATGCGGTATAAGATTCAAGAAAAATGCGTTATTAAACATTTCTTTAAATAATTAGTTTTAGTATGAGATGTTAAGAAAATGTTTATTAAATGAGACTTATGGACATTGTTCATGTCCGCAGCCATAGTTACTCAGTTCAATACTAGAAGCTTCACGGCTATTGAACGAAACAGTTCATTGGGTTGCCGGGTTCTAAATTTTTCCTTATTGATGTTTCCTTCACTAACAATGTTTTTCTTTCATAGACATTGACAATCCTGAAAATTATTTAGTTTCAACAAAAATTCGTGGCATCCATTTACTTTTTTAAATTAAATTTTACTAAAAGAGTTCTTCTTATTTTAACGAAATTGTAATACATTTTATTCAAATCAAAACGTTTTAGTTCGTAAAAGCAACAGTGAATTTGTTTTAAATGAAACGCATTTCTCTTCTGATGCATTGCTACTATTTTTATAAAATTTTTGGTTTTGGTCTAATTTTTTTAAACAAAACTTTTATTCAAATCAACAGATTAGACTAGAATAAACGAGTATTTTCAACAAAAACTTTCTTGATCACTTGAAGAATATTTATTTAGTTGAATAAATTAGTGAGTTCATTCTGTGCTGATATAAATAAATATTCAGTAGACTTAATTGATTGTCTTTGTTAAAATTTTTACTCGATATTACCTACGAAATTTGGTTCAGTGTTTTAGCACTGAAGAGGGAAAATAGCGGCCTCATTATGTTCTGTCGTGTAGGGTGAATTAAGGATAATTTTTCCTTATTTACTTGGAAAAACTATAAATTCAATGTTTCAGCTGCACATTATCCTGTTTTCTCTGCCCCATAAGGCGTGTCATACAGTATTCTTTCTGGAAATTTATTTACAAATTGCAAAAGCTGAGCGCTAAATAATTCAGAACTAGTACTCAATGATAAAAGGTTTTCTAATTTACAGTTCACAATCTACCAAAGACAATACTTGATAGTGACATGATGGAAATCCCGAAACACCCGATATTTTTCGGGGTTAGCGAATCCAGTAAACCTCTGACCTGTTTAAACAAGTCACTAACGAACTAGAACTAGAACTAGGTATATAATTCATAATGATAGAACTAGATACATAATTCATAATGCACAATTCATAATGAGTAGAAAAAAAATTACTTACACATCTTGTTTATAGAGCATTACCGCAACTAGTCTTGCAACATGACCCTTGCAAGATGGTATAGTATTTTTTTACTTTTTATTTGTTAGATCTTGCAACATTCAACTTTTTTTTAATATTAAGAGTGAATTATATTTATTATATATTGCAATTTAGTGAACTAGCTTTAACGTGTGTTTGACTTCCTTGAATAGTAATGCTTCACATTTTAAAATCCCGAAACACGGAATTCACAAAAATCAGTCCCGTCTGTCCGAAGTCATAATGTCCTAGTAAAAAACCCTTTGATTCTAACAGGCTTCCATTACAGCCGCAACTGAAAGCAAATCTAATGACTTCTTCATCACATTCCCTTCGAATCCAGTTTCCAAAACGTTTGTATTTGTACCCTTTGGGTATGTGTGTGTGCATGGGTGGATGTGTGCATACGTCTCTGTGGTTATGTAAAAAATACAAAATTTATTAAATATGTAGGACCTTTGTTCAAAACAAATTGTACGAAACACTTTCGAACACACTCGAACCATTTACTCGAATTAAGTTGTACCTTTTGCATTTAATTTTATTTTTTGTTCACCCATATAATCTTTGAAAGGACAAAACCCTTGTGTAAATTTCCAACAAGTGCGTGTTTTCGTATGTGTGAGCATCTGTGTATGGCAGCAAATATATTTAAAGTGTAATTAACATTGTGTCCGGATATTGTTGAAATTAAAATTTTGGATTAATTTAACCTAAAGCTTCATCTTATGAAATATTTGCAAAAGCAAATTGTTGGGATTTGAGGAACCATTTGCATTAAAACCCTTTTTAAAGTAGTCATTTCATTTTAAAGCCAAAGCTCATTTAAGTTATGTTGATTACTAGTTTAAAAAGTATTTACACTTGTCGTTCAAATATCAAATTAAATTTGCAAGATTTGTCTAAAGAATGTTGCACCAAAATGCTTTAAATTGTTACAAAAGCTTGCGGTTCTACTAAAAAAGCGAAAAATTGAAATTTACAAGAAAAAAGAATTTGCAATTTTGAACCACATGCTTTACAATAGCAACCATAAACAAATGCCACTTTTACACCCAACAAAAACACACAGAAATAGAGCCAGAAGCGGAAACAACTAAATATAGTTGTAGTAGAAGCAAAAAACAGGGTAAATGTTGATGTAGCACCCCAAGTGCTTCATACACCAAAAATTGTTGCATATTTTCTTTATATAAAAATAAAAACAAAAGAACAGAAAAATGATTGCAGTTAAAGTAAATGAAAATAATGATTTATCGCTACGAAATACATATTGCCCCAAAAGAAGAAACATTGTTTTCTTTATAGTTTCAAACACGGAACCCAATAGACATTATGTTGTATATCCAGTTCGCTAGAAAGTTTCGTACCGCAAGTTGCAAACCGACGACGTTCATTGTAGCACACGCCAGGCCGTTAATTTTGTATCGTAATAGTGTGACAGTGAAAGGATTAGGGGAAAATGGTAATTTATTCTGTCTCCACCAGAAACAAAAAATGTGTGATTGTCTGCCAATTTAAAGTGTTTAAGCAGATTCATCCATTATCTTTTCTAAATATTGTATAAAATTTATCAAAGTCCTATGCGGTGACACAGATGACTTGTTGAGACAAGTCAATTAAGTTGATTGGAGTGCTGACGGGACACTTTAAGTTACTGAACCGGATCGGTGTTGTAAAGAAGGATGTATGCATGAAGGACACTGAGACAGTGGAGCACTTCGTCTGTCCATGCACAGCTTTTGTGCAAGCGAGATCCAAATCTTTAGCGGATAACACTTTACCAGAAAAATTAGAAACCGCATCGCATAGGGTTCCAGTAGGATATAGGCTTCAATCTTTCTGTTTGTGGAGGAACACAATAGGCCTTTGCTGCCTTAGGTGTGTGTCATTCTCCTCTCACCAAACTAATTATCGAGCCTATAAAAAATTTTTTTATAAAAATAAATCAGTCGCACGTGGGTCGAACCCACGTTCTCAGTCATAATATGTCTTGTAGTCATCGCGCTAACTACTTCACCCAACAGCACCCTCCATTTATCGCTCTATTTTAATTAATTGCGAAATTTTTCTTAATAAGTTTGATCCAGAATAATTTTACGGACTTATTTACATAAATAGAGAAAATTCAAATGGCATTAAAAGCCTTTTTCCTCGTGCCGATTGTAATTAAGTCGCGGAATTTGCGCATGCAATTTTTATCCACAAATTCGTCATTCGTCCCCATTGACTCTATGATTTTTTTAAAATAATTGAAAAATAAATTTATATATACGAGTATGTTAAGTCTTTAATTTTATACAGTACAATCCTTGTTGCACAGAAGCTAATGCGGCTGTTGATACAATGGTTTTTTCTTATAGGAAAGGTTCTCGTGTATGTGAACTATTTTTTTTTTTAAATTTAAAAATTGTTAAAGAAAATCTATATATATAAAATAGGATGTGTGTATGTATGTATGTATGTATGTAACGTAATGGCTCCAAAACGGCTGGGCCAATTTTGATGAAATTTTCAGGGAACCTTCAGAATACTCGGGCGGGTGACACTGTGAAGTCCGATTTTTTATTTTCGGTCTGTGGGCGGAGGGGCGTGGCAAAATCCAATAATTCATAAAATGAGAACGGCTTGGCCGATTTCTATAAAAAATCCCTCCGGAAAAGTAGGAAAATTGGAAAAATCGAAAATCGAGTTTTTGTATGAAATTTTGTTTGAAATTATTCCTTAATGGCTTTTCAAATTAAAAAATAGAAAGTTTGTCTGAAGGCTTAAAATTGGGGTGAGGCGAAGTTCGCCTGGTCCGCTAGTTCTTAATGTTTCACGAAATTCCTTCCTTTTTTATATGGACTTGTTTTCAATTTCAATTGATAATTATAATTGGATTATGTAGTCAACCAACAGTGGATAAACAAAAGGAGCATCAACTTGAATAAGTTTCTTAAGTTTTAAATATTCACAGCATCAATGCAGTTCATGGACCATTTGAAGACAAAATTGTTTCGGTAGGATTTTAAATAGTCTCCTCCACAAATGCCATTAAATGCCTCTAGTTTGCGAGTTCCATTGTGATAAACCCAAACAGGTTGTTGGTGTGTTGCATTGTTTTGGTTACATGATTACCACCAAAACGGGGGCTAATTCTTCCTAGTGGGTTTCATATTTCTGATTTGCTTTTAGTACAAGCGAAAACCACACTTGAAATAGGCAGCATAAATTTTAAAACAATATCAAAAATTTGTAATTAAATTCTAAAACATTTTATGTTGCCACACAGGGAGTCTGTCCTGCGGATAAAAAACAAAGGAGATAACCCAACTTTTAAGGAAATATTACCTGTCACAAACTTATTTATTATAATGTTCGTGCAAAGCCACAAAAACACCACACTTGAACAATGTGCAATAGAAATTAATGTACACTGAAAAATATTACAAATAGATCAATATTTCGATAAAATCAAATTACAAAAATATACAACGAAATATAAACAAGATGCAAGTTAAGGCCGACGTCACGTCAACGGGATAGTGAACAATTGGCATCTACTTTCAATTTTCTTAGCCTTAGAATATAGTTAGAGTTTTTCAAGAGCAGCCTGTTGACGTGACATCGACAATAATTTACACAGCAGAGAGGAATAACAATTTCATCTTCATAAACATGAACGAACGCTATTATTTAAATTATTTATATTATTAATTGTATTCTAATGCGTGTAATGCAATATATTTTTTCAATCAAATTTAAGAAATCATCTAAGCAGATTGCAAAACTCTTCCTAAGAATGGATGCCATGAAATGATTTAATTCATAGGATACGCACTTTACGAAGACACTTGAAGCAACTGCACGACGCGCAGGGGTAAATCTGTTAATTGCTCTAATTAATTCCTTATTATTCTACTTTTGTTACGGTGTAAAAAACCGAATACAGGTTAATCGCCAAATTGACCCAATTATGCACCCAAGTCATGAAACAACTTCGCAAGACAACCATAAACATTATAATAAAACGTATAATTAACAATAGAATAGAAAACATGATGGTGTGAAGTGAATGCAAAACACAATGTAATGATACCCGTTCCCAATCCCTGGACTGAGTAAAACATTTTCTTCAACTCTAAAAAATACACAAATTCTTATTTTCTGTAATTGCCTGCAGGCAACGTATTCATATAAATAGTAAATATGTATGTATGTATGTATGCATGTAGGCATGTGTGAGTGCAGATATGAATGAAAAATGTACTTTGTTCTTTGTGCCACCCCCAGCACAAGCCCCTGTTGGAACGTTACATCAGCCTCACCGCCTCCACTCGCCGAACTTGTTGGTTCTTTGCAATCTGTGTCCTTTCTGATAAACATAACAAACAACACATAAATATCAACATAACCTTAGGTTATTCGAAAACAATTTGTCATTCTATATGTACGAGTATGTGTGTTACACATAAAACATTACGACTCACAAAAACGCGCACCCATGCACTTACATTTACATTTATCTTTGGAACACAAGATTACACACACAGATGCGATTACAACAACCTTGAACCGTCTTAAATCAACAGAAATTTAATAGATTTTTGTTCAGATCTTTCATACGCTTAGTTTTTACCTTTTTATCTTTTTCCTTTTAGATATTTGCATTTACGTATGTGTATGAGTATGTATTTTTATTTCAATGTTTTATTTATGCATTTATGTGTTCGTTCATTAATTCATTCCTACATATGTACTACCTCTCACACAAACACACACGCACATGCACCCACCCAATCACTCACTCGCACACACGCACACACACACACATGTTTTTGCAAATGTTTTAATGTCTATAAAAAGATTAGAGGACCATAAATCGTGACAGAGTGTTTTGTTTAACATGTAAATGCAGGCAGAATCGCCTTGAAAATGTTTTCTTTCACCTCAAATTGTTTCTTGTTGAATTTAGGTTGTTGCATAATACGACTATCTCCTCTTCTTCATTCAAAGCTTCCTTGTTTTCATTTCATAATATTCTGCTTGTTTCAACTTCACACTATAATATGGGATAATTTTTTGCTTTTTAAGTTTAAGTTCTTTAATTCCAAATTTTTTTTATTTATATTCAATATAGAACAACTTTATCATTTATTATTCAAATTATATTTAATTTGTTTTTGCAAATCACCAAGAAGTGAGCTTTTTAAGGTTTTTAAATGAAACAGTTTAAATTCATAAAGAGTTGGTCAAATAGTTTTTCTTCTTTTTTTCTGCCCAGAAGCAGAGATTATTTGTAATAATTGCAACAGAATACATTTTCATTTTAGTTTTACATCAGCCTGCATAAACCAATTCAGCTGTCCTTTTAAATATTCGTTTTTCATTTACTTCTCCTTAATTTCAGTGGAGCGTGACACGAGTCGTTATTAATATTTTCTAAAACATTTCGATGTTGCACAATAAAGTTTATTTAAAACACACACATACATACATATGGTTTGAAATTAAACAGTTTGCATTTTGGAGGAGTTGTCGTCTTTTATTTTTGTGTGAATAATGGTACATATGTATGTGTGCATGCATGTATGTATGCATGTGTTAATTCTGTTAAGAAAAACTATTTGATAACCTTATGCCGTTACAGTTGATAGAGCACACACCACCACCTCCTAGGCGCACCACTGAAACTTCCAACATTATCAGATACAACAACATACACTAACATACTTTGATACCAAAGCCAAACTACTCGTACTAACGGTTACGTTGAGCGAATTTTCAATTTCATTTATCAAACCAACTGACGTCTGAAAAGCGCTAGAGCACGGGCTAAACACTTTTGTGCAAATGGATATAAAAACTGCATTCAGCGAGGACAGCAAGAACAAAAAGACACAGAACAGGCACACGCCAACGCTGTGAATGCTTCCTTAGCCACTGGAACCTTTTTTCCGAATTAAGTTATGTGGGCTTAAATTAATTCGGAAAAAAGAGGAAAATACAACGAAAATAGCCCTTTTTAGCAGGATTCACTTGAATGACCAAGAAAAAAAAACACTCACAAATACTATATGCATGCATCACTACACAGAACAACGGCAATAAAAAGGACGTGGTGTCCTTTCAAATGATTAACATACATAATCATCGTAATGAAGAGTAACAGCCGACAGACATTTTTCCAACGCATTCTAATTTACACGCGAGCCGAAGAGAAAAATGACTATAAGAGAATTTTCACCGCTCAAGACTTAATAAAAAACGGATTCATACACAAATTCACAGACCGACACTCACCTAAAAATTATTAAAGTGTGCGTTGGTAATTTAAGGACTTCAACATTATTCCTACATTAGAAGGGATCACTGGAAATATTTTAGACCAAAGTAAATGAAGACAAGACATAAACTCCTAAAAGTTTTTCTTTTCATTTTTAATATTCTTTTATTACGTTTAATGTTCGAACATTGAAAAAAAGGTCTGGCGATGACAACATTCCACACAAAAAATAAAAATGTTGTTCAAAGTTGCGGCCCTGTATAGCAGGAAAAACATAAAAACGGCTTATGATAGCTTGTGTGTGTATGTGTGAATGTTTGGTGGATTTGCTAATTACTAGGGCGACAATTTCAATGCAAATGCATATTTATTGTCGACACTTTAAAACCTATTCTGAACAATTTTCTTTGCGTTTCATAAGATTTCCTGTAAAATGGCATCAATTTGTTTTTGCATATTTTAACAAAAAACTATGTTCTGTGCATATTTTTGTAATAAGTGCATATTTATTTGCATATTTTCCAAGTTTTTCACACCTATAACAATATTAAAAATATCCTCCATTCTCTCAAACTTGCGCTGATATCATCTCTGGAATAACCGTCATTTGATACAGGATACAACGTGCATACTATGTACATACATACATACATATGTACATATTTAAACGTTATTCATTATACCAGCTGATGTGTCAGTGCCGGTGAAAATTTATATAGCCCCCTTGTTAAACACAACGAAATCGCATTTTTACAGCCGCCGCTGTAAAAACCAAGCGCCGTAGCCCAAGATGTATGTAGTCTACATACATCTTGCCATAGACGTCTAAAGTTTCCACTTAATTAATCTTCAAACTACAGTTTCCTTGGCGAATCCAGAATAAAATTAGAGGGATTCGGATCTTTGAATGAGCAGATTAATTTGATTGACGATGCTGTTACCAAAATTCTTAATGTGGAAGGTGATATTGCAGAAGTGATAAAACAAAAATTTCAAAATCTACTACAGAAATATAAAGGATTCGACCAAATTAAGAAAATTGCCAAAACGTTCAAACTAAATTTAGATGTACCTATTTCTTTAGAAAATTACTCCCCAAATAAGTATGCTCCAATAACTTCCGTCGATGTGAAGCGAACATTTTCGATGTACAAAAACTTTCTGCGCCCGAACAGACACTTTACATTTGGAAATTAAAAAAAAAATGTATTTATTTATACAAACAAAAATTTATGTTAGTACTACCCGTTTAAATGTACAGATTCTATGGACTGATTTTATTTTTATATTTGAATTTTTATTTGATTGTGTAGACACAATTTCAACGAACTGAATTTTATTTTTTGTTGTGTTATGCTATTCTGTTATGTTTTAATAAATCTGGTTTAAATTAATTGTTTTTTGTTGCATATTTTTATTTATTTCCGCATATTTTCATTATTTTGGTGCATATTTTGACTTCTATGGTGCATATTTTATGCGCATGTTTTTAATTTTATAGTGCATGAAATTTGTCGCCCTACTAATTACAAATAAGTTGGCAGATAGAACGAACGTTTTATACAATTTTGAGTTGACCCTCAAAGTTCTCCAGCTGTAAACATCATTCCTAACCTATTTAATACCGAAAGAAGAAATGTGCGTCCGGCAGTTTACGTCGCAATGTGCGCCCCAATTTTTAGTTTAACAAATTCTCGTATTTCATAAATTCTGTAATTTTTACTGTTTTTGATTCAAAAGTACCAAATGCCTATTTTAACCATTATGTGACGTCAGAAGCTTTACACAACTCGAGCAAATTTATAATGTGGCTTACGGCTTCCTCTAGCCTTTTTTGTCTCCTTGGTCTGGAATGCCACAAAAATTATTAAGAGTATGTTTCCATAATTTTTTGGTTAAAATTCAATCCACAAAAATGTGCTAAAGTACTGGAACTCCAAAAGTGGAACACCTTTCACCACGGCGCACTTACCGAACTGCGAAAGATGCGTATTTCTTTGTTTTAATATAAAAATATGTACATACATACATATACATAAGTATGTGTACACTCAAAGAAAAACGTATTTGAAAATAATCGTTACGATCATTTTGCATTCATTGCTGCCATTTGAAATTGAGACAATAAAATAATTACGACTATACATTTTAAGGTTTAATATTAAAAAAATACATGATCGTTAATACCGCAATATTCAATAAAATCGTTCTATCAATACCGCGAGAGATTTAATTTTCGTTAAAGCAGAGTACATTTTTTATTTACGATTGAAAAAGCAAAAAATTATTTAGTTTCTTGCCGTAAGTTCTCAGCAAGACCTCTTCATAAGAACGCAATCCTCACAAGAAAATGCTTGTGAGGATTGCAGTTTATATACTCGTACACACACACACGCAAGCCAAGGAACTTTAGTTGCATGTGATGGGTCTTATGTTTTGCTCCTTTACGAAAAATGGAAATGATAAGGAAACAATGTAAGCATTAAAAAATTTCGAATAAACGTAAACAACTTCACCAATCCTTAAGAAAAAAAGTACTCGTAATAATTTCAAACAGCCCCACTGTGGGGAATCTTCGGTCTTATTAAGTAAAAAAAGTAAATACTTAACAACATTATATTCAACAACAATAAATTCTTTTTAATGACAAAAGATGAATGAATATAAGAGCGAACCTGCAGCCACATGAAGAGGCAAACAACAGTCATCCGATCATCATTCTTTTACACACTTCGTTTGTTTTCGTCCTTTTACAATGATGATTTTAAGGATTTTTCTGTGGGAGCGATTCGAAGCATTTTCATACAGCATTTGAATGAAATAATGAATAAAGAAGCAGAATAATAAAGCAGTCCGTAATTTGACCATTTCAAACACCAATGTATTGGCACCTTCCTTTTTATATTTTAGGGTCCTTTATTAAAAGTAATAGAAGCCCGAATATTAAAATTTAATGGGCTTATGCTGCCGCTGTCATTCCAGTAATCTCTATAAGTAACAAATGTAGGCCATAAAATGAAGAAGAGTTCATTAAAATAATTTTTATACTCCCGCAGGAAAATAGAAGGTCAAACGAAACTAAATTTAATAAATATCCCCTTTATGCCCTTTAAATATAATTGACATGTGAGTAGTTTTGATAAAACTAAAGCTTGTGGCATGGTTCTTGGTCACGTTTATTTTAATACAAAAGCAACAAATGCATGTATATATATATGCGTATGTGTACATATAGTACATGGCTGAGTCCATGTGTTTTGATGCATGTCCTTAAATTCATGCATTAGACTGAACAACACACATTACTTGATTATTAACTCGTCATACAAGAATGGTCCAATTGTATTCCATAGATAATTTGGCGCATCACACGCAGTTCATCATTCGGAAACATTGGGATCGCACGTACGAGACGCATATTAGAAACGTAATTAAATACACTTAGTTCCTAATATAACATCTATCCTTTACCTTGACAAATTAACATAATGCATCATTGTCAATGGTAAAATATTATTATGGATGTATATGTACGTACGGAATAAGAATATTCACAAAATGCCAGGTCATACTCCAATAGGAATATCCAACGTACCTATGCTTTCACACAGGTATTAGAACTTGTAAATCTCTACGCCCAGAGCATGAATGGTCTCAATTCAGTATGTATCAATTCCTTAAAAAATTATCTGCGTTAATGGAAATTCCACACATAAAAATTAGTTTAAAAACATTTTAAGACCAACAAGCCCCAATATAAAAATGTAAGTTTTCTTAAGGAATGACATTTGCATTGCTTCCAAAGGAACCGTTAGTACATTATTTCGACTTCCTAGGATCCAATGCAAAAAATTTAATGTAAAATAGGAATTACTTCTACAAATTAGTGAAAACCGCTTTGAAAATAAAAAATAAATTGAATTTTTATGCTTTCAGTGGTAAATAATTAATCGTAATTTAATATAAAATTATTTTCTATGCAAAAAATCATAAGAAATTTACTTTTCTCAGCATAATGAAGACAGATCTCAAATCGGTTAGTAGGATTCAAGAAAGAGAACATCATTTGAAGAGAAAATCATTTGAAAGAATCCAAGTGTGCACTACTTTCGGTCCGTAGTGTCAACATTTTCATGACATCTTCTTTGAAAGGCCCTTCTTTACTCGGATCTTTTAAGAAACTGCATTCGAAACAATATTTTATGATTAAGGAATTTTATTGGCAACTACAATAGTGTTTAAACAACTTTGTAGTTTATGACGTACAGCAGACAAACGTGTAAAAAACTATTTTTTTTATAAATATCGACCCTCTTGTATTTATTTCGATGGTCTGTACATCAGTAAAATATTTTTATATTTCTATTTTTTCTCTATTACTTTTAATTTCATTGACAATTTTATTTAAATTATATAAATTACGTGAAAAAAGTAACGAGCTTCCATTATTTACTAGGAAATTCCATCATAAGCTTCAGATGCAACATAAGTTGCTAATGCAACACTAAAACAGATATTTAAGATAAAAAAAATTGAATTTGAAATAGGTCTCAAATAGGTATACGCGCTTACCCAAAATTTTTCAGATAATAATTCTTATTGTCAAAGCAGTTTTGAATCTGTTAAAATATTTTGATTGTTTTATTTTATCACTTGCTCATTATATAAATTATAACTTCATTATTTTCTCATGTAGTATGTTCTGAATTATATACTCATATTTTTTGTCATATAGAAAATATTTTTATTATTAGTTAAACCTTTGTACAACACTAATCGTTTATTAAAAATAAAGGAACTAGAATTTAATTCAATAGAGTCCTTATGAATAAAGTATTCAAGAAGTTGATACTTATAAGCACGAGTGAGATTTTTCATAAAAATACTACATCTAGACAAATGTCCCTTAACTTTCCCTAATTTAGATGATATTAAATTTTTGGAAAGCAATCAAAATAATCAAATCATGAATCAATCTACATAAAAAGTGTTCATTACGAGAAAAAAATCAGGCATTAGACCAAAACGTGCATTATTCCAATCGTCACAGCAAGTTATTTCAACAAATTCCCTCCCTCCTTAAACTGGCATCCAAAAGATTAAGCCCTTCTTACTAAACTGAAATAAAAATCAAGTTTCGAAATATAGACACGCATCGGTAACATCGAGCTTCTCGGTTTCGGTTTTAATTTAAAAATTGTCTGCTAAAAACGTTAAGATTTGCTTCAGAATAGACGTTTCATATGCCACTTGCAAAAAACATTTCGCCCAAAACCAATCAATTGCAGCATTTGTCATGAATATGAAAACATATCAAAAGCCAAGTGTCAATAAATCGTGGCAATTGCCATAAAACAGTCCATAAAAATCTTTATCGTTTTACTACTCCATTTTCATTGTTAGGAGATCCTTTTATGTTAAGTTAAGTTATACAATTTCACTTAAAAATCATTGTTCGTGTTGGCCAATCAAAATATGATGCAAAGGACATTAAATTAGTGTCGGAAGCAAAAGCAAACAATACACGAAATGAACATATTTATTTATGTATGTCCATATATAGATATAAATTAAAATGCAATGCATAAGTATTAGTCAATGTAAAAGTCTTGTAAAAAGAATACGTGCCTCAAATATAGTTGTCATTCATTCAACATTAACAATCTGTGTATGTGTACGAGTATAAGAGCTACTTAATGCTCAGGTTGCATGTCATTCTAGTATCCGCTTGTATTGGCAGAAAACGACTCAAAAGAAGGTTGTTAAATCAACAGAAATTAAACAAAATACACAGTCATGATTACAACAATAATATCAACCGTAAGGAAGCTGTAACAAAGGCTGTTCAGAAAAAATATATAACAATAAGAACTACAACAGCAATAACAATAATAATAATAACAATAATACTAACAATAACTCAGAACATACATTATTATAGAACAAACATTCAAACAATTTCATTTTAACGGAAATTTACACGAGTAGTTTTACTCTTTCTATTTTGATTCAATTTCCACAACGGATTTTCAAATAAAACTCACACAATGCAAGAGAACGCTCTCTCGTGCAACTCGCGGATGCAAGTAATTATAGCAACGTATCTAAAAATTATAAATATATACAACAGGAACATTAGCACAAGAAAAGATGCCACGTAGTGGTAGTGGTGGCACAAAACCCATAAGCCAAGAGTGTACAATATGATGCACTCAAATACTTTCAGACACCTTTATTGTTTTAGTCGCTTTTGTTGTTCTCGTTGTTTCCCTTGTTTAGATGTTGAATCAGTAGCAATAGGGACGGAAAGCGAAAAACAGCCCTTGGTGTTGCATACACCAGAGAACGAAGCACCGAAATAAAACACATTGAGCCAAAAAAGGATATCAATTATATTTGGTGTGTATGAGTGTGTTTGTCTACGTATGTGTAATGTATCATCAACTTATGCAAGTCCTAGTTATGAAGGGTACTGAACAACTTATTAAGGTTTTATTCTCTTTTTGTTATTGTACTGCCACATAAATACGTTTGCCTGAGTTCCACATCTGCTTGGAGCGTTGATTTTTCGTATGTGCTTTATTCAGAGGGTTGGTTTTTGATTGTTGGTCGCATGTCGCATTTTAATTCATTTATACTCCCTTATCAGCTGGTTCACAACGAGGTATTCCAACAATTATATACGAAAAGGTATTGAAACACGGTAAAATAAAACATTTGTGGAAAAATAGCCGTTACATTTCAAAATTTCATACATCAGATCAAATTCTGTTGACTGCTTACGAGTAAAAATTTCATAAAGTTCTTAATTTGTAACTGTTGCTGCAAGTACGAATATTTTACTCTCTAACAGTGATGCCCGGACTCTAAATTGACTCTCAATGCACATGGTAAATCTGCATAGTTCCCATGCCCACAACGAGAATCTGGGCATCAATGTTCTATTCGGATAGTAATAATAATGAAGAAATGTTTCTCTTAGTTAACGTCAGAGCCAAATCTCCTAGAGCAGCCACTTTCAATTTTATATGGCCCAAAATTAATTTTCTGGATATAAATGCATGCAGTCCATACGTACAAGTTTATATACCCAGTAAACGGTCTGAATATCAGCACAAATATCCGACATCGGAGTCAAAATCTAATAAAATTTCTTGAGAGTTCTAATAAAAGTTTCGCTTGTCTGAACACTGTCTGAAGCTTTTCTTAAGTAATACATACTTAAATCTACGTACATGTGTACATACAGTATATTTTTTAGGCCTAGTTTTAGGGAAATACGTAAATAATAAATTCTTTTTGTCCTTTTCGGACAAGGGCCTGACTGAAAATTAAGAAATCGCCAGACAACATATCCAAAGATTAGAAAACTTATGACTCTTATGTAGAATTTCGAAAATTTAATTGGAATATCTATCAAGAACTTTAATTCCATCTGAGACTCTCGTATCACAAAAATGCAGAAGACGTTTCAAATTTTCTGAAAACTTTCTTTTCGTTAACATCTCAGAAACCATGTATTGGAGTCATATCAAAAAATGCCGATTTCTCCTCTAAGTTCCTAAAGCAGTTCCAGACAGATCCCTCTCCGATTGATTTTGACACCGGATGCATCAGCCAAAAATTAATGATAAAAGATACAAACCAATAATTTTTGGAAATCGACAAAAACATCGATAAAGATTCCCGTGCTGCGGATATGTTTAATCTCCACCCCAAATTGGGATTCAGAATGCAAATTTGTAATTCGACATACATTTTCGTTCCAACAATTCTTTTTTTTAAGAACATTTTATTTTAACATTTACTTTTTATCCTGATCATGTTAATCTATCATTTTGTATCATAACATGGTTATCATTGATATTATTTTCAATATGATTGTATCAACAATATAAGATATAAACAATAGTTTAGCTAAAATATATATAAAAAATCACTCTAGTATTCATTTTAATTTTAAGCGCCAATAAATTATTTTGAAAAATGTGTTTGAAATAAATTTTGAAAAGAAAACATTTTTATGAGAAGTCAAGAAATTAACTAAAATTGATGTATAAGTGGATGTTCTTAGAATAGGCAAACATGTTCTCGTACAAGTATGTATGTGTGTAAAACTGAAATCGTTGGGAACAGTATTATTTGTTGCAAGTAAAATTTTATTTCTTATAATATTGTTGATACAATCGTATTGTAGCAGTAATAACCATATTATCATCTATACGAAAGGTGCAATCAAAAGTCAATGGATAGTGAACATATGGCGATGAAAGAAATATTGTTAAAGAAGCTCCTGAATGGAGAGGAGTATCTGCTCAAACATGAAGACGACAAGTTCATGACGAACTAAAGTAGGGTCATATAAAGTGGAATTAAATAAAATTGTTACCATTAAGTTGAAGTGGTTGGAAAATTTTTGTTGTTGCCCTATGTTCTACCTAGGAATTTGGATAATAATAATAATAACAATGTATTCTTATTATGAATGGACATGTATGTCGAACTTCGTCGTTATAAACTTGCCTTCTGAAATACAATTCGCAAATTTTACATAATTTTCCACAGGTACTATTGCATGATTTTAACATCCAAAAATTATATAAAAGAAGTAAAAACACTCAATGTTACAAGTTGCTACATTTAAGGGTTTATTTGTTTTTCACAATCGTTGTACATGTGTTATTTGGGCAGAATATTGCAAACAACCGGCACGAATTAAATTGGGTTATACAATGCCAAATATTCCCATAAATATCCTAATAAAATTGTTACACATAAACCCATAACAATTCAAAAATATTTATTCATGTGCCATCAAAATATGGTGGCATAGTTTCTTATATTTTCGCAAAGCGTTGAAACTTGTAAAGTTTTTGCAAGGAATTCTTGAAAGTTTCCCTACTTTTCTGTTGGTTGTTCGTTTTTCCTTTCTGACGTTGTTTCAGACGTTCATGTGTATGAGTGGGCCCTCTGTACTTTAAAGATTTTTTACACTTTTAGTAATAAAGCTGGCAAAATAAACAAACACATGCACAAAAACAACTGATGTTTGCGGGAATGTGGAAGCAGTGGCTGACGGAATGGTTGTGGTTAAAATTGTGCACGTAGTTGTAGTCAAAATACAAGTAATGGGAACAACATTAGCCAGTTTAAGACACTTAAGCTAAAAAGTAATAAGCTTTAAGAGTTGTGTTCAACTAGGCATTGCACGAGGCGGTTGAGGCAGAATATGGAACGGCAACTGGCAAATAAAAATATTTCTGCGCACATACACATATGCTCGTATAAAAGAAATAGCAAGAAAAATAAATACATATACATCTTCATAAAGCTTTGTAAGTATGTCATTATTCCTTTATTCCCATTTTATTTTTTAGCGCGATTGTTAAACTGCATACAATATGTTTTTTTAAGCATATGTCTAATGCACACACGCTGTGTACGCAAACGTGCATGTGTGAGTCTATAAGTGTGTTTGTATTTATGTGATTATATATGGATCATAATTTATTTTATAGTTTAACCCATATTCGCACATGGAAGTTTGCTTTTAGAGATGAACAGCACTCACGTGACTAGTTCAAGTCAGTGTGAGCACGTGAGCTGACAGGAGTACGAATATAAGCGAATTAAGCTGGACTTTATTAACAGATTTCTTGCATAATTGTTCAGTGATATTAAAACATAATGAGAATTATTAAATATCCACCATATTTTGCCTGAAAACGTAGAATTTGCTAAAATGGAGTATTCTAACATGTTTACCCAATTGGAATGTAGGTGATGTGAATTATAATTTTGTTTTGTCACTAATTCTGAAACACCGTTGAAAATATGTATGAGAAAAATATAATAGAAAAATTGAGATTTTTTGAAAACCATGTGATGTATAACTGATTGTAGTTCCTAAAAAATATATTAATACAACCAAAACGAATTGTCAATTAAAGTTTCCTTGAAAATTAGTGACTAATTACTCACGGCACAGCACCATCTTCACTTTCTTTACAAGCTTGTAAAATCTTTATAATTTTTCTCCCCTTTTTCAGTGCAATATACTTTTGTTTGGTGTTTGCAGTAAAAAGTCTACATTTGTTTGCTTTTATTCACATGTGGAAGTTCAAACTGTTCTGTTATATTTTTAATACCAGCATCTATAGAAATAACCACCAAAATATAGCATTTTGTAATAAAAATGAAAACATACACTTTCATTTATACTCACACACACACGCGCCCAAAGTGCAACAAAATACATTCTTATAACAAACATTTTACAACATTGGCAGTCAACATCATCAACACTTTTTCTATTGTGCTTCTAACATTTACGTCTGAAACCATGTGCCTGCAACACGCACACTCACACAACTACACAAAGGCAGACAGGAAAATTCTTTCAAATCTTAAAAGAAAACATTATTTTACATACAAGGACTTCAGACTCCTAAGCTTTAACTCTAAATTGAATAATTCCATCTCCAAAGCTCCCCAAACAACTGTCCCAACAATCACTTTCAAATATTTGTAATATTTCTATTAATAATTTTGAAATGGTTGGTAATTGTTAACAAAGATTCGGGCAATTGTCATAAAAACTCATTCTATAAAAGTATTGCCTGTTGGTGCGTAACATTTTCTCGCAATAAAAATATTTGAAAACGATATTTTTTAAATTCCAAATACTCCGTCGGCGATAAGCCTTCTAATCTAACAACACTCATGCTCTACTCCGTTAAAATATCCGCTCGTCTTTTTTATTAAGAATTCGTGTTGTACAACTGTGGAAAGATTTCATTCCGATTTCGCAATTGTGTTGAAATTTGCAGATATTACGAGTACCTGACGACAACTTTATCTAGTAATAGAAACCCGGCTTAAACTTAATTCAGATACTCTTCTAATGATTTTCTCATTTTCTGTTACAGCTTCTTGAGCTGGTTTCCCTTCTGAAAGAACTTTTGGAACTGGCGTCGTCACACAATTTAAGTGCAACCGCACAAAAACACGCCCACATGTGGAAAATTACATTTAAGTCTATATGAATACACTGAACCAAAAATTTAACTTGAAAATTTTTTAAACATGGGTGTCAACTTAAAAAAAAATACTCGTAGGTTATTATTTTGCCGACAAATAAAATAGTAAATTACTTAAATAAAAGAAGTTTATTAACTTTAAACTCTACTTATTCGTTCTTTAATTGAAACTTTAGTTAAACTGAACATGGAATCGTACATTCACGAGAAATTAAATTCTTGTTGACAAATATTTGTAGGACATTCATGTACTATTTACATCAGGAAGGGAACAATGAATTTTTTAAATATAAAATTAAGGTTGCGATTACAGAAATTATCTTTCCACAGATACATCTGTTGGTGGGAAGTAAAACATGCCAAGACACATTTTTTCAATATACGATTTTTCATGATGTTGGAATAAGGATTTTTTGCATCTATCGAAAGGTAAATAGCACCTAGTCCTTTCTAATGTATATTTCTAGATGTAAAAGTTTGGACGTCAAGTCCAAATTGTTTAGAGGCAAAGAAAACCAAGTGAAAAAATTTTATTTAGCACAAAATCAATGGCACCAGTGGCTGCCTTTTAATGAACTGTAATGGGTCACAAAATTTTTAATTAGTTGAGGTTTAGTTTCGCGATGCTGCTTTTGGAGGCGTTCACGTTCCAAAGACAGTAATTCAGCATCACGAGTTGTGAACCCAATTTTCCACGCTTCCCAGCTAACGGCAAGCCCTTCAGCCGCTACCGCTCTCTTATCTATTTGTGCCGCCTTTCCACGTCCTGGCTTTTACGATCTCTCCATACAATATTATTCCGATTGCGAAAATGCCTGCTATTGTTTGTGACCCTTATGTCGACAATATCCCACGAGTAATTGATGGTATCGCCACTGCTGATCTAGATTCCCTGACGCAATGCAGTCATTGCTTCTATTACTGCTCCTATAATTTCGTTGACTGCTATATATATATATATATATATATATATATATATATATATATATATATATATATATATATATATTTATATATTTATATATTTAAGAGAAGTTACACTCAGGCAATTAATGCCTACTACTTACTTAAGGTGTCACTTCTTTGTTAAAGGGATAGGGTAGAGAGGACAGGCGGTCTCCTGTAAAATTCCCCAAATGTGGCTTAAAGTAGTTTATTTGCCACCAACAAACATCCATACATACATACATATATACATACATACATACAAACTATCATCACGAATTCGGTATAAACAATTTATGCTCATCTGCATGAAAACACATGTATACGTATGTATGTCTGTATGTACATAAAGTAAATAAGTAAATTAATTTAGTCGAATAGACACAAACATTATTGAAATCAATTTTCATTTCGGGTGTTAATTTAATTACTTTTGCAATTGTGTGTTGTTTCCATTACGACGTGTTACCACTTATTCGCAGCAGTTTCAATTAAATTTTCATTTAATTTTTTAACAAATTTTGATTCAAATCATCAGATTGTATTAAAGATAGTTCCTAACAAAACCAATTTTCTTGGCTTGAACAAAATTTGTTAATTTTAATGAAATTTCTATTAATTAGCTGATTTGCGTATTCTTTCTAAGTATTTAGTACCATTTTTCATTAACACGAGTATTACTTACGGAATTCGTTTCAGTGTATACATACGTAGACATGTATGCATGCATGTGCATGTTTCGGTAAGAAAGGTTTAAGTAGTGACATTAAAGTAAACATGTCGTTACGACGGTATTCATAAGTGTGTATGAAAGTGTGTGTGTACATGTAATAGTATGTCTACATTATTTCATATTCAGTTGAATAAACTTATTTGTATAGGCATGTATTCACACATTCATTCTCGTATACACACACGTATTAAGCTTAACACATGACGATTAAAGTTTGTTCTTCTCCTCCAACGAAATCGCTTACTGAATGCTGAATAATAGTTCAAAATACTGCTTTAACCGTTCACCATTCCTTTCACCACTGCCTTTTGTTCATGACTATCATTTAACAAATAAACATAAAGGTTGCATTGTTACTGTGTCACTTCAGGTTCTATTCTACTTCTTGTCCACACTTGGCTTTAACTTAACATGTGTAACAAACAGCTACAACAACGACAGCAACAGAAATTCATTTTATTTAGCCATTTCACACAAACTGTATAAACTGTTCTATTTCTATGACTGCGAACAAGGATCTCATGACCGCAATATGAATATTTAAGTGCTAGAGTGTGCCGTTTGTGGTAATGAATTGAACACCAGGATAGATTTCATCAAAGATTATTTCTCAACAACAAAGCAATATAATATCATTAAATGACTTTAAGTATTTTGTAATATGATAAAAAATTCTGCATATTTTAATTTAATTACATTTATGTACGAGTTTGTACTGCATTTGCTACGAATAGAAAAAAACAAAAGTGCAAACTGCTAAAGGATTCATCCTGTATTAGTTGCACCTAAATAGATCAAGAGGATATTTTTTGGACGCCCTTACATACGTATATGCATGCATGTGTATATAATTGTATATGCACATATAAGTAGTCGTATGCATGTATGTATGTTGAATAGAAAAAATTCAACCAATTCAACGTGATGCAGTGATATAAAAGTTCATACACACATACATATGTACATACGAATATGTATGAATACACGTATGTGTGTATTGTTATAAAATAACCACCACTAATCAAACTCAAATAAATGCATCTTTCATTATATTAAAAAAGCGAATTTCCCACTATTAACGTAGTTAAGATTATCACATCGATACATGTTTTGTATAGTTATGCATATGTGTAGGTACATACATAAGTATGTATGTATATGTAAAAAGGTATTTTGAGTGATTCTTGCTCAACCACTGTTTCTAATATTTTAAAAATAATTTTTATTTTCTTGCAGTCCACCAATCGATTCGGAGAGCGACAGCGACGGACGAACGGAAAGCAATAAATACGCATTTAATTTTGCTGAAGGACTAAAAAATATTTATACAAAAGGACTCTCGCAACTGTAGGAAATGCTTTGAACCCAATCTACCAACATAAACGGAGCAAGAATCCTGATAATAAGCTTTCAAATAAAATGTTAAACAAACCAATGATGATAGATTCACTACATTTTGCTTTTTTGGTACAATTATAATATTAGAAATATGGCAGTGCAGTTTTCTCGAAACAATTTTACATATAATTATGTGTAATATATGGCCCTTTGTTCCACCATGGAACTACAGGAATGAATATATATATGTGTAATATACATACATATGTACATACTTACGTATGTATGTATGTATGTAAGTATATAATTTTGAAATAATTATTAAATGCACAAATAGAAAACAAACAACTTTCACTTCGGTTTTGCTGCCTTTAATACTATGTTATAGTTGTAATAGGATGCGTCCGAGCATCCCTGATTTAACCCATTTGTTTTACTCCTTAAAAAATTGTTTAATTACAAAAATAAATGCAAATAATTATCAAGTCCTATAGTTGTGCAATCAATGCTTTACCTCTTGTTATTAAAAATATTGTGGCACAATATATTGTGCCCGCCGTCAGCTTTAAAATTTTGCCGCCGTTCAGATCACCAACGGTCTTCGTGCTCTAGCAGTAATTGAGTAAAGTTTTATAACGTAATCATCTCTCACGTTCTCTTTTAAGAATCACGTTAAATGATTCACATGTAAGCGTATGCATGTGTGTGTGTGTATGAATGAAATTTCTTCTGTAGTTTCATTGGGTTGTGGCTAATGATGAATAGATCAAGGAATCAGCATTGTAGTTGAAACAGCGTCAGCATTTTTAATCAATTAAACAAAAACAACAAATCAACTTTGTGACTAAGTGCTGAGAACAATGATTGCACTTAAATTCCAGTGAAAACCAACAAGTATTTACGATCTCTGACTGTCTGTCGGCATACATATGTAAGTATGTATGTACACACATGCATACGTAAGTACATTAAACAATAATACGTCATGTATAGGCGTAAAGAGGCCGATCTAGGAGGTGGGCTATTGCCCCCTTTAAGAATTTAATTAGTTTGTGGATTCTTCGATTTTAACAAGTATTTAAAAAATTTAGTACAAAACAAGATCCGTAGACCAGCTTGGGCCATTAATATATTATATTAAATTATTGAAAAAAACCAAATAATTTTTACAAATGATTTGAGATATACGAATATCATTTCCCGTCCTTATGATAAAAGCGACCAAAAATAAATCCATTTTCGAACATTTTTGAAATTATCCTCTTTCAAGCGATTTAAATTTTCGAGTACCGTATGTCTGAGAATTTCGTATTCAATCCGGGAAATGTTACTATTAGATCTATAAATCAAATACCTTCTGAGATACGTATTGGTGATTGTGTAAGTAATCTTTGCGGATTTTTTGGAATGTACTTTATTCGTTACAGTGTTTTCATAAAATAAAAGTTCTCAGTGTTCGCGGTGAATTTTGTGATAAGAGTTCGCGGAATCCGAAATAATATACTGTCTATAAGTATGTATGTCTAAAACTGATTCCCGAAGTCAGTCAGAGTCTACTATAATGCAAATCTATTTAGAAAAATTTTCAAAAAATTTACTATCGGCTAAACAAGGTATCACAAAATATTATTTTTTTTTCAAATCCTTGAGTTGATATTTTTGTTTAACTCTTATTATTTAAATTACAGAATGCAAACTATAAGGCAAACTATATTCATGTCGAATATAAATTGTTTTTGAAACACGAATTATTCTATTCTCACAAATAATTTTTAATAATATGTATTTATTTTTATTTAATTAAGGGTCAAAGTCAATGTTTGGGATTTGAAATATTTTGGAAATAAAGTAAAGATTTTAACGTTTAATTCACTTATTTAAAAAAAAACGTAATATGTGCTCATAGAAATTTATGAAAATTAATTAAGATCTTGTCGTCTGGACACTTATGTTCATGCATATGCAAATACGAATATCGGAGGCAATATTTACAAACACGAATTCTAATATTCAATTTGGAATTGAGATAATTCGATGCATCAATACTTAGATTATAATTTGGAAAAATTACCAAAAAAATATTAGTGGATGTCATACGAGCATTGTAATGTAAACGATATAATTTCTATCAAAGTTACTACTTTATTATTATTACCGATGGCGATGTTTCTGTATCATCATTTATTCCATCAATTGCAACTTTAGAAAGAATTGTTAATGATTTCGACCCAAACCGCAATGGAATTGAAAATCTCCATTGAGATTTGATAGAAGAAACGTGACTTAACTTTTTTAATGTTTCTTGTAAAAGAAAGTTATGTTTTGTTTGTTTTTTAGTTCCCTAAAATTAATTCTATTATTAAAAATTATTTCGAATTTTTTATATAAATAATCGTCATAATTTGGCAAACGCGAGTCCAAATGCCATGAAATAGGCAAACATTCGCAAATACGAATATTTGTTACATCACTAACATGTATGAGCATGCATATCAATATAAACAAATGTATGTATGTAAGCATACATATGTATGTATGAATGAGAGTTTTAAAAAAGTGCATTATTGTGCATTATTTGTATTACATTTTTAAATATATGTATGTACTTATATCGCTCATTTAGTGGAACATAATCATATCTCAAGAATATTGAATTTGGAAAGATTTTATTAAAATGTTTAATATATAGGTTTATATATCGAAACTTTTTTGCATAAGTTCGGTTGAGCTACAGATATAATTCTGATATTTTTTTCTAAATTTTTATTTTTTGAGATAGGACTATGTTCCATTAAAGGAGCATTTATTATTTTAAAGTCTTACAGTTTGCCGTGGCGCACGAGTGCATGCAAATAATATTTTAGTTTTCCTTTCCATGACGTATATTTTGCAGTTTCAACAAGTGTGTTCACACGAAATGTATTCCCCAAATTAAACGAAACTTTTCTGTCCTTGTTTTTTGACTCTTGTGTGTGGGCGAAAATCAGAGTTTCACCTAAAGTTTAAATTTTTTAAAAGCGAGCAAAACGAAAATAGAGCACATTCTGATAAAGAAAAATATTTCGTAGAATCACATTCTGCAACCAAAATATGTTTTACTTAACACGCGTATGATAAATGCCACTGACTGTGTGAACGCACTTGAAGTGAAATTCATAAATAAACATGACATTTTTATAACAATATCATTCTGTTTTTATGGCCGTTACCTGTTAGCTTCAACCCTTATGAACATTTATTTATGGTAATGACTTTTTTCTTCAGTGTAAGAATTCGAGTTTATTTTTTTAACAATTTGCATAAAAGTCGTATTTCGCAACAACAAAAATATATATTTTTTAATCTGGATCTTTATTACTATTTTATATAGAAGGTGGCGCAATAGTGTTGTTAAAATTTTAATTGGCTGTCATTATCGCAGATGACGCCAAATCTCACTGTGCTTTGACGTTTACGATTTAGATTAATACAGAGATACAACATCGAGAACGTGTAAATATTGGTACTGGTTATTTGACACATTTTTAATCTGTTGTCAAATTCTGACGTTACTTTTACCCCACTCTGTATGCATTAAACTTTGTAATCCTCTAGCTAAAAATTTTGAATTTTTCACTGATCATGAACTGAACGTTACTTTTATTTAACAATTTTAGTCTCTTCTTCCCTTCATCTTCTCAGGAAGTGTTATTAGGGGTTGCTTGGGGTGTTTTAAATATGTACATTCAGCGACAAAACAATTATAAACATTAATTTTAATTTTGTGTTTCTTAAAGATAATATTTTTTCTTTCAAGTACGTTTGTTTCATTGTTATTAGTGAGCAGATATGTGGGGTATGTATGTATGTGTGTATTTGAAAAAATGTTTATAGTGGCACTAACGCACCCAACGTAGAATGTGATGCATGATGCAGATAGAACCTCAGCTTAGCAGATGGCTGTTGCCTTCAACACACTTAATGCCGCAAAAGGGTGGTTGGTGTTAATAGTAACAACATGGAAAACAAGAATACGTTAAAGAAAAACAGGCATATGCTGGTCTGTCATTAAAATCAAAAAGAAAATACTAAACTTTTTCTAATTTTTTTCAATCTATGTATGTATTAGAGTATACATATCTACTTATATAAATGCATATATGCATTCATACAGGAATCTAAGACATACTTAAGTTGTTGCCATTTAAAGCAAGAATAATTTTATTTTTAGTCCTATAATTAAATTCAATGTTTAAAATTTTTTTCTTCTCTTTTGATAAAAGTTTTGTTGTTTGAAAACTATGCACGATGATATGACCAAGTCATCTTTCCAAATATTATTTCAAATTATGAAATTAGAATTACATACACTAAGACTAGAATGTGGTTGATAGAAATAATTTTCGTCTTTTGTCCGCCCAGAAAGTTTAACGGAAACAAATTTTTGTTATTTTAAATCTATTAAAAGGCCACAGTGCATACAGCCTTCTAAAGCATTATCACTGCATTAGGAATATGATTGAGAGAGATTAATGAAAACTTATTCTTCACGAAACAATCAAGTGTTTTTACTTTTCATTCAAATAAATAAAACTAAATAATTATTGATCAAAAATTTTTTTTGCTTTTGATTCTTTAGTAGTATTTTCTGTACATCTGCCAACTTAATTCCGTATGTATTTTTGTCTCATCTTACAATATGCCTCGTCCTTGTTTGTTACTTAGATTTTTATTTTCTTCTAAAATAAATAAACACACGAGTACAATTTCAAACTACAGCCTGAAATAATTACACATGTTGACTTGAATACAATCCAAAGACAATGACATGACTACTGCATAATAAATTACACTATTCGGCAGCCAAAAAATAAAAATTAACACAAATTAAATCTCTCTTCAAACCACTATGCATTACATTCGGTTCAAAGTTTTCAACTACAAGAACTAAGAGGAGGACCCCTTTGGTTATACGTAGTAGGAAAAGGACCGAGAAATTTATAGAAGCAAATCCAACGACATCAAATAACAAAACTGCCCAAAAACTTTGCAATTTGACTGCAATAATGCACAAACACAACAATTCACACACGTCATTTAACAATTTTGGGGTGAAATTTATAACGGGGGGATGACTCGTACGAACATTCGATTTGGTAGGGTTATCCCTCTAAACATCTGCACAAAATCAGTTTTTGTTGGAATCGTGATGAGTATGCAGCATTTCCCTTTACCCTTTCTAGAGTTTCTCATTTTATGTATTTCATTCTCACCCTCTAGTTCTCTCTTTTTACCTTTTGGCACCAAATCTCAAGCTGACAAGCATCTGCCGCTAAAATAAAAAAGAAGGAATAATATCCTAAGAATCACTAAGATTTTCATTGAAGGATTTTTCGCATGTGTGCAACTAAATAATGTCTGTGTGTGAGTGAGCATGTCTGTTTGTGCATTTGTTTTATACTTGATTTGGCACATGGGAAGTTGAATAAAAAATTGACTGAAACTGCATAGAAAAAGAAACATAAAACTGCAAACACGGAAAAATGCTGAGTTGCAGTCGTCAGTCGTCCTTTCTGCCTTTTTCACCTACTTCCAATTCAGTATACACATACACACATACATGTACTTGTGTAAATATTTTTTCTTATATCAGCTGATGGAATCTTCGATGTACAAAAGGTAGACTTACAAAATTTTAAGAGGACTCTCTGCTCATTTACAAGAAATTTAACATTATGGGGAGAAGAACCCCAGGTGGTGGAATTGACATTTTAGAAAAATGAAGTCAAATAGCAATGCAGTGGATAAAGGACGAAAAGGAATACTTTTCTGGAGCGTCAACTAAATTTTAATTTCGTGGACTCTAATGGGTATTTTGTTGCTTTCCTTTGACAAGACCATTGCAATCTAAAATTTAAGATGTTCAATTCTTGACGCAAACACACTTTAAATTAAGCAAAAAATAAATACGATGCAAGGCATTTCACAAGCTTAAGAAAAAGCAAAAAGTCTTTCTGAGCTAAAGTTGTATTTGCAAACTTGCATTTTGATTACTACCGTGTCAGGAGTCCAAACTGTGTCAACTTTTTAATAACTGTGGGTCAAAAATAGATTTGATTATGACTTAATACGTAAATTTTTTAAGTACCGAAAATAACCAAGTGCCGTGGTTCTTAGAACAAAACTGATGGTCGAATTATTCGTACGTCGGATAAGAGCTTTCCATTTTAGGTTTTATTTTTATATTTTATATATTTTTTACAATAAAAAGTTGTCTGGGCTTCGTTTATTGAAGCCGGTACGAGTATTTTGCTGCATCATAATTTATTTGTTTCGCGAGACACAGTGGAGTCTAAGAATATCCTTTTCAGAGAGTATCCCGTTGAATAATATGTATCAATGTAATAGTGGACACATACACATGTACGAGTATGTTTATAATTATAACATTGAAAAAACACACTTACTTTGAGTTGCAATGTGTAGTTTTAGTTCATTTCTTTTACATTCTTTCCAATTCGTTCTCTTAGTGAGTGGAAATTTTCTGATACTTATTTTTTGTTGTGGTGTTGCCCAAAACATCCTTTTCTTCTACGATTTATTTGTTGTTAGTGTTTGAGATGTTGTACATGTGAGAAGTGTAGCGGGAACAACAACTTGAGGGTTCATTCAACTGTCTCCTTAAATATTTATTGGATTTATGTCACGTTGCATAACATATGGGCAGAAAGTAAGTGTGTTCTGTATTTTTCTTATTATTTTTTATGTTTTATATTTTACATCATGTATAATCTAAAGTTGAGCAAAATACTGATCTTTAGATATGTAAATTTTAATTTTCTCAACCTATATCTATCAAATCCTTCAAAATTACTATTTCTCACGATCTCTTCCAAAATCGTTTAGATCCAAACTTTTGGCCTGTAAATACTGTTGCTCGGGAATATATTTGCAAGGGTAAACCAAGACCTAATAATTCTTTCATCACGTCAATGGAATATCAAAAAAAAAATTGAAATTGAAAAAAAATTATTGTTGACTCAATGTCTCTTTCAAAATCTTCGTGGCCTAAGGACTATACCGTCGAGTTTGTACTTAGAAAGTTTTAGTTTTAAATACTCCATCATTGTACTTGCAATAACATGGCTCAATGACAACAATAATAATATTTATAGAAAAATAGTCTTGTAGACATATCTGCAGAAGTTTATTTGCATACACATTAACTTTTAAATAAAAAGAAGAAAATAAACTTTAGATTGCAAAGCACAATAAACACGAATTGTCAAAAATTCCGTGGACGAATATTAATTTGTGTTTTCAAAGGACGAAGGAAAGTCTCCAATTATACTTAATACATTCTTGTAATAGGCAATAAATGTCAAAAATATCTTTCGTTTTCTTTTTAAAGGGAGCCCCATCAAACAAATAATTGCTTGTGACATTTACCAATTGAATTTACGTAAGTTATTTTAAACTCAGTTCTTATGGAAAAATTAAATTCAGATAGAACTCCGTAGTAGGCTGTAGGTATTGTCTATGCATTTTCAGTTAATAACAATTAAAAACATTTATATACATAAGGATATGAGAAAACAAAATGAATTCATATTTTTCATGGACCGTATTCACCGTATGCATAATAATATGGCCCAAAAAACTGTCAACTGTCGGTTTAGTGAAACCGAATGGTCACCAATCAAAGAATAGCATTTTACTTGTATCAGTTTCTAAAAAGTATACATTTACAATATCGATTTGATATGAAGGGTATATAGAACTCAGAACATCGGAAAATGGAACTTTTACTTGTCATTAACCAAGTAGTAGTAGCACGATTGAAAAAGCTCATGGAGAATTTTTAACTTTCCTTTTCACAGTTATGGAAATCGCAGATTAGATTTTATTAGTCAAAATTTATGGATTGTCATTGCAAACTTAAAACATAAATTATTAAAAATAATTTTGTTGTTTGTTGTTGGCTTAGCTGAGTGCATGTCTGCATCTCATTGGCTCTGGACGAATCATATTTGAAAAGCATTCAAACTCATACTTATACAAAAAACCACAAATACTATATGAGAATTCTGTAAAATTCAAGCATATTTCTTGTTTATTCTTTATAAAACTTATAAGTATAATTGTTTAAGAAAACTCTCATACAAACATAACACAACAAACAATTAAGATGGACTTGGCTAGTGCCAATGAAATACGTGTGCGATATATACGTCTTTTCGGCTATAATGGCTCGTTGTAAATAATTTGAATATATTTCACAAAGCATATGTTTATGTAAATACAAGCATATTCATGTACTAAGACTTTTTTGCCTGTAAAATAACAAAATCTTGAAAGAAAAGTTTGAGTTTATTTTCACTTACTTTTTCTGACTTCGATCTAGTTTTTATTTCTTAATTAATTTTCTTGATAAATACTCCTGAAATAATATTGGCTTATCGTATCGATGGCAAACATGCACAGATTTCACTACAACTGACAAATGCACTTTCCTAGTTAAGAACTCCTTTAAATATTTTCAATTACAATAAAAACAAAAAGGAAACTTGACAAAAGTTTATATCAGAATGTTTGATATATTCATATCTCGCATTTAAATGCATATTAAGTAAATATTATAAGGGTATTAAATTTAATGTCATTTCCTGTGCATGCAACTGCAACTTTGAAATTGAATTTATGAAAGCAAATATTTGTATTTATGTTTTTATCGTCATCTGTGCATTTTTAATTGATGTGCAATAAAATACACACACACACACACGTACTTCTGTAGCTTATTGAACTCAATGGCAAGATTAATTGCCAAAAAAATATAATCTTCTCTGCATCTAATGTGTTGTGTGTAAAAATATTTATGCTCGTGCAACATACAAAATCATAGAGTTTGTTATCAAAGTTTTCAAAAAATAAAAAACACATACACACACATATACAACAAGCTTAAGTACGTTGATACTTATTATGTCAATCTTAATAACTATTCTTCTTGGGACTATAAGAGGGGACTATAAGGGGTGTTGTTGCCCACTCTCACCAAATTTCAAAATTACTTTGTGTACAACACAAAAATAATTTAAGAAATTGCAATGTTCCGACAACGGATTCTGACAGATGCAGGGGATCAACACATGAGTGTTTTTTATCGAATTTCATTTCATGCTTGTAGTTGTACGAGTATTCATAATACTCAATACATAAACAAAACTATTTGGAACATTTTAGCCCTCTAAGCCTTGAATCAGTGGCTCTTTTCGTCCCCAAAGCCTGTAAAACGAGAAAGAAGTTCCTGGCGCCTTCGCATTTGTGTGGTCATTACTATATATAACGCAAAACTATTTTTCCATAAATGACAAAGCTTAGATCAAATCGTAAAAATAAGGAACATTACCAATTTTCGTTAACGTCTATATATACCAGTACATAAACCTCTAATTCCCTTTTTTGCATGACAGATGCGTTCCTGAAAAATTCATTCGTACAAAAAGAAATACTAGATAAAGGCGAAAATATTAACAAACAATATTAAATAATTCTCGTTATAATATATGTATGTCATTTAATAATCGAACTGTAGGTCTGTCTACGAAAAGCAAACAAATTTATTTAATTCAATATCTCGACGCCTCATTGGGAGTGTACAGGCGGCTTAGGCGATGATATCGCAAATCGTAGCAAAAAAGCTCATCAAGTATTTGGAACAATATAAAAAGTCAAGAGGTCGCCTCGAATTCGCCCAAAAAGGTAAATGCGAACCTTCAAGAAAGCAGAAAAAGGGGACGGCCCGCTACCACTTGGAGAAAACAAATAGAATGGGAAGGAAGCTCGGCAGAGATAAGCTGGACCAAGAAAACGTCGATGGCACACCAAGGATCGATATGGAAAAAAATATTATTGCCAACTGAAACCATATTGTGGCCAACTGAAACCATATTATGGCCAACTGAAACATATTATGGCCAACATGAAACCATATGTGACAGCGCATAGAGAAAGGGACCTAAGGGTAAAAAAATCAATTTTCACTTTTTTTGATGTGGACAACATCTGAGCATTGAATGAGACCGATCCCATGCCCCAAAAGTGTTCCCTCCCAGAGATATGAGCGATTTATAAAAGTGATGGTACACCAAAGATACACGTATTTAAATCTTTAAAATGGCTCTCCTGAACAAAAGCCTTAGGTGCCTTTCTATTTTGCGCGTCACATATAGTGCATGTGCTTGCCTCATTAAATAAAAATCAACTTGCGAACTGAATACTAAATAAGTATTTGTGCAATCACATGTGTACATTCATACGTACATATTGTGCAAATCTTATCTCCTTTATTATATTGTGATCATATTGCCTTCAAAGTTTTTATCTGGGGATATTTCTAGGTTATCACGAAGAAGAGACGTTTTCGCATTGCTAAGGAATATTGCCATGGAGACGGAAGGAATATTGCCTCAGGAAGAGGGTTGAAACCTTTGCAATGCGAAATCGACTACTGCCGCGCCATCCTTCACTCACATATGTACACAAGTATGTACATATATACATATGTACGTACATACATGCATTGTAATTCACTGTCGATTTTTATAAAACAAATATTGAAAAGGTTTTATTGAATGTAGCAATAATCTTAATTGGAAATTCTTATCACGCACAGAACTGAAATCAACAACTAAACAGGAAAGTATGTAAAAGAGAATAAGTGAAAACAAACCTCCTAGAACCGATTTGTAGGTCAAACCTAATATGGAAAATACTAACTACAGTAGACTCGCGAAGACGCGAATTCCCGGATATGTGAACGACTTGGAAACGTGACCTGACAATATTATTGTACACGTAAAAGTAAACAAAAGCTACACACACATATTATGCACTCGTATGTTTAAGCAAATTGTAAAATAAATTTTTCGCGAATAACAAAAACAAACTAAGCAATTGAATATTGAATTATTGGCAAATCCTTATTGTACAATGTTTCCAACACATTACAAAATATTCCTTCTTGCCTTCGTAGACTAGTAGCTAGTGTACTAGACTGGTAGTCCGAAGGTCGCAGGTTCGACTCCTGCCGCAGACTCCGGGTGTTCTCTGCAGATAAGCCAAGTAGCTTCGCAGTTTGTGTTTGTTAAATTAAAAAAAAAAAAAAAAAAAAAAAAAATATATATATATATTTTGCCACCTACTTACATACATATATAAACATACTCACATTTTATTGTGCAATATAAATTATTGAGCAATAATATTGCAAATGTATGGGTACCCTATGCGGTCCTATGCTCCCCAGAGGGTTATGTATATGGGTACCCAATCAACTCTAATGGACATTTTTTTCAGAAACTGTTTGGTTTATATCTTTTAATATTTTTTTTTTTAGTTTAGGGAACCCAGCATAAGAATACATATTTTATGCTTTCAACAAATACATTCAAATTTGGGGAAAAGAGAAAAATAGTTCACGTAACATAAATTTATGTAGTTTTACATGCTGCAGTAACATTACATCTAAGGAATTTTTCCTGCAATCCGGAATAAAAATCAATAGGGGAATGCGAACTTAAATTTTCCGAATATTTTCACAGCATTGCTAATTTAAGAACAGTCGTCTCTGAAAAGTTGATGCCATAAGAAATTTGATACAAGACCAATATGAAACGAATTGAATAGCCAGAGCCCAAATTTAGAAAAACAAGTTGGTTTACCTCGAATTTGATGAATTCAATTTGGCTTGCAACATTTTCTAACGATCATCACTTTTTATTTTTAAGTGGACCAGTCAGTACTCAGGAGATGTGGAGGAAGTATTTGATATTAAAATACCTTTATTGATAATACTGCTAATCACTACTTCGAGACAAGTCAAAAAGTCCGCAAGATCTCAAGATCTTATTGCGACGGCCGTGACTGTCGTGATCGTGAGTGAAATAACACTGATGTTCAAAATTGTTTGGACTTCTATATTAAAAGATTTATAACTCTTACATCGCAACTGCCATCTGTAATATCGTTTTCAGCTAGTGCCAACTCACCTGAGGTGCAGATGCTATCCTTAACATCCAAAACAATTGCAATAAGGATATAAAATATCAACTGTTCACCTTATGCAATTATGTAATTAAATCGCAAATGTTACTTATCATTTTAAGACTAAAAGAAAATTAAACTGTCGACGGAAACTATTGGACCTGCTGCATTGTACGTTCTTCGTTGTTAAAATTTCCTATTCTACGCCAAGCATGCGCAATACAATATTCGTTATCGTAACTACACAAATTTCGTTTAGTCGCGGTTTAGCTTTACGCTTAATGGATTTGGGTCAATCTGTGGAGTATTATTCATATGTACATACAAATGTATGTATGTAAATATGCACCTTATGGGCATATAAGGACTCCTCAGGATGTATGGTGGGTTACTTCGTTTGCACTGATTGGAACTTCCGCCAGGACTTGGTCACTCTAATATTATGAGTTATAAATTTACACAAATAAATTGGAAACAAGTAAAAGTGATGTAGCCACTTTGTGCACATATACTTATGTGTATGTATGTATACATGTACTTATATTATTAAATCAACATACACACATACCATAATTTACAGAGCATGAGAGTATTGCATATTAAGAGAGATATGATTGCAATCGACTTAAGGCCGTGTCACATAAAACTTTGTAGCGTTGCGTGACGTTTTTAACTTTGAGAGAAAAGCGTAACGCAAAAGGTGTATGACACAATGAAAACTTTGACACAACGCGCGCATTGTATGTTTACCAAAAAGGTGGTTATGAATTTTGCTAATTATTTTTTATTATAAAAATTAAAGTCAAAATATTATTTGCTTTTGTGTGTTTATTTTGTTATCACCTATTGTAGTTTATTGAAAATACACCACTATACCATATAAAGCTTTTTATTGTCACCAATTCATTTGTTTTTGGATTTTCAAATACATACATATGTATGTATGTATGTATTCATATAAAAAGGTAAAATATTAATAATACGCTGCCACTGATTTTTTACAATAAAATAATCTTATGCTATATACTTACATATAGCATGCAAATAGGTACTATTTTATAAATTAGTTTAAAAAAACAAGCTCATATTCTTCAACAGGAAATAAATTTTAAAAATAAAAAAATAAGTATTTTTCATATCACATCACATTTTCATATTCTATCATATTCTAACATACATACATACATACATAACTTTGATTGTCAAAGCACGCAAAAAGTTGAGAGTTGCCGAACTTTTTGCGTCACGCTGCGCTAAAAGTGTTTTATGTGGCATGTTTCGTATAAGTATGTACATTTCAACTTAAATGTCAAAGCGAAGCTGTAACGCAACGCGAAGCAAAAGTTGTATGTGACATGGCCTTTACCGAACGTTCTTTATTATCACCAGCTCCAGATGTGCAACTAAAATGTGTCCTCTATAGCAAAGCGCGTGCGCACCGAAGAATTTGTGATAAAAGAAACTATTTCAGAACCGACAAAATCTAAAATAGACAACAATTTGAACAAAGAAAGTCATTATGTAGAACAGTTAGTGTTTGTTAAAAATAAGCATAATGGCCTTTAAAAACTACGAAAACAACACCAAGGGAACACAAGGGAGAACGAGTAAATTGAGTGAAGAATATTCTGAGATAAAAACAAAGCCAGCTGCTAAACGAATGAAATGAGTATAATTTTTTTTTTGTTTACCTCAGGTAAACATAAACATTATTGTTGTGGCATGTTGAGTGTTTTATTTTCATTGTTGACAGGGTATACCCGATTTTCATATAGATTACCTTAAAGGAATGATTTCATGTTTTGCAGAAACTTTTACAACACAACACACATTATGTAACTTCATACGTAAACATAAAAATGCGCATGTACTTATAATTTAATTTTAAGGAAGTAAAAATTTTCAATTCAAATATGTTTATGAAAATATTGACTTTAATCAAAGTTTTGTAAACATTTATTTTGACTTTACTTCTATGGGAAGGTAAGAATACTTTGATTTAAGTTAATGGGCTCTGCCTAAGTTGTCTGAAATTAATGATCTTGCAGATTTCGCTCCTCCAAACTGCACCAGTTCAAAGCGAGAACACTGACGAAGTATGTTGTGTTCTTTCTGGTAGTGTATCATTAATATTCAAAAGCATTGGATTAGTAATGGTAAACAGGAACAATTGCGACTTCTTCGCAAGGTCTAATTTTTCAATAAAATCTTTGTTCACTTTCAAGATTTTCATGAATGCCAGTAAAAAGATCTTTCAAAACGATATAAAAATGTTGCGATTACGACTCGGAAGAAGTACAAATTGGACCGTATCCAATGATTTCAGCTTATGCTTGCCACTGCTGGATATTCTCTTTTTCGATTCTTACTTGCAGATTTGAAAGCTTTTTTCATTATCTTATGATTTTTTTTAAACAGAAACTACTTTTATATGAAATTAGGATTTTTTACTACAACTTCTACTTTTTCCATGGGCTTGTATAAGTTAACGAATATACTTTTTCGTTAACTGTACGGGATCTTTAATATTTTAGTTTTGATACGTTGCTATGTTGATTTTTTATTGAATTATTAATATTATGAGAAATTGTATAAAAGTATATAAATGTAAACCGTTAAGGTACTCTTTAAAGTTGAAACTTCAATGTACTCTCTGATTGATTTTTCTACTCAATATTTTAATTTGGATTTGTTGCTAAGTTGATTTTTTTTATTGAGTTATTAATATTTAAAGTGATTGTAGAAATTAAATAAATGTAAACCGTTAAGGTACTCTTTTTTTAAGTTGAAACTTCAATGTACTCTCTAATTGATTTTTCTACTTTTTCGTATTTACTTTCTTAGCCTAACTCATTTATAAAAATAGAATACTGATTCATTATTAATTCTGATTTTAATTGAACTTATTGCTTTGAACAATTTTGTTAAAAATTGGAATTCTTAAGCAAAAACATCAAGTCTAAAAGTAAATATTTGAATATAAAAAATGTTTAGTAAAAATTTAAATAGTTCAAATGGAAAAATTTTAAAACAAAATTTTTGTTTAATAAAATTCTACATAGTAGAAAATAACTTTAAAAAAATATTAGAACACTTCAAAGCTAAAAATAAAATTAAAACATGTGAAACAAAAAAATTTATAAGACTTTATGCTAAAATTTTAAGGACTTAATACAGATTTTGAACATTTAAAATTCTACATAGTAGAAAATAATTTTAAAAAAATATTAAAGCACTTCAAACATAAAAATAAAATTAAAACATGTGAAACAAGACTTATGTTGAAATTTTAAGGAACTAAAATACAGATTTTGAACATTTAAAATTCTACATAGTAGAAAATATTAAAAAAAAAATATATTAAAACACTTCAAACATAAAAATAAAATTAAAACATGTGAAAGAATAAATTTATAAGACTACGTTGAAATTTTAAGGAAATGAAATACAGTTTTTGAATATTTAAAATTCTACATAGTAGAAAACAATTTTAAAAAAATATTAAAATACTTCGAGCTTAAAAAATTGAAAACTGAAAAATTTCATAATTAAAGCGCTTTCAATTAAAACTTAAAGCAAAAATAAAAATAGGTAACTATTTAAATATTTCGCAAAAATTGAACTATTAAAATTTAGGTTTATATTGAAATAAAAATACAATATTAAAGAAACAATTTAGAAACATTTTGCAAATAAAAACTACTTTCAACTGAAATAAAATGTGAAATAAAAACAGAAATTTAAAAGAAAAGGTGTTTTACTTCCCCTGGAAAAAACCATTCCCTTATTAATTTATATAAGGAAAAATATATGTTCACATGTTGGTGTAACTTGCAAAAAGTACCCAAGTTATCAGCACACAATATATCATGTCCCGTGCAAAAGTTTCAACTAAAAATTACAAAAGCGGCAAATAAATTTAAAGTTATATATACGAAAAACTGTTCCTTGCAAGGTCTGGCTTAGTTCTTCCATAACGACTAATAAGCAATGCGTCATCATAAGTATACATACATACATATGTATGTAAGTATGTACGTATATATGAGTGTACGGTACGACCAACAGAACGCCAATGCTGATGATGAGTGTGCCACTACTCATTCAATCCATATGAGTAATCAAGTATGAGAACTGTTTGTTATCAATAAACAAACGAAAGAAATTCACTCTAACATTTTTTACCTTTGAGTCGGTGGCATGTGAGCGCGACTGGGTGAGCAGGCTTCAACATAAGTTGGTAAATATTGCCAAGACAAGGACGTGCGCGCACGCTCGCTACATGTTTCGTTTTAAATGGGGTTTAAATTCTTGCGAAAACCTTATAAAATAAGGTTTAAATAACTCATTTCTACCAATAGACAATAATGATTAACTAAACTTTAAAAGAAGCAATTAAATAAAGAAACAACAAGTATTTGTTATTGAAAAGTGAAAAAACGCAAAATTAAAGTGTTTATAAGTACCTATGTATGTGTACCGAAGAATGTGTTAAAAATAACTTTAATATATCAATTAAATAAAATTAAAAAAAAAACATTCCAAGTACAAATAACACGCTGGGAAATATTGGATTACAAACGAACAGCGCAGCAGAAAATCCACAATATAGTGGATATTTTCACATACATAAGTGCATCCACATATTTAAAGGTAAGATTTATTTCAGTGAGACCAATAAATATGAACAGATAAATACGTTTCTACGTCCTGCGTAGCTCCATTTACCGACCACTCCTCACTTAATTTTTCTTAAAAGAAACTTAGTTTGGTTTTAAATATCAAGAACTGCTTTAAGTTAAGCACTTACATTTTAATTTGTTTTTAAGGAAAGTTTAGCGTTTTTACTACAAATCTCACTGTGTGTGTTGAAATATTCTTATCATTGTGTATTTAATAGTGATTGATCAATTGATTAAAAGTGATTGATTGGTTATAAGACACAAAATTTTATTAATTTTTTCGACAGCAAAAAATCGGCAATCGCAGTAGTTCAAATTCCGAACATTTGTTCTGAACGAACAACACACTTCGATTAAAATTTTTAAATTTTTTTTTAAAGAAAATGATTTCCAAGTTCTAGACGAATACAAAAAACTAAATGACAAACATAAGAAACATACACTGAACATTAAATAAAATAGAGAGCACTTTTGACAATAATAAGAACATACTATGGTCACCGTAAGCATACTATATATTGATTATACATTAATTTATATGCGCATCCGGCTGGTGCTCATCCCAGAATTTCAGGAAAAAAAATAAATTCTTATGTTAAAAATATGTCTTTTAATTAGTATTGAAGTTTATCGGGATTGTACCCATAAAATATGTGAACTTTAAGCAGTTTGGAAACATTCAATCTGATGTTTTTATGCCAAAGCAATCTAATATAATACAGGAATTGTCTATCTTTTCTCTAACGAACAATTATACTAAACAATCAATCAACATTTGGAGGATGTTGAAAGCAAATCAAATATTTGCTCGGGATTTCTTCATTGGCCTTTAGTTGAATCAATTAAATTTAACTAAATTATTCGATTAACCGAATAACCAAAATTTTATTTTAACGATCAATTAACCAAAACGAGGTTTCAAGGTTTAATTTCCACTATTTATCTATTTCCTTAGTACAGCGCTCTTGAATCACCGTTTAGATTATCAATTTCTTCTAGTACTGACGCGCACATGTGCATTCATACACAAATATTCTTGCGATAAGATTAAATTTTAAGTGTGTCAGGGAAAAATCGTTCGGTCGAAACCACTTCAAATATTGATGTGGAAATGGAAGTTCGACCAAAGTTCTTTGCTTTTTGAGCGATTTAAAAAAAGTTACGAAGTTATCAAATCGTTCGTGTGCCTGTTTTCAAAATTATTTTCTTTGAAAGGGAATGATTTTTGAGAATTGGATAATTCGATCGGCGGCAATAATGATTATCTGTTCAATTATCTCTATATATTTAAGGGTTTTTTCTTCTTCAAAAATTACATTAGTTTATTTAATTAAATACGTATGTATGTGTGTATTTAAAAATATATTTAGCGAATATTCTATTTTGCTAAATGTTTCACACTGTCTTATTTGTGATTTGAAGCAAAACTGGAATTGAATGGCATGGGAACGGCATCATCATCACTAATACACGGTTGGGAATTCTTCGAGAAATATTGGAGTCATTTATTTTGTTTATTTTCGTTTTTCTTTTTTATTTGTTAAATATAAAATGATGTGATGTTTTTTTTTTCATAAAAGACTCTTTGGGCGTCAAAATATTGAAATAAAATGCATTTTTTTATAAAAGGACCTTAAGATCTCTTGAGAAATAAAAGATATATTTAAAAAGTCGGAAAAATAGTGTTCATTAGATGTTTTTTTTTTATTACAAAATCATCATTCCATTATAGTGAAACTGGATTTAAAAAAATACAGTTGAAACCTCTTCCAAAGGTCAACGACACGATGATTCTGAAAATTAAGTCAATATTTTATTCATTTTGAATGTATGAATATCAATTCGAGAGATGCCATAAAAATGCTTTGTTTGCAAAGAACATTTAATCTTGGATAGACAAGTTGTTGGTCGTTAATTGAAATGTTTACTGAATTACTGCCTTTGTGAACGGCAGCCGCAACAGCACGAGCGTGCATCAAAGTTACTCACGGTTCCATCCCCTGATCAAGAACTACATACACACAAGAGTGTTTTACCTGCTTTAGAATTATTGCAATTAAAACCATATTTTTATATGTATTTTAATAAAATAAAGATACATAATACTAAAAATTAATAATTAAAATTGTGACACACATAAACATCTTTTATTTCGCCCAATTTTCTTCATTCGAATTTAATTTTCTTTGTTGGAAAAATAATTCCTATTACTTGAAAAAACCAATTAAAAATGTGATTTATATAAAAACAAATTCGCAAGGAAAGCAAAAACCTTTAAATGTTAAAATTATTGCCAAATGAGATCTAAATAAACAATTAAACTTATTTTAATTTTTATTTTTTATTTTATTATTTTTTTTTTTGGCAATTGCCGCAAACACTTGTGCCATCGACATCTATACCATAAATCAATAAAATGTCACATAAAGATTTAAATGATAAAATACAAGAAAGCGAAAAATAAAAATTAATACATTTATGAATATGAACATTTAGCGGGTGTTTTTCTTGTTCATTTGGGAAACGGAGAACTGGAAGGAACATTGTGTTTCCTCGATTGATCTTGACATATGTATTTGAAATAAATTTGTTTGCTTAGTAATTTACCATGAACAGATCCATACTCGAGCATTATTGAACAACTTTTAAAAATTATTCTCAAATATGTGACTCAAAGTAGAATTGACGCATTCGGATTAAAGGCAACCAGCCACGTGGAACACGTGTCTTGCAATCTGTTTAAAGATGACTTTATTAATATTCAAAACATTTTTGTACGTTATACTATTTAAACTTTAACTTCGTCTCAACAAAAAAAAAAACACCCTTTATGTATATGTATGTATAGAATGTCGATTTCAATACAAATTATTTATTGGGAATGTGCTAAATAAAACAATTCGCAACAAAACAATTTAAAAAATTGTTTAGTTAATTCCCAACAATACAAAATATTTTTTTGTTTCTTTTCATTTATTTTTTAAAACAATAAAAAACAATAAATGAACGTTCATTCGTTAATCAAATGAATTGAATGCACATCATCATTCGTAAAATGTTATTAAGTGAAATTATTTCAAAATTCTCGTAAATGTTTAGGAATTTATTTATACATATGTATGTGTGTGTGTATTAATATTTAAGAACCAGTTAACTTTTTATTAAAATTGGCTTTAACTATTTATTGTTGTTGTTTCTCTAATGCGAACACTCATTTTATATTGTTAACAGCCAACAAAGTTTTACCGTTACACAATAAAAAATTGACCATAATTATAGCAAAAAATAGTTGACAAGCGGAGGAATTCCAGCAAGAAAACAGAACTTGGAAATAAAAGTTCAACTACGTGTACATTCACCTGTAGTCAATTAGAAAAGTCATCTTAGAGATGGGATCGTGAGTGGCTTCTCATTCACGGCCACGTAGACTCTGTCATGAGCCGCACCGCACGCACGAACACAAAATGTCAGGCCGACATACTTATACAATTATACAAAGTATTTGAATCGATTAGAGGCATTTGAATTTCCAAATTTTCTCAATACGTCCATAATTGTGTTTCAAAACTTTACATTGTTGTTGCGTTTGCCATTTTTAATTTCAAAGTTTTCCTTTCATAATTCAGAAACTCATACACAATTCGCTTTCAGTCAAAACTGTGTAGTTTATTTTCACTCACATTCATGCGATATGTATTCACGCTAACTCCGTGACCAGTGAGCATTTTCACTCAAGTGTTACAGCGTTTGTTTCATAATTTATTCTTTTGCTCCAAATATGGCAAAAAGAAAACAATGCTGACTGACATTTAATGTCGAATTAGTAAAACTCGTACATGCAATTAATGCCACTCGCTTGCAACAAATTTAATATTGGTAATGAATATGTATTTGGATTTTCTGCGGGTGCTGTTGGGGGCACGACAGATGTATGTACAACTAATTGAATAGAAAAATGTGCAGCGATTATCTACAAAGGAAGCATGGTTTGGTTGTAGATATGCATCATAGATTCGTCACTGACCAACGTGTTTTCAAAACACTTTTATAAAGATTATTTATTAAAAGATCAATATGATCTACCATGTATTCGTAATTAAATAATTGCTGCTTCTGTTTTTGAAATAAATTTAAAATAAAAACAGTCTCAAATGAATTCTGTTTAATTTTATTTGTACTTTAAAGAAATAAAAACCATAAGGTTGCAAAAATCGCGCTTCGTAATAACGTTGAGTCACCAAGACGTTTTGATGATGTTGCAGTTGTCTTTTTCCGTATTTATAAGCAGCAGATCTGTAATATAATTCTTAAAATTGCGGAAAATGAGGTGAAAACCTCGCAATGAAAACTTTTAAGAATTTTATGTATGGTGCAGTTTTTAAAATTTTAAAAAATATGCATGTACTCGTATATAGAATTGAAAAAGTGCACCACTTTGATAATTTTTCTTAAATAAATAAACATATAAATAAGACTATTTATTAATGATATTTTATCTATTTAATACCTTAAAATTTATCGAACAAATGCTCTAAGATGTTTTAAATAATTTTATTTGTAAAATTTTCCCTCAAATAAAAGAAAATTAAATATTCGCCAATTTGAATTTTTTTAATATTCTTTATAGTTCTGTCTAACATTAATAATTCAAAGTCTAAACGGATTTAATGAACTAGACAGATACCCATTACGCAGAATACGTTTAGTTTAGTGAAATAAATATAACGTCGCCTAAAATGCAAAAGGGGCGTGGATTCCAATAAATTACAAGTCCAGGTTTTAATTGATGATGGTAGCTAGACCAAATATACACGTATACACACATGTTTATTCTTTTGCTAAAAATTTTGATTTTTAGACAAAATTCAACAGACGACAAATTTCTTTTCGATATCCCATTCACATGTTGAAAGATACAAGATGGGGCGGAAATAAATGAAAAATTGTGATTAAAAATGGTAAGTGTATGTATGCATGCGTATAGTTATAATTATTCCACAACTTATGGCATTTTCCTACTCGTTTATCATTTAATAAAAAAAAAATCAATTTATGGCTCTAATTTGAACAATTTAACTCCCTTGCATGATCGTGTGCTCTCTGCAAAAAATGTTACACTTTTTTTAGAAAAGAATACCTGTCTTTTGCATGTTTGTATGTACATAATCATGCATACATAGGGTATGTATGTATGTATGAGTACACAAATAAATGTATGTACATAAGTATGTTTAAGTTATTCAACATTTTCTAAATAAACGGTTTCTAACTCTATTTGTTTTTAAGTATTTTTTAATGCAAATTAATCGAAATAGTTTTTAATATTTGAGTGCCTAATTTTGGAGAAATAATACATTGAAGAACCGCTTTCATTCATAAGCGAACTGAAAATCAATACCACCTTTTTTGTTTATGTAAGTATGTATGTATGTATGTATGTAAATGTTGGGCATAAAAAAACTTTTGTAGTTTGTTTTTTTTTTACTAAATACATAATTACACTTTCAGAAACATTATCATTAGATCAAATTTCCATTGTCTATTAGGGAGCTCACAAAATCGAACTTTTCACCAACTAAATTATCCATTGAATCAAAAATTATTATGACTCTGCGCATGTAAAAAACATATTCAAACGTCAAACATCAAAAGCAGTAGTTTTGAAAAAACGATCTACAAAGTCACAAAAAGGCCTTATTGTCTTTTCGTATTATCAAACTTGATTTTTTAAACATTTAGTACATATGTACATACATACATATATGTAAGTATGTATGAACGTATATTTTAAACATCAAAATAATTAACATTCAATACAAGTATTAAGCAAAGGAATGTCATGCGCTACATAATAGAGTAGTTTTGATTTATCTGCCTTTCGTTTACAAGCAGTTTTGGCTTAAGTGCACAATATTTTTTGGATGTTGTTGTAAGTATTCTTTAAGATCCTACATTATTTTCATAGCTATACAAATCTAACTCAGCTGCACTTATTAGAAAACGTGGTGCTGTTTCTGAAACACGAAAAATTGCTTGTGATCTCATCCTCAAACTCAATCTGTTTCCATGTAATTATACACATAAACACGCCCTTTTTACAGTTTTTAGTCAAATAAGTGTATTTATGATATTAGCATTTTTCACTTATCTGCACAAAAAATCGTGCAAGAATTGATTGTGCAAGTAACTCAAAATTACTTTACATTCAACATACAATTCACTTGGATAAATTATACCCGAATGCCCATGTGCGCATGTGTGTACATGTTTGCTCGTGAAAAGCTACATAATTGAAGTAAAAAATTTATCGGATTAGGTATGTACCTTACTTTTGCCTTTTTATAATGTCTTAAAGTTAAAAATTATCATTTACAAAAATGCATACATATACATACATATATATACATATGTATGTATGTATGCATTCGATTGTATCCATAAGTGATTGTATAAAGTAATATATAGTTTATGCACATAGATACATATATGTACATATATCTATGTATGTATGTACATATATAGATGTATTGATAGTGTTTTCTTTGTCCTCTATTTGTTTCTATGGCCATTATAAAGACAACATTTTTATTGAAAGTCTATTGCCGCTAAAATCTCCTTCATTGTCGGAAGGTGGTTTGAAGTTTCTTCAGTCGCTTCTTCATCTTTTTTTAATTTTTTGTTGCGGATTATTTTCGGTGTAACGGTAAAAATATATTTTATGACTTTGTTCTCCAATTTCGTGAGGCAGCAAAACGCAATATTATTTATTAATACGAGTATGTGTTTAATTTATAATAAACACTCTGTATTCCTCATTGCGCACGTAAGAGAAATACATTTAGACGGATATTTTTGTTAAAAAAAAAATCACTTTTTATTGTATTCAGTTGACGGCATATTGCAACCAACCGTGATGCAACTAAATGAAAAGAACTGTGTATGTCCATACATACAGACATAGATAAGTACATATCCCTCATTTGAGGCAGCAACAGTATTCTCACTTCTTGAGAAGACTTCAAAAAACGGAAGAGGTCATCAATTCCTGTGTATTTTTCTATTTTCAATGTTTGCACACTTTATCATTTTTAAAGGGTTTGCTTGCAGTGTAGTCCCAGGGTTTTATTTTGAAAATCGGACGGGCAATTTGCCCTCCGCATAACTCTTTCATTTATGGATAGATTTAAAATTTTTTTCTATGATTATTATAACATATCTCCGTCTTTTATTTTCTTTAGGAATGTATTCCACTCTGTGAAATGTATTCGGGGTTTAAACTAACCCATAGTTGTTTTTTTTTGTAATCTGCTCTATATATATATATATATATATATATATATATATATATATATATATATATATATATATATATATATATATATATATATATATATATATATATATATATATATGTACATACATACATACATATGCATGTATCCAAATATAATTTATTTGAACAGATGGAAAAATTTAAATATGTGTGTACATACATACATACATACATATCAGAACATGTACATGCTTACATGCATATGTACATACATTTATTATATTTTAATCGTATACATATGAGAAATTTCTATTCTTATATACTTACTTGTGTATATATGTATGTACCATTTTACACTTTTAAAAATATGTAAATACTTATTTAAATAATAAAGATTAAAATTGTACAGACAGTCGTATTTGCAAAAGGCTATGTAACGAAGTATGCAATTGCGGCGTTCACGACTCAATGCAGTGAATATTGCTGTTTTTCATTATTTTCATTTTGTTTTCAAGCCACAGCCATCTGGCAGCACTAAAAATTTAAATTTATTTCGTTTTACAGCACTATTAGCTTGCATATATCTTTCCCTCTCGCGCTACTACTGTTTAGCGCTGCTATGCGGTTAATTATTACTGTCACCTCTTTTTAACAAACACATCATATAATCATAAGCGCCTGTCATTTTACAAAAATAATTATAAATTTTCATCGACGCAAACAACTCGCAGGCAGCTGCTAACGCGAACAATAAAAATTATAAATATATTATCCAGATTGATGTGATTTGTTGTCGGTCATCCTTTCAAAATCTTGAGAAGTATTTTGTAAGATTTTAAAATTATTTCATAGCAAGAAACTGCGAATCGCGTGGTTAATACTATATTATAAAATGCCTTGAATACCATCAAATGGAATTTGAATTTATTGATAAAGTAAATAATAGAGATGGAATGTGAACTGTAAAAACATTTTATTTGTTCTCGTTGCTTTTAATTTTTTTTTTGTGTATGTTTGTATGTACGTTTGGCGACGTCTGCTATTTTGTGAAATCAAAACAAAAAGACGAACTTGTTGCTTCATTCATTCACAAAATTTTGTGAGACATCACACAACACATTTAAAAAAATATTTATGGTACCCGTGACCTGTATTTATTTGGTTGGAAATATTTTATTTCAACCAATACGATTTTTGGCAAATTTATACAGATGTAAGTAGAAAGTGCTTGTGGACTTAATTTTTAAAAGGAGAAAGAGAAATATTTTTAAGAAAAAGCTGATATCTTACCAGATTAACTCTATTAAGCCTTTTACAAAGTAATTGCTTTCATTTAAATTCCAAAATCACTATTCCTGTGTTAAAATAAAAATGAATGACAAATTTTTGGTGGTAACGTGTGGGTGCGTAAACTTTATGAATATACAAAAACAATTTCTTGAGCGAATCCAAACAGCATAGCGTTGCACTCACATGCCCTTGATTAATTGAAGTTGCCATATTAATTATTATTTCAAAAAATCTACTGTCACACTATCTCTGCCACACATCGGTTGTAGGGAATTACCTGCATAACTAGCGATATCAATGGCCATAATAGTTTTGTATGACTGTTTCGTAGAAACTATTACGGTTGTAAGGTCATAGCGAATTTTCGCTTATAACGAACAAATCGGATTCCCACAATATATTCCTTCAGTATTCTAAACTGCTAAAATAATTAATAGTCATTATTTAACAAAGCGTTTGAAAATTGATAATAACTGCAATTTGGGAATAAATGGCGAAAATCATTTGAATAAATACCTCTTGATTAAATGCTTACAAACCGGTTTATGCTCCCTGATAATTTAGTTAACACCAATGAAATATCGATATACATACATACATATGTATGAACAGCTGAGCGCATAACGAACAAGAGCTAATTATTTAATGGAATAAAATATATATTAAAAATTGCTCGGTCCAGGAGAATATGTTATAACCGTAGTCCACTGTATCTTAATTTCATTAGCATCATTAGATGATGGTAATCCGATTTGATCATACAGTAACCAAACCTATTTAAAAAGGGGGGAGCGTAACTCTTCTAAAATAATATTTAGTTTTGTTGAGCCTATTTTTTAAATAAACGTGAAACTTTCAACCCAATGTGATTTATTTTATTGATTAAATAATCGTACATGTATCGATTATTATTAATTGGTCTATAATTTCGGATTTGTTCTATTGCCACATATACTGATTTTTGCTTTTATTTAGGTGTAATAGAGGTATGATGCTATATTCTAACTTCAAAATTTAATTTTTTTACCTACTTCATATTTTATTTTTAACTTCATCATATGTGAACCGATTTCCAAAATTATGTTTTTGTTTGAATGGATTTGCTTGTAGTTTAGTCCCATGATTTTGCAGTATGGTTTCACAGAAATTTAAAAGGAAATCGGACGGAAGAAGTGGCCGCCAAAAATAATTATCATAACATAAATCCGCCATTTATGGACTTATCTTCAAATTTTTATTAAAGAAATTATTTCAATCCTTCTTGGGAGTAAAATGTAAAGTATAAATGCATTATATCGTGTTTTAAGATGTCCTATAGCTGCTACGGATTTGTAATCTGTTCGATTGGCTCTTTCTATTGAATACATTTCTATTTGCCAGAGTAATTTTTCGTGAATATACGCATATGTGTGGCATAAAGCACGCTGCAACTTTAGTATTTTTTACTAATACGGAGCCCCAAAATTTTTTTTACTAAATTTAGTTTTTTTTATTATTTTTCGTTATTGCATATCATTTTTTAATTTTAAAATCTCTAGTTCTTTCGTGGAATCAAGATGCATTACAAAACTTAAAAATAAATGACTCATACAATTTCACTCTCCTAAAAGCCAAATTAATTAGAGCCCCCATCGTAGTCGGTAAGATGAAAATATGCTTGAGAGTGTTGGTAATAGTAAATGTATTTCATTTTGTATATGAATCTCCAACATGCAGAATTTCTGTTTTATTTTAATTTTTTATTTGTTTGTATTCCTAAAATGAGGAAAAAAATCATCCAACACCTTTTAGCATCTTATGAATTCATAAAATTCTTAAAATAATAAAAAAAGTGAGTGCTACTGAAACGTGATAAAAATCATAAAAATTTATAAACTAAAAAGGAAATTGATAAAGTAAAAACTTTTCCGATCGAAGCATATCTTTTGCATTAAGTTTATGTATTGTGTCTTTTGTGTATGTATGTGTATACATATACATATAAGTATATACACTGTATGCACTCTTAACAAACTATCAGCAATAACTCTTGTCTAGAAACCGAGCACTAATGCTTGCAAATTTAAACAAATGAAATGTTAGAAAAAATGTAAATCAAACTGCATCATTTAATAACAAATGAATGCTCTCTAAATGAACAAATAAGTACACAAATTAAAAAATTGTGAAGTGTATTCTAATTGTTTGAAATACAATTCACTTACAGCAAAAAAGATATCATAAAATATGTACATACATACATATGTAGTATGTAGTATGTATATATAATATAAGTATGTATATCCGTACTTAGATGTATGTACATATGTAAATCCCATATAAAGCTTTAATTGTAAATGAACAATAAAACTCAAGCAGCAGTAGCCATCAAGTTCAGCATGAGTAATTTATCATGAGCAGAATAACAGAGAACCGCAGATAAAGGGATGCGAAACAAAAACACTTCCAAATTTGTTTAGTTTTCCGCGGTTTAACTGCGCATCCATCCAAATGCGACACAGTGACAGGGGGCAAATCCACATATTAATATCGAAAATCCTGCAAAAGTCTTCAAGTTAAAAACAATAAATATTTTATTAATTTAAATGAAATCATATTAATATTAAATATTTATGGAAACCTTAAAAGAAATGGCTTAAAATTATTTTCATTCTTTCGCGTAAACTTAATGCGGAAGCAGTTCCGTTTTAACGGTTTTGGACAAACAGCTTTTTCTTTTCTCCAACTTTTTTCTCTTTGTCTTTCGTAAACTTACGAAAAAATATGTACATACATGCTTATGTACTCGTATGTGTATATGTATGTGTGTCACTGTGTATTTTCGTTTTATCAAATTTGCCATTTTTTCTCTTTTTCTTTTTTATTTTTAATGTATACTTACAGCATTTTGCTTTATATAATGGCCAGTGAAGTTGGTGTTATTGATTCTAAGGAATTGGAACCATTTAAACATCCAAACATTTCCAAAAATGATTTCAGTGATGATAATCTGGCCGGCTCGTCCAACACAACGAATGCAACTACCACTGCCAGATTGAGTATAGTGAAACCCAATTCTACGTCAACAATATCTTTATTGCCAGAGAATGAGGAATCACGTTCGAATCCCCACTTTAACCACAAAAACTTTGCAATACCATCTACTTCGCGACAGCTTTTTAGCGAAGCAGCAAGTGTCCATGGCGGACACGAGACGACGACGTTTCTTCAGCAGGAAATAAATCAACAGCAGAAGCTCAGAAGCGCTTCGTCAACGTTAGACAAAAGTGTTTCCCGAAATCCATCATCGGCTGGAAAACATGAGAAAAAAATTGGGCATCGGCGTGTGGATGATGAGGGCGAAGTGACTTATAAGAAAATACAGAGCAAACAAATTATGGGATCCATACAACTAGGCATTCAGCATACGGTAGGAAGTTTGGCTTCAAAACCGAAGAGGGACTTACTTATGAATGATTTTTTTGAAATGGAAACAATATCATTTCCGCCAGACGGATCGTCCATAACGCCGGCTCATCATTACAGTGAATTTCGGTTCAAAGTTTACGCCCCAATAGCGTTTCGCTACTTTAGAGATTTATTTGGTATAGCGCCCGATGACTTTCTCATGTCGATGTGTGCTGCTCCACTGAGGCAGTTATCGAATCCAGGAGCTTCTGGCTCGATATTCTATTTGACTGATGACGACGAGTTCATAATCAAGACTGTCCAAAAAAAGGAGTGTGAATTTTTGCAAAAGCTTTTGCCCGGTTATTATATGAATCTTTCCCAAAATCCTCGAACTCTGTTGCCCAAATTTTTCGGACTCTATTGCTTTCATTACAATGCCAAAAATGTGCGACTGGTGGCCATGAACAATTTGTTGCCTTCAGACATTAAGATGCATGCCAAATACGATTTAAAAGGTTCAACATTCCGGCGAAAGGCTTCAAAGGCAGAACGACAGAAAGCTAGTCCTACCTATAAGGACTTGGATTTTATGGAACATCACCCAAACGGTATATTCTTAGAAACAGATAAGTATAATGCCCTTATGAAGACCATACAAAGGGATTGTATGGTCCTGGAAAGCTTCCAGATTATGGACTACTCTCTACTAGTGGGTATACATAATCTTGACTTGGCAGCCAAGGAGAAAAGAGAGGAACGTATACGGAATGCAAGGGCAAAACTGCAAAGAGCTGACGAAATCCGAGAAGCCGATGAAGCGCCTGAATCAGATCAAATATACAATGCGGCCTCTAGCTCGTCAGCGGCTGGATCCGCTTTAAATCGCTCCCGCAGCATGAATCGTCAACGATTAGTTGCCCATTCAACGGCCATGGAATCCATTACAGCTGATATAGATACACCGTTTGAAGAAGATGAGGATATACCAGCGGGGGGTATACCTGCCAGATCAGAAAATGATGAACGTCTGATATTATATATCGGCATTATTGATATTTTACAATCTTATCGTCTCGAAAAAAAACTTGAGCACACTTTCAAATCAATTATTTACAATGGAGACACCGTATCTGTATGCCGTCCCTCCTTTTACGCTCAACGCTTCCAAAGTTTCATGGGAAAAACAGTTTTCAAGAAAACGCCAACATTTCCTTTAAAACATTCCCCTTCGAAGCGAAAGACTTCTACCGCCAATGCGCGTACGCCTCAAAGAACGGCGTCTCAAAATGTGAGCTCCAGCATAAGACATCCTCTAATGTCTGGCTCCTCAACGCCGCCACCTGCATTTGACGACATATCCGAAGAAGACATTACAGCAAATTCTTCAACTGTTAATTTAAGAAATTCCTCTCACTCCCGAATTCTAATGCCACAGAGATCCTATATGTCTTCACACCGTAGCACTCTGGGCAGTAATACAGACGATTACAGCGATGACGATTTGGCATCAGCCACCGGCAGTTCGCGCTCGCCCATGCAAAGAAGAAATCCACAATTACATTTATCAAAAACCAACGTTCAGATAACCACCGTGGGTTGCGTTGAGGACCATCTACTACCTCAACATCAGCCACAACCTGACCACAAACAATCAGATGAAGGCATTGAACAAGATGTTGAGGGTAAAAAGATAATCTCCACAAAATCTACCATCATACAGGCCTCCCAAGAACAAGTTTACACTTCCACTCTAGTTGTTAACGATGTATTGAGATGATAGTTAATCTTGTTTCCCTAAAACCGACAATATTGGTCTCTTAATGTTTTGATGACTTACTTTTTTTTAAATCGCTTTGTGTTACATATACTTCACTCACGATCATGAAACAACCAACTATTTGCAATAATATTTTATTTTAATAATATATTTATATACTTATATTGTATATTTTTTAAATTATATTCTGCTCAGCAGACTAAAAACTTAAAACAAAAATACCATTAAAGAAGTGCTCTTAAAAATCAAATCAAACAACAAAAGGAAAAAGTTATTAGTTAAGAATTTCTACAACTATCGCACACAGATAAAAAAAATCCATTTTTAATGTTCATTTCTCCATCTACATATTTTTTACTAACAAAGTTGCGCAACGCTTTTGTTTAAGCTGTTTTAATTTTTCTTTATTGTATTGTTTAATCAATGTTTTTATAACATTTTTCTTTCGGCTTTTCGTATTATTACTTGTATTATTTTAGCCAGTTTTATTTTCGAAAGTGAGATTTGTTCGAAACGAATCTTTCTTCCAATTTACGCTTGGCTTTCTACAAAATGAACAAAATGAACAGTATTTCTTGATATTTTATTTTGAAAAGCTATTGAAATCTAAATACTGCACCCATGCAAAAATTCACACAACCATTTAAAGAAACGAAAGAGTGGTTGGAATTCATGAGGGTTGAGGTTGAAAAGTCTTATTTCCAAAATAAAATTAAATAAAACCTAAATTTAAATCTATTAATGGGTTCTTTGTATTAACTGTGAGAGATATTTTATTTATGATTTTTTTTGTTTTAATTTCTAGAATAAATAGTTGAATGATTATCAAATATATGTATTTAGTTGTATAAAATACTAATGAAACGATTTAGTTAATACTATCAATTATTATGTATTTAATAAAGGCGAATAAAAAAGAAACTAATTCAAGAATTGTTGTTTTATTCGAGTGCATTTTTTTTTGTTTCCATTAACTTCCATATTGAGGGGAACCGCTAACTTTATCCACAAAAAACCCTCTTCAGCGAATATTTTGACCGATCTTTACAATAAAAAGTCACCCTTAAAATCGCAAGGCAATAATTTGTGTGCATCAGATGTAGTGCAGAGATACGAGCATATTTCCCAACAAAAGTGGCATTAAGGCAGTTACTAAAAGACCAAGTTCTCTAAGCAAAATACATTTACATAAATTTAGCATTTAAACCATAGTGGTCCTGGACATACTATGTTCCATAATTGTAGAAGTCTAAAAAATGTATATTGAGGAAATTTTATTTAAAAAATTATCGTTCAAGTTGAAATCAGCAGCATTCACCGTCAAAATGTTATTGAAACTAATTTCGAAAACGAGCAAAGCAAAATTATAAAATAATTTACATAAATGTTTGGAGCCGTTTATTTCAAATTCATTTTGTTGTGTCCAAATACAAAACCGTCGTAAGCGACTGACTAACCAATTTATTTTAATTTTTATACACGTTTTAATGTTCCTTCGTTTGGAAGGCACGTACTTACATGGTGCACTTTCAGCGTTAAATATTGTGTTACTACTTGTTACTCCAATTACGTAAAATCTTTCGCCTTTTTGACATTCCAGAAAAAAGAAATAAGGATACATACGTAATCTGAAATAATTTTTAAATGGATGTGTAGTAGAGATTCTCCAAACAACTATTTGCAACTTGCATACTTATTCATGCCAAAGAGAACTTCAAACCCCTAATGGCAATGTTAGTTAGTGCATGCATACATACATACACAGCAATCATCTAAGATATTGGGGAATGAACACAAAAGCCTCCACTAGAACAGCCACTAAGAAGTGGTACTGCTGTTAGAAAGTCATTCAGTTTCTTTTTGGAGTACTTTGCATTCATTTCCTCTTGCTCTTTTTCGAACCCCCCGCCAAATAAGCTTTGCTGTGCAACATTTTATTGTTACTGCAACCGACAACCAACAACATCACTGGCATAAACTATTTAAAATATGAAAGAGAAAAAAATATTTTAGTACTTGCATTTGGAGTAACAAGTTCATTTCTTAACATTCTTTATTATATTTTACAGGGATTTCCGCATACTTCACTGATTGAGATGGCTTTTCGACGTAGTTACAGCAAAGTCTGGTGGGGTTCCGATGATAATCAGTTAACCAGCATGAGTGGCATGAATCCAGCCAACCAACACTCGCTCAACACAAGCCAAAATGCAGACAGTTTAACAAGCGGTGGCTTGTATTCATCTTTCAGTCGACAGCAGCAGTCACGACAGCAATACCAACATTTCGGTGGCAGCACATATCATTCCTTGGATTTAAATCAGTACAAATCGTATGGTGGCAATTTATCGCGCATACAAGAAACGGAAGACGAATGCAACGTATCAAAAATGTCATGGGAGAAATATGATAGTCCCGGCAGTTTGAGATCGCAAGTAAGTAGAAGAAAAAACAAAAGATTAATAAAATTGAGTGTAAAGAAGAATCGAATGTTTCATTTCATGTAGGATTCCGGTTTCTCTGACAATGAGGAATTCCACTGTACGCGCAGCTTAAGTGACCGATCTCCGAAAACGTCGTCTCCTAACCACAAGTCAGTAGGAAGCAGTGACACTGAAATTGGATCTCCCACTTCGGTGCTTTCAACGCAAACTCCACCAACAGTTATCAGACGTTTGGGAAACTCGGAATTCTACACATCTCTGGTAAACGTGTCCAGGCGTATATCCTTTTCTAGCTCTGCAACTCCTAACAAGAATACACCAACGCAAGCGGGAGAGGAAGGATCGTCCTTGATGGATAAATTGGACAGCATGCAACTGATGACTGAATCGCCTTTAGCCAAGAAATTAGATTTTGATGATGGCTACACAATGCAGATGGGCTGTAGTGATGAGTTGTTACCAATCAAGGGTAAAAGTCCGCGCATAAAGAGACGCAGAAAAGTTCAGCGCAAAGCCACCTCGCCACTGTCGCCAGTCCACAAGCGCCTGCAAAAGGCAAACGACGAATTAGATCATGAGAACAGCAATTTCAGTTCATTTTCAGTGGTGCCAGAATACAATAACGAAACAGTTTATTTGGGTCAAGTACCAACATGTTCTACGCCACCACCTCCCTACAACAATGAAACAGTTGTTCTAGGCAGTTCTTTGAATCAAAGTCATAACAACACCTTGAAACTCGCAGAACAGAGCTTATCCCCTTTACGTATTTACGACAAATTCAGCGGAAACACCAGCACACCAAAAGCTTTAAAAACGCATAAGCCCGTTTGTAGTTTTCCACCCTTATTTGCCTGCCAAGAATATGACATTACTCTGCTGAGTGGTCACACGGAGGATGTGAAAACATGGTTGGACGACCTGCGCTTCTCCTATGATCACGAGGTTATGTCCACCTTACAAACCAAATCGATAGCTCAGGAAGCTTTCAAAAAGCTGCAAATCACAACGAGCACAGTTGCCAAGTTCATAAGACAACTGCAGCAGAAAGCTCTTTCCATGCAGGCTTCTTTTGAAAAGGTTGAGCGAATGCTAAGCGCTGCTGAAGACAACTCACTACATAATGCTCTAGTGACATCCTTGCAGTTATTAGACCACGTTTCCGAATTCATTCTCATTCTTGAAAGAAGGTCAGTGTTCTTTGCCGACTCTCGCTTAGAGCGCAAACGTTACGAGGACTACTTGGATCAAATACGTATAGTTAACAAGGACACTCGCTACTCCCTTGAAAATCATCACTATATCAATATAGAATCCTTGCTGGAAGATTTGCAAGTTCTGAAACATATTGTACTCATTTGCGTACAGCAAGTGTATGAAAGACTAATTCGCATCTTAGTGACCAGCGTGGAGAACGGTCGTTGCGATCTGATGTTGAAAGCCAACATTAATATGATAGCGACGCTTATGAATGTCGATTATGACGGATTTGCATCACTCACCAAAGCATTTGTGCAGACAGAGGCTGTAAGGACGTTGCTGGTGGTGTGTTTGGATCATAAATTGACTTCTGTAAGAGCTCAGGCTCTGAGAGCTTTGGCCACAATATGTTGTTGTCCCGAGCCAATCGCGCAGTTGGGCTCTTGCGGAGGAATCGAAGTTATAAGAGACATTTTGCAAGTAGATGGCGCTAAAGACTCGAAAAATTACATAAAACGAGGGGAAATGGAGAGACGTGAAGCTGTTTCATTATTGACGCAAGTCACGGCCGTCTGGCATGGCCCAGATCATAAAGTTAGTGGTCTGAAAAGCTGTGTGGAAACTATAGTGGAGGGTCTCACACAATTGTTGGAATTCACAGAATGTCCCCAAACTTTGCTTTTGTGTACCGCTGCCTTGAATAATCTCTCACGCATGGAGATAACCTCCCACTACTCCATCATGTCGCACGAAACTATTTTCAAGCTAATAACCACAATGGAGCAGAGAGATAAAGGGATCAACGTTTTTCTTTATGTAAGTTTCTTTTCCAAATACGATAAATTGCTTCCAATTTCAAATTCATTGTCTAATTATGAGCCCATAAATTTTCTAAAACATCCAATTTCATTGAAAGCTTTTTCAAGTAATTTTGGAAACCAAATGCAAAAGTTACCTGAAGTTATTAAAGCACTGTTCCCAATATGAATATTTGCAAGAGGACAGACTGTGAGGTGGAATGAAAGGAAAGAAAAACCTTGCAAATTTATTTGAAACATTTGTTTAGCGATTTTTCTTCAACCTTCAGCCCGATGGGTTGTTTTATTCATTTGAGAATTCAGCCATGACACACAATATGTATGATATTACAAGTGTGTGTGTGTGTGTGTGTGTGTGTGTTAATTTTCCCTCCTCTTGATCGCCAGTTCGATTTATTTATTTAGCCACTTATCGATTTCGTTATAAATATGCGGACTAAAGCTACTCATGTCTACTTTCCTACAAACAAAACCTATGTGTGTAATAAAACTTCATTAACATCGTTTTTATTTTTATCCTTTGCAGGAACAAATCGCTGCAATGCTGTACAACATGTCATTGAATAAGAAATGCCACAGCCATTTGGCCAACGTCGGTATCATAAATTTCATCACGTACGCATACGAAACTGAATTCTATAAGAACTACAATTCACGTGGCGAAAGCGAGTCCCAAAGACGTTGTATCAAAACAATTTTGCACACATTGACTCGTCTGGTGCAGGACTCTGTCTTGGGTATGGAGCTTTTGGAGCAACAGAAGCACTTGCCATCCTCCTTAATCTTCAAGTTGCACTCAACGCAGGATGCAAAACAGCAATTGTCGTCCCTTGATGTAAACTCTAATACTAGTCGTGACATCTCCTTTCTGACGCAGGCATCAAACTATAGAGGTGAACAATTACAACAGCGACTGCATCCAGAAATGGCGGAAAACGGAAAGAAATTGAAAATGCAACTACAACGACAGGAAAGTTATGTTTAACAAAACTACACAAACCTCGTACTCTTACAACGTACCTACACAGTAAAAAGTTTACCCACTTCTGCTTACAATGAACAAAGGACGAACTAAACAGTATCAAATAACATCAGAAACAAAATTGAAATAAAAAATAATGAACATCATACGATTTGAATGCACTCAGACGCACAAATACATACAGTTGCTAACATATGCCGGATTTTTAGTCAGGATAGCACCGTCACGTCCAAGTCAGTCACGTTTGAGCGTTTACCTTTAAACGTGAAGAAAAGCAATACAAGTTCGCATTTTATATATTTTTACTTCTGTTTTCCCCTTCAGCATTTAAAGTTGGCTCCATTACAAACGACAAATATAAAAGTTTTTCTTAAAAAATTTGCATTGATCCACAAATCCAGAGGAAAATAGTTTTCGAAAGCAGAAAAAACAGCAAATTTGTTTAAAAGTTGCAAAAAAAATTGAAATTGTCCTTAAGGATTTGACAATTTATTACATTTAATAAATTCTGTTTGAAAGTCCTTTTCAGGAAACAAACAGCAAGAATTTTATAATTTTTTTAGAAAAAATTGTAAAAGTAAAATTAATATGTACTATGTGTATATACATGTATGTATGCACGTACATACACACATTCATAAATCTGTACATACATACATACATACTTGCATATGTATGTGCGAATATGCAGATGTGTACGTTATTTTATAAATATTAAAAAGAAAACAAATTTAGTCAATTTTGTGCCAAATACATACTTACATATATGTATGTTATTTATTCTTAAGTTTATAAACATAATAAAAAATAACCCAAATAATATTAATAAAAAAAAATAAAAAACGATTTTTGATACTACAATAAGAACAAATCGATAACGACGTTGTGAAGTATTCGCATAAAGAATTGAATCTCAAGGTACTAGGAGTGATATTTTTGCATGGCCCTCTGCAGTAAAGATATGTATATAAGGACTAAACTTGTACTTTGTTTACATGCCCCGCCTTGTCCCTACGATAGACTTTGTATTTTCTTTTGGCGTCCCTTCGTAAGCTCTCATGTCTTCACATTTGCGCTATTCGTTGCAACAGTTAGAGAAATTTTTGATGTACATATAATCGGTGTTAATTATTGTTTTTTGCAATACATAATTAAAAATCTACCAAACTGGCAAGTGTTCGTAGTTGAATTTATATAAAGAAGAATTTAATTATTTTTTATTATTTTCAATTTAAATATTTTAGGTCAATCGTTTGCATGCATGTCTTTAACAAAAACTATTATTGTGATTTTTTTATTAAATTTAAATAGGCTAGTTAGTTCAATTGTATTTTATAAGCCAAATTACATGTGATAAATATAAATAGCTGAAATATACATCAACTGACACCACAGAAGTGGACCAAACACAAGAACGCTGATGATGAAAGTGTAGCGGCTTTCGAAAACAGCATGTTGTTCCGTTCTGCTAGTGTTTGTCAGAATGATTTACACATGTGTCTTTGGTGTAATTTGTTCTTTGATAACTATCACATGTAATTTGGCTTATAAAATACAATTGAACTAACTAGCCTATTTAAATTTAATAAAAAAATCACAAACAATAAAAATGTTCGAAAATAAAGAGAAATCTTTAACCTAAAAAACTATTATTTTTTCTTTTTTTTCTGCTGGAAATTCGTTTTCATTATTTTTTAATATTTTTTGTCGTCGTTTAATTATTTATTACGATTTCCCGTAAACATGATTATTCATCATTAAGTATTAAAGAAGATTCATTTTTACGCGATGGGAAATTTATTAAAATCATGGTTAATATTTTCCCAATTAACAATTCAACAAATTGGTATTTGATGTGGGTTGATTTGTAAATACTATGCCTGCAAATCGTTGCTTCAAATGCCAACTCGCCAGTAGACTTCAACCACCATGTTTAAAGAACATCCTTTGCGATGTCGAAAAATCACTAAAAAATTTATCAAATACCCTCGGAAGAAAAATACACAACCCAACTGATTTCCTTAAACATGAAAAAAACTAACGAATCCCTAAAGTTTAAAGATTTTTAAAGTAAATGATTGTTTTAATCAAGACAAATTCATAACAGGTGGAAATCACAGCGCAGCTGATAACTTTTTTTCTAAATTTTTTCATTACTCAATGTCAAAATATTTCATATTTGTTGTGATTACTTTGAAATATGTTCTTTTGCTGTATACATCGATAAATTCATACTGGCAGGAATTCGCCACGGTTTTAATTTAATTTGTTTTTTTTTCTTTACTTAGTAAAATGTTTAAGAAAAATTTTTTAAATTAAGTACATAGAACTCATTTTGTAATGATTTTTTAAATAATTGTTTTATCATAATTTTACTGTTTTGGAGGCTACATTGGAGATTCGCTTTATTTTATTATGTTTTTCATTATTTAAAAGAAATATTTCTTTCTTCTCCCAAAAAATATTTCTAGCTACGCCTATGGTGGCAGTCTTTAAAACAATGAAATGAATCCGAAAATGAATACCTAATTCAAAATTAATAGACTGAGATCAAAGTCGGTAAGAGCAGTACTCTACCTTTAGTTAAACAAAAACTTCTACGCTGAGAGGTTCGAGCAACTACCTCCAAAAATTTTGGCAAGGATATAGATACTAAAAACGAAACACATACTATTCGTGGCATTGATTAATTATAGAAATTTTCGTTACCATGCTTACCTTTTTCTAAATTTTGAATTTCCTTCACCATGTGTTGGAGAAAATCGTAGGAGGGGGATAGAGCAGTTGCCAGAATAAAAACTTGTTTGCACTTGGCTCTTCCAAGGTTTATTTAAGGTGGCTTTATATTGTACAACAAGTGTGTAGCGAAATAATACGCTGTTTGTTCAATGTCTAAATTGTTTCATTTGTTTTGATTATTTGCTTATTTGTCTTGAATACTTTTGATTTCATATTTTAGTCTGCTGCTTTTGACAACGAATGAAGAGAGAGTTGTATTTGTTGTATGGGTAAGTTTACCTTATGGCGCAGTAACTCTACTAAGTTGTGTTAATAGCACAGCTGACAATGGCTTAATTGAAGCTTAGCATTAAGAAGGCCCATTTATAACGTCTATGCAAGACGAATTGATTACAACAAAAAAGGAAAATGGTATTGTCAAACTTCTTATAAAAATTTTACGAAAATACACTCGTATTACCTACCACTCGGGCTATTTCATAGGTGTGTAAGTAAGACGAGGTGGTTTTCGCCGTGGTTAACTCTGCATACAAAGCACTACGATCGCCGGCACCTTCACTCAAACTAATGTTGAATTTCTGCGTCATATATTAGACCATCATGGCTTGTCCCATGCTGCATCACTCCAATTTCAAGTCATTGAAAAAAGTAGAAGGAACCAAAAAGGAAATCGAATTATATATTTACTCGTATACACCGCATACATATATAAAACTTCTTACCATGAACTGGAGCTGAAATATCTTCGGAATTTTTTTATTTTCAGTGATTTATGCTTGTATAATACATCAATGATTTTAAATTGTTTCATTTTATAACTTGATAACGGGTAAACTTACCAGTAAAACAAATACTACAACTACGTCTTTTTATAATAGAGAATGACTAATTTTAACTATTCATCCAATTGGTTAGACAGATTGTGCAATTCATTGGTTTGTTAATTGTTGCACTTCTGCAGCAAAAGAATTTTTCACAAAGACAATTCTATACATTTATGTATATAAAAAATTTAATAAAATTTAACGAGAGCAATTATAAAAATCAAATGTCACTATGCAAAACAGCTGACTCGATTTACCCTCGATCTCCCTTCTTTCATTTCCCAAGAATTTATAATTCATCATAAATTTTTCCATAAATTTTTTTTTAAATTTATGAAATAGATTTCTTTGTAATTTTAGTAATAAATTGATTTTTTCGAAAAGGATACAAAATAAAATCCTTCGAAAAGGAACTGAATATTCTTAAGCTCTTAACGGAAAACTAAAATTAAATACATTCAGCGAATGCACAACTTTCTTAAATTTATGGTACCACGCTCAAGCAGACAGTCTGAAACGTTTCGGTTTATATATTTAATAAGCCGACTTAATGCTTTCTATACTTTCAATCACATTGCAATTAGCTTAAGGATTAGACATACGACAAAAGTGGACATACACGCTTATTTAAATAAACCACAGGTGGTCTTGTTTGCTTTTGGCGGCAAAAGGGGGTACGAAATCTATATTGCCTCCATATTTGTCGTGTTTTCATGTTTTCAGCTTTATGCCATTCCTTTAAAGCTCTCCAAGGATAATATAAATTATCCTTAAACTTATATTTATGTCTTTCTCTCTGCGTAACCTCGAAAATATTGGCATTGTTGTTCATATTTTTCATCGACAAACAAAGCGCCATCAAAATGTTCAAAATGTTTGCAATCGCACTTAGCGTATTATTTTATGGCATACTTTTGGGCGACTGGGTATTAATGTTAATGCATTTATTTACACAGTCTTGTTTTCGCGTTGGACGTTGGATTATGTGTGTGTGTGTGTGTGTGTGTGTGTTTCTAAGTTGTAAATATAAAGTTTTATTATGGTCACAATACCTTTTGAGTACTTAAGAAGCAAAATCCATAAAATTATTTTCAAAGAAACACATTTTTTATCACCTTTATGCTGCAAAGACAGTGAAGGACGATTTGGTATGCTGGGTGTGCGTGTGTGTCTGTGTGTCTGTTAATATGATTGTGGAATACAGAATATTTTTTGCATACTTTTAAGCCATTAAGTATTTATTTTAATGAGCCTTCATTAGAGCATTCAATACAATCGACTAATCAAGTAAATGAATTTTAAGTTTTTAATTATTTCAATAATCGCGTAAATCTGTTTCGTCGAATTATAGATAAAGTATCACAGTAATTATGCGACTTTTAGTTAAAAAGCAAGTACGCGTAGTAAACACATAATCATCAATTCTAATTTTCAGTAGCAAAATTTTTTTTAATTTTCCCGGGCCTAGTTTGAACCTTTTTTATTAATAAAAATCGCAAGGAACTTCACTTTTAATCATTAATTTAAAATATACCCCTTTCATTCATATATACCTTAAATCATTCAATAATATTTGTATTTAAACTAAAGCCACACATTCATTTTGAGGTTGTATATAAGATTTTGTTTTTAGTGGATTTTAGGATACTTCCTCTCGCAGATGCAGACATACTAAAAAAACTGTACATCCATCGCATTTTTCCGATTGATTTTTTATAACACATTAATCTTGCTTCGTTCTTCGACCTTGACTACACAGAAAAAATTTGATTTTATATACATACTCGTATATGCGAACTTGTAAAAGGACAAATTAAGAAACCGAACGTTTGACTTTTGAATGAGGAGTCTACATAACATTTTGCACAAGTAAATTGTATCATTGCATCCTGCCACATTAGCGTAACTAGAGAACTTCACTGGAGGCAACTGTAACCTTTGAAAAATGTCAAAAATCAGTCATGTGTTGGGAGAAGAAAAAAATCTGGTGCACTGAATATGTTCTGAGATTGATTCACTCCTCACTGAGATTGATTCAGTCCCATATTCTGCTAAAGGATTGCTTTCAAAGATTTTAACTGTTTCTTTGATGCTTAAAAACATTTTCAGAATATGAACACCAACTTGTAACAAAAAACATTATCGAAATTTTCAGAAATAGCAATGTAGCACAGAATTATTATTCATCATTAATTGGGCGAATACCCTAAACTTTTCATAAGACTAAGCGATTTCTCTCAAGGAAAATATCCTTCTGTGTGTATGTGTCAATGTGCACGTCCATTAAAAAGCTCTTTAAGTAATATTTATTAAAATTATTAACAAGGCCATAGTATTTTTATTTCATCTCATAATCATAACAATGATATTCAACCGAAAGAAAATGACGTATTCCAGCTCTTAAATACACAAATTCGCATTTATAGTCTCGCGCATATTTCTTAAACGGTTCTTAAATGGCGAAAGATATAAAAGGCGACAAAAACAATCAACTCATACTTTTATCCTCAAAGCATAAATTTTAACATCCGTGCTGTCTTTGGTACCAACCATGCGGCCACCCAGGCATGCAGCATATTTAATCTCCAGGGTAATGGAGCAAGTGTCGTTATTTATACAAATCGCGGCGGCCTGATACAAAAGATGCCAAGTGGAGGTGGAGTCTCCCCACTTTTATTTATTGCATAATTGCTAATAAAAATTTATTAAGAGCTTAAAATTATGGTGTACGAGTAGTTTCAATTCGATTAAAATTGTTCATAAACGTACATTGTCCACTTTTTCTTTTCCATAGTGGGAAATAGCTTGTGGATTTGCATGCAAGAAAAAGCCGATAAAAATTATTTCTTTGCATTAAAATTCCCTTGAAGATTAATTTTAAAATAAATTTGTAGAGATAACAAACGTAAGTGGGCCCAGCTTTTTCTTCCCATAACAACCTTCGCGGTAGTTCCACGTATTAAAGAAAAACAACTTTTGTAATTCCATTATTTACAAAAGCTTTTGTTGTAAGTTTCTATTTACATTCATACAAATTTCATAAATTCTTTTATATGTATAACGTTGTATGGTTTCTTAGGGCTCGATATTTTTAAGAGGTACTGGTTGCCTGCTAAGACGGAAAATCAGGAGTGAGTGAGATTTAATAAAAACCAAGAGAAAGCCCCGAAAGGCTTAGGTACCTCTTATTCGAAGGAAATCTTTTTCGAACTTTAAACAATAACATCCCTTGTTGAAAGCAAGAGCACAGGTATTAGATAAAAATAGAAAAGAAATCTGTAACTAGAATATACTAAACGAAAAGCTGCGGAGGTAGATGATACATACATACGTAGATAGGAAAAATAAATTTGTCTAATGGAAACAAACAATTACAAAAAATAAAACGAAATTCTAAAAATGTGTTTTAGTTTTCATGTTGACTCTGGCGTCCATTGTCAACTTGATTGAAATGTTGCAAGCCACTTATTTAATGGGCAAATTAATAAATAATATTTATGTGTATTTGTTTCTTATACACTCAACAAAGTCTAAACTATTCCAATTAAGTTAATATTGCACACACTTAAATATATTTATACAGTAACAAAAAGTTTTAACTGCTGTTTTCTAGTTCAAAGCTTGGAGCGATCCTGTTGCTTTTTGTTGTTGTTTCTACTGCGTCACAAAGTTAAAACCTTTAATTTAAAGCGACAAACATTCTGTTGAACTTGTGAACATCCATACGGAACGGTTTATGACGGTGCCGATGATGCTCCATTTGCTGGGCATAATGATGTTCTATTCATTGTTAACAGCAACCATAACCATCCTTTTAGCTTTGGGTTTTATAATGATGGCGAACACTCGCATAAAAAATTATGTAGATGTGCGGGTGTGCGGGTGTGTAGGAATGTGTGCATATATTTAGAATATGTATTTGAAATACTCTTAAGTACGTCACATCAACTTTGTGTGTATTTAAGTGAAAACTATAATGAAATCTGACATTTTTAGGAGCATAAAGTATTGTCTGGAAAACTGTGTGTGAATGTGTTTTCTTTGTTTTATATTTTAAAACTTGCATTTGTGGCTTCTGTTGTTACTTTTAGGTTTCTAACAACCAAATAAAAAATTACACTGGCCATTATGGTTGAAATGGGGTAAATGTTTGCTGGTTTTAACTACTCAACGAAATACATTGTTAATGTTTTTCAAGTATGCCTTATTGCATACGGATTTGTTTATGTGTGTATGAGTGTGTTGCATGTTCAAATACACACACATACATTCAACAAGTTTCTTATGTGAAATGGTGCATTTATAATAAGTGACAGAACATTTTTGTTAATTTTTTTCAATCTCCTCTTACTACGTTAATAAATTTGAAAGTGTTTTTTTATATTATTTAAATACTTCGTTGCGAAGGACATTAATATTCCTAGGAAAACGGAAAACAAATTCGTAAGCATGGATCCCGAAAGGAATTTAAATAGCAGGTAAGATCGAGCGAAAAGGAGCTTCCAAAATCACTAGGAACTAGAGCGAATTGTCATAAATTTTAATGGCTTTAACACAGACTTGTCGCTGCAAAAAGTCGATTTTCTGATGACTACTCAGCGAACCGGATGATGAAAATATTCCATATTATATACCACTGGGAATCGATTTGCCAATAGTCAGTATTTTTCTGATGTCAGTGAGCTGGAAATCGTGGCACGCGTGAAATTGGCGATTGCCAAGGCATAATGCATTCATTGCAAATTTAAAAAAAATATTTTTAGGACAATTAAAAACAAAAATAATAATAGTTTTTGATGTACAAAATTATTTTCTTTTATTTTATAAACGAGCTTTAGGTCCCCAAAAGGCGTCGAAATATTGAAATAAAATAAATTTTTTTTAAATTAATTCAAAATTATTTTCAAAATCATAAAAGAGAATCAGTACGACTTTTTAGAAGCAGTTTACATTTTTGATCAATATATTTTCAATTTGACTTCCCGATAAGTGGATGAAAAGTGTTATTTACTAGAAAAATGTAACTCTTTGAGAATGAAGGGTAATTAATTAAATAATTCTAATGGTTTCCAGCGTTGGTGCTTTCTATCTACGAGAAGTAAGAATGCAGCTTTTTACATAAAATTTCCATAATTTTACTAAAATTTAATTTTATGTGAAATGAAGAAATGTGTACTCGTATGTGCAATATTTATGCTGTAGGAGTATCCATTCGAAATATTTAAAAACCCATTGTACAGTGGTACTCGTACACCAGCAATAGCGAATTTTCATTTATAACGAACAATTCGGTCCAAAAAGTTTATAGAGATTTTCGTTTAAAATGAACTTTTAAGTCAAATCTTCTCCAGTTGGCGAAAGAAAATCCAAAGTTGCCGTAGACTTGGAACCACGAAAGCTTGGCTTTCTTAGATTTTTCTATCGTTCATTGTAAATTTTGGAACTGTAGTCATGCTTCAATATTTATTTATTGTCTCCTCTACGAACAGTTTGTCCTCCACAAACCCATTTGGAATAAAATATTTCACACACATGTACAAAGAATCTCTTCATGGTTTCATTTTCTTGTCATATAGAAATCTGCATGTGGCATAATAATACGGATGTGGTAGTGATCAAGTGTTTCTGATACATGTTGTTGTTGCTGAAAGTGCATACGAAAACAAAAGAATCTGCTTAAATGAGGATACTATTTTGTTTTTGTTCTTGCTTTTTAAAAGTGTAAAATGGGTCATGCATGTTTATTTGTCCTGGAAAATTTACTCTACTTCCTTGTATTTATGAATAACGTTAAAACGGGTGCTTTATGAAAAAAAAGAAATTTAGTTTTCCATTAGTTTTTCCAGCCGTAAATAAGAAAGTCTATGAAAAACACTCAGCGATGGATAAACTTGTAGAAGAAATTACACTTATTCTCTACAGATTTTAATCTGTATTCTTGTAAGTTTTAAGAAAATGTAGGCTTAATAATTTATGATGTTTGATTTTGCATGCGATATTTACTCAACGCCTTGGATTTGACTGAAACTTTAATGCCATTTGCAAGTTTTTCCTAAAATACCAGATGAAGTAGGCGAGCTCTCAGTATATGCTATACGCAATTAGATATTGTGATACATAGAAGTTTGAAAATTTGAACATTTTGTGAAATGCTAATCAGTCTGCCCGAGTTCTTCTAAATACAGCTTCTACAGTTCGGCGAGTTTTGACTACAATAAGGAGATTTCACCCGAGACAAAACTTAATTATTCCATCGTGTTAATTATGGATATATTATTTGGCATATGTAGCAGTTGGCGTATCCTTTAAGGTTCTTCGTTCTAGACAAAACAGAGCTAGTCTTGCATCTCGGCAAAGCTGGTTGCAAAAATCTTATTTCGTTATATTTGTGCGGTTAATCTGCAAATATTATCTAATGGTCCGTCAAATGAAATTTATATACTCGTATATTTTGTTAAACGAGGCGAATACGCAATATTATTTATCGTATGAATATAGATCATACGCACATAAATAATTTTATTTTCTTGTTATTTTTTATGACTTCGCTTTTGTTACCATTTATTGAAATAGTGTGTACATGCATACTTTGGAACGAGTGGTTTTACTCTTTATGACCATTTTTAAACCATATTGCGATTTATTTTTGAGAGGCTGATTTTCATCGTAATCATATTAAAACAACACAATTTTCAAATACAATATGGTAAAATGTGTTTGCACTACATAAATTTGTTTTAGTTCTGATACCAAAAGTATTCTATTTATTACGCTTTAAAAGTGTTCCAAATTGAATAAGATGAAGCGATTAACAGAAGTCGGTGTTGTGAATTAATTTTTCATCTTGTTTCAAGTTGCTTTGAGGAAGGCTCCCTACTTTGTGGTTTTTAGTGCCGCACCTTTTGTAAGAGTCGAACTTTCGTCTGAGTTCAAGAGCAGGATTTGCATTACTTTTTATACTTCAGTTGCATTAAAGTGCAAAAAGGTAAATTTTTATAAAAGCAAAACACAAAAGCGACGTGATACTTCGTTTGCTGATTATAAAAGCTTAATTGAGATTTCGCCAACAAGTGTGAGAAGTAAGGAAGGTTGTTAGTGGCGCTATATAATAATCTAAGGAAGGCTTAGAATTGAATGAAAAGGTGTTTGAAATATATTGAAAAATTGAAATGCTAGGGACTTATTATATGAAATGTTTGAAATTTTTCTAAACAAATCGTAATATCTGAGAACACTTTTTATAAAAATTTTAAAACTTTGGAAGTGTTTTATTTTTCTAAACGAAGCCTTCAGCTTGATTATGGATCTAATACTGTAAATCACACCGCCAAAGTAAAATTTAAGTATTTAAATAGAAAAACCGAATATTTCAGAAACTTTAAATTTGATTTTGTTTCTCATTACAATTTCAAAACTTTGGAATTTTATTTCTGTTCTCATATCGGTTTGTTCATTTAATTGTTTTAAATGAGGCTGCCAATAGTTGAACATCTATCATTTAGAATGTCACTAACTTGGCTAAAGCTTTGCATTCACAAATGTGGACTGTTTGGCAACAACAAAAAAAAGGAATTGCTAAAACTTACTACAAAAGTGGTGGTTCAAATGTGGTATTGGAGGTCACAATCGACCTGCTGTGCAAGGAATTGGCAAGAGCATACGAGTATTTTAAGAGACTGCAGGCGTTATAGATGTGACCAGCACTATGAATCATCGCAATGTGCGCACCGCCGAAAATATCGGTTCTGTTGGTGAAAGTGAGGGGGATAGTCCGAATTTTTCCACTCCACGGTATTCTCTGGAATTGTGCCACTTTTACGTTTCATTAGGCTTTATTAACATTTTTTTCGCAACGCCGTATTTGTTCTGATTGGGTGCTGGAGCAAGAGGCTTTCAATGCTCATTTCTCGAAAAAAATATTCTTCAGCGATGAAGTTCATTTCTCACTCGGTGGTTACGTCAGCATGAAAAAAAGAGATAGAAAAGCGACCAAAAGAGATAGAAAAGCGATCGAATCTGGAAAAAGTGATTGCTTGGAGCGCATTATGGTCTGCAGGTGTCTTTGGGCCATATCATAGCCGACTTCTTTTGGCAACACGACCGGTTTTGGCTTTATTGAATGAGAACCCGTAATTTTACATTTCGCTAACAAGATCATGGGATTTGGCGCCATTAGACTTTTTTCTGGGGGTACGTCAAAGACCTTGTCTACGCGGATAATTTCTAAACGTCGGAAACCAACATTTCGTATGTAATTCGGAATAGGACGTAAAATATAATTTCGGTTTCATGAGAAAAAATTCTGGAATCAGTCCAGACTGGCACCTCTAGTAGTAAGAGTCAAGCGTATCAATAACTTGAGTATTTAAAGAACAAATAAGAGAAAGAGCTGTCCGATTTTCTTACTTTTCACATGAATTTTCTTTCAAATTAATTTTCACCTGCTTTATAAAGACACTACGATGGACTTAAATTGATCTTTACTAATTCAATAGAGCACAACGCATTTGCGCAGACTTACTGCTGCTATTGCTGTAAGTAGATTTCGTCAGTGGTTTGTGTAATTCAACATTCTCAAAGAAAAGCCGCTTTATGGTGTTCGATTACATGTGCGGAGTTACATTTGAAATGAAATATTTTCGTAAACTTGTGAATAAAAAAGTTTTGTATGTATTTTCATTTGTAACTTTTAACAATAATACGCCAGAAGGAACAATATTTTCGTTTTAGTTTTGGGGATTTTTTTAAATATTTATTTATTTTTATCTGCATGTGGCTTTTAGTTTATTGGATGGTGTACAAAGATACGCTCTCGCACATTCAATTGTGTGTCCAGAAAGCAAAAGAATTAAATTTACGATCGTATTATCTTGGGCTATTTTCGGAAACAGGATGCTCGCTAAAGTAAAACTTTTTTAGTAGTTGAAAAAGTAATTTTTAAAGCTCATAAAAATATAATGTTCGGTCCGTAAGAAGACATTTGCTGGCTATAAGAGCAAAATAATGAATGTGTTGCAATGAATTTAATATTTTCACTCTTTGTCAGAACTGCCAACTCATGAAAGCATTGATAATATATTGACTTATTTCAATGACTTCAGGCTCGTGCCTCTTGTAGTCCCTTGTTAATACTGACATCGAAACATGATTCAAAAATGTAATGTTACGTGGTTGATAATAAAAAAAAACTATTTGGTAAATTGTTGCAAAACGATACAAAAAAAAAACAAGAACATTTATAAAAGTTGACTTCAAAAAGAGAAATCGATTACACTATTTAAACGCATATTTATGAGGGAGGCTTAGAAGTCAGTTAAGGTATGCATACATACTCACTGAGACCTACCACTTTCCAATGGCTATGGGATAGAAGGGAGCCAATTTATATCTTTTCAGACCTTGTGTCTTGTTACCGAACATCTAAAATAAAACTATACGATGTTGGTGAATATCACACATGTCATTTCCGTTTCATACGTGTCTTATACCCGATGCATATTTATTATTATTGAACCACCTTCGTCATGAATCTTTGCAAAACTTTGGTTAAGTCGATTGTTGGTTTGCAAAAAATATTTTTACAACAAAATGGAGTTTTCATTGCTTTCCGCAAACGCACTGAGATTGATAACACGAGGGCGGGTCAACAACTCGCTGACTTGTTGAATGAATCGCCGGTTTTTAATAAAAAGTCATTTAAATATTATGTTATGGAATTTCAGAACAAAAATCGAAAACCCGCTTTTATAAAAAACTAGCGGGCCCGTTGCCTGCTTCGCACGGCAAAACAAAATAAGAAAAGAAACACACTTGTTTTTAATAAAGTTGGTTTTGTTCCCAAAAACACACTCATTTCACATACGCACCGCACACACATGCGTTATCCGATTTTAACCAAACTTCATATAAACCATATATGGGCCACTGCCTACGTAGTGTATAAGTTTGGTTGAAATCGCTCGACGCGTTTATGATTAGTTCGGCGACGTACATATGCGGACTTATTTTTATATACATATATAGATATAGATGTGTGGGCTCTGAAGGCGAAGTCTTCACGCCACACGTCTTAAAACTTGAGGGCATAGGCAGCCAAGCTTCACGTCTTCAGAGGTGTGCTTTGTGTCCTTATCATGTTGAAGATAAAATGCGATGTATTTCTCTTCAGAATGCCTAAATAGACACAACTGTCTACATGGCCTGTGCACCCCCATATCATGACTTTTAATTTGTGCAGGTATGATAGCGGACTTAAAAAAGATTTCGTAGATATTTTAATGAATAAGAGCAGAAAATATAGATTTTGGGCAGTTAAGTCACAAGGTAGATAAGCAAACACTATATTATTTTTCGGCATTTTTCATTCTTTCGATTTAGTAACTTCGATTAATATAAACGCAGGATACATTTTATTCTGTTACTGCAGACCAAGTCTTCGCTAGTGGCATATTAGTTCTTGGCCATCACTCATGTCACTGTTAAATACCTTCGTATTAAAAGAGACATCTTGTGTCACTTTAAAAAGATTTCTTCAATAAATTTTACTTGGGAAATAGTAAGTGGTATGAGGCCAAAAACTTACAGTTTTAAGGATGAATTTCCAACGTATCAGGCTGCCAAATGCCGAAAGAAGTGTTAAACAAATAATGTAACGAATACTAAGTTCTAATGTTGAACATTGACAAATACAAAAACAGAAAGAAGAAAACGTAGAACACACTTGGGCCACAACAGACACTTGTTGTTATTTATTTCTCAAAGTGGGAGTACAGATGGTGACAGTGGTATCAGATTTGTGGTCATCCAGTTAACGCCAGCAAAACAAACTGGTGGAGGGACAGCAGGCAACAAATGACGTCATAAATACTTATATCAAAACGTAACGTTTTCATAAGAAAGGCTGATACAAAAATACAATAAACACAAGGATGTACGTTTTAGGGATTGTGGTCGTGATTGATTTTGAAAGTTTCGACATTTTCAACGTTTTGGTGTCTGAGTTATTCCTGATCTTATACAATATTTAAAATATATTTATCAAATAAACAATAAGGTTTTCTTAGACGACAGGATCAAAAGCACTATTTATATCCCAGAAGCCGTGGCTCTACAAAAAAGTTTTTATAAAATTGTTTCATTTACAGCAGTCAAACTTGACACCCTCTATCTTGAAAACCAATACAAAAGTTCATAGTGTTTGCTCATACGAGTAAGTCCCATGATAATTAACCGATTCTATCACCAAAGCTCGGCAACAACTATTAGTCACAAAGAATAATGAAAATCGAAAGGGTCTATTTGTTTTTGGATAGAAGAATAGAAATTGTTCCAAACTTAAATACAATCACGGCACTTGAAATTATCGATAACAAATGGTTTTCTTGGCACTCAGAAACCAAAAAAGGAATTTTACTTCGTGTTCAATGTTTAAAAAAAATAAATTATTTAGACTTTTAACCATTATGTTCAAAAATATTGACCTCTATTTTTAATAACACGCATTATCTAAACCAAAGATATCCCTGATTAAAAAAAATTATCTAATTATTAACAATCGATTATCGGATTTATCTAGCAAAATTCAAATCTTCTTCAGTTCGCTTAAAAAGTCCGTTCTATTGGTATTTTTCAAGGCACCAACTCCAATGAAAAAAGTACCTCTTGGCAGAAAAAATTATTTGTTTATCGTAATCGTGTTGCGTGCAACCGCGGGCAGAAAGAAAGAATTCGTTCTAAGTTTAAGTTTTGTCTTCTTGCTCTCAGCAATATTTAAATGCAGGAAAATTTAAATCAATTCTGAAATGCTTAAATCCCGTACGAAATTGTTTTATTATTTCAAGTGTAAATTGACATTGTGCTCGCGACATTTTAATTTTTGTTGTGGCCATTCTGGAGGAGTGGTCTATATCAAAAAGTTAAAATCAAAAAGATAATAGAACAGATATCAGAAGTCAAGTATTAAAAATTGTTAAATCAAGTACGCATCGTACCGACTAATTATAAACCACAAATCTAGCCCAAGGGCATTTTTGCCTCTGCTTTGCGAGTTCAAGTACTCCGAAGAGAGATTTATTGGCATGTCGACCACAAATGGATATGCTTTTGATGAAGAACGTGTTACTCGTGATAAAGACCAGTTTTCGGGAAAAAAATTCACTTATTTCATTACAGAATATTCTATTGTAGCAGCGATAGAAAAGCGAGATACACCCCATACTGTGTCGTTGCTCTAGCGAGTCAATAGAGTTGGCTAGACCATTGTCAACGATTAGAATCTTCGAACTCTCCTGTACACCGTCGGAAAATTCAATATATGTATGTATACGTATGTACAAGTGTACAGTGTAGTTCGGTTATGACATATGAGGTCTGCTGAATAGAGAATGTAAATTTTAATTTTTCTCAAAAAAAATATTTATTTATTTATCAATTTCTATTTTGTTCCCTTCAAAGCATTCCCTCTTAGATATAATACACTTGTGCCAGCGTTTCTTCCAATCCTCGAAGCGTTTTTATCTCTTCAATTGTCGCTAAAGGCTGTCAATTCATAGGTCTCTTCAATTTTGGGAACAGGAAAAATTTGCTGGAGGGCAAATCTGGTGAATACGATGGCTGAGGCACGATTACGGTATTCTTTTTGGCCAAAAAATTACGAACAAGCAATGCCGAGAGAGCCAAAGCCATGAATTATTTTTCCACAATTCCGGATTATTTTCGTATTGCTTATCGCAAGTGGCGCATAAGTTCAAGATAATACTCCCAATTAAACGTACAACCATATGGCAAGAACTCATGGTGCACGAAGAAAACAGTAAGCGAAACCTTGACATTTGATCGAACTTGTCGTGCTTTTTTCTAGTTCTTCCATTGTTACAAATGGACTTTGGTTTCGGTGTCATAATCATATACCCATAATCCGTTACCAGTTATCACTTTTATAAGCAAATCTGGATCGTCGTTAACGTCATTGAATATACCTGAGCGTTCCCCACACGACGTATTTTTTGTTCAAAGTTCAGCAAAATTTGTGTGGCCAACCGATATGCTGACATCATCTCCCACTTTCTAATAGACGATTCTCCATAACAATTTTCCTTACTTTCTCAATATGTATTTTCATCGGTTTTTGATGTGATGGGGCTTCCAGGACGAGCGTCGCCATTAAGATCTTCTCGACCTTTTTTGAAAAGCTTGTACCACTTGTAAAAATTTTTCTCACTCAAAGTCAATCACCATATGCGGCTCCCAACATTTCAAGTGCTTTTGAGCATTCGCAATTCCATTTGTTACTCAAAATTTTATTTTCCATTCTTTGATCCATTCTTTTCTTCATAATAAAGCCGCCGAAAAAGTAAAACACGTCTAACTGTTATACCTCCCACAAACAAACTCAACTAGGAGCATATATTCCAGACAAGTGTACCAACATATAAAAAACTGCTAATCGAACGCATGTAGCCCGAGCAATTTCAAAATTCACCTTTTATATTGAACAGACCTCGTACATCGATTATAACCAACTTGGGATATAGCGAATTTTCGTTTGTGATCTACTACTTTGAAGCACACAAAAAATTATTGAAAATTGTTTCGCTTATGGGGAAGATACAAAGCTGATTTTTCCACAGACTTTCCATGCCATTAAAAAATTACTTATTATTATTTGACAAAGCGATCAAAACTAACAAAATATGTATACATATGTATAAGGGGTTTATATGTAAGTGCATCTATGAATATGTATATCGAAAATCAAGAAAAAAGTTTAATATATATCAACTTTTCTTATTTTATGTTACTGGAAGAAAAAGTATTTACTCTGGTTAAAACGAACTACGATTATAACGAGCTAAATTGCCATGTTCCGTGGAGTTCGCTATAACCGTATTTCGCTGTATATACAGGAGAGTACATATGAAAATAATAATAATTTTTGGAATCAGGTCTATTGTTGAGTTAAAGCTGATTGTTGCCTGCAATGAAAACGAGAAATGCAAGCAATTTTATTTTTCTGTTCATGGAAATCTTAATAAAAACTTTATTTATCATGCTCTGTTGTTGTCCATTTGTTTTTTGTTCATTCATTTGTGTTCCTTTTTAAAAACATTCCCATAAGCACAACTATTTGGATAGAAGTGAAAAGGACTAAAACAGAATTCACACTCACTTGATTTTGTTGTCATTCTTATTGTCATTTTGTTTGTGTTTTTATTGTTTGCTTTAACACACACACTCTTTCTCTCACTCTGTCTCTCTCTCTCCCTTATTTACAGAAATTAATTCATGGTTGTTTTGTTTTGGAGTGGTAAATTTTTCATGAATTGAGTGTGTGTGTGTGTGTTAGTTTGTATCGGTGTATTGAAGATGTCATCATCTTTCTTGTTCTTGTTTTGTAGCTGTGGTTGTTTTGGTTGCTGTAATAAAATGAAAAGCATGGGAAACGAAAGCGAAACTAATTTTATTGAATGTTGCCAGTATTTAGCTGCTGCCAAAATGTCTGTTAAAAGAAGCTTGAGGTTACTTGAGGTTTGTTTGTTTGTTTAAACTTTAAAGATTGAAAGGAAAGTCTACATGTGTGTGTGTATGTGCCGAAGTGTTTTCTAAATTCGTTTGTATTGGACTCCATAGCCACATGTACACATACATACAATGTATGTATGTACTTCCGATTGCGTAACGTTGTTGCTTTCATGTAGCGGCGATGGTATGTATTTTCATTACTATTTTCATGAATATGTACACAAATGTCTATATGTGTACATGTGTGTGTAGATTATCCCAGCAAACGTAGCGATGAACCAAGACTATTATCAGACGCGTTACTTGGATAAAAAATCACTGGGGCAATACTTGCTTTCGTATTGCACAAAGATGCCTACATCCTTTTGGAAGAAACGTGTCCCGATTCTAGAACCCTTACACAATATCGCTGAATAACAACGAAGAAGAAAATAAGAAGACATCACCGAAAGGAAGTACTATATGCACCTTTGAAATGTGTATCAACACCGAAACTTAAAGAATCATTAAAAAGACTAATCAGTGGACTTTTTTCAATACAAGATCTACTGAAATCGAGAACTTAATTTGAGGAGATAGCAGCAGCTGAATAGCTGCCTTTTAATTTAATGCAAGGAATACAGGAAGGATTTTTTTATATAATAGGTTAGTGAAAACATGTGTCAGCAAACCAGAGAACATGTTCTTATATTGCTAAGGGCATTCAGCAAACTTTCATTTACAACTAGAGTTTTTTCAGAAGCCAGTACTAAGTTTTTCCTTCAAGTTTATAAATTTGAATTTCCCTTGAGCTGTTCAAATTTACATCTTCATTATAAAGTCACACATGTAAAGTCTGCCTTCCACTTATCACTCAAATGTATTGTAATAAATTCGCATTCGCCATACCTCTAGTTGTAGGACAATGTGAAAAATGTCAATTTTTTGGTATAGAAAATTGCTTTTGATTGAAAACATTTGTTTACTACAAACTGAATTTAAGCAATAATGTATGAAATATAAATTAGGATTCGTCGGACCTTAACGATTCTACGCTCCATTTGTTCGAAACAAAACTATATTTTATGTACTTTGATATAAAGTTTTGTTTTGTTAAAACTAAATATGTAATTAAAGAGTAGAGTGGGTGGTACGTACGTCAATATTTAGCTTTAATTTTTGCGTTAGTGTGCGTCGACTCTAAGACATGTAATAAAATAAATAAAAGGAGATGTATTACTGAAACGCACACACACATACAGCAATGCATGAGTATTTGGATGTCTATATTCTGTGTTTTGTGGCAATTGTATGCACGTATTAATATACATATTTATGTTCACATCTATTGTCTATGTAAACATAGATATTCAGCATAAAAATAATTTCTTTGTATCTACACAATTGACAATTGAGCTAAATAAAAATTGTGTTGGATGTATAATAAGCTTTCCTTCTTAACTATTAGCCCATTATTAGAATTCAAGCAGTTTATAGTTACATACATATAAGTTTAATTAGTTAATTTTTAAGAGGTAGCTTTTGGAATCAGTAAAGTGTTTTCTGTAGTGTATTTAGAACAATCGGTGATCGTAAGCTTTTATGGGAAACAGTTCTTTTCAGTGCTAGACTCGGTTGCTGAACAGATGCGTATCTAGTAGTCAATTTTACTTTTCCTGCCATTTCTAATCACGAAACTCATTTAGAATAGATAAACATCAGTCTAATGGGACTACTTGAGTTCGGACCCATAAAGAAATATCATGGTGATTTGGTTACGGATATACGCAGTTCAACTGAAAATACACTCAACAATCAATATCTTTCTAATTGAAATCTTATCTGATTTTGACTCTCCTCAGGTACAGTCTATATTAGCCGGAGCACTGACATAGGAAATGTTTTGTACTCTCCTCACGCTCTGTGCTTTACCAACAGATAAACTTCAAAGGATGCAAAGGCAGCAACTTAATCTATTATTATCGTAGAAATAAACTTTTACATAAAAATTTTACACTCAAACATTAATTAAACGATTTACATACTCGCATATGGTTAAATTTTGTTTGTTGTTGATATAAATGGAAATATCACAAAAAATCAGATCATATTGTTGGCAAGGATATTGATTTGCTGTAGGTTCATTCTTAACCAAGATCTTTTTGGTGAGACACATGTGTTTATTTTAATGTCTTCATTGTGCAAACGTCATTCCTAAAGGTGCAATAATAAAATGAAATGATTTTAAACATTAAATACTTTGTTTCTTTGGAGCATATAATTAAACCGTCATACGTTTCCTTAACATAATTATATTGACATTGTTACACAGGAAAACTTTTCCTTATCTTTTTTATTTTTCTGGGCTGTAATCAGAATTAAAAACTTTGACACAGAGAATGAAGGCGTTAAGAATTTTTATAAAGTTTTAATGTTTTCCCTTCGTTCTGTTATTCCCTTAAAACTCACAAAGTAACATGTAAATTAAGTTTAATAATGCAACCATTTCTTTATTCGTAAATTCATTTATTATCCTTGGATAAGGATAATTAACACTTGTAATGTGGCAAAAAGGTTTGAGCGAGATTGAAGAAAAAAATTTAAATTGTTCATAAAGTTGTAATTTTATCGTGCAACTACGAGTACAACTATAGAAGCAAAACGAAATACCGAAAAATAAAAAATAATACTCCGTGTTCAAATTTTTTTTAACCAGTTACAGAGATAAGAAATGTTTAAAGTATTTAATAAATTTAAAGGACATTAAAAGTACTTTAAATTATGAGAAGCTTAAAGTTCAAGTGGAAAGTAACTGCTGCTGTCGTTGGACCGTTTTTAAAGAGCCCATTTATTTATTTTATTTACTCTTGTTCAACGAAAACTGATTTCACATGCAAATTCTATTTATTTTCTAAGCACATTCACAAGAATAAATGAAAAAGGGGTTTTCCTACTCGAATTTACAAAAACTATACAATTGCTTTGTTATTTGATGAATTATCAAAAAACAAAAAATTTTGGCTTTCAACAGTTTGTTATAAAAATGTTTTCAAAGCAGGAATTTTTAGAAACATTATTCATTATGTTTTATCTGCTTTAAATGAAAATGTGTATAGGAAAATGAATCCTACGGTTACTGTTTTGGTGCAGATGGATTCGTAAAAATAGATTTTTGTGTGCCATGGTATCGCATATACTACACGGCATTTATTCATCAAATGAAGATGGTAGGAAAGCGTATTGGAAAAATAATTTTGTATTTGTGTGTTTAAAGGACAGTAGAGGCAAATCACATGTTTATTAATTTTTGTGATCTGGCCAAAGGATCCTATCTGCTACTGTAAAACAAGAAGGATAGGAATTACCATAAAATTATCAAAGAGCTAACCAACAAAAGTTGAGCATGAGCGTCTTGGGGGCTTTCTGATGGCACTATTAAATTGATCACTTCCACTTGTTTTATCCAACTTAATTGCTATTGAGAAAAGACGAAAATGTAAACAACATTTCAATTATTCATTGAAAGAAAAACACACAAAAATTTTTCTTTGGACCCATATTTTAGACAAACTGTGTATATCTGAACCGAAAATAACTTCATTAATGTTAATTGCAAAATTAATTGTTTAAAAACTTATAGAAAAAATAAACAAGGAAACAATATTCTTTGTATGTGTTCAGTTCGTCAATAAGCAGGAAGCTTTTAATATACAAAACAAATGTATGTGTGTATTGATGTTTGTATGTGTCATATTTTAGGTGGAACGAAAAGTTGTAATGGCTCTCATTTGCTGACTTTTTATTTTGTTTGTCTTTACGCTTCGTGACATGGTCGACTATGGAAACCACTTCTTATTTACGTGGTACAACTTAAGTCTGCTTCAAGTTCGTTCTGAGAATTTTTCATTGGAAGCATCAGTGTCAGTGGTTTCAAATAAAATTCGAAATATTTAAAATTCGAAATATGTATAGCGCTCCTAATAAGGAAACATGCATTTAATAGAAGCAATCTAATATAATAAAGCAGTAAATATTGAAATTTTCAGGTTTTTAAAAAGCGCTATAATTATGAGAATTTTCTCTTAAATTTCTGTGATGTACATGTGTACCTCCATTCAAAAAGACATATTTTTGTGTAAAAATGTTATTTTCCATTGCAAATGAAGTTGTCTGTTGATTGAAATATTGTACACCTTTCAAATAATACTATCAGATTTTCGAATTAATTAGAATGTTTATTATTTGTGATTAATTGTCAATAAATATTTGATCTGAGATTGATTCCTTAGCAGATGAAATGTAACACGTCTCAAACATTTTGCATGTATAAGTTATAAAGTACACTTTTGCATTTATTTCTAAGAGTTTATTTAATATTGAGAATTCCCAGCACAAAATATCGTCATCATCATCATCATTTTCATTCAATAACTTATTAATAACGATAATGACCGCCAAAAGTTGCCCAACTTTGATTAAGTATTAATTTTGATTTTCAGGAAGAGAAACTTTTGCAATTAACGTTTCATCAATTACAAACATTCTACTAATTTTTTATTTACAACATCCTCCTTTGGGTATGTAGTACTAGAGACGACATGAATACGTATTCCAGATTACACTTAGTCGGCTAAGAGCAGTCTTACATATTCTTAACGAGGGACAGAAGAATTATTGTGCTCTACTAAAATCAATTTCGTACAAAGTTTTGTGCCTCAAGAAATATTGGGGTTTTTCTAAATTCTTTAATCACACTTGGTTTTTTCTTTTTCAATATGAACACATTTTTTAGGTTATGAAAAATTTAATCGGTTTGCATTAAGATTCCAATTCAATTTCGGTATTTTACCATAAGCTTCCCATGATGTGCAGTATGACGGTTCGTTAAAAAGTTTCTATCCCATTCATTTGTGGATTAATTTAGATTTTCTTTAAATGTAAAAATGTTTTAGATGGTGTTAGACAGATTGACACCTTCTCAATGGGATCTTTAGTTAGAGCTAAAGGTCCATTCCTAAAATAAAGCCATCGTAATCGTCTTGTAGAGATGCGTATACAATAGTTCCTCCAAACTATAGACAACATGTGGCGAAACGAGAAGGATCTCTTTAAGTACCATTTCCACTCAAAACGTATAGAAACTATGCTGCAGATTAAACCGAACAGAATAATATTTCTATTGGATTAAATGAATGACTCGTTGTATCCGTCCACAGAATGTCAGCAGATTGACACAAGAGGCATGGAGACCAAAGAAACATAATTTTTAATTGCGCGGTCGAGTTAAAATCTTATTAGGCTTCATTGAAGGATGATGTTTTATGATTAGAAATGCCACGAAAATTGACTTGACCACCAGCTGGAGAAGCATGCGCACACCCCAAATCAGCAGCCGGGTGTACCACTTGGCCAGGGTTTTGTTCAAACTGCAATTTACTGCAGCAAGAATACGAGAAATTTCTGTTCTTCGTCTGTCATGTTTTCAGTTATGAACGGAGTTTGTGTACTATTAAAAATCATCCTCTACATATTTTTTTATTTCTATTCTTCATATATTATCCTATTAAGCCTGACTTGAAAAATATTCTGCAAGAAGTTTCAAATAACTAAGATATCATATGCGTTATGATCTTTAAAGATGGCGCCAAGATGACTGGAAGCCATAAATTAAATCTTTCGTGTAACATCTTTCTCACTATTATAGTCAGCAATATATAAGATAGTTTGGTAGTATGGACGATGCCCTTCTCCCTGTTTCTATCGCAAATCGGCAAAAAAGGGGCATATCCTTTCATGTAGGAAAATGACGACATGTCGAAATCACACTGTACATACCACAAAAAACATATTTGCGGGTGTATAATCTCCTCTTTTTCTTGAAGTCGTTTAATTAAGCGAGACTTAAAAAAGAAGTATGTAGCTTTTCCACCGGATAAAAAAAAGAATAAACATGTTTGTTCGCGGGAAATCAGTCAATCGACACAGAAGACATCGAAAAGTGAACACCACAATTCACATGTGTGTACGTAATGAAATTCGCAATGTACCAGATGAATTAATTAATCGCTTTCACTAAAAACATCTTGTATGTACTATTTACCTTATTACCACTATTTATTTACGACAAAAAAGAAAAAAACCCAAAAAGTCACGAAATGTAGTTCTTTTTATTATGGAATGTTTCTCCTCCTTACATTCAGAAATTTCCTTTCCAATATAGTTTTTGTGTATAAGCGCTTGTCTTTCTGATTAAAAATTTGTTTCAATATACATATTGAATTAAAAACTACCTTGATGGCTTAATCGATAAATATTTTATGTCCTTGAAGCATTTGTGGCATTTTATACTTGCAATAAATGTTTATAGTCGATATTGTTTGCACGTACACATTTGCATATGTGCAACAACAAATACTCAATGATTTCATTCACTGCATTTCAGAAAAGACTTTGAGCACAACTTACAGGTACAAACAGAAATACATACACTGCAGCGCGAGAAGTTGTTGGCATTTATTTGGGTGCTGCAACCTGGAATCCAGACAATTAAATTTGAATCTTGAAATAGTGAACAAAAGAAATGCTTTTAGACATTTTGGTAAAAGTTGACAATTGAAATTTTCATTTGCTTGTGGCGAAAAGGCGTTGCCGATAGAGTATTTGTGGGTTCTTTCATGTGGGAGTCTTCGCACTTCTTGTAATTGGCTCATGCATTATTGTTGTACAGCTTTGAGATGAAAATAGTTCTAATAATCGAAAATGTTTTAAATAAACAAAGAAAATTCAAATAAACAAATGTACATACATACATAGTTTGAAGAAAATCCTTTCAACTTCTCCTCTTATGTCGCATTCAAATTCGAAACAGAATAGACTCTTACATACACGCACATAAATACATGCATTTCACTAAATTGCATCTTAGTTTGTTTTGTACACATTGCATATCTTCATATCCATACATACATATATGTACATAAATATTACAAAATATGTATGCATGCATGTATGCGTTTGTACAATTATGAACATGGGTCTCTGGATGTGTGAGACTGCACCAGGCATCCAATTCTCTAAATGTACAGGTTGCTTTTATAATATATAAATATATAATGACATATAAGTATATGCGTGTATGTGCGCGTACATGCATATGTGCGTATGTGTAAGTGAGTGAGTGCATCTATATTCATGAAATTTCAAATTGTAATTTATGCGCTCAACAATATGATGTTTGTTACATTTCTTCAACTCATACCACTCCACCACCGCCAGCAGACTTTTGCACTCTGATACTCCCTACACACAAACTACAATGTGGGTATATGTGTGTGTGTGTGTACGTGTGTGTGCATGTCTGTACGCAGGCATCTAATGCACAAATGATAAGTATCTTCGAGTACTAATGCCCAAATAATGAAACTTCTTAGTAGGAGCAATCTGCCCCAAATTGAGACACCGTAATTTCTTTGCTCAGTTAATAAGATTTTAGCGGTAGTTTGTAGATTTTGAAAGCCTCATCTAACAAACTAACTGAGCACGGGTTGCAGCTGCTTGAGTGAGCAAGGGAGTAAATGAGGAGTGTATGATTTGTTGGGGGCAATAGTAGTGTTTCTGTCGAGAGCAAGCAGGTGTATCCTTGTGATTTGTTGTTCTAGTTTTCTCCTGTTTGCGACACAGCAGGGTGAAGCACTGGCTTATGTCTTCAGACGAATATGGGAATCTTTCTGACAAAAACAACTTGTTTTCTATTTTCTATCATATGAGGGACTCATGTCTGGCAAATGAATATTAAAAGTGGCCAAATGATAAACATGAAATGCATGCCAACTTTGATTTCAAAAACAGAATTTTCCGAATTATATGTGAGATGTTATTAAATCACTTGTGTGTGCAGCACAAACAATTAATCAAAGCACACGCACACACAAAACGCACAGATGAAACTCAAGTCGACGATGTTGCAGAAATGTTTGAATTACTTTGGAAATTAAATGGTTACGTAAGAAGCAACCCTAGTTTTATGATTGGAAAAGTTTAGTTCTAATTGGTAAAGGCGTGTGGAAGTGTCTGGAAGAACTATTACAATCTGCTATGATTTTGCAAGTGAATAAACTGAATCAACATTTTGCTGCAAGAGATGACTCACAAATAATTTGCAATTATTTATAACTATGATGTACATTTATGCGACTCACTACAACTAATTGTCTTTTCTAATAACATTCAAATATTGTGCAATCAAAATTGTGATCTCAGACACTTTAAAGGCATTGAAACATGAAATGATGCTGCATTCAGTTTTAATACTACAACCCGATATTTGTGGCGACATATCACAAGCTTGTGCCTCAAATGTCCTCAGCTGAAAAATTGTTCCGGTATTAACTCATGTTAGTTTTGTTCTTACAACATTATTTGAAAAATGTAAGAACGTCTAAAATCAGTAAATATTTGCGAAAGTTGCAAGAACGAATTTTGGCTTTTCCCACTCCAGGTATTAAATTTTGGTCCGATCGCCTGTAGTTATGATGCACGTATACATATGAGTTCGCAATGCTGAAAACTGAGCCCATCTTGCTCATCTATTGAAAGAACGTTTAGGTACCTTATCTGATCGATTGGTCCAACACACATAAGTATTTCAAAGCTTGCTTACGTCATCCAATGAAATGAGAATTTGCGCATGCGGGAATACGTATGTATGTAAGTACTGCAATGAAAACATATAATGCCTTTTATAATGTGTGTCCCGTATACACCCCAACTATTTTTATGTACTTTTTGACATTCCAATATGCTAGTGTATTTGTTGCCCTAGTCAGGGCATCTTGTAGACTTGATTAAGCTTGGATAATAATAATTTATTATTCCTACTCTTCTATAACTAGAAGTCCAAATGAAACTTAAAGCATGACTAAGACTATTTTATTTGAATTACATTTATTTCTTATACAAAACTAAGACTTCTGCATTTTGACTGTTCAATCAGCAGTTTCGGGGAGATGTCTTCTGTAAATTATGGTTGTATGTGTGTTTGATCTTTAGATTCTTGAAGTTGAATTATTTGAAACTTGTGGACAGTTTATACTCCCGAAGTTATCGAAAACATCCAAAAATACATCATCCAAGTTCTAACCGAAATAATAATGATTCCTCAAAGTAACAAACTTGTAAGTCCACGCATCCTTGTACGTGTAAGAGAATGTTGTGGTTGTATGTAAGTATGTCATAGTATCAGTTTGTATGAGGGTGGGCATTTATTGTGGAGAATGGAGTTTTATTTATGGATCCATTGTTGCAACTGTTTCGATATATAATTACTTTTATTTAAATTAATGTTTTTGTTTAATTGATTTTGATGCTATTTGAAGGTAGTGATAACAACATATTTAAAAACAACAAAATTCACTAGAATTGTAAAGTTATAAAAATGATGCAATAGAATAGATAGAATATGAGTTTTTATGTCTGAAAAATTAGTTCTCTGGGAGCCGTAACGAACTTTTTTTTATTAATTAACAAACACAAACTGCGAAGCTGCTTGGCTTATCTGCAGAGACACCCGGAGTCTGCGGCAGGAGTCGAACCTGCGACCTTCGGACTACCAGTCTAATACACTAGCTACTAGTCTACGAAGGCACTCAAACTCAAACAAAAACGTTACTGCTCCCAGAGAAATAATTTCATTCAAAATATTTTGTAACTAATTCATGTACCCATTTAATTGATTGCGTTCATTATGTTCTTTTGTATGACATCAGAAATGCCGTAAAAGTGTGCACTGGGTATTTTTTTCCGAGTGGCTGTACATGTATTAATGCGAACATGCTGCTCTTTTTGCGATTATATTTGCCATTGAATTTTTAGCATTTTTTATTTCTTTTGCAACAGTCGCATCGTATTCCTTTCTTATTATATAATTAAAATTGCATTACTACTGCAGCAGAATGGTGTCGTTGTCTAGGATTTTCCGATTATTTAATACCGGGTCTGATGTTGATGTCGCAGTTGTGGCGTCCTTAGCGTGAAGGAAGAACTATAAAATCAAAGTCAATGAGCGAACATGAAAACAATTAATCATGGAATAATGCAAATCTTAAGCGCAGAGTACATGAAGTGATAAAGGATAATTGTTGCTCCATGTCTTGATTTGTTTCGTTTGTCCGATTAATTGAACCACAAAATGTTGTCTGAGTTCAAAGTTAGAGTTGATTGCAGTGTGATAGTTGCTTAGAACTATTCAATAGAAATTTAATAACAAATCGAAATAAAAAGATATCAATGCCTTGTCAAAATATACGCATGGCGCCATTATTGTAAATGGAATCGTATAAAATTCCAATTCAAAACTCATTTCCATCTCTTTAAGTGCTTTTTTACGAATAATTAAAACTTACTAATGCTACTTTGCCTTCACTCACGTTTTGTTTAAGACATAAGAATATTTCGTTAACATCTTCACCCAAATCCTTGCAACTACATTTGCATAAATATACATATTCCATTTTGTTCTTCCTATTAAATATTTGGCTTTAATGTTTCTCTACTCCTGTTTATTGTTTTTTAATGACAAAAAACAAATTGATTTTCAATAATAAAAATTGTTGAGATCGCATCGTATGAAAGTCATAATCGAAAATGGAATTCATTTGCTTAAATCGTTTGGAAATTCGGAAGTCCGCATAAAGAATTCACACAGAAAATTGTTTCAGATGTTTTTCTTAGGATTTTTAATAAGAATGTTAAATAATTGCAGTTGTTACCATTAGTTTAAAACAGAAATTGTACAGAAATCAAATATGTATCTCCCATTAATTTAAACGAATAACATTTGCTAATATTTAGGCTTAAGACGTACATACTTTAAAAAGGCATTAGTGATTGCCTAGTGGCCGAAATTTGACCAGTTTTTACATATTGGGCTGTTTTCAATACAAAATACATAAATACTTGCAAACATTTTCACATCTAAAGTCTAATATTTATTGTTTATATATGTTGTGTGTGTGTATGTTTTATCCTTGTAGTAGTTGGAATTTAAAACGCCCTTAACTCTTAAGATATTGAACCATTATTAATAAATAAAATGCACGTCGTCCAGGAAAGAAATGTATTTCAAAGCATATTTTTGTAGTATAAACATAAAATCAAGTGACTTTTGTGAAATGAAAATTTAAAGGAAGTGGTTTTGTGTAATATTTCAAAGTGACAATTGATTGTCACTATAAATGATAAATGTTTCAAATGCGTTCTGTCTGATTTTAAGGTCATGTGAAATCAAGTTTTAAGTTTTGCTTAAATTGTATTTTATACACGGAAAGAATAAATATTGTTGATACAATCATAATTGCACACTATCGTTATAGTTTCCCGTAATGATTCTATTAAACATGTTATTATGTTCATCAACGATATATGAAATATTCTGATGTTGGTCAGAATTATGCAAAATGTCCTTGCAATGTCCTTGTTCCCTAGGATACCAAAAACAATTCATATTTATACATGCTTTTTATTGAAAAGCCTTTTTATGTACATCCATATAATGTATGAAACAAATTACGCACATAAAGGTACTACTTCTCATGTACAAATACAATTTATTTTAATTAATTTTTCTCAGCTTGTAATAATTTTTTCCTTTAGGACATTTTTGAGTATATACTTTTTGTAATAATGTTTTTATTCCAATTTGTGTAAAAAATAGAAGTGGTCTTTTTTAGTACGTCTGTATGTGCATTAGATCAATGAATATTTAATTTTTTATATATATTATTAGAACAATCATGTTTGATATTTTAATAGATTAAAATGCTCACGATAAGAAATGCATATTCAAACTGTATTTTAATTACATTTATTTTATTTTATCAATTGTATGCACATGGTGGCGATAAACAAAGAATGATCATAATGATCACATTTAATAGTGTTTTTTCTCTGCCCTTGAGCAGGGATTATTCCATAAAAAACTCTTCTAAAGGGAAATACAAAACGCTTGCCCGTAGAATCAATAAATGGTCAAATTTCACTTTCCCCACACGATCTTTATATTATTGACTTCAACTAACAAATACGGATGAAAATATTGAGTGACCGATTGAAACAATAATTGGCTTCAATTTCTTTGATTGGGTATCGGAGAAGCTTTCTTTTCCACAATCTCTCAAACGAGTAGTTGTTAGAACAATAATGAAAATATTTTATTAGCCTTGGCTGAAATGTATTTTTCTTTTAATTACAAAAATCTTTGCCAAATTAACGATATTGTTGGTTCGCTGGCGTATTGACACTTATAAACATGAATTTTCATTAAACTATTTTCAAAGAAATCTGCTCTACATTTTCTATTTTCAAATAATTTTCAAACGATTTTTTATGCAATTTCATTCAACATTGCAAGTTTTATTGATTACAATATTAAATAAAGAAAATTTCCTAACGACAACATCGTTAGTTTAATGTCTCTTTTCAATATTCCTTTTTCCTCTGTGCAACCTTGAATTAAACAAATTTATTTGCTAATAGTTTAACTTTTGAACAGAAAAGAAAAAGAAAAAAAAACATTTTCAGTTCACAACACCATCAAGGTTTCTTTAGCATTATTTTTCATTTTCGGAACAAAGAGCACCACACCAATCCATTTATGTACGAGTATGTTTTATGTATTTGTGAACGGTTGAGTGCGGTGAGATTTCAGGTCCTGCCGCCGTTGCTATTTTGAGCTACTTTCTTAACCACAATCCAAAAGTTGTATATGCTTCAACGATAAATTTACACCAAATTATTGACACTTGAGGTTACTTTTGCAAAAACGAGAAGAAAAAAAAACAAAAACAAAACTGCAACAACCATTCATTCAGCAAACCCATAGACCAAAGGACCCACCGACTAACCTACAACTCATAATTCAAAATCCATATGTGTATGTACGAGCGTGTATGTAAATTAACAGTGGGAATATGGAAGAAAGGAAAGAGGAGGATGAAAGGGTGAGGAAACGTAAAAAAATCCTCATGTTAACTTTTGTTCCAAAGTTTTACAATATTATCACTTGCACTAGATACGAGTACATGCAACGTACACATCGCTTCACTCTACGTTCCTTCGAAAGAGACTTGTTTGAGCTCGTATTTGCGCAAAGGATTAGAAAGGTAATTTAATAAATAAAATCGTAAAAGGAGAAACTCAGAAAAGCAAAATGATTTCATACTTTTAATTCCTCCTCTAACAACGTAAAAACAACAATTTGAAACTGGGAGAAAAAAATCATCTACAATTATTTAAGTAATGACATCAACTTGGAATGTGTATGTGTGTGTGTGTGTGCAGCTGTTTTATATTTTTGTCGTTTTGACAGCAAAAAAAAACAATAAAATAAAATAAAATAAAACGAGCTGCTCAGGAATTGCTAAAAGTCGTCCGGGAGTTCAATTGTGTTCAGTTCGTTTGAAAAATTAAGAAATCAAATCTAAAATCTTACCTTTGACACTTTTACACAGGAGATTCCCATACGATTTAAGGATAATGAATGAACGTTTTATTGATTATTCGATAATTGAAAGTCTTAGTGCCATATGTGTGTATATGTATGTCTGCCACATAGTGTGTGTATGGCAAAAAAAAAACAACAACAATTTCAATTGTACCACACGATTTCCGTTTTCATGTTTATTTCCTTTTAAAAACAATTTGCTAGACTCACTTCAACAAGAAATAGCAAAAACTGCCATTTCGTCGAGTCCTTACAAGCGATATAAAATAAAAGGAGAAGAGAACAGCTTTCGACCAGGGCGCACGCGCTGAATGCTCTTAATTTATTTAAATATATTCATACGATGGGAAATTATCTCTTTGTCTACGTTTCGGGCAAAATATTTAGATATTTTAAACAGCCAGATTCAATTCAAGGCAAAGTAATTCAAAATGTTGAAATGAATACTTATTTGAAATCAAGGAACCATTTACAGTATGAAATATGGCCCAAAAGCAGTGCAAAAGTCAGACCTGAGTCACTCCATCTTTATTTTGAAGGTAAATATCTTGGAAAAAATTAAACAGTTTAGGCTTCATTAAAATTTATTGCAATAAAACTGTTGAAGGTGTAAAAATTGCTTCCTGTCATGAATAAAACGATAATATATAATAATGAAACAACACGGTTTTGTTTGAAAAAAGGAACACTTAAAAGGTTTTTTATTGTCTGGCACTTTATTTTGAATGAAATAAATTCTGAAGTCAAACCGCTTCTCCTGGCATTCACCTCTTACCACGTTGTAGGATAAAGAGCTCGTTTTAAAATTTATGCTGGTTGAAAGCAAAAATCTTTTCAAAAGTGGCATTTAAAAGTCTTCTGACTTGAAAGGCAACTAAATGATATATAATCGTGTAGCGGTAATCCATAAGAGCAGCTTCCAATAACTTTGGTCATTGTTCGATTTTAAATGCAGGGGAGGCATTGACTGCGATGGACTTTTTGGCGTCATGTTAGGCAGAGCAGTGATATTCTTGGCTGACACATATTTGCGTTAAAATGTCACACAATACCGTTTGCACTGATTAAAATTTATTGGCTGAGTGCATCTGTGTCTGTAGTTTTAGTCATATTCAATTCATAGAACTGGTTCCAAGCTCAAAAATTTCTTGTGTTAGTCCGTACTTTTTTGAAAATTTAAATTAAAAAAAAATATTTTGAAGATTTTGTTTCGTAGCCGAATTTTTTTAATTAAGTCGAATATTGTGAAGCATATTTCATATTTATTTAGCGTATGTGATTTGCTTCCTGTATTCAGCTTCGCCTCATAAAAGAAAGAAATCTTCCAGCTCTTTGAATAGAAACAATCGTTATATGAGTAAGTTTTAATTTTGTTAAATATGTTTGACGTTGGCTTAAGCGAACTTTCTGGCAAAATAAGAAAATATATCGAAGGAAGAGAAACCTTAAGGCTGGTGACAGGCAGCATTAAGGACTTTTAGGAAAAGGAGAGATGAAACAAGCAAATGTAAGACACTTGTTGACGATACTGTGAAATATGTATTGCCTCTAAACGAATAGCACTACACATGCATGTGAGTATGTGTGTGTACATGTATGTATGTATAAATAAAAACATCTAAAATATATTTAATTTTATTATCCCTAGATACACATACTCGTGTCTATATGTGTTTGCATTCGTGTGAGTCTCCAATAGGTTGCCGCAACTTCCATGTACAGCCCACCTTAGCAAGTCCCTTGCTTTGGACTTGCCACACGCAGATGGAATTTCTTACAATCTTAATCGTATTTATAAAATGCAAAGCACGCATAAATTCTTTTAAATTATTAGTTATTTTTTATGCGTTCCTTTCCATTTTTTAATAGTAATAAAATTTCAGATATTTTATTTTCCATTTTTTATTTTATAACTCATTGTTTTTGTTGTTGCTGTCGCTGTCGCTGCTGCTATTGCCGTTACTGTTGGTGTAGCTGTTGCTGTTGCTGTTTAATTTGATTTAATGCCTTTTCCAATCCATTTCGATGATGGAAATATTGTTGCTTTTGATTTCTTTGGGGCGATTTATTATGCAAAAGCAAAACAAAGACAGACACAAACAAAAAACGAAATATAGTCGTTTATCTTGGCATGTTATTTTGTTTGGCAGACCGTCCGTCCGTATGCCTGTCCATGTTCGAATTGGGTTGCGAATTGTATTTGCGCTCCCAAAAATTACAGGCAAATAGGTTAAGTTGAATTAACTTTTTCCCAGCAACATTTGTATATTTATGTACATTGCAATAAATATTTATTTTCGCTTTCTTAGTCTATACTTTTTCTATCTTGGCAATGGAGATGATTATGCCACTTGAATTATTTGTTCGACGCGCCTCTAAACTTGGCATAGACTTTGTGGCGTATACTATATAAACATTTCATTGTAATTGTATACAAATAGATGAGCTACAGTACGGTTTTGGTAAAGTTATTAGTTCAAAAATGTGTGTGGAATTTTCAAAAATGAATTTCCAGGCATATTTTGACGAGTTCCCTTCTTCATATAAACTTCAAAGATAATGCTTCAAAAATTTACAGAAGTCTGCATTGTCAATCAATCATTTTTATATCAACAGTCAGTTGAATTTCCCCTTTCGACAAGTTTGATTCTAATAATGAAATATTTTTGAAATATTGAAAACACAAGCGTTAAGTTTTGATGACACTGCAATCGAAAAGCAACAGGAAAATCAATACTGTGACTCGAGTTGCCAAAAGTGAAACTGAACGGAAGTACCAAAAGTATGCAGTTGCGTGTTTTTACCTCCGCAAAACATTCTATAAATTAAATATTAGAAGGATTATGCGTGATATTTTCCACAATAATTATTAAGGAAAATTCTCATTATTTGTTGTGGACTAAGTTGTGTACATAACAATCGTCAGTACACTTCAGCCATTATGTTTTAAAAGCATTCAAACTCATTTACTTATACAAAAATCCCAAAATATAATATTAGAATTGTAAGAATTCGATCAACCATGGTGGCTTAAGTGTTTACAGATAATTTGGAAATGCATACGATAAAAATTCCTATTTTGTTGATCAAAAACTTATTAGAAACCAATATCTTTATGCAATTCCAGATCATTTTTTCTTCTTAAGTATCTACTTCGAAATTTCAGTGACTTTTGGTAGTCATTAGTTGGATTTAATTAAAGAATTTCTAGGAGTTCTGCTTGGTCTTAAGTAACATTTTCATAAACATATGACAATAACGCCAAAAAAGACTCGGGGAGTGCCAGCTTTTGTTAAGCGCTGGTCTAAACGAATCACTTGTGTACATCTCTGGTTTAACCAGAGTATGGGTCAATTATTCTGAAAGTATTGTTAACAGTGATCGTGTAGAAATCCATTGAAATAGTAAATGGAAGTTCTTCTTAAGGAATAACATTTTCATTGCTTCCAAAAGATTTGTTCTACAAATTTGCAAAATTTATTTTAAAAAATTAGTTTTTGCTTTAAATCTGCATAAAAATATCATTTCTTCAACCAATAATGAAGAAATTACTTTCACTTGTGTATTTGTATGCCTTACAGATGTAAAGCTTATTGTCAGTGGAAAAAAAATCCTTATTTAATAAAAAATTTGTTTCTATGCAAAAATTGATGGAAACATCCAAATTCATGAACAGGAATCGAAGAAGAGAATATCCTGCAATGACAAGTCTATGTTGAAATCATTGGAAATGATCCAGTTTTTTACTATACTGGGTCTTCTTTGTAAGATCATTCATTAGTGACATTTTTCCTGTTATTTTGTTTGAGGAGGAAGCGATTTTCTGAATCTTCCACCGTATGAAACTACGCCAAGTCTGGTTATTTTGCCTACTTTAAGGAAAAGAAGGACAATGCTCAAGGTGTAGCTTCAGGTCTAATTTATAAATTGTGATATACAATAGAAATAGTGTCCATGGAATGGAATGTATAGTTGAACACATTACATTTGCCATGTAAATATTCCATAAGAATATGTACATACTCGTGTGGCTTCCTTAATGCAAAAAATGCTCAAAAACTTATTATTCGTGTCGTCCTTGTTATTTAGTTGTTGCTATAAGTTACAACAAGCAAATAAAATGTATTGACTTATCCTTATTTCTGTATTCATCTACAGCAGACAGTATTTTTTATGGCCACATTTGTGTTCATAAACTCAAAGACTCCTCGAAATATTACCTGTTTTGTACTTAAAAAGAAACAAACAAAAATTACTCCCTTCCGCCAATGTACATAAATTCAACATGAAGGAAAATAAACTAAAACAACTTAAAGCAAAATATGTAGGAGTATTAAGGAAAAGGGATAAATTGTGATGCACACAACTGCTCTTATATCAATAAATATTTTATTCAAGCGGATGTTTGGTTCCATTGTCTTCTTCAGACTCACATCGTGTCATTGTGTGTGTCTGTCCGTAATTTGGACAGTATATATTTGTTTTTATTTTGTGTTTTTGTCTTCGCTTTCACTCTCCTAAAATCGTATCTATTAGACAGAAGGGAAAATAAATTTAGCGCGTAATCGTAATTTAATGTTTATTTCAGAGGCTTTTTGTTTCCTTTTGTTTTGCACTGCTATTGCTCAGTATTTGCTTCTGTGTGTGCGTATGTGTGTGTATGTTTTTGAAACATAGAAGGACATGAGTGGTAACAATCTTGGCATTAAGCAATTTGTGGTTTTGCTTTGCTTATTTTACTGAAGTCTCCCAAAGGACAGAAATATGTGGGTGAGCTTTCGATTTAAGTCGGCTTATCTAGATCTAAATCCGCATAAACATTGTCAATTAAAAAGGTATAATTTTCACGGCATTCATCATCAAGATTACCACTGCTTCTTCCGCGTAATGTTCACAATTAAAATGAAACACTGAGACCCCAAAAAAAATTTTTAATATGCCCCACAGACGCAGACAGTTCATTTTTGCTGTAGAACAAATAGAAAAAAATTGTCCCCCATCTAAATGGGAATAAGCACATTTTCCTGGGGTTATCAAAATTGATAAAGGAAATATTTTTGCACAAAATATTTATTTATTTCGTATTTTTCATCTTTATTCAAATTTGATATCAAATTGAAAATAAACGCAATTCTGCCTTTTTAGCGATAATATGCGAGCGGGAATTAAAAATGTTAAGCCGCCTGTCAATATATTCCAATATTCGCTGTCTCTTTTAGCCCAAGCTTTCAAGTCAATGTCACATTTTATCATTGGATTTAACTTGACGTACATACACACACATATACATACACATTTGTATGTGTGTGTTTTTCAGTATTTATTCTCTGTAGCGCAGACATACAAACAAACTGTCTCAATGTGAAATGACATCAGCATTAATTGGAACAATTGAAAGGACATCATCGTCAGCTGTAGAAGTAACGGCAGCAGAAATGTCGTCATGGTTTTTAGTGTTACAAAATGGTTTATTACGGCCAATGAAAACCGACAGCAACAGCAAAAACAATATAATAACTACAACTATGATAATTTTTTGTTGCCATTAATTTATTTCTCGCATTAGTGAAAAATATCAAAACTACAGAAATACTGGGTGCGTTTTTCCAAGGCGAAATAAGCCAACGAACTTGAAATCTTCAGCAGAATTTTCTTTGGCAGTTTTAGTTATTTGACTCATCAGACGATATGGAACAATGATAATCAGCCTACTATTGCCTAGGAATCATTTTGTCCTTAAGAAATTACTTTAATCTAGGTCGAAAACCGGTCCTTAAATCCTCAAATGTGATTAGCGGTGCAGAGTCAGATCCGTGGTTGTATCTGCTACAATTCACGTCACGCAATCGACATACTTACTGGGCTACATCGCTCGTACAACTGGGCCCATTACACTATTTCTTTATATAAGTGACCTCGCCACTAAAATGGAAGCAGTTAAGTGACACTATAACCATTATTGCATATAAACAGTTTGATCAACTACGAATAGCATGTACTACCAGTTGGCGCCATTCATGTTATCTACGTGCCACAAGGCATATTCAAGCACAAAAGCGATTCAATTATTCTTTAAGCGAAATATACACGATCAACATCGAATCTTGTACCTGTGCTTGGTCCTGCTACATCCAATTTATGTCATTTCGCCATGCAAGCCATATATACAAAACGTCATTCATACAAACATGGACGCTACATTCCCTAATTTTCTTGAGTTTTATTCTCACTTAAATTTCTCCGCCTCAAAAAAATACACGCACATGATACATTCATACGTACATTGGCGTAGGGGGTATATTGCTCATCCCAAAAGGATTCTCGCATTATTTGGGCAAGTTTTCTTTATCCCACCAAACAAAAAATTACCAGCTCCGTCAATCCTTATGCATACGAGTATACCACCTAACCGAGTATCCTTATCCACATTGGCTGAACATACACAGACACAGGAGATCAGTTACAATTTTCATTTACACTCGCATTAACGTACAGTGACATGAGTGCATTACATTATTCACATTGATCTCTTATGGCTTAATTTCAATCATTATGTCCGGTGTCCACCAATCCTCTCATGTCATCTGACGAAATAAAGGACTTCTCATGCCATCATTTTTGTCCATTTAATCTCATACTTGCCTGTGCCGACAAACTCATGTAAAAATCAATCCGAATGAAAAAATTCAAAGCCATTTTAAAAAATAATGAGAATATCATAAGGACACGTTGGAAAAGAAAAAATGTGTTGTGTCCTCCGTGTCTAGTAATAAAATACACAATCTACTTCATGGAGGGCGCAAATCATTTTGATTTTATAATTAAATTATTCATGTATGTAACACCATCAAATTGGCTACAGAGACCAAAAAATAGAACAAATTTATAAATTGATGGCCGTATGCAAGAAATATTTTGCTTTTGTTAAAAAAGTCGTATGCAAAACAAAATATTGATTATTTTATAATACGAGTATAAGGAATTTTATCAAATATGCTAGTGTTTGTCAGAATGATTTACACATTTGTCTTTGTTGTAATTTGTTCTTTGATAACTATCACATGTAATTTGCCTTATAAAATATAATAAAGTTTGCTTTACTTAAATTCCTGAAGAAGAGAACCGATGGTGATCGAAATATGGAATAAAAAATAAAATTTAAATAAAACAAAAAAAAAGAAGTTTTATTTAATATATGACCTAGAGCCGGAATAAAAATAAAAACAAAAATATACACATTTATTATTTAAAAACAAAATAGACTTTTGAAAGGACTATCATTTGCTATAATTACATTACAATACGAATTAGTTCAACGTATTTTAATATGAGTAGAAGAACAAAATGTGAAATATCAAAATCGGGGTTAATTCAATTAAGGACGGTTGGTTTTTTTTCAACAATCCAAAGTGGTATCAGTAAATGTCAAGCTGAATTTTTAAAGGCAGCAGACGTAAAGAGTTCGTTATGCATAATCATCTTTTCAAGGATCTGCGAAGGATAATCCACATTCTAATTGGCACCCCCTGGTATGCACTGCGTAAACTGCTGCTATCATTTTGTTACACATAAGGCTGTAAGACCTTGAGCTTTGATTAGAGTAACATGAATCAACAAATTTTATTTATTTTCTTGAACCTTAAGGTCCCTTCTTTTATAATTTTAATTATCGATATTTCAGTACTCATCGGGTACCACCTTCACGATATTAACATATTAACATTTGAAAACTAACGAACATTTTTGTCATATTTGAAATAATAATCAAATATTTAAAAAATATTTAAAGTAATTATATCAATAATATAACAAACAAACACATATATGTACATATGCACATTAAAACAACATTACAAACTCATTATTAAACATATACATGTACATGCAAACATTCATTCCCACGCATATAAACCAATATATATACATATATATATATATATATATATATATATATATATATATATATATATATATATATATATATATATATATATATATATATATATATATATATATATATATATATATATATATATACATACATATATACATCCATACACACACATATGTTTACACATACAAGTATATCCGCATTAATGCATATCAATGAGAATGTCATGTGCATGTATGTAAATTAAAAAAATTAAATTATAATTTATATTATTTTAACATGAAAAATTACACATGATAAGATCTAACATTTCTTATTTAATAAATGTCTATAACAATGTATGTGCAAGTTTAATAATTTGTAACATTTCTAAACTAAGTGTTTTTTTGTAATTTGTTACTGTGTTTAGCACTGAAGCATTTTAAATGTTATGACAAGGCTGTCCCAGTGTACCATTGTCCCTATTCCTATGATGTGACTATGTCCCTCAAGTATATTTTCCTATATATACCTTATCGCACTCTATTGAATTTATTAATATTATCCTTTAATCTGTTCATCTGTTCATTTTATAAATTTTATCATATTGCCTTGATCTTTCTGTACATTCAGATATCCTTGGTACACAAACTATAGCTTTATAAATCTTATGTCCATCGTGAATTTAAAAATTTTCGAAAATATTTTTATTGGACTATTGCTTAACAATTGTTTGCAACGCTGAGTATTGAGTATGCAACTTCTACGCTACCACTTGGACTTGGCTGAAACTAGGGAGAGTGATAGAGGATTATAGTTTACAAGTTCGTTACTTATTAATATTTTAATATCATATTTCTGCATATATTATTGTGAGAGGCTAATTATATGGAAGAGGTTTGAAATCTTAGCTTAATGCTGAATTTATCCCCATAAGTCAATTAGTTTTAGCAGCCTTTAATTACACTTTGATCGACTTGGCTTCCATGTGCGATTTCCATGTTTAAGGGCTATTAAGGCGAATGTCTTAGTATTTGATTTGCTTATGCTGCATTACATATTGACTATTGATACGGATGGGGAGACATGTTTCCCTTTGCCATTGTTCATTCACTTTTATTCTCCACTTTTTAGCCATTTTTCTATTATTGAAATTGCAGGAATCACCTACCGTTTGGGAAATGTTTCTTGCAGATTATCATGGTCGCTTAGGAAAGTTGTATCATGGGCAAACGTTGATATGGGAAGATAATTGCTTATTGGCATGTGGGAGGCATATATCATTGGGATTCCTGTTGTGCCATAAATTACATTTTGAAGTTTTAGCTTTTAGTGTGAGTTCTATATTCTTCATATGAAGGCAAATATCTCTAAATCATACGATTTAGTTGCATAAAAACTCTTAACAAACTTCATAGAAATACTAGAGAAAAGGTAAAAATATTAAAAAATGTACATACAACCAAAAAGCTCGGTATTCAAATACTCTTTATATTGGAATGAAAATTACCTTACGAATTCTTTTTTTTTTTTTTGTTATTAAATTTTTGTTGTTTTTACTTCATAGAAAACTTACATTCTTTACTACTGTGATAGACATTTGATATTTTAGAAAAATAGTTGAATATTTTCAAAATGATAAATAGTCTCATACAAATTTGACTACTCGAATAAAACTTAATCGTTTTTCTACATCATGAGCTACAAATAGAATCATGAATTAATTAAAGTAGTGTTTTAGAATACTAGATCTTAGCAATATTTTTCAGCTGCAAGGGGTCTATTTTTTAAGTGACTGAAGTTATTTGCAATAATTAACACTTTTGCGTATTAAAGCAAATAGACATTGAATGACAATATTGGGCAAATTAAGGCCATAATTATAAATTGGCGTAGGTTATGTTAGGTTAGGTTGATTGGAGGGGTGTGATAGCCCATGTCATACGACATACATACGACATAAGGCTTGTTGTGCGCTCCCTTTAATTATCAGACACAAACTGCCAGAGCTCTGCGGCAGGATACGAACCTGGGACCTTCGCACTACGAGTCTAGTACACTACCTACTAGTCTACGAAGGTCAGTCCAAAATTGGCGTAAGTTCATTATATTTAAACCTAAAAGTGGACGATAAGTCAAAAAGGCAAGTTCATCCTACTTGTAACTTTTTTATTCGGAACTTTAGTCTTCGCTCAGTGTCGACATTCAAAAAAATTTTAATTGTTTTTACAACGAAATAAATCAAAAGTATTAATTAATACTTAAGACATTATCCAAAAGTATATTTTTTGCTAAATTTTATTTTAAAAGCAGGTTGTAATAACGAAATATTTTTATAATCCACTTTATAGCCCGCTTAAACTAAAGTTGCCTGCAACTATCGGAAATTTTGAAGGCAAGATGCAGTAGTGGGCCTTAAGAAATCGTCTAAAATAATTTTAGACATTCAACAAATTCAAATGTAGACTCAATCCATTTTTGCTTCGATATAATTAGTGTCCATGTCGTGCTGCTGATTTCCGTGTTTTTCCATTTCGCATAATATTTGTTTAACAAAAAACAATTTAAAGAAGCTTTACACACTTAAATTTATTTGAAAATATTTAATGCAATTTGTGTTTCGCCTCTCTACTCTAGTGTCAAGTCGAATTCTTAAGATGATGCTGCATACGTGCACTGCGTGATCAAATTTTGTGACGTGCATTTTCCAAATTTCATAGAGCACCCGTTAAGGTGCTCGTCTTTATTTATTGGACCACCAATTAGGAGATGTCCTCTCATTCCAAAATTAATTGTGCTGAAAATAGAAAAATACGTTACGAGAAAGAGGATGTTCGCTTGGAAGCTTTCCATCCATGCTGAAAGTGTGGGGAAGGGCCTCTACAGGAACATAATTATTAGGCATACGAATTGTTCGAGGCAAGAGCGAGTTTCTTCTGTAATATATAGTGCGATTATGTATAACTGGTCCAGTGAAAATCTGTTCCAGCATGTATATATATGTTCCCATCGATCCTATAAGGAGCATAGAGCCTCGATGCCGATGGAAATTATATACGACGGTGCGGTAGTGGCCAGAACAACATTTTGCTTTCGAATCATTTTCTGTTGTTTTTAATGCAATTAAGTGTTATTCGAAATTAAATCTTTGAGCAAAATTTTTATTAAAATTAAAAGAAAGAAATTTAAATTTAATTTCTTAAGGAGTAACATTTTCATTGATTCCCGTGCACCAGTTTCCCGGAAAGTTAAGTAGAGAAAATCTTGATTATACTGGAAAAAATTACGTTTTTTCTTAGATTCTTATGAAAACCTATTTTTGGAAAAATTCTAGCTGAAACGAATACTTTCACACTGAAAACAAATTGTGGCTATTGGTAAAATCTTACCCTTCAAAATCATCTATTTCTATTAAAAAGTAAAATATTTTCTTAAAAAACAAAAAAATCTACTCTTGTTGGTTTGTTAAAGGCATTAACATTGAGAATTTCGTAACTTATAAATAAAATAATTTAATTATGAGAAGGAAAGTTAAATGTTTCATTAAGATACACAGTGGGACGAATATCATTTGAAGAACTTCCAAGAAATTGTTTTATCATAGCAACATGACATCAAATGCAGTGAACAGTATCCAAAAAAGAAAACATATCGCACAAGTTTATTTTGAAATCATGAAAAAGCTCCGAACTTTCACTACTTCTGGATCCCAAGTTTATTTTATCTCATACAACTCATTACAGTTTCCTTGAAATATTGTCAATGTTATAATAAATTATTCAAAAATACTGTTTACATTTCCAATTAAGAATGAAAATAATAATCTCGAACCTCACAAAGATATTTCTGATTCACTTACAATTAATAGTTCTAGTATGTGTGATTTTAAGAAGAAAAAGAATAAAACCAATTACATATTAACAAAGCTTCCGCATAATGGCAAATACTCCAGATGGTCATGTAAAGGACGATATTTGCATGGAAATAGTTCAAAAATAGAGTGCTGGGAAGCCATTGACGCCTGCTATTTTGCAGAATATGTTTTTAAAATAATGATTTATAGTACAGAAGGTACAAGAAAAAAAATTGCAAAAGGGATTAAATATTTCAAAGAAAAATTCTCGAATTTCGCTTTTTAATTTTGTTACGACTTCAAAGACTTCATACAGCATTTTTATTTTAAGTGCTTCTGAATATGTAATGGCAAAAAACGTCATGAATCACTAAACAAATGAAAATGAAAATAAGCTTTTGAAAAGAAAAACATTGTTAAAACACACGCACACCCACACACGTCCATGTGTATCCTCTGAACATTTTGAAGGTTGCTGATGATAAACGTGGCATCTTAGTCACTATTGGAAGATAATCGGAGTAAAGTTCTAGTTGATGAGAGGAAGATGTTGTCACCTGAGTTGAACGGAACGCATCACAACCACTTTGTTTTGGCTTCGTGGACACTTTGATTGCAGAGAGCAGCGGACACTCAGACCTATTTTACATCGTAAGAATCTATTTGTTGTAACTACGAGCATTAGAAATGCACTGGTAGAATAAGTCCACCTCATGTATTTGGTATTTTGCCACTCAAGCATGTCCTCAGCAATTGCCACGGGAAATAATCAATTAATTATGTTGGAATATGGCATTTAATATATATAGGTTATATTGATCTGATATCCACAGTCAATGTTTGCAGGGTGTTGTTAATTGAAATTTTTATTTCCTAAAACATATACACACTAATGTAGGAATAATAAATATATGTACCTGTGTGTGCGTGTCCTGAATATATTTCTACAAGAACAACTCAGTAGTTTTCTAAAATAGTTGCGTAAAATCCTTTTCAAACGAGGCTGGTTGGAAACAGAAGCAGCTGTAGTTGCAACAAAAGTATACCTAATTATAAATTTCCGTTTTTAAGATAAAACTTTGAATTTCTTTCATTGCATTCGTTTGTATGTACTCGTACGCCAGAGCAATGCGAGCGGGAAATATTACTGAAACAAAACTTTTAACGTAAATCACAAGTCATTAGTATGGAAAAAAGTAAATGTAATTTGTGAAGAGAAGCACTAAAACATATTTATGCAAATTTTATGTGGGTAAATAAACACTTTTTGTAAAAATTATGGTGCAAGGAGGAAAGCTCTGTGATGTAACTTATTAGATTTTAGAAAACAATAAATAACACAACTGGTGATACTTTCTCTTTTATTTGTTTTCAATAATTGATTTGATGTCATTATTTATTGCAGTCAGAAATACTAAGATCGTAATATAAACAATATTCGCTATTGCAAGACCACAGCAACAAAGTAAGTACGAGTAAATTTAAAAAAAAATTTGAGCAATACTTAAAAAAGCTTTTTGATTGCAGCTAATATTTTAATAAAACATAAAATTTATTTCATAACATGGACTCACATACGTAAAGTACTCATCGAGCTTATAATTGCGTATAATAGTTTTGTTTTTTTGGTTTGCTTGTACGTGTATGTACATACGAATATAATGCTTTTTACATCATATCATTCAATATTGTTTTTGTCGATTATTTTATCATTTTCTCATTTAATGTAATTTGACAATGTCATATTTTGTAAAGTGACATGTTTTCATCCAATTTATTTTCACATTTTACAAATCAATATCGGTTAATGCGAGCATGTGCGTATGTGAAAGTGTAACTCACATGCAATTATACATTCACAAATACATATACAAATACACAGATATGTCCTTATGCAACCTAGAACATTAATTTTGATGTATTACACTCTGGATGCAAATATGTTTGTCAATATGTTTCTATGCTGATACAAACATTCGAATGTATGAGGGGTTTGAAAAAGTTTTTGCCGTGATTGCAATATATTCTTTTTATTAGAAAAGCATTTATTCAATTCGTTCGATGTTAATTAGAGCTTATGGGAGGAGTTTGTACCACATACATTTCGTCATTTTAAATTTAAAAAGCCGTAACTAACAAAAAATAATTTTCTACGATTTCATTATGAAAAATACTCTGTATGAATTCGCCCGAAAGGATAAAGATTTTGGTAGGAAACATAAAGCGATGATAGATTTGCTTTGTATTAATACTCTGAATAAGTTCAACACAAAATATTTATTACTGACAAATTTAATAATAATTTTAATTTGAATTAATTTGAATTTTCAAAAGGTACCAATAAGAAATTAAAAATTTTGAATATCCGATGCGAAATAATAAAAATTAGTTGTATGTTATCAGTGTCATTAGAACCATGAGTTTAATACCACGATTTTAAAACATAAAAGTGAAAAAATTATCGGAATGCGAATGGTGGGTGGGCTTATATATCTAGAGCCATTCAATATGATATGTTTGCGAGCGATAATTCTGAAGGACATCAAATCCTGCACAAGCTGTTTTACTACAATAAGCGTAGGGATTACAAAGCTGTGCTGAATACAGTCAAATACAAGCCAAAATAAATTATTTTTATTCATTATCGAATGTGTAGCAAATTACGTTTGAAAGTTTTTATCCATCTTTAGCATAAATTGCAATTGAGTAAATATAGTTTTGCACTTAGAAGATGAATGAAGCAACATTTCGTAGTGGAAATTGGTGCATATTGAGCAATAACATTCATGTAATATCGAATCAGTTGCTTACTATAATATAAGTATGGTATAAATTTAATATAAAATAACCTTTTGGACTAGTTCAATTCACACCTTTAGACACGGTAAGGAAATTTAATTTAAATGGCATTTTTAGAACCTTTCCCAATGGTATGTCAACGGCGGCTGAAGCATATAAAAAATAACTCAATATTTAGCATTTCGTTAGCTGCCTATGTGATATGTATGTCTACATGGAACATATCGCTCAAATGCTGTGACAGGTCCCTATTATTTATTCGCTTTAATCAAATAATAGTCTCTGAATTTTAGCTCGTTTTCATCATTGAAGTAACTTTTCATTACATTTAAATCAGAAATATTTTTTAATTGTGGCAATAGCAAATGGATACACGTTCGGCTAGAGAAAAGTATCAGTTACCGCTGTACGCCCCATTTACGCTTCAGTTTATGGAATGTTAAAAGCATATTCACATGTAAGTGCACATGCCATCTTATTGCATATTTAAATTTTACATATGGAATAGGAAAATTTCGTATGACAAATACATGTATACATACATGTGCGTGGCCTCAGTGATTTGCTCACGTACTGCTGCCCTTCGAATACTAATTATTTAATTGCCACCCATACAATAATTTATCAGGTCGCTCATGAAAGAAATAATCCATAAATATTTGTGTGTAATACAATAGTGAGAATTTCCAGACAACTGAAAGACGTACATATACGAGTATGTATGTGTTCAGACTCATTCATAAATGCGGGCATTTCCGCCCAAATTTACTTTACAATGAGTTACACATCCGTTACAATTTTAACACATCGCCATTGTACTCATATTATATTATTGTATTTTGTCGGTAATAAATGTTTAAATAACGTTCATTTACACATATTCATTAACATTTGTGTTTTCATTCCTTATTTCATCCATTGAAACATGCATACGTTGGTTTCCATCCTTGAACTGCTTCTGCTTACAATTCAATAGTTGCTTTTGCACACGTATTATTAAATACAACTAAACCTGAGTACATACATACATGGACACAAATATGGTGAAAACAAAACTGAAAATACATTTGTTTCCTTTCAGCCTTTTTGTAACACGGCACAGTGAGTATGTTTAATTAAAGCAATTTGCGAATGTATTCATTCATTGCACATTCTTATGCGTATGACTGAAATGCCAATAAGTTTATTTTGTAAGTGAAGTTTCGAGGGGAAATGAAACCAACGTTTTTCCACTAATCACCGGAAATGCACATCTTAAACTATTACGTACACGTACCAAAGCCCGGATACGAGTATATAACTCTATTGTGAAAGAATTTGGTTGGAGAAGAAAATTTAGGTGAAGATTTCCTGATGATCTGGCCAGAGCAACACACGAAATTTATTCGAGACCAGCTTAACGATATTAAAAGTATAATCTTATGAATAAGTAAAAAACGGTGCTAAGAACCATAACCTGCGTTTTAAGGCTCCATGGCGCATGCCAACAAAAGTTTTGCAAACTACCACTCGTAACACCCTTTGCGGTGAAGGTTCAAAAACTTGGGATCGGTTCCAAATGAGAATTCACAAGCGTACCATCGCCTTGCATTCCCCATCTGAGGTCGTCAAAAAGATCACATCAATAAATAATGAACCTGGCGTAGAAGTTGAAGTTACTATTCCAAATTAGATGGTCCATCATTGATTGTAATTTTAAACTTTTTAACAAAATGAACTATAACATTTTGAAACATTTTACAAATGAAAAATAAAATACAAAAAACGATTTGGCAAAAAGCCAGTCATAAAACTGAGCTGAATTGTAAAGTGAAATATATTCAATGAATCTTTTTGATTGAAAGTTCCAATAGATTCTGAGAATGGGATGGAAATAAGTCGAGTCGGTTGGTTTCAAAATCATAACTATGCTCAGCTTGATCTCTTTGATTTTTGTTCTACGTATTGGTATTCACCAAACAGTGGCATTGTGAGTGTCCTGCAGGTTGATGTTCTTCCATATATGGCGATTTTACCAATTAAAATGGCTTTTTGTTCAAAATTGGGTCCCGACACAAAGGAAATATAAATTCTCATTATTTGCATGTAGTTGTGATCGTTGCAAGATCACAGAATAAAATCGAACGATGACATCCCCATAGACTTTACTACAAAATAATAAGATAACGAACGAGTTTCGTTGTGTTGTGTTAAGGATATACTCGTATAAGAAGAAACTGAACTAGTTTTTGTCTAATAAGTAAAATTTTTAATATTCATTTTGGAAGTAACGTTTTCATTTATATTCGTCAACGTAGTGTAGCACTGTGCAGTGTGCTTACGTTCTTTGTTTCTTTTGTTACTGTCGCTGTCGTGGCTGTGGCAAGTAGCTGTGGCACTGGCGCTGGCACTAGTATTATATAGCAGTGCTAATAACAAAGCAATGTCGATTAATTTAAAACATGAAAAATATTTTCCAATTAAACTCAATTGAAAATGGATTATTGTAACTGGCATTACAAGCGAACCATTACAGAATGTATGAAAGCACATCGATGGGTGTGCACACAGAATCGTACTGATTTACGCTAATTTGTACATGTGAGTATTATGGATTCTTATCTTTGAGTAAAGTTTAAAACGACGAATGAGGATATGATTATGTAGGCAGTTCTGGGTCATCTAAAACTTCCAAAGTGTGAGGACTGACGTATGCGGCTGTACCACCATCAAGTGAAGTACACTTCATTCGCAACGAGCGATTCCCCAACAAAAATGTGTATTTAAATGTGTTTCATCCGAAACTTGTAGATCAAGAATGAAGTTTCTCTTAAGTGGCACATATAACAACAAATAAAAAATGAAAATCTGATCTGTGTTTGTGCTTAATGGCAGTGCGAACAGCAGGAGCTTTTATAGGGGCAGCTGGCTACAGGTTAATGGCTCGATTCCGCAAAGCATGCATTATTGTTCGTAAATTAACGAGTGCTCGTGTGATGATTATTGGTACATTGTTTTCTCGCTTCGTGTTTTATTTCTAATAAATTATATATTCTTACGCATTTACTCGTATGTGTTTCTCTGTTTTGCTTTGCGGTAATCGGAAACCAGATTATGTAAATAAAGATGTATATTTTTTATTTATTTTACTTCAATCTCCTCCCCATTTTATCCGTTTAGTTGTTTTGAGCGTGTGTGCTAATGTTTATGTAGGTGTATATATGTATGTATGTATATGTGAGTATGAATTCCTTTTTTGTGTTTTAATGTGTTTCTTTAAGTCGATTTATATGTCAGGTTTCGCTTTAAGCGCGCCGCATGATGTTGTACGGCTTATTGTGATTTACTTTACGTTTGATTGCATTGTTTATTGCCTCAACAAATATTGATAAAAAATACTAAAAGCCACATCCCAACAAGCAAAAGGTCTCTTGTATTTCCTTAGCACTTCTCAAGCCTATAGAGAAATTTTTAACACAATTTGATGATAATTTTATGATAAATATTTAGAAACTTTAATTTTTTGTTTCTCTGTTTTTAAAATTCAATTCTATAAATATTTTCAAATGTGGCGTTATTATTTTCATTTTGCTTGATGTTAATTTAGCATTTCCGCGTATTTTAATTTTAAGTACAGAAGGGCAAAATTAAGAGTAGGACTATTAATTAGAAATCAAACGTTCAATCAATTTAAATGATTTCAACTCCTTAAATCAATCTCAACTATTTAACAATTAAAAATAGTTTAGTAAGAAATAAATTTAGAATTTGGAAAGTAACTTGAGTATTGGACGGGACGGTAAGGCACCATTTGGAAACGAAGAACTAAGGAGGTAAAGTTACTATCAAACTGAAAAATGCATTTACTTCTATTTTATTTCCAGACGTTCCTTTGAAACGATTACAGATCATAACTGATGTCAATTTATTTCATATATATATGTTCCCATCGATCCTATAAATAGAATAGGATCTCGAAATTTATTTCATAAGCAGGTTCTATTACTCATGCCTTGAGAGAGCATTTTCTATTCATTTCAAATATGATGTGGTATACATATGTAAACTATTATTTCTAATAATTGCATATGTGTGTATAAGTATGTATACTAGTCCACAATGGCTTTTAGTGTGCATTTATGAACCGAAAAAAGGATGTGTCAGTTTGAAAGGAGATTATAAAAACAACGCCCTTAGCGTATTTGAAATGTTTCACCTTGTGTTTGCTGGGTATGGATTTTGAACGTGTGGATGAATGTGTCCATTAATAAATTAATAAGTATGAAATAAAAATAAATGCTCATTGATAAATAAGTACGTATGGCTGTGTGTGGGTGTGTGTGTGTGTGTGTGTGTGTGCATGAGTGCTTGGATATGCACATATGGTTCGATATACATACAATATGTGATTGTGTAGATGAACATACATTTAAACATATTCTATAAATTTTATATAAGGAATCAAAGGAAAACTAACAAAAATCATTATAATGAAAGCATTTGCAAGACAAGTCAGAAAAAAGATGCCTAAATAAATTGTAACGAGTCTTTATGATTGTTGCATGAAAAAAACGGTGTCAGAGATTTTGGTATCTGTTTTTTTGACTTTTAACTACAAACTAAAAAGTAAAGTATGAATTCATGTATTGAAACTTTTTGTGGAATAACACATCGAATTTTTTCTAAAGTTTTTGTTTATGTCATATTTGTTATTCGAGATATTCTCCAAAATAAGTATTTAATATGTTATTGTTTGTTGTTGGCATAACTGAGTACATGCCTGCATCTCATTGGCGCTAACCAAATCATCAGTACCCTTTTAGCCAAGTTATGATTGAAAAGCATTCAAGCTCGTATACTTATGCCACAGACTACAAATATTATACGAGAATCCAAACAGAACACAATCATAATTTTCTATTTGTAACTTACAAAACATATAAGTATAATAGCTTCAGAAAGCTTTTGTACAAACGCAGCTTAACAAACAATTATAATCGACTTGCGTCTTTTTATTCTTCTTTTTACGCCTTTATACAATTAATCGCCCTTTGGGTGACAATGCAAGTATTTATAAGGAGTAATGAAATATAAAATTTATAATAATTGTTATTATTTAACAAATTTGAATGCTTTTCAATTATGATTTGGCTAAAGGCTATTGCGGATGTGGTTGTCGCCAATGAACTGCAGGCATGTACTCACCTAAGCCAACAACAAACAATAACATATTAAATACTTATTTTGGAGAAGCCAACAACAAACGATAATATATTAAAAAAGTTTTTATTTTTGTTTAACATTTAGAAATTTACTACAAGAGATCTCAACCACGCTTATAAGCCAAGAGCTTTACATAACTTTATAGCAGTTTCCTTATTCCTTTAAAGCATTCGCACCTCTATTGAGCCCAAATGCAAATCAATTTGATTCTAAGAGGGCATCAAATTAAAGCAAATAGAAATTCTAATTTATATCTAAATTATATCTAAAGTAATTCCAAGTTACACAGACCAAAAATCATACATGATTTACTAAGACGGTATTCTACTATCAGCTCAGATCGTAGACATTTATCAAAAAGATTTACTCGACACAAATAAAAATGGATGCACTTAATTATCGTTTGGCTTAAATCGATTTGCGTTTGGGCAAAGAAAATCTGACAAGTTTTTTATTTTCGATTAAATGTAGGCGTTTTATTCTCAAATTATTATTTTTGAGAAATAAATGTGCAAAAATTTACTCTGTTATCAAAATTTCCTTTTTTGACTAAAAACATGTTGTTCCTAAAATATAATACCAAAAGAAAAGTTGACATCATTAATATGTCTACAATATATTGTTACAAAATATTTTATATAAGAAAAATATCTGTACAAATTTGTGCATAAATGCCACAGCACATACTTTTTGTAAATGCTTATTTGTTTGCTAAAAATTAGATTTAATTAATTAAAAATAATGGGGTAATTAATATACATATTATGGCCTTGTGCAAGAGAAATTAAGCAGCCTTATATACTATTGTTAAGTAATAATTTATTAAAATTCGTTAAATGAAAGCTTTAAAGCATCACGAATCTACTTAAAGCTTACTTTTAGTTGATATTTCGCAAAATATCACTTTATAAGAATTCAATCCTGAAATTTTCAAATGCATCCTTCATACGAATAAAATGGGTCGTGCGAATTCTTGCTCTTAATTCACTAAACTTTTCTATAAAAGAGTTTATTTTGCTTATAAAAAATATATATTTTTTTCGTAAATTTGACTAATCATTTGTAATTGCAATCGTTTTTGTGCAACATAAACTATGAGTCATGAATGCGTCGCCAGTGAGATGCCTTAAATCATAAAGTTGTTAAATTAGTGTGAAATTTCTTCTAGAAAACGTCGCAAATTAAATAGGAAAATCGCACTGAGATTAACCGATTAGGCCCAAAATGAGGGAGACGGTAATCTAGATTGTCATTTAGTATAAATATTCATGGAGTATTTTCAAAGAGGATTGCGATATCTGTGTGTGTGCGTATCTGTGTTTGTGCGTTTGGCTGAATTTCGCAAAAACTAAATGGTCCAGTGTGTAACACAGTCAATTAAATGCTCATTACCACATAATTGTTTTTATATGAAAACTCAATAAAAATGCAATTATTTTGGCACTCTGAATCAATGAATTAACAAACATCTAAATAAGCGGAAATTTGGTTGAGGGTGGTAGTGGTGTTTTGGATACGTGTACATTTGTAAATTTATATTTCCCAAGAACATTTAGTACAAAACCAAATGAGAGTGAAAATTTGTAATCAAACAAGTGAGTAAAATGACCAATAATTAATAATTAACGTCATGGCGATGCTGTCCAACAATCAATTAAAAGAATAAAAGGATGACAAACCTTCTAACAAAAATGGTAATCGTGATAACGATTATTTAGCATTGTTGTTTTTGTTAACAGGATGTAGAGTGTTGGCAACCGAACCTGTACATATTCTGAAGCGCAGTGGGTGTAAATTTGTGAATATTTTAGTGAAAGTGCTTCAGTGAATGGCCTTCAAGTGGTAAGGATGGGCTCAAGTTAAAACTCGTTAACCATTTAGTTGCGAATTCGCAGTTTTGCGATTGTGAACTATTTGCATCGCGTTCACTCTCATAAATCAAAGTACTTTTTGAGGCAACTGGTTCAGAAAAAATAAATCTTAAGAGTTTTCAGTTCTCTGTTATGAATGAAAATGGTTTTGACTAATTTTAAATTTTGGGGAAAAGAGAAAATCAGATTAGGTCAGGTTAGGGTGAAGGGAGGATACGATTCATCTCATGTCGAAAGAAAAGGAGATATGTATAGGCCAGTAGAATGGCCTGTTGTGCACTCCCGCATAAAAAATCAAAACATATAACAGTAAAAGAGCTTCGTGCTATTAAAGTAGACCCTCAATTTTCCCCAGTCAATATCCTTGAAGGATAAGGTGTTATTCATATGTACAAAAGCTGGGCGATGACAAGAGAAGTGTCCTCACTATACGCTCTGCATTCGTTCAGCTCTCCAGCGCGGATCCAATAGAGATGTGCTCGTAAGTAAGAATGTCCTGTTAACTTGACTCGAGCTTCTTTAGTTTTAACAGGCTCCTCGTTTTATTTTTGTGTGTGAAAATTCTCCCACTTGTGTATCTGGCATCAATTTAATTAAATAGAATTAAAATAAAAGTTCCTTGGATACAAACTTTTTCTAATGTCTAAAGTTTTTCTTCCAACTCTGTGAACGCAAAAACAAGTTATTTTTTCTTGCCAACCAAAAAATACTCGTATTTATTAAACTTCGCATATGGATGTGCGACTGAGTATTTGATAAGTTTCTGAACTTTGCTGTTGTTCCTGTCAAATCGCATTAAGCTTAAACTTTTTTATGAATGATATTTTGACAAATAGAAGGAATAAGTTTGTTTTTTATGAAAATATGCAAATTGATTGATTGAAAATCAAATGTTCAATTTATTTGGTATGAAATATAGTTGCTTTTTTCTGCTCCTGATTCTCTCCAAGTTTTATCTGCTGATATTTCCACATTCGCACAGAGTGACTAACGCATCCAAACACTCACTCAATTTAAAAATAACACAGCACATGGTTATTTAACTTTTCCAAACTAATATATAGTATTTCGTAACCGTATGGCAGAGAGTTGCGATATTAAATATTTTTGCCCATAATATAATTCATTATTTACATTGACTTCCATATTTACATACACGCACGCACACATTAGTACATATTCTCATTTCTGGCAGAAGGTAACCCAGCAAACAAGACGTCATACGTTTGAAATGTTTGAAATGTACTACTGAAGTGTTTATCGAATCATTTTTAATAGGATGAGCAAACCTTCGTCGCAGAAACAATCCTTGCAGCGACTATTTACGAATTTAGTTTAAGAATATTTCCCTCAGGCCAAAGCGAAAAAATTCTCTTTAATTTTTTGGCATCGGCAAATTTTCTAAGACCCTTTAATGAGGAGGAAAATGCTGGCCGTTATTAGAAATTCCATAAGAAGGAAAAAAAATTCTCGGTGGTAGGGTATAAACTTTTTCTGGGGGTAGGGTAAGCGTAGTAGATGCGCCCTTCTAGTGCGTCTTTTATCCAAATATCAAACAAATTTTGTCAGTCGAATTGCGACAAATAAAAATTATTGAATGTTATTTGATTGGCCTGAGTGGTCTGAGTGGCATCAATAAATAAATCACAAGCACAATATTTTTGTTCGACATTGAAAAACATCGGAAGACCATATTCGGCAATAAGATGAACGCAAATATTATTTTTCAATTTGAGGAACACTTTCCCTCGCTATCAGCTTCTCAAATCACTCTAGACTCAAGGTCAAAGTTCAGTGTATGCTGGGAAGGAGATAAACGCTTTTATGTGTGTTTGTGTGTGGAGGAGTGGAAACAATTTTCTTGGCATGTGGAAACAATTTTTATTTTTAAATCAATAATTATTTCCAAATCATTAAATTCAAGGCTGAAAGTTTCTTGTCTTTTGTCTTACACAATTTGAGGCTAAAGCAAACAAGAAATTTTATTCATATAATTTCTCGATTAAGATACGGCCGAAAGTATGTAACTTTTAGGAGGCGATTGTGGCAGATGACATTCAAGCACATTCTACTAAGTAGCAAGCAGATTATTTTTATTATTTTTTTATTCTTTCATTTTGTCAATTTGTAAATTCATTTTTAGATGTTTACGCCATAAAAACAAGAGCTCAAAATGAAACAATAGAAATTTTTCCCTTGAATTTCAAATAAAAAACGATGATTTTATTGTTTATGTTCTTAAAAGCATTAAAATTTTTTAACAATCGATTTGAAAAATAATTTACACCGTATGTGTGTGCGTGTGTGTCTTTGTGTGGGTGTGAGTGTGGCTGCATGCATGTATAACATGTGCGAAGACTTTGTACTTTTTCGGATTTGGAAATGAATCTCATAATGGACTTATGACAAAATGACACACACACATACGTGTGCAGGTATGCAGTTCAATTTGATTATTGATTTCTATCGCAGTTCCATCCTTTTTCTTTGGATTTTGGTTTTCTTCTTGGCATTGCACGTAATTAGTCATTTTGTATTTTCCTTTTGTCTGTTCTTTTATTAGTTTTCATTTGGTTAATTTCATGGCTGCTGATATTTGCGAATGTAGTTTTTATACTTTATTTCCACAGGGTGCAAAGGATCAATTACACCAAATTTTATATGGTGCACTTTTCTGAGCTCTGAAATGACTCAAAATTCAATTAAATTATAAGTAATTTCTTTGTGTTTATTTCTGATATCTTGGCACTCATTTACAATTTTTTTAATTATTCCAATCTTTCATTTTTTTATTTTATTTTAATTTAATTGCAAATTTTCCTGACGAAGCCACACAATTACGATTAATTTATTAGAGGTTTCCGATGCAGTTTTGCCCCAATTTTGCATTGCGTTTCATTTATTATACCTTAAAAATTGTTTTATTACATTTATATGATACCAGAAGCATTTTCTTACCATATCGTACCTGTTAAAGTATTTTAATCTGCGAAATGTTGCGTCAAATCATTCTCTTAAATGTCTCCCCTGCCTCGCCGCAGAAACATAAAAATCGAATTCTATTCGCAATTTTAATAACTATTTCCCAAGTGATTTCATGTTTGCAGAAAAATCAACCTGGCCTGCCGAATTCACTGGTGGATTTTCATGTTCTCCATATTTCGCAGTCGTCTATTAATTCAAGAATAATTTAAACTTTTTTAGTTGAGGATGTATGTACACCACACGAACACACACCGTCACTAATGCCTTGGTGCCGGTGGTATGTGGTGATGACATTGTGTGAAGAAAAAAAGTTTATTTTATTTCACTTTATTATGTTCGCAACATTGTCTTCAGATTAGAGCATTTTAAAGGAAACTTTTAGGAATCTTTGTTGGCAAATACCCGGCAAACAAATGAAAGTGATATCGCTAAATCATCTTTTAAGGAATCTCTAAAAATATCAAGGACATGTCCTTTGAATAGAATTGAATGTCAATAAGATTTTCTTTAAAGTGATTTTAAATTAGTCGAGTAGAGCACAAATTAGTTAAAGGCCAAGCTACCAAGTTTACATATATATACTTACATATAGAGGGCGAAGTTTTTAGTTGGCATTTAAAATAAATTTTTAATAAATACACTTTGTTAGTTGTACGAATTACTTTTATCTGCACTATATAACAATTTTTATTAAAAATATTATTTAATTTCAAGGTCTTATTTAGTGCTTAAAAGTATTATTTAAAATTATCGATATTTTGATACTCGTTGAGTATCGTCTTCAGAAAAAAAAAACAAAATTTTCCTGAAGATGATACTCAATGAATATGGAAATAACGATAATTGAAATAAAGTTGTTTAACCACTAAATAAGACCTTGAGCTCAACTAATATTCTTAATCAAAATTGTTATAAAAAGGTCAAAAAATATCGAAACATTGCATTATACTATATAACAATATGATAATGATATGTTTGATTTTCCTTTTAATACGTTTGGCAATACATTTGTATTGGGAAAAAGGCTGCCAATGGCTATAAAAAGCTTAATCAGCAACAGCAGAATTCAAAAAAGAAGAAGAAAGATGTTCTTAAAATTAATTATTTTGGCTTTTATGCACTGAAAACTTCTACTGAAGGTCTATGAATTGGCAGCAGCAATAACGCATCTAATACTGCTTCTAATGACATCGAAGCGCACTCATGGTGTCTATGCCCATATTACGAATCTAGTCGTTCGTCAATTGAGTCCTGTTCCTGTTGATATCACATACCGCTACATCATCGCCCCAACTTCCACTTGACTTACCCTTAACTTATAATCGTTACTCCTGCATTATGAGTTGTCGAACCAAGTCAACTCCAAAGCAAACGAAAATTGTCAAATCAACTGTCGCTGACTAATCATGTACGAGTATTAGAACTAAGACATTCTGACATGTTTACATGCCAACAACAATATATTGAAGCGAAGTGTAATAATTCTTGGCAACTGGTTCCATTTATCCAGAATATTATTTAATTGGGAATGTACTACTTGATTTAATTCGAATAAATCTTGCATTCGAATTGAATTCTAGCGAGTTGCAACCATTTTCGCTATTCACCTTTCCTAGTATTTAATTGATCCTTAACTTTGCTGAAGTATTCAAAGCAAATCTCCAAAGTAATTGATTATTGCCATTTAAATTACATAGTTCGCTATTGTGGCTACTGGCACATAATGTATGTTTTACTTTTCACTTTTTAAGTACAAATGTTCCATTATGCAACTGCCACTTCGTTTAATTCACTAGAGTACTCTCCATTTTCATAAGAACATTTACACATGTGTAATTTAATAAGAAACCCTGCACCTCCTGACGCACGACCACGAATATGTTCTTAACACGTGTTAATATGAGTGTGTATGTATGTATATATATCAACATATTTAGTCGGTTATCGCCTATTTCATCGCTCACAGGTGCAAGTATTATAATTACACATTCTGTTATCCAGTTTTTTTTTTTGTTTGGTTTCGCAGCGTTTAATTTTAATGGCTTGTGCAGCAAACATTCTTGGGGTTTGTTGGCTCTACATGGATTTACTTTCCAATATTTTATTGGATATTGAAGAACTTAAAATGCGTGTCAGCGTAAGGTAAACGGAGTAAGTAGCTGTTAAGATAACAGACTTACATATGTTTGTGCACAAACGAGTGTACAAGGATATGTGCCTATAAACAAGGATATTTTTATTAGGGGCATTGCAATGTGCCATTTTGACTACAAACAATACATACGATCGTTACTTAGCGCTGAATAAGATATGCATGACTGGACTTACACCATGCGTTTTCTAATGAAATTTGCTGCACGCTGAAGGAACCGACGTTGCAAATATGACTTCTTATGAAATTCGCCTGTCAAACATGGTGACTGAAGCCTACTGACTAGTTAATTAGCTGTAGCGAAATATGTGCCACATGTACTTTAAAACAAAAAAAGATTGTTCAAGAAAGATAGGATTGGCCTAAGGAAGAAATGGTTTTGGATTGAACTTTTCGAATCTATATAACCCAAACAAAGGCAGGCGACCTGTTTTTTCGTATCTTTAGTCCTGGAATAGAGTTCTAACAGCACATCCAATTACAGCGCTTAATACTTATTGCATTAGATTTTGCTCTTTCTGAACATCTTCCAGTTGGCAACCATTTCTATACTGGAATATATGTACATGGAAAGAAAAAATTGGTTTTGAATCTAAGTCACTATCAGCAAAAATCTTTCTTAAAATTTTAAGTACGAGAGGCGCCAAATCTACTGTTGAATTCATAAATCGAGTACAAAAGGTCTGTTCATTCCGATATAAATAAATGAGGGAATGTAAACATTTGAGTATTAAAAATTTTCTTGACTTGAAATAAAAAAAAGTTAAGCCGTCTTAAATCAATTCTATTTTTCTTTCTTTTGCTTAAAACCAATTCCAGATCCGATTGTCAGTTAAACATTCCGTACTTTGTTATGGAAATTTCATACTTACCGTACTTCTGACGCAGTAATGGCGTCATACACGAGTATGTCAGGATGACTAAATTTTTCTTTTGAGTGTATGTACATACATACATGTGTAAATTGCAAAGCATTCAGAGCTTGAAATAATAAATTATTTAGAATATTTTATTGGCAAGCAACGAGGTCGTGCATTTAACGCTCAGCTCATAGAAAAAGAGCTGATAAGTAACGATTCAATATTCAGACGTTCTTAAATGCATCACTTAGACATTCAATGCACAAATAATAATAGCTGCTGTTGATGGTATTTATAAAATTTCACTTCGCTCTCAACGTACGGTATGACAGTTGTCACCCTAAAAATACTGGTGAGGAGGTCTATATTTTTTAATGAAATGAAGACAATGTAAAGACACTTAAAAAATGCTTATACTTCGTAGGAAAATTTAAGTAAAAGTCACAAAGCGAAGTGATCACAGCTGCTGCCCATCTTTTAAGTCCAAAATCTTTGATTTCTATGGTTTTGGAAAAATAATATTAGTCCAAGCTTAGTCCTTGTATAACGAACATACTTATTGGAGCCACTGCAAATTTCTTTAAAAGATGTAATTCCCAACGCAATTACGTTTGCACGCATATAAAAATAAGAAATAAATTACTGAGTGCCTCTTTTATTATATTTCGTTTTTTCTCCTAGATTTTGCACGGCAACTTTAAATGCCAAGTTTTTTTTTCTTTCATCTTTTTGCAACCAAAGACCTGTGTAAAAGTGTAAAATACCTGTTATCTCACTGCAGCACTTTGTTTAAATCTTTTTGCACACATATTGTGCCATTCCAATAAAAGCGATGATGAAGAAATTGAAGTGCTTAAGCTTCGAATATCTTTTTAAATAAATCAAAAGCAAATAAATGTCGAGTAAAAATTTCAATTTTATTTTTCTAAAATTTTCTAATTTTTTATAATTGCTTTCGAACAATGAAACATTCAAAAAAATTGTAAGAAAGAAATTTTAATGAATTTAAAAAAAGTCGTTCAACATTCCTTTAAATATTGGGAAGAGGGCGTGGTAGAGAAATAGAAATCTACATTTCGGCTAATGTAATTAAAAAAACATTTAAACTACATCCAGGCTGCTTAGCGACAAAGAAATGGGTAAAAATAAAATTTTATTGCATATTTTAGGGAGAGTAAAATACAGAAGTGAAATTCCACAATTGTATGCAAATGACCGTTAGTTTCTTACGTTGTGTTTTCTTGCTTTTCTTCCCTTACTCCCCTCTGGTGTTTCTAATACACTTCCCACCAGACGGAATAACAGAGACTATTAACAGCATCTGTTCCTTCGCCTTGAAGTAGAATATAATCGCAGCCATGACGTTCTAATGGATGAAGGCGGCCGCGCGGCTTGAAGGAAGTGTGCATACTTAAGTCAGTGTTAATGCAAAATAATAACGGTTTGCATACTGCTATAACGGCAACAATAACTTTCATTATTATTGTTATTTTTATGGACGCCATAAACGGTACGTGTATTGCTTGTACACTCGTCATCAGCTTCCTTTTTTCCAAATGTCTATATAGATTTTGCTTGTAAATTTTCTTATTATTCTAATCTCATAAAATAAAACAACTGTTGCCTTTCCTTCAACACACTCTATTATTTTTTTACTGTCACAAATAGACTTAAATGTAATCGATTGATTCCTAAGGGTGCTTGGAATGAGAATTTTATAATGGAGTGACTTGCTGTCTATTCCTTGTCCCCCATAAAGGAAGGTATAACAATTTAATTTTCTTTCTGTACCCTTAATCTTACTGTGACCATTTGTTTTATTTGTATGTCTCCTCATTCACAGCATTTTCTATGGAAATTCGCATTTTTCCTATAATATGGCCAATATTCATTTGTTTGACAGCATAGTGCTTTCTTTGCATTTGCTGCCTTAAACATCCTTTGTCTCCAGCAACTGCCTTGTTCGTTTTACCGTTGGCGCTTGTATGGGTCCAGTTTTCTTTTTGCCATGTTACACTTCAAGTCACTTCTTTTGTAATCATTACTTTTCCCTCATTTCCTTTCTTTGACGGTGTGTTTCAGTGTGACAATCTAATGTCGGAATGCAGACGCTCCCATTTTGTGTCATAATTCTATTAATAGTCGAATTGCTTATTTCACTTTTTTCTATTAACCATGTCAGACAGACAGTTCGCTTTTATGGGACTTGTTTTTTCTATGGGTGAAGGAAAAAGGTTTGATGTTAACGATTTATTAAGGAATAAAACTTTTCTTTTTCAATAAGTGGAATAAGAAAAATTAAAGTGACATTAAATAAAATTTCGATGAAGAGAAGTTTTTTTTGTGTACGAGTTTTAGTGGCATATTTGTCACGTTAGTTTTTATTTTATTGCAGCAATTAATTAAATGTATTAGAAAAAATACTTTGATTTCATTGGAAATAAAACGATTATAAACTTTAAATTGTATATTTTTGGCAAGACAGATTACAATTTCCAAAATTCTACGACTACAAGGCCTATCAGCATGAACACGCGGACATGCTTGGGCATTAAAAATATTTAAATAGTTTTGTTTGTTTAGAAATCCATTGCCGTTGTTGGCACTTTATCATTAAAAACTCACAGGGGGTCAGTTCGGCTCCTACGCAGTTGGAATGTTAGAAATACGTTTGACTGACGTTAACTTTCAATTCAATTTTTTCATTCGTTTTGGATTATATTTTAGTATTTTCTCTAAAACACACATCCAATAACTTAATGTTATTAATCAAAAAATATTCTCTCCATTATGAATAAATCATGTGTGTGTGTGTGTTGTGTGTGTGTAGATTTACATGCTTACGTGTATGTACATGTGAAAATGTTGACATGTCCATCTAAGCGCAGTTTATACGTAATACTGGCTTACAAATGTACAAATTTAAATACGCACAGTTTTTCAATTTAAATTCGAATTCGTTATTACATTTATATGAACGACAAATGTGGTGGCACTTCGCAGAACTTTTTATTAGTTTTTTAACAAAGACCTGCGAGTGCTCAGTAAGACATACAAGACATTGCAACATCCTACACGCATTGCTATTTGGTATTTGTTTCTTTTGATAGATTTAGTGCTCCTGGATCTTTTGGTAAGAAGTTTCGCTTATGTAAAGAGCATTAATAGCCATAAAATTTTGAGTACTACCCAGGATAGTCTACTAAACATAATCATCCACGTACGTAACTATCAAAAATAAGGTGACTTAACCAGCGGTAACGACTGGTGAGGTTTCACGTTACTCATCATGGTGAACAAAAGAATCACCCATGTAATAGCAAAACGACTCTCTGACACTATAACACCACAAACTAGAAGACTTGTATTGCCAACGACAAAACATTTGGAATAACAGAGGATCAGTTGGTCTGCTGGCGGTTTCCCTTATATCCGGTATTTATTCAATCTGAGAAAAACACCGATACTCTCAGCCATGATGTCAAATGGAAAGTCCTTCAATGTAAATGTATCCTTCTGTTTTATAACATAATTAAGTTCATTAAGAGCATGGGTGTCAATGCAAGCTGACACAATCAGCATGAAGGAAAGCTGAGTAGGAAGATTAAAGTTGGTAGAGATATAAGACAAAGTTGCGTGATGTTACCACTATTATCCAACATCTTTATGATCCAGGCTATGAGCTCATACGAATACATGGCGAAAACCAGCCGGAATAAAATACAAAACAATGCAATGAACAGATCTAGATAGAAAGATTTTGTGCCCCTTGTAAGACCTATGGGAAGGTATATATGTTTATATATACATGATCGTTAGAATAGTGTGTGATTCATCCTGATTTAGCCTTAGATGCCTGCTTAGGGTGGTTCAAAAGCAGTATTTTCTCCTCAAACAAAGTTTTTTTTAGTGTCCATCCAGAGGTATTTAAAGCTCTTGAGCCACTTTATTTTATTTTGTTATGAAAAACATTTAATTTATTTTTTTGCTGAAAAATAAAATATCTACATTAATTAAAAATTATTCGAGATATTAATTAGTTAAATGGAATTTATTATAGACATATTATTGCCTGCATTTCATTGCCGTTGACCAGCAAAAGTTTCCTACAACTATTATGAAGAGATGTCTGAATAAAGTATCACAAATCTAAATGGAGGCGTTGAAAAAAATCAGTCAAACAGTTTCACACATCATGTCATAAATTGACGGCTGATCACTTTTATAGTCATACGAAACGCTTCATAAATTGAAAAGTCACATTTGCAAAATATTGCACTCGCATTGTGTGGTGATTTTATTTTATTTTATTTTTTCAAACAACTTGCTGTTTTAGTCAATGTGACGTGCGCTCACACCAATACGTATAAGGATGTACAAGAGCAATTTGTGTCAAGTGGAAAATAATCATATTTGTAACTTGAGCGATGGCTTTGCGATTCTAATATGAAGTCTTAAGTGTTTACAAACATTTCGTTTTAAAAAATGATGATCCCATAATAGAAAATAATTAGTTTATCAAAAATAATAAAATTCATTGGAACACACATGCAAATGCACCGAGAGAAGTGTTATTGTTCATAGTGTCCTCAGTGCGAAATTGCTATGACTAAATCAATTAAAATCTGTGTTCAATAATAACAACTTCATGAACTAAAACAATCAAGACGTGATTTGCCCTGATTGAAATAATGGTAGACACAGTGACACATTTTGTCTTTACAACTTTCCAGATTCTTTCCTAATTGATCGACCATTAGGACGACAAACATCATTCAAATGAAAAGAAGATAAATGTTAACATACAGTTTGAATGTTTATTTTTTCTTTTGTTGAAGCACGTAAAGGTTGCTGGATGTACGAGTAGAGGAAAAGTACTTAAAACAACGATATAAGTTTTTGGCTTCCTCTTGATGTTGTCCTTTCTATTTTCCTTCAATGGCCAGACTATCAATCAAGTATACAAGAAGAGCATGTCACTGGGCTCGGCTAAGGAGAGACTGAGTTATGTTGACAACTGAAGGTGTCAAAGTGTTACAACTGAATAGATTAAGAGATAGAAGGACATTCAATCAGGAAAAATTAAATGAAATCAAATGTTCTTCTTTCTTTGTAATGAAAATCTTGAACTGAGCAAAAAGTCTTAAGACATAAATTTTGTAACCAAAACAATAAAACGTTTTTAAATTATTTCATTTGTTATCGTCGGCTCAGTTTGTTTTAGAAAACGTTAAACTGTAATCCTTAATTTAGTTTGTTAAAATACACGCATGTTTTATTCAAATATTTATGGATGCAATTTCCGTAAATTCCGTAAACTTTTTAAATTTAATTAATCTGCAGAAACTGCAACTCATCAGTATAATAATACTGCATATAATAATAATGCAGTATAATAATACTGCATTCCGTCCAAAGAAGGTCAGCCTTTCTTCTCTGAGATGGGGAGCCTAAAGTGCAACTTTTATACGCGTTTTTCGTAAAGGAAAAAAATGCAGCTGTAAGAAAGGATGAGCTGAACTGAGAACATTGAATTTATTTAATTATTTTTTAAAATGTATTGGAAGTCTTTTTAATCATCTGGTTTCTAGTCTGCAAAATTGATGATCATAAAACATTAGTCTGCCCCCTGTAGTTGGGTAACTGGGATAACAAACATTATTCATTGTCAGAAAATGATTATAAACAAAACATACAATTTCGTATTTCATTTTAAGTCATCGGGTTTCTAATGTAATCTATCAAACTATGAATAAAACGCAAGTGTAAGGTTCACACATGAAAAAAAAGCAACAAAGGGTCTTCAGGAAAACGGCAACTAAACCAAAGCTAAGTCCCCTAAGGTTTGCGATAGTGAATGAGGAAGTGATTTCTCTATTGAATCCATAGAAGATATAGATATGATTATCTAGTGAGATCGCTTAAGCCGGTGTCAGTGGGTAATGCTTACAATATTGTTATTTTCATTTCGTAACTTTTATTTTAAATATATTATGGTGGGTATGGGTATGCTCTTCCCTTCTTCTACACGCTGGTAAAATGCGACCATCTCTACAGTAAGCCGATCTTGATCAGACTCACTGTTTTTGTAAGACAGATAGTCGATGATAGGTACCCTTGCCTTGGTCCTATCACATATTGGTTAAAATGCAACCCCGATTTTCATATAAAGCAAAAAGTTTTCAAACACGAGTATATTGCTACAGTGAAATTAATTAGTCTGGCTAGAGGTCAATTTAGATTAATAATTTTTTTTAATTATCTTTATTAAGGAAGCAATAAGGATAAGCCAATTGCTCTAGCATAACGGAATAAGTTCTTTCACGTGAATTGTTTTTAAAGAATTCATCGAAAGCTTTTGCAAAAGGTCACGACCGAATAAATTTGCTGCTGCAGAAGTAAGTAGTTGTTAGCGGATAGTAACAATTCGTCCTTTGCAGGCAATAAATGCTGCAAAGTTTTACAATGAAGAAACTGCCAAGAGGATCTTTGTTGATGATGCATAGAAGCAACTGCCCCTACATACAGGTTAGGTTAGGTTGATTGGAGGGGTGTGATAGCCCATGTCATACGACATACACTTAAGCCAGTGAAGGCTTGTTGTGCGCTCCCTTTTAATTATCAGACACAAACTGCCAGAGTTCTGCGGCAGGATTCGAACCTGGGACCTTCGCACTACGAGTCTAGTACACTACCTACTAGTCTACGAAGGTCAGTTGCCCCTACATACAAGATTTGCATTTTCTAAATTCGAATTATTATAAGACTATGCAACATAAATTGAATTAATAAAATAAGTAATCAAAATAAAATTGACTTGACAACAGATGTAAAATGGATACTTCTTTAATTTTTATTGTACGGGTATATATTTACCTGCACATAAATACGAATTTGTATTTGTGTGTAGTTGTGTTTGTGTGCTCAGTAGAGTGGGATTTTTAAAAATTAGATATTTCATATATGTTTCTTATTCATCTCCATTAAAAAGGAAATTGCATCTTTCGCATGAATGCTTTTGATTTTTAGCAAAACATATGCAACTAAAGTTATTTGGGAGTTATGGAAATAAGCAAAAAAGGCACTGAATTGGAGTTTGCGGCGATTTGATTACTAGGCAAAATCCTTTTAACTTATTGATACTTCAGCCTGTTTCTTGATAAACTTCTAATTTGCCTTGAAGGTTGGCTACTTGTTTAAATTTTTATTTGATAGAATGTGATTAATTTAATATAAATTATTCATAAATTTAAAACAGATTATAAAAGGTTGATGGTCGAAATAGAACGTGCACTTACTCCTTAAATAATAATTGTCAATCGAAGTAAATAAAAGTTGATTTATTGTTGTTGACGGTGTAGAATGTTATTTGGTTTTCAAATTAACACATGTTTCACTACGAAATTATAAGAGTTTTTGTTCCTTTTGTATAAATTTTTTTAATTCCGGTTTCCGCTTAGTCCTGTTTATAGTCTGCTTTCAGGAGTGGCAAGAATTTAAACTGTTTTTAACCCGTTTGAAAGTGTGAACTAAATATTTTACCATTTTTTCCATAATACTGTTTGTTATCGAATCGAATCCATGAGACAGAAAAAAGGAAAAATCGGAATCATGGCACACACAAGTGAAATGAAATGATATTCATGAAATTTAAAATTATAGCCGTGAATTGAAACATACTAAAATGTTAATGTGGCACGCACTATACTTTTTAAATGACAACCTAATCTATATATTAACTAAGTTTATCTTTTTGTTTCTCCTGCAACGAACATTCAAGTCGTGACTACATTTGGAACGCAGGAATTGTGTACTCAGCTCAAGCGTTAATTAAATTAAAAGAATATATATTAGCCCAACAGCCCGTCCATTACCGTCTTTGAGAACACCACACGGGTATAGTTTTCGCAAGAAGGCGTACTCACATCAAACGAATGCTAAACAATCACTTGCAACGAAGACCGACCAATTACCAACTTAATTTTGAAATTTTTATTTTTTTGTCTTAAAAACAAAGACATCAGTTTAATTAAAAGGTTCTTATTTTTGCAGAGACCGTATATAGTGTGCAGGCAATTTTTTCTTACTATTACATGTGCAATCTACAATTTTGCTCCCCAGAACTGACACATTGTAATTGTGTGTTCAGTGTTCATTTGCGTAGTCATATATAAAATGATATTAACATTTGTCGACTTAATTGCAGCATCTGATGTTGCACTTTCACATTTGCAACGCGGATACGAACCTCACAAGAGGTTGCTGCTGCTAGACCGCTATTCTGCCACTGCCACTGCCACTACAACCACAAACAGAAAGTATTTTTGTTTTGTTTGCATGCAAAAGTCTTCTTTTGGTACATTTTAATTTTGAGTCAAGCGGGTAATTTACAACTTTTAACATGAAAATTTTTCAACGGCAACAACTTCACGGCTTTTGAAAAAAAAGTTGTGCGTTTAAAGCAAAACAACCTCCATTACTTGTGTTAGTTTTCGTAGTTGTGCATGGAATCTCATGGAAAAAATCAACTTCCTCCTGCATTAAATATTTCAGTTGAGTTAAAATAAAATTATAAACTAAACAACACTTCAGTGCAAACGAGTGTGCGTGGATGTGAGTGGGTGGAAGCAGGTGCAAGTGTGCGTGTGCACGTGTGTGAAAAGCGGCAACAAATGCTGGAATTGCAAAATTTGTTTAACTGGCAAATGGCAGGCGTTTGAAAGTGGGTAAAATTTATGATAAAACTCATTATATTAAATGAAAATGTTATTTATTTTGTTGTTACTGTTGTCGTTTTATTGTTTTGTTGCAACTAAAACTTTGTTATTCACATGTCAACGAACTTTCTAGAGTTTTGTTTTAATGTGCTCAAGTAACTCTTATGGATTTGTGTACGTTTGCGTGTTTGTGTGTGTGCGTGTTTATGTGCATGTGTTCTTGTCTAACAAATGCATAATAGTGCAATAGAGTTGTCAAAAATATGTACATACATCTAAATAAAATAATTTACGGAAATTCATGTTGCAAGCTTTCTCGAGCAACTTTCCGTTTGCTTATATTCAGTTCAAAGAGAAAACTACACGGAAATTTCGACACTGTTGCAATTTTTTTTTTCAAAAACCCAAATAAATAATAATAATAAAATTTATACAATTGTTTGGTTGCGGAATTTTTGATATTTTTCTGCTTCAAAACTCCAAATGCATGTAAGAAGTACTTTGTATCTGGCTTTACCGATTGGATTATTTATTTGTTAATTCGCTTATGGAATTAAAAAATCGAATGACCTTTCGAATGATCTTTTATAAAATGCGTTCAAATCACGACTCGACATTTTCTGAATACAAAAATATGAAAAAATTTTTAAAGAAGAAAAGTACAATTCTTTTTTTCGTTATCATTGCAGGAAAAAATAATTAAAGAATATTGATTCTAATGTTTTTAGGAAATTTTCAAGGTCAAGTACTTCCTTCATCCCCATTGCAGAAAGTGAAGAATACATTAAAAAAGTTTAAAAGTTTTTTTATTGTTTTCATGATTAAATTCCCACTTCTGGCTCCGAGTCGTAAAGAAATCTAAGGCAGTGGAATCTCTTGTATAAGGGTTAAACAAATTTCAAATTTTCAAATTTTTATTTTGAACAACTTGCAGTTTTCGTCTGGAAAACCATACCTGACGGTCATATGTCATTATCAGTCGAAAACACGATTCGATAACCAGGAGTTTTCTATTTAACAGTGGGTGAAGCGGTCTAACCGTATTTCAAGAACAACATCAAGATATTTTATCTCCTCGAAGAGTGGAATTGTATTTTGAGATTTGCTTGTGGTACTCATTTTGGTGACTTTCTGAAAGGGAAAATCATTGATAATTTTTTTCCAATTTTTATTTACAAAAATATTTTTTAGCGTCCATTTTTTATCTTTTTCGCTACTGCATTAGAAACTTTGTTAGAAATGATCGTTGCTGCGTCATTAGCATTAATGACAGTGATCTGCTTTCTAGAAGATCCGGAATCCAATGTACGTATAGAACAGAGTGTAGGTGATAAAATTGTTTATTAAGGACATCCCAGTCCTTTCTAACTAAACGTTGTCTATATAAAATATCTATCTCTTACAGAGCTTTTAAAACAATTTTGCTGAAAAATATTGTAACCAAAGGAAAATTCTGTTGAGGTTGGACTCCCTCATACAAATTAATTTATCGCTGACACTATTGTTTTTCTCATTAAAACTTTATTTGCTTGCGTTGTTTATCCTTTTTATTCGCTGTCACCAAATCCGATCTATTATGTGTTTAAATATGAAGGCGGCCATTTGTTCTAGTTTTATTGTCAGATTTCGATGAACTAGTTTCTGGTAAATATTTCATGTAACTAACGAAAATACCTGACATTGTATTTTCGTATCGGTTAGCATTTGACATTGTAAACAGTCCTTGAATTAAATGGGATGTTTACGCTAACAAGCTATTCCACATGCACGTACATGCACACATACACACATGTATGTATATATAAATGTACCTACGGACATACACACATCCCAACATATAGTGACAAACACTCGTGCGGCTTTTTGTTACGTAAAAATAAATGTACAAAGAAATGAGTCGACTTGTGTGGCATTTGAAAATTACTGTGTACATTCAACGCCCTCTTGACATCAAGTACCGAGAGAAACAATAATAAATACAACAATTACTACAACTGGAGCTGCAGTAATACAAACACATACATACATTAACAGATTGTCTGTATGTATGAGTGTGTGGATCTCGGCGTTTTCAAAATGGTTTGGATGTTTAGCTTTTTAAGGAAATTGTTGCTTGAGTGAAGCAACAATGCGACAGACAAAAAGGAGCTTCAAAATAAACGACAATTCACTAAGATTTACAGAGAGATCCTTGAAGAAGCTGTGACACAGCAAGCATCTACAAATACATGTATATAGTATACATACATTTGTATGTGCGTGTGTACGCATATTTCAGTACACACATAAATTTAAATACATGTATTCATGTAAATACAAATGTACATGTGTACCCAAGAGCGTAGAAGCAGTTCCTAGATTTGTGTAGTTCTACACACTCGTACAAAGCCACGCTGCCAGCTGATAACAGACCCTTGAAATAGCAGTGGTTTTGTGAATGCCAGGAACCCTATAATGCTCATCAGGCTGCCTTAATTAATCTACCGACGAGTAAAACCATACTTATTGATATGACTTGTTTCATTTCTTTGACTTTTTAATGTTAATCAAGTGACATTTCTTAGATAATTATGCGGCGTAGTCCCATTAGCCCAGCGTGAGGGCCGTGAACTAAAAGTGCTGGTCGTAAAGAACTATCGAAAACTTGTAAACTTATGCTGCTGTAGTGTAATTCAAAAGTTTAGCATGAAATTGTCATTCCTGCCATAATTTTGAAAATGGTTTTAATTGGTGTGAAATACATGCGTGTAGTCTGTGAATTTTGATTAAAGAAAATTGATAGATGTTTCAAGGATTTCCATTTGTTTATCTTTAATTTAATGGCTCCAAAATTTTAAGACAATCGTTTTCCCCAAATTTTTTCTTGCAACGCGTGGCACTTTGATCGTCAATGGGAGCGTATGATTAATCTATTTCTATTTATAGCTCATGGGATAATTTCTGTTCAAGGAACGTTCAACAACATTTGATATTTATAATAAAAAAATCACTTAAGATAAATTTCCTGAATCTTTAAAAAAATACATATTGTGCCTCCCATATATTCTTCATCTTCGTATTACTGAATTAACATCTTGGTGGCATTTTTCACAAGCCTTTGGAAGCATGTCACTTTGTGACCCAAAATTCATTTTATATATTATCTGCCGTCCTCTTTATATAGACTGTATTTACACTATTCAACTTTTGATGAAATTTGTTGTATGCAAGATTATCTGTATGCCAATATATGGTAGAGTAAGACATATGGAATACAATTTCTTTTAAGAAATCGTATGAAATTTCATATGCAGCCAGTTTTTTAACCCGTTTGATTCAAAATTTCTGCTATCAGCAAATAAAAGAAGTTGCATGCAACAAATTCCATGAACAAGCACAGTATAAGACCAGTCTTGGTTACGTGGTTTTGCTGTCAAAAGATTGTATTCTCGATAGCGTGCGTCGTTGCAAACATATTTACGTATGGTTTCTATAATTCAGACGACCAGCTCATCTGGATCACATGTATGGAAGTAATTAGAGATACTGAGAGCAGTTCGTATACAATTTTCCATGTATATTGACCGATTGAACTGAAGCGGTTAAAAGCTGCTAAACACAAGTATACATGTGTAATGTAGAATTGGTTGTCTTAAACTTCTGCGTTGGCTTAAGTGGATCATTACGTTTCATTAAGAGGGTGAAAGTTAATGTTAAAGAGTGTAAACTGAGCATAGATGTTGTTGTTGCTTAAATTGCAAAAATAGTGATGGTTGTTATGTGTTTGTGTTGTCAGGAATGTTTGTTGCTGCTTGTTAAGTTGAAGTCGTTAACATGTTGTCATATTAAGCATGTACACAAGCACACACAAACAAATACTCAATATAATGGCAATTGCTTATTGCATAAATCCTTGGAATCCTCTTGAAACATAAGGGCAAGGCAAAGTTCACAAATAAATTGTTTTGCATACTGAGCAATAAAGTTCCAAAAGGAGGCGGTTATTAACTACTCAGGGCCAAATGTTAAATAACGTCACATTTTTCACTCTCAAACGTTTCTGCTGTATATGTACATATTTATCTATGTATGTGTATATGTGTATATGTAGGTACATATGTGTATATGTGTTTCGTGCAACATATCTGATTTATATTCGAATCATCAATCTTAAGCCATTCTTCTAAGGCTTTTATCTGAAATAGAAAAACTTGCATTTATTAAATAAATGTTTTACGAGTGCTGATTTAATTCGCTTAATTAATTAATAATAGTATTGTTATTCTTGACATTAATTCCTACAAATTTTCTTAAAATCCTAATATAATAAATTTCAGAATACAAATACATATTAAAGCTGAATGTTACAGACAGATGAGTTTTTATCTGAGTTTTTATCTGAAATAAAACATGTATTTTCCTAATTTACACTCCGCCTTTCATGATGGTTTTCTCGACATTCCATTAATGGAGGATTCCTATTTGCATGCATTATTTAATTTTTGGTCTAGGAAAATTCATCCCGTCAGCAAAACTATTTCAAGCAGCTTTTATAGTACGGGTATCTAATTAAACATATAAAAAAGATTTTACCAGTGAATAATTGCAATTTTTATTTGTTTATTTTTTTTTCTAATTTATAAATTTAAACGGAGATTTCATTTGATCAAATAGTGCGGTAACAGGAACAAAATTTTACAAATAGATATTAAATTTCCCTGCTTTGCATCGAAGTAAGACTTTAATGTTGAGTTCATAGGATTTATGACAAGGAGTGTTTCTAATAACATTAGTTTTAATTAGTTACCGATAATGTTTGTGTGGTTCAAGATTTATTTTTTGCTATCATGGAATATAAGTTAATGCAATAAAATATTTTTAGAACAACTAATTATAATCTGCAGCTGCTTCATTGTAATCCTTGCAGATTTTTCTATTGTCTTTGTTCCACTCGAAGAAGAAAATCTTGCCTCTATATTTTTGAACTTTTTATAACAATTTGATTAAAATATTATTCAAGCTTGAGGTATTATTTAGTGGTTAAACAAATTTATTTGAAATTATAGATATTTTGATACTCATTAAGTATCATCCTTAGGAAAATTCTGAAAATGATACTCAATGAGTATCGAAATATCGATAATTTCAAAGAAATTTGTTTAACCACTAAGACCTCAAGCTTGAATAATATTTTAATCAACGAAAATCTTACGTCGGCCAATATTTAAAATTTAAAAGAAATTCGAAGATGATGTCGGTTACGATTTTTTGCGGTTTATATGTACGTAAATTTATATTGAATACAACAATTAAATAGTTTGAATAGTTAATATTGAAATTTATTGAGTTTAAACTTTTAATACTCGTTTGTTGTGGCTTTAGATGTTCACATGTCGACATTTCATTATTCAATAAGGCAAATCGTCAGTGAAAATATTCACGTCTTTATGCCACACAAATCAAATGCAACATGAGAATTCTTTATTGCAAATGATTTACACCAAAAAACGTGATCTTAGTCGGCTTGAATGCTCTTGTACAAACAGCACAACAGACGAATTTAAAAATTAAATTTTTACTAAAAGTTTAGCCGACTACTGAAACAGGGCTTAAAAAGTTCGACACAACTAGAATTGTATGTAATTTATGTCTTACCTACCGATATCTTTAAATACGGCGTCATAGAAAGATGTTAAAGGCAATATTTAAGTTATAGATTTCAGTCATCTTGGCATCGGCTACAGAGATCTCAGCAGCTATTTTTTTAATATTTCAGTTGATTTAAACTTTTTAAAGTTTCGTTTTGGAGTCAGTTAATTTTTTTTTAGGTTTTTGTTTATAACTTTTTAGAGGTTATTTTAGAAGTTCTTACAGTAGGTGCTGCTCCTCTCATGTAATGGTCGAAGATATCGAATTATGGGACTCTCATTATTGCTGTACTCTATATAATACAAGAAAGTGGGAGTTGCCTCTCCCGTTGCTCCAATCCACCCAGTTTTTTTAAGATTACATATATTTGCTATAGAGTAACTGACACCTAACACTCTCACTGGTAATGGGTACTACTTTGGGTATGAGGTACCCTTTTTTCAGCTCCTAAAATTGCTCCGCAAATAACGAAAACACATTTCGATTGCATCGTATTTATTTTTTGATACGACTTCACTAGATTGGAAGCTGCCTTTAAGATCTTGGCATTATAATCCTTTAATGCTTCTTTGAAATTGGGATAAATCGCAGACCTCGTATACGAAGTTTTTATCAAGATACGCCAACTTGTGTAATGAGAATACCGTTCCGTGTTCTCTTTAAAGGACCTCCAACACTAACACAAGGGGATGTACACAAGCTATCCGATTTTAAGTTTCCTGAGAGAAATTTTATGAAAATAATTATGAAAATATATGAAATATATGCACTCTTCTGTTACGTTCAACTGTTTTACTTTAAAGGACTGTTTAGAGAAACATTGCGGACACAAGACTGTTTATCTACGGGTTTGATGCAGAAGGTAGTGAGTCAATTCCAAAAATATTTTTGCTTTATATTTGCGTCTTTTTGAAGTTGCTTGGAAGAAATATTGCCAAGTATTTATAAACTTTTCGTTGACCCCATTTTACCTGTAGTTTTTCTTTTGCATTATTTGTTATTTGGCCAATAAAAATCTCAACTCAACTACGGTTTGCTTTTGTTGCAAAAGTTTCCCAAAAGGTGTTTATAATGTTGTTGTTGAAGAATTTTATTATTTTTATTGACTTGTAGTTGTGTTCGAATTTGGCTCATTTTTGCTTTATAATGGAGGCGCCTTATGCGAAGTGATGGAAAACTTTTTGCTGTTTATCCTATTTATTTAAGTTTTCTTTTTATTTGGCTCATCAGTTCATATTTCTTGTTTCGTCCAAAAAGGAAAACTTTGTTTCAATAAAAATTTTTGCCACAAATTTAAAAGGGACTTGAATGATAATGATGTACGTTAGAAAAAGTATTTAATAATTATTTATTTGTAATTTAAGGGAAACAAATTGTTATAGGACATTTGTATAAGATTTAAGTCTATCAAGAGTGTGTTGAGAGTTCCGCGAATAGGGGATGGGGGAGTAAAAATTGTTTCTGGCCTTCTGCAGATGTATTTAAAACTCTGACAAAGTTTACATATAAAGCAACTTGCATAAGTTGTTAAAGTTTTAAGTGATATTTCAGTGTTTTTGTCCCCAGTGACCGGGTTTTTGTGTGCGTATGTGTAATACATTATTAGGAGCTTTCCAAATTTCGATCCGTGTACAAAATGTTCGGTATTTTTTATAAAATTTTTTTCTATAATTTCATTTCAAATATGCTTGGGCTTATGAGCATAAAAGAAAAAAAGTTACTCAAAATTCCATTTCCAATATACGTTTCACTAAACGAAGTGTGAAAATAGTCGTATAAGAAGACATTCTTATAGTTTTCGATTTCACTGCCATTTTATTTCTCAAAACGGAGTTCATTTACTATTCTGAGTACATAAAGGAGAAAAGTTTATAGAATATAGAATGTCTTTTGATTCGATCATAGGAGAATGTGTCAGCATCCGGCGATGCATTAAATTATAGACTTGGAAACTGCGAGTCAACAACTGGATATTTTTAAATATAATTTTCCTACGGATGCATTTAAGTTGCAAACTCGTGCTTCATTTCAAAATTTAATAACAAATATTCCAGGAGTAGGCCAACAGTTAATCTAATGATTTAGTTCCATCTGCACATTAAATATACATTCATATGTAAATTACTAATCAGTCATTTATTTGGAAAATCACTTTCATTTGAATTCATTTGAAAATATTTTATTAAGTTCTCCATCTTTAGAATTGATTATACACATGTACACACATACATACATACGTACTTGACATGTGTGTCTGCTACACAATGGAATAATGTTTTCTTCCTTCACATCGTTCTTTGGTCAATTGGGTTGCCTCACAATTTCAATTTTCAATGCTGCAAGAATAAATTTTATTGAGTTACTATAAATGAAACTAAATAATCTAAATATTTCTATGCATGTAGATGTTGATTATGAGTCATTATCGATACATGAATGCGTATCCTTTTTGTTGCAATATGGATGACCAAATATAATTCAATATCCATTTATGCAGTTGGTCTTTTTTTGTTTCCGTTGTTTGATGGATTTAACTCTTTTATGGCTGATTGTCTTTGCTGTTGTTGTTGGTGTTGCCACTACTATTGATGTTTTTGGGGGGTTCTTGTCGGTTTTGCGAGTGTGGAATCAATGGATCCGTTTGAACTAACATCATCGGTAGATGTGGCACTATCGAAGATGGAATCTAAAAATTTTCTAATTTCCGCATATGGTAACGAGTGCTACGAGTGCCAATTTGTCGTTGTAATTTCCTCTTTCGTTATTGTGGGTGTTTGTGCGTGTGTTGCAGCCAGTTGGTTCGGAATGATAGGATATCCTTGCAGGAAGGGATTGTATTTTAAGTAAATTGGCATTTATGCTATTGGTTTTTTCGGTTGGCCCCACAACTTCATCCGCATTTTGGAAAACGGTATATGAAGCATTAGAATCGTCATTTTCGTTATCTTCATTTAATGTCTTTAGTTTAGAATTTGAGTTTAAGTTGTTATTGCTGCTGACATTCTCGTTTATTGTTTGACTTCCTTTATTTCGATTATCCCTTTTGTGTTTCTATTATTGAAAATTCCATGTGTGGTTGTTGGCGCTTCAGTCATACCAGTCGATTGGGGCCTTGATACGCCGAACAAATTATTTTCAATTGTTGACATTTCATTTATTCCTTCTCCACCTTGTGATACTTTCAATATATTGCTTGTCTCATGCTCATTCTGTTGTTGATTTATTGTTGATCCAGTGCCATTGTTTCTATTTTCAACAAGTCTATCATTATTGCTATTCCTTTTAACTTTTTTCTTTACCTTCATCTCTAATCGCATGTTCTTTTCATTGGGGAAAATAGATGTGCCATCGTCCTTACCATCTTCATCTTCCCTATCAACATTTACGAAATAGTTCACATTTACATCGGTATCAGTTGCAGCATCAGCAGCAACATTGTCGTCAGCATTAGCATTCTCTTTTGTGACATGATTGCCGGATTTAGTTGAACTGTCATTATTGAGTTGATTGTTTTTAAATGTTGACCACTTTCTGATGTTTTGTTTGCCATTTGCCATAGAGTTTTCAATTACAGCACTCCAGTTGTTTACAATTAGTTCCTTTTTCATTCCTGTCCCATCTTCTTGGGCTGCCATTGCCAAAGTGGGGGCAGATGAGGGAGAGGATGCTATTGATAGTGTCACGGCTGCTGTATGGCAATTGACAGTTGCTATCACATCTTCTTGTATCTTCTGCCTCCTCGTTTTATTATTCACCTTTCTGTTCATAGTGTTTTGTTCATTCTCTTGTAGATGTTCACTATCCTGTGCTGAATGTTGCAGCGAGTTTTTAATTATTTTATTTGATTTGTCTGCATGGTGCGGCTTGTTCTCCAGCTTGGTGGCAGCACTTGATATTGGGTACTGAAGGGGGACATTTCCAATGGGAATAGATGTTTTCTTATAAGAATTTGACTGCGTTGGCCAGACTACTTCAGTAACAGTTTCAGTACTACCTTTTGGAGATGTGTGGTTTAGAAGAGTTTGCTTAATGAGATTTTTCGTTTCGGACTTCATCTGGACAGTCGCCCATTAGTGCATTCGATTCCGATGGTATTGCGATTGAATGATTTAAATTTGTTAAATATCCATTGCTTGCCAATTGAAACTCATCTTCAGGTGCTGAATCGATGTTCTTGGTTAAACCTTGAAATTTCATGATGTGTACATTAGCGGTGGCTGAACTTGTGGTCAAAGGAATGGAAGCTTCGGAACTACTTAAATTAAATATTTTTATTCCGTGATTGCTTAAGCATGGAGTTGTCGCATTTAAGTCGTTCTCAGATAGTGGAATTGCTGCTGTGGTTGCAGTTGTAACTGAAGAACAAATAATGAATTTTTGAGTTCTATTTTTGAAATATCCTTTGTTTATATTTTATATATATATTTTATATATGGCATTAACTTTTTTGGTTTTAAGTTAAAGTTTTGATTTGGATGATAATTTTCTAATCTTGAAGCAATTTGAAAGGTTTTTGGGGGTGTTTCAGTTGTTTTATCATTTTTGAAATTTGTCAGATTGTTGTCCGAAATGTTAATCAAAGTGGTTCCTTCAAAAGGAGACTCTTATTTACTGCTCTTGTTTTTGTGTTTAAATGATTCCTTTATCCGATTGCAGCAGTTTTGATTTAAATGTATTCCTTTCATTTCTTGATAAATTTTTTTGTCTAATTTATATGATTCCCCGAAATCCACAATTTTCTTTACAAGACCTGGTTGCTCTTCTAAATTGATGGCCTCCATGTCTTTTTCAGACAGGGTGGTAGGATTTTTCGAAGCACTTGACTTGGTTTCAGTTTGTTGAGCATTAAGAGGTTCCTTGTTGATTGTGCCAAATGTGTTGTGGAGCCAGCTTCCGAGCCTCTAGTTAAGTTTTCTTCATTATTCTGCTTGAGAGAATGGATAGAGTTGAGAAAAATTTTGACTGAATTTGGTTTTTCTGTTTTGTTTGCGGGTTGATTGGGCTTTCCAGTGGGGCCTATTTCTGAGTTTGTTTTGTTAAAGAAGTCTGCTACACTAATTGGTGGCGAATAATTTTGGCTCGGTTTTATTTGTTCATCTTTCAGTTGAATTTTACTTGATAAGTGGCTGATAGACTGCGACGTTTGGCTTGCACTGTCTGATGAATTTGATTGTGATGTGTTTGAACTCTTTGTTCGAGTGATTTCTTTGGTGATTTTTTTTTTTGTAAGAAATCCAATTGTTCTTGTATCATTGGAGTATGATAGGAATTTGACTTCGAAATGTTCACGCCTTCTTCCAGGTGATAGTCGAAAAATTAATTCTTGATGAAAGAACTTGATGAAGTTTGGGAAAATGGCATCAAAGAGTGGGTATTGGTGTTGAACTCTAGTGTATGGGCCGGTTTAGGACTTTGTTGTCAATTTTTTTTCCAGTGGATCTTCTTGACTTCCGGGCACTAACTCTTCCATCAGCTGTCGGAGTCGTAAATCGTATTCCACGTCATTTATATAATATGTTGGTGAACCCATTGTTGTTTGCGAAAGGTTCTGTTGACATTTAAGCGCGCTCGGTAAAATTTTAGAAGTGATTTCGTTTCGTCGGCTGATGCTTAGCGTTAAATATTTATTATTATTTAGTATTTTTAATAAAAATTTTAACAAAGTGAAAGCTTATTTAATAGGCATACCAAGGCCAAGAATTGATATTCTTTCTGTAAGCAAAATTGCAATATAAAGAAATGCGCGCTTGTGTGACATATTTATTTATTTATTGGTCTTTTATTCAAATCTCGATTACGAAATTAAAACTTAGAGAAACAAATTTAAACAAATTTGTTTGTTTGTAAACGAGTTGATGTTACCAACTGAAGGAATTTAAGATCTGTCAACACAATTAATGGGCTTTTAAAGAATTGAGATGTTGTCACACAATTAAAATTGGGTCAAATCTTGTGCAAAGAAAATATTTACATACGCTCTCGAACAAACTGATGAACAAATAAATTTCTAATTTTTTCGAAACCGTTGACTTGAACTCCCATTCCAGTTCAACCAAATTTATTCGTTCTGTTGTTCTTTCGTTTTTATTTATTCACAAGTTTTTAGAATTTCGCTGGTGTGGTGGTTAACGATTGTGTCTATTGCCTTCGCATTTGAATAAATTTTATTTTGAAATAAATTCTTTGCGGGGCGAGAACGATGACGTTGTTGATGTTGACATGTCTATCATTCATGAGCATTGAGACCGCTTTGACAACCTTACATTTCTAATTTCATATATGGAAGAGTGTGGTTTCTGTTAAAATAAATTTTGGTCTCGTATCTGGATTAAAACGATATAATTACACAACAAATTTAACTCGAACACCACAAATATTTTTTCATTTGTATCAGATCAAACGTTTTAGAGATGTCAATCACAAATTTAATTTTAATTTCCGGCGATGTGGTTCCGTCATTCTGTGGCATCGTTACTCCCAAAGTTTGAGGCGATTTTGATATGTTTTAGGGGCTACTGTTCGCAATATTTCAGGGCGTATTATGATTTAATACAATTGTTTCACTCGGTTGAAGTCCATCAGCCATTTACTGATTGAATGTGGCAACTTCATTCATTCATATCAAATTTTTAATTATACAAGTGAAAACGATTTTACATAAAAAATTTCTTCAAAACTATTGCATGAAAGTGCTATTGAATCCTGTATTAATTGCAGCATTCAATGTCGTCTATTGTTAGTATGATTTGTATTAATTTATGTATTTAATTCCCGAGCGTGATGATCGTTTTATTAATGTCCTTTGTAACATTTCTATCTATTTCTATCATTTCTATCGTTTGTAACATTTCTATCTACATATCGAGCCTTTGCTGCAATAACGTAATAATTCAAAAAAGGTTGTTTTGCAGAAATTGCGTTTAAAGTTTTGAATTTACACACAACTTAATGGTAAAAGAAAATTTGGTTCTTTCCTCAAGAGCTGAGTATACAAAATATTTTTATGAAACTTTTACAGAATATAAAAAACGATAAGGCTAATAATTACGTAATATAACCTCAAAAAAATCAAATTTAAAGTTACTACGGTATTGCACCAAAAGCTCGATATATTTTCCTGATATTTATATGTATATGTTTTGTTGTTGTTGTGTCATTTGTTTAATAAGCAGAATCTTCTTGGTTTGTTTCTATAAAAATTAAATTATTACTCGCCCTTCCTCTGCATTCTGGTTTATAATTCCATTAATCAAATTAAAATGTTCAAAGTTGGTCGGATGGTTTATGGCAGACATTTTTCCGTGTGAAATTAAAATCTTAAACAGCTTTAACTATTTTACTAAAAGGAAAAAATTAATTCCAATGAATAATAAGAAGCGAGTTCGTGGTATTTTGCGACGAAGTAGTTCCATGAAAATATTTCATTTGTGTGGGTATGAGAACCAACCGCCTTCACGAATTCTTCACATTCTAAATGAAAATCGACCGTTTTCCACAAGGGGTTTGATTTCAAATACTACTAAGCATACATACACACACATATGTACGGGTATATGTGCATATTTATTTAGCATTTTGAATATGGTTGGGGTGATTAGAGTTGGTATCGACATACACGGAGTTGTAAAACAAATACGTGGGGAATAGATGTTAGAAATGTAATTCTTGATAATGAATTGATATTGTTTGTTGTTTTCCTATTGTGAAACGTTAAAAACGGTACTAAATCAATGTTAGGAACCGACTTTGTTCAATAAAGACAGGCACTTTTCTCAAAATTTGCGATGTACTAAATCGTGGACGCGTTTTCAAATATTTTCAAAATGAGAAATTTGTCAATTATTTCATGTTTGTGTGTAGTTTGAGAAAATACCATACGACGAGTATATAAATAAATGTGTACTTACATATATAAATGTGTGTATGTATATATATGAAGTATTTAAAAGAAAATATTCCTTTTTCACATTAAAGCAAAAAACTGCAAAAGAAATTAATTTACTGTCTTCTTTGGCAGTTGTAAAACATTTTTCTGTTTATATGAGGCCATTTTTCAGTCTTAATTTATACAACGCAACACAAGCAGATGATTTTTAGAAATAAAACCATTTTTTTAATTAAATTTTATTTTATTAGTGATTTTTTATTTAAATTTAGATAGGCTACTTAGTTCAATCGTATTTTATAAGCCAAATTACATGTGATAGTTATCAAAGAACAAATTATACCAAAGACACATGTGTAAATCATTCTGACAAACACTAGCAGAACGGAACAACATGCTGTTTTCGAAAGCCGCTACACTTTCATCATCAGCGTTCTTGTGTTTGGTCCACTTCTGTGGTGTCAGTTGATGTATATTTCAGCTATTTATACAAACTTTTTCACTGTAAATAGAATGCGTGAATTTTTTTGATTCGTCGTATCACAATTTGTGAAAACTTTTTTTGTAATGGAAAGCCCAAATTACACCTCACTAACTTACAACAGTGTCAGCGTTGCCATTTGTCAAGTTTTCCCTTTTTTTGCAAGTTTTTTGAGATGCCAAAAAGTTTTAAATTTATTGGGTAAAAAACAAGTTTTTTTGAAAATACATAAAGTTTTGTAAAGTTTTTTTAAATACATAATTTAATTATTGCAGTATATTGGATGAAAATATTAAGTGATGTTTGTATACAATGAAACGATCTTATATTTTCTCACTCCTTTATTACTGCAACAGTGTCTCATTGTCTTTACACCGTCTTAAGTACAACTATGCCGCTTTTATACATTGGCAATGTGTAACTAACTTTTGGCAGTTTGTGTTTGTGGTGAAAAAAAATTTAAAAAACATGGACAAATATTTAATGAAAAATGGCAAGACCAATGAAAGATCTCTAAATATGAATTTTATTTTATGTTTTTTTATTATATGTTATATTTTTGTTTTTAATCGTTTTTATATTTTTAAATAAAATGAATTCCAAATACATTTTAGTGTTTTCTTTTAAAATTTAGGTACTTTTGTAGAAAAAAAGTTTTTTTTTGGAAAAAAAAAGTTTTTTTTTTCAGATATAAGAAGTTTTTTTAAAAAAATATATGGTAACGCTGAACAGTGTTGCCATTGTTATCTATTCTTTACCAACTATACACATGTTTTTTAATTTGCTTAGTTTGTTTTTAACTTATGACAAACTTGTTTGTTATATATATATATATATATATATATATATATATATATATATATATATATATATATACATATATATATTATTTTATTAAATTATGCAACTCTCTTAAAAAATTTGTAGGGAAATCTACGTTTTTTTTTCATAGAAATTTTCAGGAAAAAATTTGACTGTCTGAACTGTAAAAATCGCACTTGGATCACTAATCATCGATGTTGTATGAACGACGAACAAAACATTTGTCGTACATGAATTTGGCTCGTGAAGGACAGTCTACTTACCGTTGGCTGAATATTTATTTGAACAAGGATGTTGATGATGATGTCCACCAAAAATTCTGAATAATCGATGGTGGAAAGCGCAAGTAAAGAAGAAAACCAACAAATGGATACAAATGTTGCATATTGCTCTGCAGTAATACATTGCAAATGATTTCTAAAATTTTATTTTCTTCTAATATGCAGAGAAAAGCAATATATGCATCCAAAAATAATTTGAACGCAATGTAAGTTACGTCAGACATATCAGATCTTGTCGGTGATTTTCTTTTCTTCTTTCGCTTTGTTGTATTTTTCCCTGTATTCCTCGGACATTGATCACTTCCCGGTTAAATTATAATTTGTTTATTTAATAATGTATTGCATATAAATATTCCCACCGTCATCTGAATGCAAAGAATGTGTAATCGAAATAAAAATCAAGTCACCCGTAATTCATAAAAAAAAAGACGACAACCGAATTTTCTTAAGCCAAGTATGGAATGCTTGGACATTAAACAACAACAAAAAAGTTAGTTGAAGAAATATGGATTTGATTTAAATTAGAAAAGCTTTGGATTAGATGACTCCTTCAATTCTAGAGCAGACTTGAGATAATAATTTTTAGGTTCTTTTTCCGACGATATTTATTTAAATTTGGAACGATCTTTCGTCATTCCATGTCAAATTTGGTTTGTAAATAGACCGGTTCTGGATGTGTGTTATTTTCAGTAAGAAAAAGAACACTGAAGATTGCACAAGGCCGAAATCGGTGTGTTTGCCAACCAAATTTGATGTGATGTGATCGAACATCGTTTCATATTTGTATATCATTTCTTTTATTCGATTACATTTGAATCCAAATTTTTTTTGAAATCCATCTGGAGCTCACCCCTCCCCATTCATCGTATGTTCATAAGCAAAGCAGCGTTTTAATTATCGACAGTACAAGATCAATATGCAACAAAAAAAAAAACGCTTTTTGTACTTCATTTAAGAACTCCAGGATAGTTTTGGAGCTATTCGTCTTTAAAATTTCAATAACAATTCTTACCAAAAATAAGAAGAGAAAACCTATATTGAGTCCCCCATAGAAGAATCTTAGCCTCAACCATAATAAACTTTTCCTTCTTACTGCGTTTATGACATAACTTTTCTCCTGTTCCCTCCAGGAGGAACCACCTTTTGCATATTATACTCCTATTTAAGAATTTTCAACACTAGTAAACATAAATTGTGGAAGTATAATAAATTTTATTTATTGCTGTTCGAATTATACCTTCATTTAAAGTATTTAAGTGCGGGTCTTGTGGCAGCATTATGATAAGTTTCTGTAAGTTTTGGCTTCACCTTTCCGGTGCCAGATAGTCCAAAAACATTTTACCTTGATTACTGATAAACAGACACCTTTTCACATATGCTCCATGTCAAAGACGATCGTATGCAGATCTCTCACCACTTGATAAAGTTCGTGTAATAAAAAGAATTCTAGAGGATTTCCTTAGCGAATATTGCGGCTTGCAACAAGTTGAGCCTTCCATATAAGACTATATACTATATATAAATTCAGTTGAGTGATGCTGCGTTTTCAATTCATGAAGGCTTATTTTAGACTAGTCTACGCTCACTTGTCGGTAATACTTTATGGGACTCACTCTGGAACTCTCTAGCGTTGGAAAGGGATCAGTGATCTAATGTATGGCTATCTGCTTTTTGTATAACATGTGAATGATTTTCCAGTTTATAATTATGGCAGCTTTTGAACCTTTTCTCGCTTTGCTGACGATGGTTTTATTTTACCTGTTCCTGATAAAAATAATCCATATGCTTTAGAGGCTTGCATTGACTACAGCCTTCTACGTTTTAAGCAGTGCTCCTCCGGAAACTCTAGTTAATTCCCCTATGAAAAAAACTATTCTGCTCGAGGCCGCACTGCGCACCGCTCCTGCACTAAAGGTGTAGGTAAAATATTTAACGGCTTACATTATCAATTTACATTTAAGGAAAATGCTGATTATATACTCTAGAGTATTGGAAATTCTAGGACAAATTTATTTCTGTCAAGCGCAGGCTGCCTTTAGCGCTGTTGAAGCATCAAGTCCGATATGGATTAAAGGCCGTGTATCGCGCTCAGAGTTATATAACTGGGTTAGATGCCGGATGCATATCTCCAGTTAATTTTTTAGTAGTCAAACCAAGTCCTCTGCCGTGATAAAATGTATCATGTGTGTCAGTCCAGGCTATAAATAGTCTGCGTGCCGGATTTTATTCAAATCAATTCAGCCATTTTGGCGTGATTGAATAACAAAAATCAAAACATACAAACTTTCACATTTATAATATTGTTATTGAAAAATGATTCATTAGTCGGCTTGTATATGTGTAGACATTCATGTACATTTGTATGTGTTTTATAAGTGTATATACATCTGTGTATATGTATGTAATGGCATTTTCTTTTCGAAAACAAAAAAAGGTTACATATTTTGCACTTATAAATGAAGTTGGAGAAGGCGGTGTTTCCTTAATATTTTATTAACTTTTTTAAGTAATAAATTCTGATAGAAATGGGATGCATCCCACTACTTTTGCCAATTAATATGTTTACAACGCTGGTGCACGGCTTTTACATCAGCACACTACCGCACTTGGCCGGTTTTTCCATGCTGAGATAAGCAACAACAAACTTGCAACATGCCATATAATTAAAAATTAAAAATACTCCGTCATGATTTTTGCATTTAAAATTAAGATCATGACACAATAAAACTCATTTGTACTGTACGGGAAAGCGGAAAACTCAATGGACGACCTCAGAAAAGCTTTTATTTGAGTTCATTCGCTTTTTTTTCTTAATTCATATAAAACATTCCTCTTAAGACTTGGGGTCGAAATCGATTTAAATAAACCTAAATAGCGAATGGGATATAAAGGAGGATAAAGGCGACACTGTATGTGGTCTTTTGACCCAAATTAACTTTGCTCCATCAATTGGAAACCATTACATAGAAATTGTCAAACTATGCAATATTTCCAATTTTCCGCATATAAAAATTGTTTCATTAATCCCCCAGACGTGCTTTTGTTCTGCTCATTTGCATACAACAGCGCATTCAGGCTCATTCTTCAAAGGAGGCGTTCGTTAAAATCATTTTTAAGTCCTGGAATTTAAGTAAAAATATAAAGACCTTATTTAATGATGACTTATTTATTTATATATATACTAATACTAAAATTTCTAGAGCACATATAAGATTTTATAGATTAAAGCAAGTATTTATCAAATTTGTTATTCGAGATATTCTCCAAAATAACCATTTTAATATGTTATTGTTTGTTGTTGGCTTAGCTAGGTATATGCCTGCATTTCATTGGCGCTAACCAAATCATCAGTACCCTTTTAGCCAAATCATGATTGAAAGCATTCAAAGCTCGTATACTTATGCAAACAATTACAAATATATATGAGAATTCTATCAGAACTCTATCATATTTTACTATTTGTAATCAACAAAAGCAAAAGTATAAATAGCTATAGAAGCTTTTGTACAATCACAACACAACAAACAATTATAATTGACATTGCGTCCTTTTGTTTTTTCTTTTTACGCCTTTATACAATTAATCGCCCGTTGGGTGATAATGAAAGTATTTATAAGGCAATGAAAAAACAAAATTTATAATAACAATATTTATCAAATTTGTTATTCGAGATATTCTCCAAAATAACCATTTTAATATGAAATGCAGGCATATACCTAGCTAAGCCAACAACAAACAATAACATATTAAGATTAAAGCAAGTATTCATTATTGTATGTTTGGGAAGTAGAATATTAAGCAGCTTGAAATTTTTCTATGAGTATCTGAAAATAATCTGGGAGGCCTAATAGGACCAACGCAACACGCACTAAACACACATACAGTGAGCGGGACGAAATGGAACTTAAAAAAACTGGATCAGAATCTAAACAAAGCTTACTTTCGATTGAGTTGCCACCAGTTATGGCTGTACTGTAAGGATGTTAAAAATTCTACATTTTAAAAAAATCTATATATTGTGTGAACTACTATATATGTACCTTTTTGTTAATCTTTAATTTGTTTAAGTCACATAAAGAATATTAGTTCACTAAATAAATTAAATTGAGCGACAGCACTAGTTTTGTCTGGAACTTTAATTTAATTTCAAAAAAATCCTTAAATAGGACTTATGTATATATAGTCCATACATGCAGTTGCTGTGACCTAGTTCATGACTCGGTTTCGGGAATTAACTCAATTTTCGTAAATGTACTTTTTCTCTGTAAAGTTTCTTGCATTGATTTTTCTCTGGTGAGACGCATTCCATATGAAATGACCAATATATAGTTCATCATCATCATCATGGAGGGATTCATTTCTCCACTTTTCTATATCCTGGTGATAGCGTTCATTGGTTTTTTGAATGTTTTGAAGTACACTGATGAAATGGTATCCAATCTTCTGCTTTGGAATTGAAATATTTTCAATTGTAAATGAACATTTTTAATTTATGTTGCAACTTGATGATTCACAGGTGAATATTTTTTACTTTATTTTTTTTTTGTTTGTATCATTTTCTCTTGATATGTTTTTATATTTTTAAATGCCGATTCTTCATATGTATATATGTTACGTTTTGTAAATATAAACGATTGCTGTTCAGTGTTGCATGTTTACAAAGGAGTAAAAAATATATTTTACACTTTAGCAAGTGCTCTGATGCAACACGATTTGCAGTAGACTCCGAGTTCTGCCATGCAGTAGCAAAATATACTCATAAATATGTGTAAAAGTTTATGGGGATGAATGAAAGCCCTCCGCCAGAGAGGGTGTGTGAACTACCTGGAAGTAACTTATCGTGCCATCTGTATAGAAATAGTGCTTTTGTATGCGTTCTATTGTGTATTTGTTTATGCCGAAAAGTATATGGCCAAGCTGTGTTTAGTTCGTGTTTAGGTTCTGTTTTTAGCAGTAATAAAACAACAACGCCAACAACTTTTAGGCACATTACGAAAATGTGCTGGTGATGCAAACGGATCACGCAACAGGCTCAACTAATAAAAAACATTAAAGTGACACCATTTTCTAATGACAAGAACTGCAGGAATGAAAAGTTGTTGCATGTGTTGTCGTATGTTTCGTTGTAGCCTGTAATTTTCCAACAAATAACTGCTGACTTCCATTTGCCGACAGTAGGAACTAAATAGCAAATAGAGATAAAAGTTAGCCAGTTGCTGGGTGTTAATTTAGACCAGCCATGTAATGGAAGGCAGAGTAGCGTCATGTCATGTCACTAAATTGTATTGAATCCTTGTTAGACAATTTTGCAACGAAAAATTGCTGAAAAGCAAGCAAAAACCTTTACGGATGGTGTTTGTCATTTGTCTGTGTGTTTGCATTTGAGTCATTTTTGTTTCATGTCATGCGAATGTGTATTCCTTTGTCCATTTCTTCCATTGCATGGCTTTTTTGCTGTCAAAAGCTTTAGTGCTAATACCTTAAACGTGATGGTAATTGCCCTGACAGTATTAATGATGATGATTTCTATTTGCTTACAATTTGCATTTTATTTTATTTTGTTTTTATTTTAGAAATTTGCTTCACTCCTTCTCCATTTAGTTTAATTGGCAGTCTGTGCTTTATTGTATTGCACGTTTTAAATTTAAAAGGTTTGCATAATAGATAATTTATTACAATTTTGATGTAAAATACTCTATGGATGTAGTCGTGCTGTGTTTGAGAAACATTAGAAAAGCGGGTGCTGTAATTTGAGACTCGCTTCTATTATTAAATCCGAGTGCACTCGGAGCTGACAAAAGAAAGTTCAAAATCAGAGTGTTTTGTTAAATGATACATGTTGTAGCAAAGACTATATGTCGATGTATGAAAGCGACATTAATTGCCTGAATGTTACTTTTTTTATAAAGAAATAATCATAACAAAATATTAATAACAACAAAAATAAAAAAGGAATTATTTTTGGCAAGAAAACATTTTAATCACATTATAGAAATTTTTTTTTATAATTATTTCTTCTCAAAAAAATTAAAAACGAGAAATAACAACTATTCCTGCTTTTCTACGAGGGCAATCTGCTGTTAAAAGCGTTGGTTTTATTCACAAAGATTTGATCGTTCATATATTAAATCTAATATTTTTAATTAAAATAATGATAAGTTTCTATTCTAATCAAATGCCCCTAAGCGTATAATCAATTTATTTTATTCAAACTTTTTCATAATTTTTGTTTTTTTTAATTGCACTGGACGCTTTCTAACTCGATGCAATCGTATTTCATATTATTATTCTAAAATTTTCTACTAATCAATTATTTCACCCAAGAACTATAAACAAATTTTTGCTGTTAGCAGGAGCTTTCTTTTTTCACATATTCACCTGCTGTCCTCTATACACTAACCCTCTCCCAAAAAAGGTTACACATTAGGTAATAGGAATCGAATGCCGGAGTGTTATTTATCTTTAAAAAATTTCACTTGATGTGCCCTTGTTTTGTTTGGAGGAGTCGACGTAGACAATCCACTTGCTACCGTCGAACTAGATTTCCTAAGTGGCAATAAAAGTGCTAAGGCAATTACTTTATTATGCATATTCAGTGAATATATTTTTTTTAATTCTGAAATCAAAAAAAAGTAAGATATATTTTTTCAAATTGCACACAAACATGGTCATTAGGTGGTTATCTATCCTCTTACATACAAAATTTGAATGGTTCTCTACAGCTCATATTTATTGACCAAAAAAGTTTCAAAGTTCCAAAGTAATATTATCTTTAGGGACTGTGTTTTTTCAAATTTTTATCTTATTGCTATTGGTATTTATTTATGCATGAAGTACGTATTTGTATATGTACATACATCCTTATGTCTGCTATTATTAATATCCTTTTTATATCAGAGTGTATGCTGTTATATGCAATTGAATTCCTATTCAGCATACATCTAACAGTTGTAAGAAACATGAAATTTAGCCAGTAAATACCAGATATCCTAGAAATAATCGTTTAAATTAAACAGGACGAACAAGGGAACAGATGGAAGACGTCCCCCTGTGCAAGATAAATGACATTCTGATGCAAATTTGATTTCTTACGATTGTATTTCTTTTCCTCTTTGCCACAATATTTATGTTTGTCATGATGTATTTTTTTCTTTCCAACTAAATTACAATTGCAACATCTCTGCCATTTAGTTTTCTTGCCAAGAAACTCATGTACACAATACGCAGGGAGGGCCGCAGGGCGTATAATTTATCGGAAACTAGAAAACATTTCCTACTATTAATTACCAAGTTGACGAATGTGTGTGTACGTAGTAAAGGAAAGGACGCTTCTCACTTTTCATTGGCAAGTGTACTCGTGTTAGAGAATTAATTGCCCTTTTTTTGTGTTTCCATTAGGATTATCTGTAAAAGTTCTCAGAGAAATTTTACCTCCCATTAAGTATGAGAATAGAGAGAAATAATTAGTAGCAAGTAGCTGTTTAGCTGGTGCTCCCTTTTACTTTAAATTCAAGGGCAGTACAATTTCAAAAGGCTCTTGCAACAAATAGGGCCCGGCGTCTTAAATACATCCCTTGCGGGTTGTGGTGTGGCCACATCTGCATCTTCGAACAGATGATTATTGTGGAAATAAACGGGCATCCAACTTGAATGTGTTCGAATGACTATTTGTGTGCGAGGAGTGGGGTGTCCTTCTAGAGTCGTTTATATATTTTACAGCTCTAGTTGTTTTACGGTTGACATTTCTTATGCTGCATGATTAATTATGCAATTTTTTTAATATTTATTCAAAATTAAAATTCAATTTAAGCACACGCGAGAAAGACAAGCAGATAAAAATATTTTCAATAAAAATAATTTAAAAAATTCCTCAATGAACATAATAAATCCAAACTAATATTGAAAAGATTAATGTGGAAGAAAAAAAATTTATGGATAAACTAATTTAGCTCTGGGGTTAAATTTTTTTCTTTAAATATGTGGCAGTGTATCGAATAAAGATGCTATGCCACAAGTGCAACAACTTGTATCTTGTTTTTAGTATTGGGAATTTGTGGTAATTAATCCATTGAATTGGGAGACGCAGCCACTGCCAAATATACTACCGCTTTATTACTTAGAAAAATGTTAGTTGGTTGTTACTTTGTATATTCGCTTGTAATTTAAATCCTATATTGAATCGATGCTCTTGCTTTCTCCCACCGCTTGCATTCGCTTTATTTTGTTACTAATTCCTTGCCACAGTTTGAAAGGAAATGCTAATGCATTCCATTCATTTATTCATTCTGCCCTTTTTTGATGTTAAAGTGGAAAACAAAAACTGAAATAGTGGAACACACTGTCGCTGTTGATGTCTAAAATGACTAATGACTCCAAGTGTTTGTTTGAAAGTTGTTTGTAGTCTTCAATAGCACGAGTAGAATTTTGTTTATCCATCATGCTCCATTGGTTAAATCCACTGTTGTTTTATTTGATTTTATAACAAGACATTCAATGTCTGTACTTTTGAAAGTTGTTTCTAATGCGATTTAGTATTGTAGTATTGTCATGTTTGCTTGGCATCAATTTCAAATTGTATGACTCGGTTTTGTAACTTTTCAAAAGCTCAAGATAGATGACTAGAGTATGGTTACTGGAAACATACCTCGATATAAAATTCAACTATGATCTCAGAGAGAATGAAAAGAATATGCAGGGCTTCACATACGGAAATTGTGTTGTGTTGGAGTCCATAGAGTACGAAAATACGTATAGATCTTGTTGCTCACTTCGTGGTCGGTACTCATGAAATCTGGGCTTTAAAAAAATCTAAAAATTTAATGACACAAATATGGAAACTGCCTCTTGCGCATGGTCTAACAAAAAATACCATTGAGAGGAAAATAATAAGAGAGAAAGGAATTGGCCCCAAGGAATGCCTGCATATTTTTGATTTGGTACCCTGTTACCGATAAATAAAGGACAGATTTTGTTTCCTTCAGCAAAAGCATTCAATTATATTTAATATTTATATGAGAAAGATAAACGCTGAACTATCCAAAGAAAAAAATCAGGCATTTTAAGTCAAGCATAAAAAATGTATTGAAGTAAGAATCAACTGTTGACCGTCCAACATTTATTGTTTGTCATAAATCATATTCATTCATTTTATTTCTGAAGTTATTAATTAACTTTCTTGTTCAAAGTACTCGGTGTGATATACTGATTATAGTTGAGGAGACCGCAATTTGTGCCTGAAATTATTATAATACGAAAATTGTTTGATTTCTTGATTGATGAATAGATAAATGAGTGAAAAAACTTAAATGCCAGATGCTTTCATGAATCATGATTTCATGATAATACTCAAATGAAGGATATTCTTGTGTTGATTAGTAAATTATGATGAACCATAATTTGTGAAGAGTACTCGTAAAAACAGGATATAACAAAGGACTCGAAATGAAAACAGTTTTTTCTTACACTCGGACACACGTTATAAGAATAAATGGGGATTCGATATTAAAGTCAAGATTCAAGTTTATTTTGTAATCAAACATTTTCATACCATTTTGAATATTATTTTCATTTATTGTATGAAATGAAATTGTATTGATTTCAATTCCATCGACTATTGTGCAAAATAAATCATGATAAAAGCGCAAGACTTTGAGTCGGTTTATAAGCAAAAATTGTGCGGACAGACATGGAATCAGGAAGAAGTAAAGGAAATGAAAGGAGTTAGAGATGGTGAGCTTTTTTTCATTATCTGAATGATTTACAGATAGAATATACTGTTTTTTAAGGAATTTGTTTACTGGAAACGAAATATATTTTTTTGCTGTGTACATGTGTGTATGAATGAATTATTTACAAATCTCGATGAATTTTTCACTTCCTATATGTACTCGTATGTGGCTGTTTAGTTCACTTGTTGCTCATATGGCCCCTATTTAAAATACCTCTAATGCACTTTAAAGCTTATATTGGATATGTTACCCTTTTCTGTATGTGGCAATAATTTCTTACAGCTTTGCATACCCAATAGACTTAATAAATCCCCTTTCATTTCATAGATTTTGACGTGTTGGCTTCTAACAGGCTTTCACTTACGTCAAATCATCGTAAATACATACGGAGTTTCGACGTTCTGGTGTACGAGTGAGTATATAAATTAAACGTTAGAAAGTCTAAGTATGCGACGTAAATATAATAAAGGACACAACAAGAAGCAGTTGTGACTGGAATAGTTTTTTGTTATAGAAACCAAATGAAAATTCTCCACACAAAAAATGGACGATCTAATTGTAAACATCTAATGTGTGATGTAGCGTCAGTCGATAATCGCAAAAGCGAATATTCGTTACTCCAAGATTATGTATGGATGCATATGTACCTGTGTTTTATTTTTTGATTCAGTTTCTCACAACTCTCCTGCCTTGGCACAAACTTAAATAATAGAAATTCCAATGATTTATTATTTAATAAAAATGTTTGCAGTCTTGAAGCTTCAACTCATCGTTGGTCGTGTGTTTGATTTCTGTGAGATTAAGAAATAAAATTTTATTACATTATGAAAACGTGTGTGTAAATATACATGTATGTGTGTGTTTGGAAAAGCATTTACCTTTATTATTTGTTGTTGACTTGTGCAATTAGAGAAAACAGCAAAAAATTACTACAACGCATTTTTAACATTAGAAAAGCCTTGTTGAATGTACTCGTACCCACCGTGGAGCCGTATTTTATTTCTTCATTTCGCAGCATGTCGATACCAGGGAGAATGAAGGCATCTAAAAGTAATTGCATGGGAGAAGTTATAGAATGAATTAAAATACTTCTTTGGATGACAGTGTTTAGCAGATGAAGAGCAGGAAGTGGAGGTTGATAAGGAATTGTTGTGGAGCTGAAAGTTAAGCGTTCACATTCTGGTGCGAGTGAATCAGGTAGTAAAGCATTCGTTTTCGAGACGTGGCATTTACAAATTATGATTTATAGTCAAATTTTCTGTGGCAATAAATATTCTTAATGTCCTAACAATTTACTCATTTGAAACAGAAATAAAATAAGCAACAGCGAAAATGACTATTGAGAAAGTCATTGTAATGAAATTGAAAACGTTGCCGACCCTTGCGAAACTAATGATGACTTATAAATAGAATTTAATGCTTCGATACTGTATATTTAAATGTAGACTGGTTTTAGGTGAAGGGTCTTAGAGTCTCATATAAAAATTTTCATTAAATTGAAGTGAAACTTCATATACAATTTCATATTTTGCAATATTGCCGTGTAAGAAGAAGTTAAGAGAGTGAATTCATTCTAAGTCAAATCTATACTTCTTCAAATATACGCATATGTATTTGATACGTACACATATCGTGTTTGATTGCCACATACACACTTACACAAATAAATAATAGAGTTCAATCCATCAGTGTCTTTCATTAGAAAGTAACTGCATTAACAAGGAAGTGTGACGAGGATGTAAATTAGATTTGACACTCTGATATCGTTGTTATCCTTCGGCGCATTAAAGTCAGACCTTATTGTTCATCAAGGAAACGAAATATCCACATCAAATTAAACAATATACGAGTACACACATACACATATACACATATACATATTTCACTAACACTTTTCGTTGTTGTGTTTGGACGGTAAACGAGAATTATAAATAAATAATTTTGCGGTTTTGTTACATTGAGATAAAATTGTTTTGCACTTTATTTGAAGCTCATAAATGGTATAAAGAAGGTCTAGTATATCAATCGGAAGGTGACTCCTATTTTGACTTCTAGCTTCAATTAAACTAATAAAAGCTTCTATTTTTCAAATTAAATAGTTGCAGAAAAAATATTTATTAGTTCAGTAACTTGCTCGTAGACTTATATCTCTAATTTTATTTTACGGAAAACAATGAAAACTCAATATTGTGTTTTTTTTGCCAACGAACAATTGATTAAACTAAAGTTTCAGCGGCCCTTTGTATGAAAATTCACACAACCGACTACCACTGAAATGGCAACCAATAAGTCCATCATTTTTCGTAATACAACCCATTTTTGCACTATGGCGAAGGAGCATTTGAAACTATGAGAGGAAGAGAAGTAATTAACTTTTGTTACCAGGATCCACATTTTCCTACGCAGAGTCTAATATATTGGGAAGAGTATGAATTGATTCATTAGTGCATGTGTGTGTGTGTGTGTGTGGAATATAATTCCTTTCTTTATTTACAACCATCCCCACCTGAGAACTGGCGGACGGCACTAATGTACTTGGGCATTGAAAATGGAACCAGTACTAGTCACAAATTTTAGCCTTCTAATCTGGACTAAAAAACTCAGTCATGATTTTGGAAAAAAGTAATTTGCAATTTCAGCCGTTTTCGCATATTTTTTATATTTTAATTCTATATATTTAGCAAATGCGTGTTTCAAGTTGTTTGATTGTCTTCTTTTTTCATTTTTGTTATTTTGCTTTTTTTAAATTTCATTATTGTAATGATTTTTTTCTTAATTCTGTCTCATTTAGAAAACATTATTCAACACGATTTTATGCCTTTTTTCTAATATTTTTAACCTTTCCATGATCTCGAATTTTTCTTAACAAAACTTTAAGTAATTTTCCACCAATTTTGCTTATTAATGTGTCTTTTCCACTGGCATTAGTGTTGAAATACCCTTGTGCATTAAAATTCTTACTTCTAATTTTCTCAAGTTCATTAACCCTTTGCAACAAGTCCTAAACAAACAGCCAAACTGAAAAGCAAACAGATTCAACTTGCAAAAGATACAGAATAAACAAGATAAAAGTGTAAATACTTTCCAGTGGCCAGGCGTCGCTGTGTACATTTCGTATGCAAAGCAACTCAAATGAGTTGCAAATACAAGACAACAATAGAGGACATCGACAAGAAGTCTGCAAATGTTGACAATGAAAAAGAAAAGTGAAAAACCTATAATACAATGCTACAACAACACAAGAATACGTACACATGCTCGTATGAACACAGACACATGCATGCATGTGTCTAACAAACGTTGCAACCCGGAAATGTCTTTGATTTGGGGGAGAAACTAAAATTTGTTCAAGTAACATCAGAGCGAGAAAATATTTGACGAAAGAAAGAAATATTTACTGAATATTTATGGCACACATGAGAACTTGTTCCTTTAAGAAGTCCGAAATCTGTGTTTGTGGCAACGGCTTAGAGCAGCCCAGATGGTCCAGAAACATAATGATTGAATGTCCAGTGATGAGCTGTCTTGACCAGCAACGATATGCGGGCATACATCCAACAAAAAATACATTTTTTGATAATGTATTTCGTTTAATTGTCAAGACGATTTCTAATAATAAAATTGATGCACAGTTCTAATAAAATGAGTTTCAGGTGTCAGCAAAATATTCTATTCACTGTTGTAATATCTAGATGTATTGTTCTTGATATAATCGATTGTTTTCGACTTCCTGTCATAATGCAATGTCGGATCATGGCAGCGAGTTAAGGGCGAATGAGTGATGTGGAACTTGACCATCATGTATGATGAAATGGATTATAGCTTGGCGTTACTGCTACATCGTGTAAATGAATGAAGGACATGACAGACACTGCCGTGATATAGACAAATTAGACAAAAGCATCTCCATTATACGGATTTTGTGTTGTTCGCCGTTGAACTTTCACTTTTAGAAAACTTTACTAAATATCAAAGAAAACCTTCATTCAAAAGCTTAAAAAATTATTATAAAACAAATTGTGTTCAGTTGGTGCTATTTTTTTAAGTGTATCTGTTTTTAAATAATTATTTTTTCTTTACCTTGTTCTAAGCAACAAGTAACTTGGGGCTAAATAAGATTTAGTAGCTTAAAACACGCTACGAAATTCCTGAATTGCATCCGCAACAGCATCCGTTGCCAGCAATAAGAGGAGAGAGAAAAAAGAAACATAATAAAGGTGGAAGAAAAAAATCTCATTTTTTATAAGTCACAGTGAAGACTTTTGCAAAATAAATTGTTATATGACATACAATTTCTGAGTCACATGGTAAATTCACAGGCCACTTGTATCAAGGTTGTATTATTGTATTTCTTTACACTAAAACGAAAAAGTGTGATACAAGTGTACAATTTCACGTCATATGTTTAGGAAAGGTTGCATTGAATCTATACCTTGGACTCGCTCATTTGAAATCTTTCCGACGTAGTCATCATAATCAGAATTCAGGATTATCTGCAATGGTGCATAATTGTAATGCATTTATGCTAAAAAATTGCAGCATTTTGCTTAAAATTTTTTTTTCATTTTAAGTGTTGACGTCCTTGAATACAAGGTGTAACCCGAGGCAAATTCACTCACCAGGTGGTGTTGTTAACACAGTTGAGTCACTTCCTTTTCCGGCACAACTGGAAAAATGGTTGAAATTCAAAAAATAGTGCAAGTACTGTTTTAAATTAATCTAAATTAGTAATGCATCAATTAGATATTCTAATTATTTATTAAAAGTGGCGGATAAAATTGATTTGAACTAAAAAAGCTGGCTACGAGCCAACCAAGTAGTCATATCATTTTGTTTGTAGTTCGTCTAAGCCCAAGCCCGCATTACAGTTGATTCGTCTGTACGTAAGAATTGACTATTCACATGACAAATGGTGGGCTTGTGAATTGAGCAACTGAATTGTTTTGTCATCGTGATTAGAAAACACTAACGCCAGCGTTGTCTGCACTTGAGCTGCACCTGATACTACTGCTCTTCTGATAAACTGTGCTTGAACGAATCAGACAAGTGGCTTTTGAGTTATGGAATATTGGATGCTGGTGCCACCTTCGGAGCTTGAGCTAATTCAATCAGAAAAATATTATGCCAAAAGGAAGCAGGTTTTTTGTTTTATTTTGTAAATTAGAATGGCATTAGTTACGGCAGATTTTGCTTGCTGCTGACACATCTTGTTTCTATTTACTGCTGCAGGTGGAGCCGATACAAATTCGACCATTTGCAGATTTTTCTTGATTTCTTCAATCTGCAAAGAGTATAATATTGGTATGTACATGTGTATCCATGCTCATGAACAATTAGAGAAAAATCCACATAATTTGACTTGTTACATCTCTAGTTTAGTTTTGTTCACCGCCAACAGAATCGAATTTCTTTCTTATTTTCTCTTAAATTTCAAATCATCGTTTGTTGTTGTTTTTCTTTCAGAATAACTTATTTTCAAGTCATATTTGATGTTTACTTTCCATAAACAGTTTTCATTTAAAACTACTGAAATGGACACATTTATTGTCTTGTTTATTAAGCTCTCGCAAAAAAGGAAGTAACAAACACATACATACATACATACATACATGCGTACAAACATACATACATACATATCTAAAAATTTAACTGGCAATCATACGCACATTGGGCGGCAATAGTAGGGATTCTACGTCAATTAAGTGAAAAATAAAGTTAAAGTAAAAGATAATTAGTGGTCATTTTGAAAAAGTTTTTTCTCTAATTTTCCAGGGTTTTAATTATTTTTTGCAAATATTTATATAAACATGCAAATTTCTAACATTTACAAAATGTATGTTGGAGCCTACTGATGACCTGGCATAAGCACCAGCGTATAATCCGACATATGGACCATCTTAAAGCCCAAAATAAATAAATAAGTAGATCGTACGTAACTTAAAATCTATTTTATTTTCAGATTAACTATAAATTTTTGAAAATTGTAAATTCGGCTTCAGTTACGAGTATCATTCCATTTCCGAACGATATCTCAATCAAAGTTTGAAACACAACCATCATTTACTTTCCCGGAGGATTAAATATTTTCGCAAATAAACGATAAATAATTTAGAAAAAATGCGTGTAAATAAATTTCAGAAATTTAAATGTAGTAATCACAGCCCTACACGTGTGCCAAGCATTTGTGCCACACTAATATACATATTGGACACATATCTACATACTTATACACATACAAGTATAAGCACCATATGCATGCAAGAGCCCGTACGGAAATTTATCTGTGTTTGTACATTTATGGACAGCAACTTAACGAACAACATGTGCACATCCGGAAGATATAACCATACTAACAGCCAGTATAAACATCAGTTAACATAAAAAAGTAGCAGCAACATTATCGACTTGCCTATTAAAAAAAATATGTGAAGCACTAACAACAGAGGAAGTACCACCATACTACAACTACAACCACATTTTAGCAATAGAGCTTCAATGACTGCCTTTGCATTCAACATTATGACGCTCATGTTTGTGTTGATACGGAAAATATTGCTTCCGCTTTTCATGCACAGTAGTCAGTGTGTAAGAGAATCTATTAATCCACAAACACACACAAACACATGATCAAAATTCGTAGCACGTCAGAACATTTATAGAATGAAGTCTTGCAATTAATTTAATGTAATTCAAATTAAATAGGCCATACCTTACAACAGTTTGAATACAATCAAACTGGTACAATATTCATTTTTTTCACACATAATTTAAGGACGGTTCATAATGAACTGTGACACAGTTTGGGCTGCAATTATTGTTGTTATAATAAAAAAAGAAAACGAGAATTGAAAACGAGAATTGAAAACGGCATTGAATTGTGTGTTTCGAAAAATTCATTTCAAAATATTTTTTTTACTAATTTTTCTCTTTTTTCATAATTTATGTATATTGCAAAACGAAAAGCTTTTACTAAAATAGCGCTAATAGTAAAATTATACTACATACACGAGGTTGTATTAAAAATGTATACATTACAATGTTACAACAATAAGCTATTGAATCAAATTTCAACAGATAATGTTTTTTAAAGCTTAGTATCCTGAACTTTAGGCTTTGACAACATCTCTTAATTGAGCTAATGTTGCCATACACACTGCCATCAAACTGGTACCATCAGCACCCGAGCGTACATTCACAAAAATCGGCCATACACAAAAGCTGTTTTGAGCTTTAAGCCCAATATTATTAAATAAACCAAAGAAAGACACAAAATTTCTCAATCGGAAATAAAAAATTAAATATTTCAGTCATTTCAAAGACTTGCTGTTCTAATGAACGTAAAAATGACGCTACCTCTACAATACAATTTTGAAATAGATACAAATAATATTCAAACTGAATCTAACCCAATACCACTACTACTAAAGTGATAGTGAGTGATAGTGGTAAGAACCGAACCCACAAACACACTACACTCTTAAGAGGCACGTATATTTAAGAAACTTTATCCAATTTTAATGTCTATTAATTGAAAGTCGTTTTCAGTGCAATGAAAAAGGCATTGCATACAATAATTATATTGTCCGAACTACAATTTTCTCCATTAGTTGCAAATAAAATCCATCGATTACTTTTTGTGATTTTTTGTTAAACTTTTATGTCCTTAATAACTTTGGTAGTTGAACACACTTGTACTATTAAATGTGCACTAGAGTAATGAAAAGGTTGCAGTTTTATATAATTTTATTTAAAGGGATTTATTTGCTTTATTCCTATTGAACTGTTTTGTTTTCTAATTTTTGCATAAAACCGTGATTTGTTTATCTAATCAATTGACTATTTCTTAATATTACAATATTAAAGAATACACTCTTTTACAATCTAAAATGTTAATATAGTACATATGTGCGTATATCGGGAAATGTGTACCGCTTTTTGTTTTTTTTAAAGAACAGCATGAATAAGTGTTTTGTAAGCAACAGCATCAGCAAAATACTCATAATGTTGAATAACTTTCTTAAGTAAATCAGCAAAAAAAGCAACAACAACAGGCCATCCTATTAAAGGATGCGATTACACAAAAGAAAAGTTTTTTACTATCACATTGCATCACACCTCAACAACTTGAAGAGCAAGCAATACTTTCAATAGATAAAAAGATATCGACAGCCACAAAAGCATTAAAACGTAGGGAACAAGTTGTTGCCCGCTAAAGAGTAGGCGGGACAGTTAAAATCTTATAATCCCGCAATGGAATTGACGCGTAAGATGCACACATGTGCCCTTGGTTACTTAAAACATTATAAGAGATACTCACTTCACTTCATTTTTACGTATGTATCCCATCTATATCGGAATGAAAATGGAATACAACTCTCATGTACGAGCCGATGCTCTGGACTTTGTTTTGAAGTTAATCCACAGGGAGTAGAGATGCTAAAAGTTTCCATCGATGTCGTTTTTACAGCCAACTCTGCTCACAGCGAACTTGCTCCCAATATCCAATACCTTCATTACCAAGATAATGTTCTCAGAAATGAACAAATATCTAATTTAATCTCATACACGTTCCTAAAATCCATTTTCCTAGTTCCAGCACAATGAACTGTATGAACATCACCTCAGAGCTGGCTCTATCATAAAAAAGTAATTCGTACAATGATGACCCATTTGCACTTCCTGATGAGCAATTAATCCAGTTTCTTATTTCATTTTGAAGTCATCATTGCCTTCAACGTGAAGTTTATTAAGTTGCGAGTGCAGAGCTTGACTTTGAGAATAAAACTTTAAGCTGGTCCTCCAAACTCAGCCCGAAGTGTGTTAGTCCCCGGATAAACTTACCAAAATAAACAAAAATTTATAAAATTGCAAACAATGCATTTTGCAAAAATTTATCAAACTTTTCTAAAAATTAGTCTTACAGAAAACCAAACTAATTTGATCCCCTATTCCGATTTATCCTTCCGTACTTGGAATACTTGTTGTACGTCTATTTAGTTTTTCAAATACTTTCAAATTAACAATACAAATTTGCTTCCTATTGTTTACGTTTTGTTGTAACTGGTATATCTGGTAATTAATTTACTTCAACTTGGTTACGACACTGTCATTTATTTTGGTTTTTTGCGGGTCTTGTTAACTGCAAATACCTGTCTTGAATTTTTTTCCTTTTTGTTACTAACAGTAAATCATGCCACATTCATTGTTGCATACGCTGGATGCCAGTGTGTGTCTCTGCATGTTGTAACAAAATTACATGCGAATCGCTATGACATCATTGTCACAACGCGCGTAATTGAACACAAATCAATCAAAAATTGTTATGCGGAAATGCATTAATTCCATCTCCCCTTAAATAGAGAACAAAATTTAAATAAAACTTGATGTCAAGGGAGTGTTACCGTTCACCGACTAAAGGCGCAACTTAAAACTCTTTTTGACGACAAGCGAGATTTTATGCTTTTTTCAAACTTACGTCCACAAATAATTTTCGCTAATTTGCGCTGGCATTTTTGAAAATAAAATCAGTTATAAAAAAGCTGCATTTATATTATTTTAATTCGAACAAGTGATGTTTGCAGCGGCCCCACTATTAATTTGTGCATTTGGTATATTCATCATACTCATATCCTTTCGTATAGGGTTTTCCGTGCCAGGTTCAACAAACGAATTTGTTAGAAAATAGAGAAATCCTTAGACTGAGTTCCAAAGTAACGCTGTTCAATACATGGAAAAAGATGCTGAAATTTGTATTGATACATCGTTTCATTTATTTTCGTTTTTATTTTATATTCCTTCAAATTTCCAATGGAAACACTGCGCCAAAGCAAATGCATGCAACCGGTCGCATGTATGTAGACTCAGCAAACTTTCATATTTTGTGTATAGTTTGCAACCACTTCCGCCTGGGTATACATACATACGTACATACAAGTGCACATATGATAACGATGAAATAAGTATGCAAACTTGTATGCATGATGTGTGCCTGTGTATGTGTATGTGAACGCACTAGGGCGTCACCAAAAACTCCAAAATTATTGAAACAAGTAAAAGTTAAATATTTTGTTGGAACAGCGAAAGGCCAGTGGCATTGGCACGTCCTACATCTTCGATAGATTTAGGAAGAAAAATTTCGGCATTTTCGTACTCTGAATAGAATCTAATTGTCCTGGGTGTTAAGATCTTATTATTGAATTTAATTCAATCAATTAATTTCTCTTGCTCTTGAAGAGGGAAAAATGTATCGGCTCTATTGAGCGATAATAAATCTACAAAAGTAACCAAATGGTCTCTATTTTATCACAATCGGTTCATAGATTTCATTTGATTCACTATCCCGAAATTTACGTGTTGCCCACGTCCTTAATACCTGCACACACTCACACGAATACTTACATTCGTTCACGTTGTTTACAATGCACAAGTCGATTGACTCAACTGTCTGATCGCATTCATACGGATTTAGTATGTAAAAAAAAGGACCGTTTAGTAAATTCAGATAGTCAACATATCCCAGTCAACAATAGTATTTGAAACGGACTACCGTTGGAGCTTTCCAACGTGAAAAATGAATCCCAATAATTCAGAGTGTAGTCCAGTTTGTCAAACGCACTCGCTGCAGTAAGTTGCAGCAATTTTTGACATGTGTATTTCAGTTCAAAATTTATTTCACCAGTACATTTGAAAAGTTTCAAAAGCAGAAATCATGTTTCCGATCCATATGCCGCAGACAAATGATCAAAATACAGAATACATTGTGTTTAATTTGTTGAATTTTTCAAGAACTCCACAAAATAGACCATTCAAAATATGTCATGCCTGATGAGGATGTGAGTTCCCACATTTCAAAATCATTACGGAATCTTTGGCAATGGTTTTTACACATAAAAGTAATAGAAATTTTTCAAAAAAGAAACCAAAGCAAAATATTGAATTCCATCTGTTATCCACCTCTGTATTGTATCATTGGCCAAAAATGAATGCAAATTAATATTACGTGTCCTTATGAAGTTTCTCTTCAGTTTAATGGAACAGATCCATTTCATATGGATTTCTTTAGTTCTGTAGGTGTCACACGAAAAAATTGGAGCAACATCTTACTTTTTTCCAAATTTTAGTCAAACCCACCCGCTTCTTTAATAATAGAAAAACTAGACGACTTGTTTATAAAATGTTTATGAGTCCTTGTTGCTGTTGCAGTTGAAGTTTGTATTTGTGTTAGCGGTGTCGCAGCTTAAATTGTTACTAACGAAGGCAGCATTCAACGATGGTACAACATCTCCACTGTGGCACCAACAATCTTGACAATAGCAATAAATCAATAATAAAACAAAAAGTGTGGCAAAGTTGACAGTTTTCAAATGCTGCAATATGACAAATTGTGTGTAATTTCATAAATTTCGTACCCCCCGTTTTGTTTGGTTTCAATTTTATTAAGCATTTAACCATTCGATTATTTATTGATTTTCGGCGCCAAATGGTGACAATAACGTTGTTTGTGACGACGTTAATATTCCTTAAGCTTCTTATTATTTTTCAATTAAAATTTCATTACAATAGGTAACAGCTTTTGCTTGTGTACGTGTGTGCAGCGCCGACAGCATACATCCATATTCCAACAAAAAAAAAACTTATCAAGTATAAGGCTAGAAAACCAGCCGTGCGATATGCTGTTAAGTGCCAATTATTCACATCATTATCATGCCGTGAGCTAAATTACTTGCTCATATACTCGTACATATGGCATATTGCCTATGTAATCATTAAATTAATTTTGTGATTCTACCTGATCATTATTTATTTCATCAACTTTTATAGCGCTGCGAATAACGCAACTACAGCCCTTCTTCCATATAGTAATTAAATGCCCCGAAAATACATGCCTCAGCAAACTTCGCCAGCAAATGTATCTTTACATTTACACGCATCAATATTTTATGTGCAAACACATGGGGGTGTAAGCGATATGTTAAGGCACATAAAACTTTCCACATGTATTAGATTGTGGTGCTGAAGATATACAAAGGAAATCGTGTCTAATGAAAACACTTATTTCACGTATCAAAGTGCTGACTTGGGAAATTGGTTTGGTATTCTCTTCAATTGTCTCAAATGTGTCAATGATACATTAGAATTGAATATGGGCAACTTCAACACATCAGTTTATTTTAGTTGTAATGAAACAATTCTCAACAATAATGGGGTGCACAGTGAAATTGTGCGTTTACATTCCCAACACATACGATTCTCTGAAATCAGCCGGAAGTGGATATTTTAATTAAGCTCTTGAAATAATTTTTAAACATCCTCAAACATAGTTTGCGCTGTCACTTCTGGTCTCCGTCTTAGAAGAAAAACTTATGCAAATTCGCACGTCGTGTTGATTTGCAATCAAAATGCAAATGTTGCTGCAGATGGCAAACAATCAATAATTTAAAGCAACGTTGTAAAATAAAGATTTGAGACTTATTAGGTTGTGATGTGCAGGAGCTTAATTTTTGTGTACTAGATAACATTTCATCATTGGTTTATCCCACTGTTTTAATTAAACAAATTAAGGAATGAAGTCCGGACTTTAAACCGCTCGGCTTAAGATAACTTAAGGTAACAGAGAATAATTTCGATTAAAAGGATGTATTTCATGCATTTGTATTTGTTCAATTTGCATACAATAACATTTTGATCAGTGTTCAATGCAAAAGTTATGCGAAGTTGCAAATGAAAAAATGTCATTGCCTCTTCGCAATGCAACAACAAAATATGTAAATAAATTTCAGTTTTTTACATACAGGGAGCGAAGTGTATGTATGACACCATCATTTTTTTGCTGACATTTACTTCACTTCACTTTTGCCCCTACCTCTTTTTAAAATATCGTAGGGGAGGGTCTTGCTCTCGGTAGTATTTTTTGTGAAAATATTTTCCACACAAAATCTTTCAAGATGCTTGAGTGGAGGTACATATGTGCATATCTCTAACCTGACACAAATACATTGTTGAATTTCTTAGTTTGAGCTTTTGTTGCAACAATATTTTTTAATACACTATTTTCCATTGAAACTGAGAAATTTCAATATCAAATTGAGAAAGTTTTATTATATAATTTTGATTTAATTGATAACCATATGGTACTACAATACATACTACGAATACACACATACATGTGCATTTCAATGAGAAAACATCAATAAGGGTGTAGATGAAATGAAAATTAAATTTAATAAATAAAATAAGTTAATGGCCAACAGGAACATCTTCCAGATTCAGTGCATATTAATAAAATGTTGTAGTTGTACATGTCCTTGAAACATTGAGTACCTCTTTTTGAAAAGGCAAGTCTCTGCTCTCCTACATTGAGGAGCTTACGGCCTTTTTGAGTAAATATTTCAAAATTTAAAAAATTGTTTAATTTCATTTGGAATTTTCTCAATTTTAGTGAAAAGTGGTATAGTTTGCTCTTAGTGACTAGAATGGAATGCCCAGAGCTCTTATATGCAATGGGAAACGTGTGTCTGTCTTTGCTGCCACACGTATTAAAGACAATAAGTTTTAAATTTTCTTTGCTTCTTTCTACTGGTGGCCTCAAATATGAAATTAAAATGTTGATCGGGAAAGAGGGAATGGGAAGAGTGTTATTTTCATTAACTACACTTTCAGATGAAGAGCTACAGGCCATTTAGTTGGTGGTGGCTTGAAGCGTGTCCAATATGTGTTTGGAAATTCTGAAGATGGATAGAAAACACAAATCAATGTGCAAATGCAATTACAAAAAACAACGTTTGTGCATCCTCTCACAACGATGAAACGATTAGATTAGAAAATAATAACAAAGACCTTGAAGACAGTCGAACTTGGACGAGTATACACGTGTGCATATGCTTATATTTAATTTTCTTAAATTCAATTAAAACTCAAGCAAAAAATTATCAATGATAAGACTTCCTAGAGACTTCTATGTAATCAGTGGAATCATCGTATTCATTGAAATTATCATTTAACTTCTGCCTTTCCGATTTCGCGGAATTGTGACGTGGAGGACTTTGAGGTTTATAATGAGGTCTGGAAGGAGGTCGTTTGGTTGACCGAATAGTGGGATTCTTTGACGGTTTTTTCGTTGTTCGGGCAGTAGTTTTTATTGAAGGTTTCTTAGTTCTGCTGTTGGTCTGCTGATTTCTTGTTATTAAAGTTTGAAGGTTCGCCGCAGGGTCCAGCGACAGCGATGGTTCCTCAACATGGTTTGTTTCAGACTCATTATCGTCATTTTGCTCAAACATGTTGTACCTAATGTGTGGCGAATTTGACATCGAATATGGATAATACGGATGGGCATAATATGGAGAACCGGGATAATATGCATTGTAAGGCCAGTAGGCCGGAGGTGAATGGTAGTGTGGAATAGGCTTGTAGGTAGTAGACATAATTGCAGATGTTATGCCCGTAGTTGAAAGGCTTTCTGTTTGATCGGTATTTTCGTTTAAAGGTTTTTCGTTTCCGTCATCCAACACCAGTATGCATTTCATGGTGGACAAATTACTTGATTCCGCATTTGTCTGCACCAAAGAATTTGTTAGCTCGTCAATGTTCAAATAGGCACCTGCATCATACTGGCGACCGGTGGCATCATTCGTATTGATTGTACACAAGGGATAGCCTCCTAACACAGCAGAGCCTTTGGAGCTTTGGCTATCTGCACTTAATATATTCGGTAAGTATTTACTAATTTGAAATCCTGCTGCTAGGCCTGCTAGTCCAGAAATAGCACTACCTATTAATCTTCCTTCGGTTACTAATGGTTGTCCACCGCTTATTCTCATAACCGATTCATACTGCGCACGGGTAATGGGCCAAACCTGAATTAAGAATTCACTTTCGTTTCCTAAAGATACATTTGAGAATTGAAATTAATATTTAAAAGTCTATTTCAGAAGCCAATCCACATACCAGCTACAGCCACTGCCCAATAAGCCAGCACCAGCGTGGCTGAGAATTTCAGCATATTCATTGTTTTATTCTACAATATTTTCTTTATAATGAAAAATTCATAAACATTGCCTGCTTTACAATAATTTTAGTGGACTAATCTATTAGTTTTCTAATGCTGGGTCTATTTATACGCTGAGTATACTATTTATTGTGTGGCGGTTTTGTTTTCAGTTTTGCTTCTTGTCATCTTCTCCATTTAATTTATTAAATGTCCATTTTTATTGGCTCATTATCATCAACTTAATCTAAATTATAACGCAACTTTTTGGCGATTTGAATAATCTCACACCCATTGTGCTCGACTGCCCCAGTTCTTCTTATAACGGCGGCAAATTAAATTTATTCAATTTCTATTTTTTAATCGATTGTTCTATTCTTCTGTCACTGTATTTCGTAAGTTAGAACACATTCAAACACATACTTACACACACACATACGAGTATATAAAAAAATATAATGTGACCCATTTTGTTCATTTAGAGTCAAACACGAAATACAAACGAATGTTTCATTTATGAAAGGCTTTCATACTTTTGGCCATTAAGTTTTTTGTCAAGCATAAATTTCGCATTAATACAGTCAATCAGCGTTTTTTTTTATTGACTAAAAGATTATTTTTTACGTCGTCCAATTCCCCCATTTTAACAGATAATGGACATTTAAAAACAAAATTCGAAAACTGTCAAATTTCAAATGAATATTTGGTCTGAATGTAAAAAAAATACATGTAAGAAATACGTTTTAACGTTGAGCTGTTAAGAGACTTATTAAAATTATTCGGGATATTCTTAGAAATAATTATTTAAAAATTTTTATTTACTAAATTAAGCCGAAGCAGCCAAGCAACAATAATTTTGCACATTTTATTATTATCATTTCCAGATAAAAATCTTATAAACATTAGAAAAAAACACCTGAAAAAATTAGAGGTTTTGCTGATTTGACTATCAAGTTGTGATATTGTTAAAATTCTTGTGAGAAATGGAACACCTAGTTTCCTAAAATTTATTTTGGAAACTCGGAACTTTGCTTTTGTGCAACACCCCTTTCCATAATAAAGTGGTAAAAACCATTGAACACGCAATGTTCCACACTGCCAATAGCGTTTGATTGTCGTAAGAATGCCATAATTGCAGATAATATTACAATTTCCATAGCAAATGGGATTTCAAATGGTGACGCATTAATTTGAGGTGTTGCATTTGTTTTGCTTAATTTTAATAAGACCGAGAATCTAATCCAAAATCGAAGAGCCGACCCAAGAAAACAAACGCAATTGCTTTTAAGAAATGTGAAATATTAAACTTGTTGTCCTATGGGAACTCAAATCAAAGATTGGCCTTTATTCAGAGCTCCATTGTTCCGAATTCATTTGTACATTGAGCAAAATTATCCCTCAGTGAACTCTTCAACTTGTAATCTAATTTCGTAAATGAAAACTGCCTTAGACATTTTCTCCCATACAATTGATCTCTTTGCAAGTCAGAATACAATATGACTGTCAGAAGCAGACATTATTCCTTCAAATGTTTATACCAACTTTCTTCTAAATGAACGCAGAATAATGAAATGAATGTAATTGAAATATGAAAAATTCTTTAGAAAAGGCAGCATGTGTGTGTTTCCCCCGCCCACAATAAATTAGTTGCACACACACGTGTGAGAAATACTCACATGTAGCGTCTGAAAATGACATGAAATTTTCAAAATCTGAGAGCTTTTTGCAAAATTTTTATCATTGAGACATGTACATAAAGGTACACGGGAACTAGTTCAAATTGATTATTCGAATCCAGATCAATTCAACTTTATTTGGGTTGATTTACCTGATTTGAAGGACCATTAGGAAGCAACACAAGAGGTCAGCAATACTTTGGGAAAGATGGAGCGGAAACACCCAGTATTTATATGAGCAATTATTTGACAGTTAGTGGTCTCGTCACACTCAGCCTATGAATGAAATTTTCTCTTAAACAGCATTTTCTTAGGCATTTCATTACATATTGCGAACTTTTGTAGCTACAACAAAAGCCAAGTTGTATAAATTTTATCCAATTCCAAAGCAACACTATAGAGACTATTGCAATAACCGAGAGGCTGCCGGTTTTGTCTGAAGCAGATGTTTTTGGAAGGCACCGCTCTTCGGCTGAGTAGAATAGTGCCCTGCAGGACAACTAAAATACTTTGTGAAATATTAAAAATAAGACTCTGGAAGGGAAGAGACCAAGAAGCCATCCGATTTACGTTATTAAAACACTAGATCCGTTATGGTATAGCGGAGTGACAAACATTGACAAATATGATCATTTAGTTACTAATTTTCTCTTTTCTAAGTGATGCTATGGAACATTTTAGAACGTCGGGCGGCAGTTTGATCAAATACCTTATATTGATTTAAGCATGCAAGGTGGTGTTGTCAATGGGAGCAACACTGAGCACAGTGGTGAGTGCAATGGCTTAAACGTAGACGACAGTCTGCCAGATCTCAATTAAAACTACAGGGAGAAAGAAAGCAACACTCCCACCATAAATTATTTTATATTGTTACCAGGTTAAAGCCAACATCATACAATATGATCACACGAAGCTGGTGCTACTATCCCTTGTATGGATATCCCCATATCTAGAATATTCATCCCAGTGTACATATAACCTGTACGCATATCGTCCATTCAATTACCAAACTTCTCCTTCATCCAGAAGTAGCCAAATCCCTGCCATGGATCCCTTGCTTGTCGCTCAGTATCTCCGAATTATCCTCAAATATTTCAGACGCTCACATTATCTTTATAATGCGGGCGCACGTAACGAGAAGAAAATCCCACAGAAAAATTGAAATCCATACTCATTTACAAATTCATTCATTGTCTCCCGCATTTAAAAAATTACTTTAACAGAGTGTCCTTCTAATTTTGTTGCCTTCAAAGTACTACATAAATTGCACGAGTCGCAAGCTGCATTCAATTGTCGCCTTATGGTTCAAGGCTTTAATCCATTCAACTGCAAAGTGCTTCGAAGGGTCAAGAACAAGATTTTAACAGTGTCTCTGGACTTTTCTTCTGTTTATGGTACTGAGCTTTCCGAGTGGTAAAATTAATCCCTAGGAAATAAATCTCCAAAAGAAATATGGAATCGCACCAAAAAGAGAGAGAATGGAAATCCCGATTTCTAATAAGAAATAAGGCCCCAAACAAATGAAATTAAAATCCAAACAGAAATAAAATAACCCTCAATTGCAAGGGATTTACTATGTGGCACTCCATTATAGCATTTCGGGTGCAATTTCTTATGAGATGAAGGCCAATAAATAAAAATGAAATGCAACTCCAAAAATTAAATAAGTCTCTGAAAATTGTTGGTTTAGCGGTCTGCGTTTCAGTTTCGAGTTTTACTCAATTGTTTGTTTTTGGAATTTATTTCGTGGGCCCTTATTTTTGTTACTAAACAATTTAAATATTCACTTCTTTCTTGCACTCCAGGCCAGCCTAAATCTTATTTATTAGCCATATGGACTATCGAAGCTCCTCTTGTTAAATTGGTACAATTTGAGTGCATGTAAGTTTTTGACCAACTTGTTGCACGATTGCTGCTGACTTGCAGTCCTTGCAACAGTAAAGGTAAATACTTATGAAGATTGTTCGTTTCTGGCGAAAATGTTACACATGTTTCGTCCCTTTCCCATGCTTGTGTACTGTTCAATATGAAAACAAACAGCAGCAACACAGAAAAGGCAGTAGTGCAAAAAAACGGACATATTCCTCTCTATATGTATGTGTTGAACATAGAAATGCTTTGTTTGCTTTGTTTTATATTCGTTAATATACATATTTGATTATGTTTGAAAAGTTTATTTAAAAAAATAATCAGTTTTAATACTTACATGGACACCAAACATTTCAAGCAACTACGACTATTTTTTTCTAATGTGAGTTTTGAAACGGTATCACATTTCAACGGCGTCCGCAACATGTAAAACATGTTCCGCATTCGTATGAAAATTTATTTTGTTCAGAAACTGAGGCGCCAATAAAATGCCCGCAGAAGTTGCGTTCACAGCTCGGGAATTCAATGTCCTTCATATTCTTAAATTTTATTGTGTGAAAATCGATAACAATTTCTTTATTTCCAATGTTATTCGCCAGTAGCCCTTTTTCGTATTTAATCGTCCCAATTTTTAACTCCCTGAAGTGAAATTTGGTTTTTCATTTGCTTTAAAACTTTTCCCGTCCCAACTGGTGCGTAAGAAATAAAACAAAGATTTTCTTCAAATTTGTCTAAATCATGTATGTATGTATGTTTATTTGTATCATCATTTTGTTAATTTAATTCTTTTCAACTTAAAAACACTTTATCCGTAATTCGTTATATATATGATAATTACTAAATTAAAAAATTATTGTGTGAGTGTTGCTCTACAATACAAGTTTAATTATGAAAATTTTATTATGCACTTGTGATTGTAACATGACTCTTCCAATATTAAATCTATTATAAATATATTTGTTGCTACTTTCATTAACTTAGTTTATGGGGGATTAAAACTGCGAATGGATATAATTACCGAATCGTATTATATTGACGTACTTTATTAGTTTTACGATTAAATTTAATCCTTAATAATAAAATTAAAAGCTACCGCTGCTGCCAGAAATCATAAATTGTGTCCGTTTAATGTATTTACAGTAACAACAATGTCATTTAAATTAAACAAATTATTCATCGTATTAATTAGTTGGTATTGAAATGAATAAGTCTGTCGTTAAAATAAATCAATCATATTTAAACTTTTAATAAAAGAGCAGTGAATTTCTGTCTGACTGTTTCTTTTTGTTTGTTGAAAATTTACAATTGTTTAAAAAAAACATTTTAAGGAACGAGTAAAAGGAAAATCCCAAGTTTGTTCGAAGGACCATCATCAATGGAATTTCATTTATGTTTTTTCCATCGATTTCATATAGAAACACAAAAGGAAAAACTAGTAAATGATGAATTTGAATAAAAACAGTATCTTGATAATTTAGTCTGGTATTTTTATTATTATTTGTTGTTTTTGTATGTAAAATATTGCATTTTCTATTTGCATATTTTATACGCATTTTTATCCTTTTCCTTTCCAGCTCTTTTAATATTTAAATTTCATGTTACTCGTAACACAACAAATATAAACATTTTCCTTTAATTTCCTTTTATAATTAACATTATGCATATTTATTTGTGTATGAGGGTGTGTGTTTTTCATAATAATTTATTTATTTTTTTTTTTTTGTTTTACAAAATTATTTACACCTTTTTGAATCGATAAAATTTGAATATTATTTTATTTAAATTGAAAATGCAATTTATATGATAATTATTATTTGTTGAAAAATTTCAAATACTCTCTTGAATTAATTATGAAATGACATCAAAATAAATATTTTATGATCAATTACACGGCACAGTGGGTGAGAAGTGGAAGAAATTTTTGATTTGAGAGTAAAAAATTTTAAAGTAAACAGCAATTAGAGAGACCGTTGATTGATTGCACTTACAATAGAGTGACTGCAAGTGATTGCAGTTGTATGTTTCTATGTCACATAAAAAAAGCGAATTAGCGAATTTACGAGTTTTTTGCTTTTTTTTTTTAATTTTAATGTGTTTCTGTGTCAATTGAAAAAATGAAATGAATTTAATTCCCTAGTAATTGTTTACGATATTAATTTCAAATATCTTCTTTATCAGGCGTATTTGAATAAGTTAAAAAATGAAGTTAGCAGTACCTAAATCTCCACTCATTCATGACGCATGATTAATGGTGCTCTAGAGGACAGGATTCATCAAACACTCTTAGACATACTTACATTTTTCAGGTATATAAGAGTGTCCTAATGGGGGAGGGGGCATAGATCTCTGTGGTTATTACGGACCGTACAATATATTGTATGCAAATCAATTTTAATTCCCAAACGTGTTGAAGCATGGCAAGGATTTCAGTATCAGAAGTATTGCGTCGTTCTTGCTGAAAACTTTGGAGAGAAATATTGAGATTCATATTAGAATGCCATTAAGCAATATACTCATATCTCCGTCTCAACATGCCTACACCAGGGAAAAATGTATTCAGGCCGCTTTGTACGTATTGTAAGCTGTAAGGAGAAATTATTTGGATACAAAAATTACACAATGGAAACATTCCTGGACATAGAAAGAGATTCACCCCTTTTCACCCCTAATATGTAACCAAGAAATGAAAATGTTACTAAGGAACATGGACTCTATCGGCAGAACTGATGCCTATACAGACAACGTGGAAGTAGCAGTGTTGGGAATCCATCTGGCAATGCTTTTGCAAAGCATGGAATCTGCGTTGTCAATTTTATGTGCCTGGAGCTTTTAATGGGAAGACGCAGAACCAAAAACTTTAAATTGCCACATCTGAATGGAACAATGATACGCCGGGCCGGTTAACGGAGGCTAAATAATTGGCAGTGGTCCTAGACAGCGGGTTGGTAAAATTTCTTTACAAGTTTGAACTGAGAAGAGTATGTATTGATGAAATGTTGCAATGTCTGTGGCATCATAAATTGTATTTCCATATTTTTCATAATTAGAATAACACTGTTTATTTAAAGACTGGATGCGATTTCTATGCTCTGACATTTGACTTCAATAATATATTTTTAAAGTTACATTTTGATGTACAAAACAATGAATCCAGTTGGTAAATTCGGTAATGATTACGGGGGATTGCGGTAATTCATTTCTCGCGCCAGGAAAACAATCACAAATTTGGTACCTTCATAAACCAATTTATCTTCAATTTTCGAAATTGGGAGAGTAAAAATTTACTCACTCGCAACACGTTGCAAATTCCGCACCGTGTTATTTTTATTAGTGCTGAGTATTAATATTTGATTTTTGAACTGATCAAATTGCGAAAAAAATAAAAAAGAAACATTGAATACAGTTTGGCCTTGGAAGAAAAGAGGTGAGAGTTACCCAAAGGGGGGCACAACGTCATCTGCTTATCAAGTGTTTCATAGATTTCTGCCCTTAAAGTCAGAGAAAAGTGTTACAGCGTATCAAGAACTATTTGATGATGACTGAAACCACATTGAACTTGATGGAACCCATTACGCTTTTTTTGATTTCAGTCAAGTCGGGTTGACTGATAAAAAAATAAAGAAAAAACTTAATACAGGTTCATTCATGTTATGAACTTTCATTTTACCAAATATGATTCTATATTATTAACAGCACTACTTCCTTTTGAATAATTGTTAAACAAGCTGATTGACTCTGACTGACAGAATCGCTGACTGACTTACTCGTACTGACGGCACAAAACATTAATTACCATTTTTTATACTTTCAGTTGTTAGAGACACAGAAGAGAATCTTTAGTTCCGCCACTTCACTCATTCAGTTTCATTACTTTCAACTTAAGTTGCACATGCAAGTACATGTCAGTTGCACGATGCCTTTCAAAGCAGGTTCTCCTCTTTTCATGTTTCTCTTAATTTTATAAAAATTTTGTTTCGCTTATCTTTTACTTTTAATCTATGAAAAGAACTCAAACTGGTAGTGGAAGTGCAATTTTTAATATTATTCTTATAATTATGCGTCAAAGATACTTGCAATATTTATAAATGTGTGAATATTCTTCATGTCTGTGTTAAAAACGTTGTATGGAAAAGGACTAAGGATTAAATAAGATACTATAAGATCCATCTTTACAATCTTTATATTGGGTTTTGTGCTGTTCTTTTTTGTTGTCTTGAACTCGGTTCATCATATGCTTTAGTCTTTCATCTGGGTATTCTGCCATTGATAACCAAAGGCCTTGTTCTGTTGCAAGTAGTTGATATTGCTGCAAGTGCCGTTGTTGTGCTTGTATACGAGTACAACAATGCTGACGATGGAAATACTTTTGTTTTTGTAGATGATGTTAAGGATAAAGCAAATGGTTTCGATTGTGCGATTTTGCTAACAGCAGGTATATTGTGTATTGTTGTTTTTGACGTTGACGTTAACGTTGAAGTTGACGTTGACAGCGACAATGAAGTATGTTTTGTTGTTTCGTTTGCATCAGCCATTGATGATGATGATAAACTTGTTGATGGTCCTTTCGTTGTCAGTGTTGTTGCTATCGTTGGAGTGCACGCGCACATAAACTGTTGCAAAATACATGTTAAAATGGTGAATAACATGCAACAGAGACTTATATAAAAACTACAACAATGCGTGTTGCTCGCATTATGTTGCATGGCTGCCGGGTGTTCGCCTGAAACATTAAAAATAAACAAATTAAAAATCCTCTCTCCAAATATGCCAAAAAAGCAATTAGGAATCTTTTCAAAGAAGAAGTACATGTATGCACACATGCACATGCATGCACATCAAAATAGTTATTATCCTTATGAATTTGTTTAATACACATCAATAAGCATGGACAAATGCAACAAGGGCTGGTTGCATTCTAGCTTTTGGAAAAATGTAAGTTTTCATTAAAAATCTAGGATTAAATTAAATTAAATCTAGGATTAAATATGTACAATGACTTTGTATAAACAAATCGCTCTTGTTGGAATTTCTTTACCTTAATCCCTCTGAATATATTTGTTATTTCTTCTGAAGTTGGTCAATTTCGTGTAACGATTCAAATAGTTTTCACTTAATGAAATGGCCCTTATTTTTTATATTTTTATTTCTAAATTGCCATTCTTAGGATTATTAATGTCGGTTTGTGCGTGTGAATGTAAACGTGTGTACTTCAGTGAGTGGATGGTATTTACAATGAGTGGAACAGATGTTATTACATGAGCAATTTGTCTTGGCTGAATGCAAGTGTTTTATGACTCCGAGGCATTTGGAATTGTGAACAAGATGTACAAAGAAACGGTTCATAAACAAAATGGAAAACTGTGTGATGCGCTTTTTACCCAGCAAACAATCCTGAGAGTGATTTGAAGATAATTGTGCTAATATGGCCGTCTGAAAAATGAGATGGACGTTCTTTGGAATCGCGAAATACTTTCATTTTCAGCACTTTCTGAAGCATTTCTAAACTTAAAAAAGGAAAGGAAATTTACACCAAATACAATTAAATTTTTTAACTGAAATCTCTGATATTTCTAGCATTTGAGCTTCAGATTGTTGATGTTCTAGAAATGTTGAATGCAACAGAAATCATAGATGTAACCACTGAGCAGCGTATGTACAGTGGTTGGTTTTGCTGTTTGTTTTGGTTCAGCGTAGCAATATAATCAATCATACTTTTATATTGATACACTATTGTTGCCAAGAGCATCCTCTGCATTAAGGTATAAAAGAAGTGTAAACAGAAATTCGTTTCCAATCCTTTTCAAAAGGAGTTCGAGCTAATAACTTCTCTACTTTTGGGGGGAATATTCCATTCAAAACTGAACCACTGACTTCCAAGGACGCGGTTTTATGCAAGTCATGCTCTGTCAACAGCTGAACCTGAGCATGAACTCCTTTTCCGTTGTGGAAACTTGAGCGTAGTGCTATAATTTACCGATGTACTGATATTTTTTCATGAGTGTGTTTCCCCAACATCTTGATGTTTTTGCATTCGACATTAACGGACTTATAAATGCTGCTTAAAGAGCTGATGTATAAATCAAAGGTGAACTTAGAACCATAAAATTTTCTGTGTTTGTGCTATTATGATTACACAAGACCTTTGACAGATCCATCCTCTCATCAGGTTATGCCAAATGGGATCACAGGAGAGGTGGTGGGCAGCATCCTATTTTGTGGATTTGACAAAATAATAAAATTTTAAAGCAAAAAGCTCAATTTATTAGAAGCTCTAAATTATTCTAGTTGCTCTCGAATGAAAATTCTCTCAAGTAAAAATTTTTATTCATTAAAACCATTCTCAAAATTTTTATTAAACATTAAATTTGGAACTTTCTTTATGGTCGTGTAAGCAACTTCAATAATTTCTGTCTAAAATATTAAGTATAAAATTGTAAGAAGAATTAAGTTGACAACACTCGAAGAAAAATGCCTTGGGCAATTTTAAAAATGTTTCTAAGAATTTTGTGTAGTTTTATCAAATTGACGTACATTTCTCTACAAAATGGAGAACTCTTTGTCAATATTAGATTTAAAAAATGTGCGATTGGTGCCACACGTCAACAATTTTGAACTCAAATTGAATATGTTTTCTTAGAATTGACTGCCTGTTTATGTAAATTTCATTCATTCGTTAGTTCGTTGCAGTATTTATATCAAAAATTAAAATAATTTTCAGTGTCTTGTTGTTGCTCTGTTGCAATAAAAAAAATTATTAAACAATTTTATTTCAACATTGAAAAATTAATTGTTAAACTGCAAAAGAAAATTTGTCTCAAAGAATACGAGTGTCTGTCTGAAAATACAAAAATTTGGTATAGATGGATGTGTGTGTGTGTGTGCGTATTCACAACAGGGCGATTTTCCATTTGAACTTCAGCATTATTGCGTATACGTTTATTGTATTACAATTTTCAATGGAAGCAGATCTGAATTCATGCGAAAATAAATAGAAAGTAAAAGGACGTACAAATTCCTTAAGAAATTTATTTCTGGGGGAATAGTTTTTCTGCATCAAAGTACTTCTTGCCACTTGTGAGAAAAAAGCTAAGGAATTGTTATACACACTAAGGGAATCGGATAAAATAGAATTTTTGCAAACGCTAATAATTTGCAGAATTTTTTATTGAAATTCCGTATCCTCATTGGAATTCAAAGTCGAACTGAATAAGAAATCAAACGAAACACTGTCATCCTTGCAAATTATTCAGATGGACACCTTTGGGTCATTTCGATGGCAGGTACTTGTTCTTCATATCGGCTTCGTTATGCAGAATGAAAACAAAGGACTTTCCGCTTCATAGACTAAATCAATGGTAGCAGCCTTAGCATCGGTAGCCCTTGGCGAATGGGAGTCGCACTTCTTGCCCTCAAAAGAGGCCATGTGAATATTGCAACTTTGCGATTGTCGTGCACCACTTTGTAGAGTCTTAGATGAGCACCAGCATTCAGATAAAATGACCTGGCAATGTGTTGGCGAAGCCATTAACCACTGCCATAAATTCTCCTACTCAGTATTTTGTTGCATTAAATAAAAACTTGTAATTTATATAATGCATTAACTGGAACGACAGCTACTTTGGTTAAGCGTTAAGAGAAAAATTATATTATTTTTATTTTTTTGAGTTTCTGCAAGTGGCGATTTCATTCAAATTGAATTGCCACTACAAATGACCACCGTTTCTTTTCTTAAAATTTTCGTTTTGTGAAATCGTGTTTTCCTAAGGATTCTTAAACTTATTTATTCGATATTCATCTTCTACAAGGTTGAGCGTTTTTTGTACGTTCATTTTCAATTTCTGTGTCAGTTGACCTGTTATTATCATTCGAGAAAATGTCCTTGTTTATGTGTGTATTTGATGCGTTCAACAAAGTTGCTTCTGTGTGCAACGTATATTTTCTAATTTAGAATTAAAATTTTCATACGAGTGAGTGTGCATACAAATTTATTTAGTAAAATACTCGTATTTTCGTATTTTGTTATCACAAATTTCTACTTGGGTGAACAGAAACTACAGTACAAATAGACGAGGAGCATAATAATAGATGTATTTCGATTCAACATTCTAAGGTGTATTTATGTGTGTTTCTTTGTGTGTTTGTGGGTAGTCGTATTTGTGGCATGGATCCATGTGAAAATAAATTATTTTTGATATTTAAAAATTCTGTATATTAAATTTTGTTTGCTATTGATTTACAGTTTGCAAACGTTTCAGAAGGATTCAATAAAAGGATTTTTTTTCTTAGATCCATTAATTTTTTTGTTTCTGAAACTAATTTGCTTCTTTCATAAGTTTTTCTAATATTAACTTAAATTTGATTGCGTGCCTTGAAATGCTTTTTTCTTACCAATAATGACATGAACGTAGACACTCGATGATTTTGCTATCGTTGGTACGCAGGTATAGTTGCCAGTGTCACTGGGTGAGGCTCTTCTTATTTTCAATCTAAAAAGTAAAAAAGAAGAAATGAATTGCAGATTAATTCCATATGGATGGTTTATGAATCAAGAAACTACTTCTGAAGCTGTTAACGTTATCTGACATGGTTTCTTTGAATTTACAAAATCTCAATTCACTCAATTTGCTTTTCTAAGCATTTAGTGCACATGTTGGTATTGTATAAGTATATGGACGAAAAACTAAATAATTCTGGCCAAAATTGCTATAAAATTGATATTTGGCTCGATTTCACAAAAAGAAATCCTCAAGATATTTGAGTATCAAAATTATCTTAAACATGTAACTCCCTTATAGGAATGCGTGTTCTTTCCCAACAAGTTTGATCTCACAAAAGAGATCAATATTTCAGTATATCCTGAAGTTACTAAATTTCTTTCTAATTGTTTTATTTGGCAAGGATGTGCCGACTCTCCGAGCTTTGTTTGGCAAAGATTCTATACTTTTAAAACAATTTCTGCTGTCAACACCCCCATCGGCTTTTGTAAAATTTAGTTACAGAAAATGTAAAGGACTATCAAAACTGCGATCCACTTACACTCATAACCACTCGCACGGAACATAAAAGTGGACCTATTTGCGAACAAAGGAAGAACAAATCTTCCGATTTATATTTCCTTTCGCTATTTCTGTTTTGCATACATAAAATTTACATTTTTGATTTTGTTCCTTTTTGCCAGAAATGTTTGATATTTTGGATGACAGACATAAGTTCGCCCAGTCACGTTACCCAAGTAATTCAGATCATTTGCATTGAAGCTTCTTTTCTTGTAATAATTCAAAGAGGGCGAAAGAGTGTGACAAAACTAAGTGTCATAATGTCAACAGTAATTAATCCTGCCTGCGCTACGTCACTCGCGCTCTCGTTCCAAACAACACTTGATTACTCTTGACAGGCTCTAACTATTCTCTAAGGTCTAGAAAGTGGCAAGTAGCTGTCAATGTTTTTCAATCATTGTCGACAACGGATACACAATCTAGTGCTAAGGTTTGCTGCCGGATTGACGTGGTGTTCACAATAACCCACATAACAAGAGAAATATTGTAAATATTTTTCCTAACGCAAGTCAAACCATTTGTACTTATTTGAAGAAATGTTGCTGTGGAAAAAACGTATGGAAATGTGTTGTACCTAAAATTGAACATGAAATTTATTTTTCAGCATTTTGCAATTCGTTTACCTTGAAGTTAGTCCATCTGACCAATCACTTTCCACTGTTATCCTTGTCCCACTATCAATTTCGTTTTGATTTGTAGTCATGTCAACTATTTCGGATCCTTGAAAAGAAAAGAGCGGCGAAACATGAAAATAAATTAAAAAAATACTAAATAAATGGAACGATTAAGAAATTTAGATAAAAATGAAAAAGCAAAGGCTGACATGAACCACATTTTTATTTTTATAATCGAGTTGGGGGAACAGAAGATGCAGGAGAAGACATTGAGAAGGTTTGGATTTTTTTTTTGTATTATTTTATAAGTTAAAATCTGTATCAATATTGGCGGTGTTGTTGTTTGCCACGAGTATAAATGCTGTTATTTGTCATGAGTAAAAAGTGCTACACATTCAGTAACAAGGCTGGGATAAATTATTTAATTGAAAATACGAAAAACAATAAAATTATTACACAAACTTATTACTGTTGCAACACACTCATGCCAAAAAGGGGTATGAAAAACAACGAAACAAATTGTATTTCAGTTGATGCAGGGCTAATGTCATTCAGCCAAGCTAAGCCGAGCGCTTAGGCTGCCACATAAAAGCAGTTTGAGAGTATTGTGGATGTAAAAGAACTTACCTTTATACCAAAATATGTTGCCCAGCTCATGGGGGCCCTGAATTATTCTACATGTTAAATTGATGTCACTGCCGCTTTTCACGTACAAATCGGTAGGACCAGTTATTGTCGCCTTAAGTTCTAAAGGAGAGAAGAAAAGCAAGCAAATTATAAAGGGAACAAAAGTTTATTTTTTTTGCATTAAATATAAAATTATTTGTGTCCCAACAGAATCATTATTTTTGTACAATAAAAGTTTTTACTAAATTAAATAAAATACATTGGGTTTTTCTAAAAAAGGTTTCCTGTTTTCCTGTACCACATACTCGTACTGTTCTATTACAGGACGAACAATCATTTTAATTATGTGTTTGTGTGTGTATATGTGAATATGTGTGTAATAATTTTGTCCCAGCAAAAACTTTGTACATGTGTGGGTGGGGATCAATTGTTAAGGAAAATATGAGGTGATTTTTAAGTTTATTTTTCTTTCCATTCATCCTTTCTTTAAAACACACCTGAGATTCTTTGTTTAGTAAACAATTTAAGGAAAATACAAGATTTCATCAAGTTCGGATACTTAATGTGATCATAAGGGTTCAAATTGTGTTTTCTATTTTTATCTCCTTTCCTTCCTCCAAATGAGTCCAATGAAATCTTTAAACAAGTATTTTAATAATGAAGTACACTCAGACAGATTTACACGTAAAATCATTATATTCAACTACTATGACAGCTTGTCTCTGTGTGTGTATCAATGAAATAAAATCGTTTGTTCTTTGGGTGCAGAGAAAGGAATAATTCCGAACTGATATAAAATAGTTCCCCGGGGATTTAAAATACGTTGTAGTATTTTGAGCTGCTTATAATTTAAAATCAAAAACTAATTTTATTAAACGAGGCCTTTTGTGGTACTAGGAGAGACTTTTGGTTTATTAATTTTGCCCATTTAAGCCAAGCTTTCAGAAACCTTTTATGATTGATTACATTAAAATGCACTGAAGGGGTATTCAATCTACTCAACTTATAGTACTACATTTCTTATTTCGGCTAACAGTTTGTTGCCAAGGAAGAAAGAAGCAGAAGTCAGTTGTTGCACTAGCGGACCGGAAGCATAATCATTCATGTGTCTGTTGTTTGCCACTCTTTAGGTGATATGCCTTTGAAGAAAGTATTCTAGGACAAACCCGCCACATATTTGTTATCCAGCTTTTTATTTTATTTTAGCATGCAAGTAGCTCTGATATAGAAAACTTAAAATATTCTATTCTAGTTCAAAATGTAGATAATCTAGTTCAAGTCCGAATCCTCCATATGGCAATGAACGCAGCCACCAAAAAATTGCTATAAAAAACAGACAAATGAATGCTGATGATGGTGGAATGGCGAGCACCGGCAACAGGGCTTTTCAGCTCTGCTCAGTCTCCTCAGTCTTTTCTAAATAAAAAGTACTACTACAGGAGAGAAGTTGTTAGCTGCAAATGATAATTTTGCGTGAGAGACTTTCGTCGGATTTGTGTTAAATGCAACACTAACGAAAATTTAATTATGAATTAAAATGCAAAAATCATTAAAAAATGCCAAACAAAAGAGTTAAGTAGAGCAGAAATAAGGAAGGAACAACTTATTTAAGAGCGAAATCACGAGGATTTCCGGTGGAAATTGTTTAAACCAAGGAAAACTGTTTTCCATCTTCCAGCCTTTGCAATGCTATATCTGGAACGAAACTGCACACGTAAGCTTTAAAGCATGAATGGGTCCATTTCATGATATCGATTTGCGTAAAGCGAAATGACTTGAATAGCCTTAAAAATAATTTTCGTCAGAACTTTAGAAACTTTTTCCAAGCGAAATCGTGCGAATAACTAGTGAAATATGACTCCTAACTGGATTATTCAATTTTAAAAAGTTTTAGTCGGAGACCATTAAATAGCTTTCAATTTTTTTCAAAATAATATATTTAAAATATTAATTACTTCCTTGGAAGACTTTAATTCGTCTCGCTTTAGTTAATACTCAAACGAAATATACCTTTTACTAACTAAAGAATGCTGTACACGTTCCTTCATATGTTCTATTTGCGAAAGGACGTTGTTACTCAAGCTTAACTTCCGTTTAAACAGTTGAATTTCCTCTGTCTCCTGAAGCTAAAATTTATGATCCTAATGTTTTACAAATGAAAAGAAAAGAAACGAAAGGATGGGTTGTGTAATCCGTATACAAAATAAATATCATTGGAACAGAAACTTTCTACCAACAACAGCATCGTTAGCAAATCAAATCCTTACAACTGCCACAAACTTTAATTCAAGTTTTATAAAATACGTGAATATGTTTTTAAATCGAAGGCTGAAATTCTATGAAAAAAGTAACAATAAAAAGTGAATAATTCATACTCGTTTGAAACCAAGAATCCCCCGAACAAGAAGGTACCCGAATATTTTATGAAAAATAAAATTTCATTTGCATGTCAATCCGTGTTTAACGAAATCTCTTTCGCAACGAACTACTTCTTGCATCATGCATTTTCTCTTCTTTCGACAAAAACGTAAAATTATCAGTGACACTGTCAACAATGCATTTCTACATACCGAAACGCCGACATCCGAGTAATACCACAAAAAACGTCAAAATGCTCTTAATACTTCAGCTCCATATCGAAACTTCTTGGTACAACTTTCGGTTGGCTTCAGATATTCGAATAATTTAGATTTTCTCACGTATTCACTTTATCCTGAGTAACATAATTTTTTGAGTGTTTTAAGACATGACTTTTAACATTTGAGAATAATTTAATTTAGAGTCGATATCGGCACTTATTGTGCAACTTCGGCTTAGCTTCAGACATCGTTCGTCACCAACTCAACAATTCCGCCTTTGCATATACGCGTATATCAATGTTGCATTAAAGGAGCGATAAGTTAATATTTTTCCTACAAGGCTAATTGGGATAATCCACTGATGGAGTTATTAATAGAGTAATAATCGCAACGTTATGTCCAAAGATTAAAAACTTCTCATTGCGCTCATTACGAACTTCTCGAACAACGAGAGTTCGCTGTATGAGGCTTTTGAAGTTATTAAGCCGCAACCACATATGTGGCATTAATAGGGAATAGTACCCCATTCCGCAGGTATCTACAGTCCCCCAAATAGGGAGTGCAATGGCAATTACGTCAGCAACTTGGTCTTAATACTTTTGAAGAACTAGTTTCATAATTTCGCGCAATACGATAAATTTTTAGTTCTTGCATCAGCTGGAAATAGTAGAGTTTATGTTAAACGCTGATCTTGATGTCACATCCCATATGACAAGTACATGTCGTGAAAACGCCATTTAAGGGATATAAAAATTTTTCAATTCCAGGATTAAACGATTGCTCGGAACGGGTGATTTTTCGATCAGACATCGTGAATTTAAACTGTGATATTTAAACTGTGATAAATCTGATATTTGTTACACACACACACACACACATCCATACATACACACACCACTTAAATATTTAATCAGCCATATTAAATAAACAGCATTTTATTATATTCGCTATTTGGACTACTGCTTGTTCCATGGGTGGGTTAATGTGTGTGACATTTTTCATTTATTTAAAGATTTTCGTATTTTCTTTTGCGTTTCTATTAATTTTTCATTTGTTTCTTGCGTGTAGTGCTTCGTGGAAAATAAGTAGTGAAGCGTTTGTTGTTTTTGTTTTCAACGTAAATGTCTTGCTGCTGTTGCAAATGACTTTTACAAATTGAATTTTATTTATTTGATTTGATAATTAATTATGTGGTATTTATGAATGGGAAAGTGTATGTCTGGCTGTGTGTGTCTGTCGATGTATGAAATAGAAGAAATATTTGTTGCAATTCGAATCATTTGAAAGAAAACGAATTAACTGCGGGAAATGTCACTTAATTTGGGAATTTCTTTCTCAGTTGTGATTGATGATAAATGTGCCAGATGTGAATGTGGATTTAAGTTTTTGTTTTTCCATAAAGAGACACGTATAAAATTCATTACATATATTTTTCAAGTTCTAAAGTGTTGAAGACCATATGCAAAAAATATTAATTAAATGCGACTAAGATCAATCTGGAGAAAATCTCTAAATGTTTAACAACAAGTGCACCATGAGTAATAACCAAGTGGTCAACACCTTCGTGACGCATTTGAAAGGATTCTATAGAACCTTTTTGGGCGATGAAAATGATTAAACTGCATACGAATTTCAATATTTCTTAAAGTGCTTTTTGATGCATCGTATTATTAGTCTGAGATGAAATAAAAAGAAGTTTCGGTATTATCTTTTTAATTGAGTAAATAAGATTTATTTATCGTTTTATCTCATAAATAAAAAAATTAAATCATATAAATGAATTATTGCTAAAGAAGCAAAGTTAGTCACTCATCTGGAGAATTTTCTTAGAAACCCCTCAAAACAATTTCGTATATAAAAGTCGTACAGAATATTTATTTATATTTATTTCGGTCCATTCAAATAACAGAAATTCGTTATTTATTGTGCCATTCGTTATTAATACAATGCCGCAAATACATAATTAGATCTCTTGGATTAAAAATAGTGGCAGACGAACACGAAGTATATAAAATGTTTAGAAAAAAGAAGGAACTATCATTAAATTTAAGAACTGATGCTTTTTCTCAGATTTAAGCCATTTATTGTGACATTTCTGCTTATAGTAACAATTGAAATTCCAGATACACTTTACGACAGCGATTCATTTAATGGTATTTTTTATTTACTCACTTTTTGCTGATGGTGCAACTTGTTATATTTTTCTATCATTCCTTAATTTATTTGCCACATCTAAATTCTAAATGAGAGATTTTGCAATTATATGAATAAAAAAAATCAAGTAGAGTATTGAAGTGCCAAAGCGGAATAAAGCGACATAATCAAAAACGTTATGAACGGAAGCCACGGTGGGTCTAAAGAATAGTTTATCACAATCTCCGCTCGCAAAAGCAACGTATGTATTTACTATTTTGCTAATTTACCGACCAACCCAATATTTGTTACGAAAAACTCATTAATTTGTTTTGAAATTTAGGGTAGCGTGAAGGGAGCAAGCAGACACATTACAAATCTATAATCAATATGAAAATGAATTTTTAAATATTTATTTATTTATTATTATAAGTTTTAAAAGATGCAACTTCATTTTTAATTGCCTCTTTTTTCGTTCGATTGCAATACGATTCAATAAAAACAGGACTCTATTTTGATGAAGAACCGTGCACTTTATTGGCTCCACGGTAACGCCTAAAAGAGGGACAACTACATGAATTTGTAAATAGTCTTTTCATTAAGCAAATGTTTTAAATAAATTATTTCGGAAAGGAATTCTGATCGCAAGCTCGTGGATGATCGGACAAACTCTCATATAGAGTCACTTTAAGTCCACAATATTATACTGTCGCATTTGTCAGATCTAAAAAAGAAATTTGTTATTGCCACACCAAGAAGTAAGAACAAGATTTGCAGCTTAAATTTGTCTTGCAAAATTATATCTTTTTCAAATTATGACGAATCCACTGTATAAATTAAAAGATGATTCACAGAAAGAAATTTTTCGTTTTCTCAAGAAGCAATTTACGGAATCGCAATTATTTTTGATGGGAATAAAATTTTGTAATTCATATATTATTTTCACTGAAAATTCAAATTTATTTCTATTTTTATTTTAGTCTTATTCTTCTGCAACTCTCCCAGAGTCATCGTCTGATGTTTCCTTTTGGATTCGTAACAAGTATTTGTTTTTGTTTATTATGTGTTGTTGTGAGCTGCTTTGAATGGGAAAAATTGAGGAAAACACGATGACTGCATAATAACTAATGGTTTTTATTTCTCATTTTATATTTTTTGGTCTATTATTCTTTCACTTTTCAGTTTCCCATTCCATCCTTTTAAGAGAGAGCGAGATTGTAGCACAGAAGTACTTACACAGCGCTTAAAAACGTTAATGCCGCACTGCATTTAAAAGGAAAAAAACTAGTAATATTTGCAACAAACATACAACAACCAGCTGCAAGGACTAATATGAAAAGAAGTGGAAAATAAGGCTACATCTTGCTTAGGTTTGTGTGAAACTTTTCAGTTGATAAAATAGTTTAATGGTCCACCACATTTTGTATGTAAGAACTGGCATCTAACATACATACATCTTTCCATACGAAAAGTATGTACGAATGCACAACATGCACTTTCAAAATCAAATGAATTTAAGAACACTTTTCCAAGAAAAGATGTTAAGATTTAAAATACATTCAATGTAAAATATGTACACACAAGCACACTTACGTACATTCTTTTTATTTTACCTCAAAATTTGGCCTCAGCAGCGGATGGTAAATTTAGGACTTTAAGCGAAATCGTCTAATAAATCAAATAATGAACGAACCAATGCGAATTACCTCTACTCCAATAGAACAGCTGAAACCTAAGCCAATAATGCGTTCTTTGGCCTCTCAGCAACAACAAATTACACATGAAGGAGGACTTAGTTCGCTTACGACACCTTAGAAAAATACTGGCGCATTCAAAATCTAACCTATTCAGACTCAGAAGCGCCAAAGGTACTACTATTTGAGTTTACAGGAAAAAATTAGAACAAGAGCTCTCTTGGATTCAACAGGCTAGGACCATGCTTTCCATCTAGGCACATACATACGTCATGGGTTATGCAACAATAACTTTATAATTGTCAATGGCCATCTAATGCCGAACAGGATTGTCAGATTTTCTTCCCTCTTTCGCCAAAATGGTGATGGAAAATCGCAAACGTACACTGACACGTGAACACCTATATGTACGTGTGTATTGTAAGCACAAAATTATTCATATAGTTATTTTAAATAGTATTAATTATAAATAAACATCTAAAAGGAAATAAACGTCAGCCTGGCTCGTTTCACTTCTATTGCTTCCAGTATCATTCACAGTGTTGGAGTTAAAATTTTTAACATGTTTTCGGCTCAAACCTACTGCAGCAAATGTTATTTATGTGCATTCATATAATTAATTATTCTAATTAAGGCGTCCAAGAGTTCAGACTGTATTTTGAATTGCGAACGAATTTTGATTTACATAATACACCGTTTCTACGCCAGCGTTCTCACTTGGACTGATCGAAATATTATCCGTAAGAGCGGCCAAACTTATCTCTCTTACATGAAGCACCTGCCCCAACGCTGCAGTTATAAGCGCAAAGTCTCAAATCTAGTGAACTTTCGTAGTAGTTGATCTGGCCTTTCCAATTATGTAGAGTACTCACCCACCGAGACTATTGGGCACATAAGCCATTTCAAAGTGTCTCATAATTTGTCTTGCATTTTGTTAATAAAAATTGCTTTTAAATTTTAAAAAGCTTCAATACTTTCTAGCAAACGATTCAACATTTCTTAGTTCGTTTTCAATCTCAGTTCCATAATCTACTGCTTTCAAATATACAAAGTAGCCCGATATATCTATATGTGTTCTTAAAGTGATCAACCAGTTGTCTGTATTTTACTGTCATTTGAATATGAAGGATTAAATTTGTTGCAGACGAAAATCATTCCTGCATGCTTCCAACGTCCATGTGATTCGACCGCATTTATTCATGCATTTATTTCACCATACAATTCATTGTATAAACCGCAGTGCTCCGAGGCACTTAATGGCTGTCTCTTATGATAAATAAGTTCATTCAACTTCGCCACGTTCTGTTAAAAGTCGCAAAAAATCAACACGTCTCCAAAAGAATTTTAAAATCAACACATCTGGCAGACCAACTGCCGAACTTAATGAGACGACTATAGCGAAAAGCAAGTTGAAATAAATCACATTTTCCATTTTGCCACGTTTTGGCTTTTCTGCTTCATCTTTTATAACTTTCAATATGAACGTAGAGCACAAGCCATTGGTTTTGAAATTTTTCTGTTTGGAGTATGAACGAACTCGTATTTCCCCACCTATTAGTGTGGAATGTACATTTTTGCCGCTGCTTGTTCTCTTCGAATTTGTCTCATAATTCGCCTTACAAATCGTATACAAGTTCGAATTTTAAATATTGTTCAGTATTTTAAGATTTACTAATGAGTATTTGTACTCATGTCAAGCAATTTGCAGTCTATTTCCGTTTCGTTTGATTCTATCCCTACCACATGGAAGACGCTCGCGACTGAGCTTTTAAATATGCAGTTCTTAAGGATTAATTGTAGGGCGAATACCTTCTTTCATACGTAACAATTACAGCTTTTATTTGCAAAGGTAGACGAGTCCCTTTTTAGGTTTCTTGCCATTCTAGCCGTATTTGATATAAAAACTTTTTGGTGATAAAATGCTTCCATCAAAGTTTTTCGAATAAAAAAAATTAAATTTTTATAGACGAGCAACTAAATGGTGTGATGATTGCTACAGTGGAGGGGAACAATGGTCGCCTAACTTAAATACAAAACAAAAAATGTTGAACAAACAAATTATAAAAAAACTAATGACAAACGTTCCCTGCGGAACCGACACACACATTCACACAGACAATTCGAGAAAATAACAAAGTGAATGAAGTAGGTTTTTCATAAACATGTGCCCTGGAGCAACTTCCTCTGCTTCTTCGGGTGTGTGAGAGCTTTAGAATGAACTCCCTATTTCGAATGGTACGAAATTATTTTTTAACAATGTTCGTTTAAATGAAATAAATATTCACTCACTTTTATGCCCAAAGTTGTTGTAGTTGCTGTGTGTATGTTTAAGTGACAGTAAGTTATTTCAGAAGTGGGGGTGAATTTTATTATAATTTATATATGAATAAATTCTCAAAGTTCGTGATTGTATCAACAATTGTACGCAGCGAAACCACTTCTGCTGCCAGTAATTGGAAGGCGGTAGAGAAGGTGTCGTCTACATGACACATTAAATTTCATTAAGCGACAGGATAAAATACGATCGCAGTAAGCAACAAAAAGCAACAAGCATTTTTCTTAACGCCAATCACTTGTTTCAACTTTCTTACCAAGAAGAAGTTTTGCAAAAATCGATATTTTCATAAGGAGTGGCCCCAAATACTTCAAACTTTTACTTGCAAAAAGTAACCGAGCAATACCTTGAATTCTTATGGTTTTTGTGAATATTTTGAGCAAATATTTTAGAGAATGTCCTCAAGGAGTCGATATCCTGAAACAGTGCAAGTAACGAAAAATGCTGTGAAATATTCGACTCTATAAATTAAAGAGTTTGTGATGTTGAAATTTACACTTTTATAAATCAATTAGTTTTGAAACAGCAGCCTTAACTATTTTTATCTATACCTTAAAGGTAGTATAATGTATAAGACTGTCGTTGAAAGAGTTTTTCTCTTCCACAAGACCAAAAAAGACAGGATCCATTATCTGAACTCTTTCTAGAGAAATTTATTAATTGGAAAGAAGAATCCAAACTTAAGGAACCGACATACAATTGGCTACATCCATTAAGCCCTTATTACGATTGGTCTTATAATCACATACTACATTCAACATTTAAAGTCTAGCTCTTTCAGCACTTCTCAATCTTCCCAAAAAAGCTGCTACATGTGCCAACTTATCTACGATGAACCAATTGCTTTTTTTTCCTTTCTTCATTTTGTGGGTGTTGTGGTTTCTGTCCCTGGCTGGACGGTTCAACCGACTTTGAATAATTCTCTTTTAACAAAATCTCTTCAGGCTGTTGTGGGCTAAAAATGTCGATAATTGTTTAACTTTTTTTACTAATGTTGTTTTCATCTGCACGTATTCATTTCATTTCAGTCGATGTTTGTTCGAACAATTCCGCACGTTATTTAATATGCTCTTTGCATTCTAAACTTAATAAAAAAATAAACAAAACGAGCAATTAAATAAATGATAAATGACGAATGTGAATTCCCGGCTTATAAACTTTCCTCCACCCTTTTTCTCACATTTTGTTTCATCCATCTAAGCCATAATCTATATCGTATGTCGTACAATTAATAACGTACTTGCATAAGAGCTCATGTATGCATGTGTGTGTACACATGCATGTAAAAGTGAAACAAGTGAATAATAAATAAATATAGAAACATAGATGTAAGTGCACACATACACGTATGAGCATCAGTGATGACAGAATTGCTGTAATTGTACTTTCTTTGGTACTTTACGCAGCCGAAAGGCCCATTGGCACACCGATAGCCCATATTTTATTCCCACTTCAAGAAGTTTTATATGTCGCTGCAGTCATTCATCATTAAGTTCCTAACGTACCTTGAAACTTGTGTCAAAATTTTGAAATTATTTTACAAAATGTTTTGCTTGTTGTGCCGACATTTCATTGGTCGCTAAACCAAATCGTCGGTGAACTTCAAGCAGTTTGAAAACATTCTACCTCGTATACTTATGCCAAACAAACAAATACAATATATGAGAATTCTATACGAGAATTGCATATGAGTATTAAAAATGCCTAATCATTGTAGGCTTAGAATGCTTTTATTTAAACAACACAGCAAACAACTCTACTCGTACAATTATACAATTGTTTTTAAATTTGATATAATTAAGATGAACAAATTAGTGTTAGAAGCAAATGACCTTTAATTAACAAATGTTTTGTGTTTTGCGCAGCATTCAAAACAAAATTTAACTTTCAAAAGGAAACTTTAAGATTGTTTTTTAAATTAAGATCAGAAAACCCGCCTCTATTAGTAGGCGGAGAAGTACACTATTGGGGCATAATAAAAATAAAGACTCTATTGAAATCAAAAAATTTTAACACCTTTAAAATATACTGAACTTTCGCTTTTTCAATTCGTACATTATCTTTTAAATAAATAATACAAATAAAACTTAATGAACTTTTTTATATACATAAATAAAAATAATGTGCAATAACAAAAACGTCAACAAAGTAATTTTTTGGTATAATATGAAGGCTCCTAATGCCATCCCTGATGTACATATATTTATAATAAAAATCAACACGAAATCATGCATTAATTGCTTTGGATATTTCTGAAAATATTTTAGTGCTTAATGGCTCGAATTTCGTTAACAAGTGCTTTTCATATAAATAAATTGCAATTCAACATTTCCAGGCAATCGGGAAATTAAAATCCGTGACGGAAAACGTTTAAGAACATAAATTGTATTTCCATTTACTCTCCGCTAAAGTTAATGCTTTTTGTGTAAACATTAAATGGAGTTTATGTTCAATAAGCCTGCCTCCTTGTTCAATACTTGCGTTAGAAAATGTTGAAAGAAACTTACGTTCTTTTTTGACAAGCGCTTCATACGCTTTTTGGTATACGAACACAGGATACAGTTGCACCTTTTTTTTTTGTATTGAAAATAATAATTGTGCTGCCATTTTTATTTAATAAAACATATTTTTCATAATATTTAGAAACTTGTTTTTTAAGTGTTCGTACAAAATCACTATTTAAATTAAGCGAAAATGTGCTACCGTCAATTCCATAATATAATTAGAGAGTTTTTACGAGAGCATATACAGTCGAATTCGGATAAGCGCACGCAGCTTAATTTAAAAAAATCACTGAATAGAAATAAAATACTCGTATCTATTATTTGCCATGCAAAGAAAATCAGCCTTAGCAAAACCCCTTTTAAATAAAATACATTTTGCCAGGAAAATTATATGATTTAATGCAAAAATCATCATCATCGCTTCATTTTAATGGTACTACATGCAATTGACAAAGTCTTCTTTTTTCTATTAGACCTCCCGACCAAAAAATCAATCAGGAATAACTTGACAGAAATCCTTTTTGACATACCCCGACTTTATTTAACTACACTCGTAATCATAAATAAACGAATTTGCATAAAAATATTCAATAGGTCTTTCCTTTAAGACTCTGACATTACGTTATCAGCCTCTCGATATAATTGCAAGTTTATTTGTTTTAAATGTAATGAATTTCTTCACGTACTTTGTTATTTTCATTTTCGAAATAACTGCACACTTAAAATAGCCAAATACTCAGTGGATACAACATAAGCTCCGATCGAATACTTTTGGGAGCATTTCTTTCCTTTCCGTAGTTGACAAGACTTTTTATATGTTGACATGTAAAGAAAATCTCCCTGCTTGTCAAAAAATTTTAAGTGGTAATTCTGTTTTTTTTCTACACTTCGATATCTCTTGTGTTTAAGATGCCTCAATTTGCTTTTTGTTTCCCTCGTAGCCTGATAATATTTTTTCACTTTTTATTTTTTATTTCATAAGGAGATTAAGTGGCCACATCAACATTAGACCCATCGCTGTACTACCTTCCGGCGATGTTATTATTACGCCTGAATAGAGAGCATATTATTTCTTTTCAATAATAATCAACTGCTGATGAAGAAAATAGAAGATGAAATTGTTGATGTGCTGGAGTAGGCGTAGTTTGGAAATGTACCATAAACCAAAATAAGAATCTGTAATCCTTGCATTAACTAGGAGCGCTCAATGTGGTGACGGAGTCATTGGGGAATATGTCTTATACAGTCATGATGGTCGGAAAATTCCAGCTGGCTGTTATGGGCACAACAAACGTCTTCAATAGAAAATGCCAATCAATACAAAAAAACAATCAAATCAAGCATTTCTTATTAATATTTTTCTCCCATGGAAGACTTAATAAATTCTTAAAACTTTTTTAGAATCGGCCCACCAATGGAGAAGTTATGCTATAATCAAGATTTTGGGCGGCCACTTTCTCCGTTTGATTTCCTCTTAATTGTCCGGCCTATTTTCGAAACTTCAACCATGCCTTTTAAGACAGGAAAAGAATTTTGAAAATCGGTTTACAAATAATGATAATAAAAAAAATTTAGACGAATTGGTAACCTTCTTTTTTGAAGTCGGCTAAAAATAGAGAAAATAATTTTTGATGTTGCAACATGCTGATGTTCATTTAAAAGCAGTCATTTCATTTTTATTCCAGAGCTTTCGAGTTATATTTTAGAAATTTCAGTTTTCATCCACGAAACAATTAAACGAAATTTTAATTCACGCATGCTCATTTGTGATCATGCGTGATCAGCCACTGTTCACGAAATTCCAGCGGGAGGTGCCGTTCTCTATTGAAAATTCAATTTATGACCATATTCTGATGCAAAAGATTTTTCTATGGATTTACATACTTATATATTCAGAACACATGCATTTGAGTACATGGACGTTTAAATTCACATACATATTTATGTATTTATGTATATATGTACATATCAATTAATGCTTTTGTTTAGAAATGTACACACACTTACGTACACATGTTTATAAATGTGGGGATGAAGCATTAGCAATATGCATCCTTTCATGAAGGAGGAGGGTGGTTTCTTTATTCGGTTGTCAAAATGACTATTAATAAACTAGAAAAAAACTATAAAAAAATTCCCAGAACGAATATTAAAATTCATATCGACCATTTGTTGTGCAGTGGCAACATAAAACCATCTGCATATATTTCGACACCGATTGTGGAAACATAATGATGATGATGATGTTGGTAATGATGGTGATGATGATAATCATAATATTTATTTCTCGCTGTTAGATTAAAACTGACGATGATTTGGGCGATAAGGATGTTTCGGGAAAAGCTTTTTCATCAAAGCAATAAATAAAAAATTATATCAGTAAATATTTATTTAAGCACATTGGAACTGAATACACGAGTACATATGTGTCATACCCACTACCCAAAATGTTTACTTGGACAGCACTTAAACAGGGAAAGTTGACTTTTCAAAGTCTTGCTTGAGTTTGCTGACGGGAGGGAAAGGAAGGATGAAGGGGAGTATCGGCTTTCATGTACTCAGAAACTCTTTTGTTTTTCCTTCGTCATACATTCATTCAAGCCAGAGAACACGAAGTTTGTGAAAACAAACTTTTCCTGTCTGAACACGAAATAAAGTTTAAAAGAGAATTCAAACAACTGTTCCAAAGAAAACTTTGATTATCTAATTGCAGTCTTATTTGATATTCTATGGAATTAATTGCAAATTGTATTGTGAGCATTCAACCTCGTATGTCTATTCGTAAGCCCTCGAAACGTTTGAAATTCACTGATAATTTGTGTAGCACCAATGAAATTTCGACACGAGAACAGCTGAGCCCACAAGAAGCAAAATTCTTTTGAAACTCGACGAGTTGGAGAGAATATACGCAATAATTAATTTCAATAATATTTATTTCCTGTTGTCTTTGTTTATGAAGCCAGTGCAGAAATATGTAGGAGTGTCAGAATGCTCTAATGAGAAGGCATAAGCAATCCGAAATCACAGACTTCAACATTTGAGGGCTCAGGTAGTATCCTTTTGATTTCTGTGTCCAGCCATGCTTAGGCGCTTTACGGTTGAAGACCAATACTCTGAACATTCTAAATTTCAAAAGGTTTCAGATGCTGAGTTACCGTTGAAAGAAGTAGGAAGAGGATATCATATTCCAAACGCGATCTCCTGGATCATGTAAGCGGATCGCAACCTTCAAAAACTTATATTTGAGAATAGCATTAATTCGTGTGTGCGGCAAATATTAGAAATGCATTAAAAAATATAATCAATTTCATCACAAAAGTAACATTTTGCTATTTTTACAAACGTCATTCCATGTATGGAAACCCAGAAGCCTCTGATAGTTTATTTTCTGTATATTTGTAGCAAAATATTTTTGAAATTTTTTTTTGTTTTTTCATTTATTTATTAAGTTCATCTGAAATCATTTACAAAAATGTTGCTTGTTGTTGGATTTGCTGTTTATAGGCGACTGCATTTCATTTGCGTTTGCCAAATCATCAGCTCATTTTGGCCACATCATGTTTTGAAAGCATCCAAACTTGTACAAAGAGCAACAAATACAATTTGACAACTCAATAGAATTCAAACGTATTTCTCTACATGTGAAACACAAAATATTCAAATTTATATTCGTAGTCTAAGAAAACGTTTATAAAAACACATCGCATCTTTATATTTTTCTTACATCTTTATACAATTAATCGCCCTTTGGTGAATGTATTTGCAAAGGGAAACGAATCATAACAATTTGTATTATTGGGAAATTATTAGAAAAGTCGAATTTTAAATGTGTACGAGTATGTAATATTTCCTTGTGTATATCGATTCCCAGGAACAATCAGCATATCGTTTCTATTCATTTAAACAAATTATGAAAATCAATAATATTTTTAAAACTTCGTGACGAATTATGGAAAAATTACTAGAGCTGCTCACTGTCTCCAGTTAATAATATTTATTTCTAAATAATCAAAAAGGATAATTTACGAAATCCTTACCCACAACATTGAAAGTGTATGACAGCGACATCTTGGGTTCGGTGTTTATTTGACACTCATAAATTCCAGAGTCCCTCGGTTGTGGGTACTTTATTTGCAAAGTCCAGTTCCCCGAATTTTCAGGACGTAAAACCTGCGATATACAATCGATATGTGAACTTTATCACTTACGAAATGTGGAAACAGTTTCAACAAAAACATTTACCTGAAACCGTTGATCTGATGTGTATGTCGTGGAGCCCGCTGTGAGGATATGTAAATCACGTTTTCTGATCCATGAAACCTAAAGAAGAAACCATATGAATGATAAAATATATGCACCTCGATTTTGCAGTCTTAAATATTAATTGTAACATTTTGATACAATTACATTTTAGTCTAATTTATTCTATATTATTTTTTATAAATATGTACATATGTGCATATTTCATTTTATTTCAAAAATACAAAATAAAACTAATAAATAACAAGGTGCTACAAATAACTTGTAATCGTTTTTTTACATTTCGTGGACCAAGCAATTTTTATCAATCTGTATAAATTGTGTTTTAATATTTAATAATTTTGGCTAGAAACTAAATGGCAATTGACAATTTATACAATATATTGATTCTGTTGTCAAAAACTCTGTCCTCTTCTTGTACGTTTTGAAAGAAAATTCATTCCTTTATTGTACTGAAAATAAAATTTAACAGGTAGAGCCTTTTCCGTTGGTGGAAGTGACACTTTAATAGAATTTTTATGGGCGTCCATAAAAGACTTTTGGCAACAGCATCACCTTTGCAATAATTTTTTAAAAGTAAAATAAAAATAAAGAAATGCTGAGACACACATTAAACACCCCATCAAAATAACACAGCCATAAAAATTCTGTATTGAATTTCTTAATTTTTTGAAATTTTCTTTCAGGCTCATATTCTACGAAAACGTCTTGGTAATGTTGCAACCACCCAGCAAAAAAATTTATTTGAGCTGCTTCGATAGTTCTTGGAACGAGCGCTTATTGGATTTTTGTCGAGCGACTGCTAAAGCACCAAAGAAAACTTGCAATGAAGATTTTAAAATTTGTTTTTGTTGTCAGATAATGTTGGACTTAAAAAAATTGTCAACTGAGTTCAGAAATCAAACCATTATTCGATTTTGCATCAATACCAATAATAAGAAAATAAGAAGTGGTTGTGAAAATTTTCGTTCTTTTTTAAATATTAAATTAATAATAATCGAAATAAGCATTTACTTATAGCCAAAGGGAAAATCGTGTGAAACGTTTTTCCAGATATTAAGTGCTTGGAACGAAACAACACACAGAGATAAGGTTACATGATCACGTTTTCAAATCTGATATTTGTCCATGCGTCTGAATACAGTCAAATATTAGACTTATATGCCTTATGGACGTCCATTTGCTGCAGAGAGAATGCCGCTCAGATGAGATTTAATGCAGTTCGTGAAACAATTTAATACTGATATATAACGATCACATACTTATTTCGCAGATTATCCAAGTCTTTCTTCTTATTCCATATTTTTTCATAATGGTTATCGAGTTTCATTTACGTAAAGATGAAAAGTTTTGAAAAATTTTGAAAAATTTGTATCCCCTGCTGTTTTTTTTTCAACATTAATTCTTACAATTATCCAAATAAAATATGCCAACAAAATACTTCTTGTTGTATTTGCTGTAGAACTGGCAGTACCTTATTAATGAGCCTTGTAAGCAAAAGTTTTCAAATATTTTAGACTTTAAGCGTCCAAAAAGCAATATATCAACCCAAAGAACAATTTGTATGACAGTAAATCATTCTATCTGAATATTATTAATTTTACTGAATTCATTTCTCTATTAAGAAATGAAGTTTCCTATTCGTCCTCGTCATGTTCTTTATCCTCCCTTGAGGTTCCTTGAAAAGGACTAAAAAGGAATGGAAATATTATTGGAGCACGTCGCAAACTTTCATAGAATATATACAAACAACAAAATTCTGAGCTCATTTGCCATCAAAATTGTTGCATTTTTTGGAACAACGTCACAACTCCAAAAAAAATGCTTTTATAGCAAATATGTTCATTTATTATACTGACGCGAAACTTAATGGTGAAACAATATAATATTCCCTTGAAAATATTTATATAAAAGCCTTTTAACAAATATTTCAACCAGCTTCAAATGTATAGTGTAGAAAATTCGAAGTAAATATTATATTACGAGACCTTTGAAGGCAGTGACAATATGATTTGAAGCATTCTTGACTTCGGTTGAATTTTTGATGTCGGATATGAGATATCCTCCAAATGCTATCACACACTGGTCCTGTGGAGCATACTCACTTTGAACACTCTCTTTATGTACTGCAGTCAGCCAGATATAAGATTATTATGTATTCATTTTTATGTGAGGTACCACTTCCCTTGCTCCTATCCAGTTATTATTTTTTTGACGCTGCATGAATTGTTTAAAATTGGCCGCAGAGTAACCCACTCTGCGTCCAACTTTGAATAGTGAAATTCTTAAATTAAGCAAGATAAAAGATTATTAAATATTACTTTGTGTGGGTGGCACCTTTCCTCTTGAGCCTATCACATATTGGTTTAAATGCACCTTCCTCTGAATTATACTCTTTCATGTAGAAACATTATTTTGAAAATCGGTCCACATATGACGAAGCATCGCAACACTAAAAAGCCGGTTAGAAATTAGAACACAACATTAAGGACGACATGGCGGTTTTTACTTCTCATGCTGTTGCAGTAAATGAGCGAGCGATACATATGTACATCCATTTCGCTCCATAGTCGAACTCCTTTTTACTCACATAAAAACAGATTAACTCCTTTACTAATAATTTGTCATTTACTTCGCTAATTGCCAGAGACTCATTATAATTGAATAATAGAATTACGTTGGAAGTCTTTTACTCATTAGCGAAAGCCCTGAAAATGTTGCGCGGGGTGCGATCAGCTTTACTCGGATAATGTCGTGAGGATGTCTAATTTATTAACTGCTTGTTTGAATATGTATTTATGCTTATGTGTGTGTGGTTACGTTTGTATGTGTTTTGTTATTATATATTCAATGTTTTCTTTCTTTTGTTGTTATTAAAAAAATTTGTTATTTTTTAATGGTACGCTTCCACTTTGTTTTGTTTCATATTAGGATTATATTCCTTGCTGTATGAAGAAATGTGTCCTTATGTATGCACATACACACTGCCATACACATTCATTATTATAATGGACATATTAATTTTTTCACGATTCCTCCTTCTTTTAGCATCTTCAGTGCCTGGAATTACTCTTTAACTTTTCCTGCCTGTGAAAAGTACGATCAAGGACTATTCTATCCCATTTACACATTTTTGTAATTTATTGGATGACTCGAATCATGTTTGGGCTGTTGTTCTCATACTTAATTTTAATTATCGCTTTGGCTAAATCCAATTCAAATTAATATGTTTTTGTTTAATTTTAACCGGCAGTACTTGTGTCTAGTCCACCCTCCAGAAGGCCTCTTTTAGGAACAAACTGCATCCCATTGAAGCAAAGATAAACGTTAAAGTGTTTGTTTTTGTAAAATACATTGAACTTGAAGCGGGGGAAAGTACATTTTTCAAAGTCTTCAAATGATGGAGGGTATGAAAAAGGAGGTTGAGTGGAGGGGAAGTGTACTAATTTAAACAAATTTATATTTTCAGTCTTTGTGGCCTTGTGAAATGTTTTTATGGCATTATGAAATTTTTAATAATTAATACTTTAGCAAAATACCATTTTTATTTATTAGGAGGTTTTAAAGCAACTAAGTCATGAATAATTTGAAGAAATTAAATGAGATAAGAATACACAGGCAATAAGGACATGATCTGAAACCGAAATTCTAAATGTCGTATGGGCGTAAATGTTACAAATATGAAAAGTTATTTGCAACTGATTTTTCACAGTGACTGGTTGATGATGATGATGTGTAAGAAATGACTAAATATTTATTAATGTAGCAAATTTAATTTTACATTCACCCTTAAGCTTAAAGTTTCTCAGTTCTTAAACGAATTCCTTTGCCCACAGCCAAAATCACGTACAACGAAAACATTAAAAGCACTCGAGCGTTCGGTGCTGCGATTCTTCTTACAGTTTTATTTAACATTTAAATATTTGTTCAACCTTGTAGAAGTTGGCGGCGTAGAACCATTAGAAATTAACTTTAAAAATCAAACCGTATTATGGGATAGAGGAGAGTCGTTTAAATTGCAAATTGAAAGGACTTTTTGTGTTTAAAAAGAAAAAGTTAAACAAAAGGCCTGCGAAAAAGGATCGCTTTTGGTCAACACTTGTTCACAGTGAAACAAAAAAAGGTCTTCATTATGCCGTTTATTGTTTGGATTCGTTTATGTCTGTAAACACGTTTTAACAATCGCTTTTTTAATGTTTCTTTTCCTCAAGAACGCCTCCTCCACCTTGCCTTATGGATGCTAAATGTTAATACAAAAATCAAATAATGAACACTAGCTTAGATACTTAAAGGAAAGGTTCTTCACTTAACGCACTTAAGCATTCCGCTAATTTGCTTAATAGAGTTCAGTGATTTAAGGGTTTTGGGCAAAAAACTGAAGGCTGTGTTGAACAAAAGCTTGACGGGTTCCTCAATATTCAAATGATATGGCTCCGTGACTACCGGCCAGTAGCTCTCAATCTGCAGGTGTTTAGAAAGAAGGACTTGAGTGCACTGCAAGGCTGTGGGAAGGCATAGATTTCCTTTCACACATGAAACCGTGACTATATCTATGAGCAATGGCTCCACTTAGGTCTTATTTTATTTTCCCATTCGTATTTTTACACTTTTGAATTTCGGATATACTTTTTTGTGGGGCGAAATAATTTAGCTGAAAGTCTACACCGTGTATTCTACGCTTTCTCAAATCAAAAAATTTTATTAGGAAAATAACTGAACAGTGTAACACATACGTTCCAAAAATTAAGTGGCAAGGTGATGTGCCATCTTTACCGAAAATTTCACGGATAGGAGCCTCCTTTAGGAACTCTTAATCGACCTATATCTGTAATAAAAACAAACTCCTGTAATAAGAACAGCAAGCGGCAATGGGACATTTCAAATTTACTAAAAAACCCTTGAGATATAAAATTATAAAAATATTCATAAGACTTTATGCGTTCGTTGTCTTAATCTCGTAAAATGAAAATGCCTGCAGCTTCAAAATCACTTTTACATTGGAATTGATATTAATTGTTTACTTTGGAACAACTTTATTTTATCACGTCAATTATTTGTTGCACATTACTTTCGTCTCTCTACCATATGAAACGAATAGATCTATTAAACGCACACAATCTCATCTTGTCACTTTGTAGAACTAATCTTCGAAATATGAAATTACTCAACGAAATCTGTTACAGTGTCTCCAGATGTTTTATTGGGTTTTACATTGTATTCAATTGTCTTTTCCATTTAACGTACATCTAAACGTACAAGTTGGCTAAATTCCCAATGTTGCATTAAAAATTCATTTATTTTTAAAATGTAGGACTTTAACCCAAGAGCAAGAAAACTAAAAAGCAAATATGTGTTATAAAAATAATCAGGAAGTGGTGGTTTGCAATGTCAAACGCTTGTCAGACCGCAATATAAATACAAGAGCCCACTTTGATTGGATTGCGAACTACTTCGAGTTGACAGTCACAAAGTCTACAATTATCTTTGAGTGCTTTCACAACTAAATGTTGATACGGTGTTAAATAAATTAAATCATGTAAATAAGTTGGGAAGGATGCAGGACATTAATACCAAATGGCACACAACGAAAACTACGAGTAGACACGTTCGGTAGTATTTTTTAATGGCTTCAGGCCTTATCATTTACAAATCGTTACAAATATAAAAAGTGGACACTTTTTGGGAAAAAGTAGTTTTTTTCAGAGCCAAAGCCCAGACTGCAGCTCTACCTGAGGGCTGTTGGCTGAAGTAGTTAGCGCGTTGACTACAAAGCAATTTATGACTGAGAACCTGGGTTCGTATCCTGTTCAAGACAAGTTATTAAAAAGAATTAACATCATGAGTTTTTCTGACTTACTTAGTGTGGTGTTGTGTTAATTGTTGTTGGACTGTTTAAGAGATGAAGGCATAGCACTGGTCACTTAACAGTAACAGCGATTGGATACTACTCTCTGCGCAAATGTTTACTGTATCAAGCGTCCTCCTTCGGCGGTATTGTTAGCAAGAACCGCCTGCGAAGTAAAACAATAAAATTTCTATACACAATACAGCTTAAGAGACTAAATGCGTCTACTTAAACATCAGAGACGCTGTCTTCTAATTTCACCACCTGTCCTTCTCTACCCTATCCCCTTCACAAAAGCAGTAACACCTTAATTTAAGAAGTAGGCATTAATTGCCTGAGTGTAAATTCTCTTAAAAAAATTAAAAAAACCCGAGTTATTGATGTAAAAAATCAACGAAACTGAGACTCGCTCCTAAAAGAAATTTCTGCCAATATTTTACAATTCTATTATTTCCAGTAAAAAAAGGATTTTCAGAGAAGTCAATAAGTCCACCGCTTTTGATTTGGAAGTAGTGAAAACTCACACATTTTTCAGGGATTTTAACATAGGTTTGTCATTGCAAGATGCTCTCTTCTTCGGATCCTAGTCACTGGGTTTAAAGCTATGTTCAAGATGTTATGAAATAACGATTTTTCGGAAGTACTTCTAATGTTATCCTTATTACATTTAACATTCTAATGTTATCCTTATTACATTAATGTTATCCTTACTACATTAAGACTTTATTTCCGCAATTGAAATGTTTACTGATTCTTTTTTCGACTGGACTCGGACTCGAATTTGTAAATATTATTTCAACGTGGAAAATTTAACAAACCAAGGCGCTTACAGCCTCAACCTAAAATCTCCCTTAAATCAAATATAAAACTTCTGTTGCTTCTTAAACAAATGAATTTAAAAATCGCAAGTAAAATATTACAACTTTTCGCTTTTATGTAGTTACATAAATTCATACATATGTAAAAAATAAATAAAATGATAATAAAATGTAAATAATTTAAAACGTTGATTCTTTTTTTGTGGCAGTTTTATCAAAATTCTCACTAGTTTCCGGTAAATTAATTTTTTTTTTAATTTATAAACATACGTATGATCCTTTCACTGATTATAAGTTTCGTCGGTTCTATCTACGCCACTGGTTTTCCATATTGTAAATTGCAAACTATTATTTCTCTGTGCAATTTATTTCTCCCAGCAATAGAAATAATCAAGCCATTATTTAAAAGCTCACACACATACAACTGCAAGAGATGCCTTAGTCTATAAAATTTGAACTATTTAAAATTCTTGCAAACAAAAACATATCGCAAATTTAAAAAAATATTAAAATGTTTCGAAGTCTTTATATGTACATACATGTATACATGGTGTACCATGCAGGTATATATCAAGAATGAAAATCTCTTTTCCCAAATTCAAAAATTTTGACAACCAAAAACAACATTTCGTTTGAAATTTAAATTCAAAAGTTTTCACTGCTGGATATTGAGTATTGTTTTCCATTCTATTGTTATTCGACTATTTAATGAACATTTCCAAGACATAGAATGCAGTTACACCTGAATTATTCATTAAAAACCAAGAGTGAAAAGTTTTCCAAACCTCAAACCAGCAACATCCAAACCAATACAAACATGCTTCTGTACATCCACCCACAAGGAAACACTGTGAGGGGCTGCTTCAGAAGGAAATACAATATGATTTCGTTTAATTGTTCAGTTTAAAAAACATTAAGCAGATAAACAAAAAAGAAACCAAAAAACAACTAAATGTCTTGATAATGCCACACTGCAAATTGCAAATACGTTGGCAAAACGGAACTATCGGGTAGAAAAACCAAACTTAATGAAAGTTTGCTAAGAGGGTTTCTTAAAAACTTCAGCAAACACATTACAGGGCCAAATGCACAACAAAAACCACCCACCTCAACAGGTGGAAAACTGAAAACTGGAAGCGCACAAGCCCCTTAACCCCATGTAATCATTTGCACTGCTTTCTAACTGGGCAACTTTTTAAGTATTTATTTGTAGATGAGTGCAAGACAACACAGAGCCTGCAGCAGGGGAAATAATTTTCTAAACATTGCAGGGCTAATAATGAGGAGGTAAAGTGTTTTCTAAATGCAACGAGTACATGTCAAAACGCAAGGACGCAACTGTTGAAATTAATTAAACTGTTAACTGTGGCATTCGCATTCAGTATGATTGACAATCCCTTTTTGTGTCAAAGATTTAATCAGAAGACAAGTACGATATCCTCAGTTGCATTAAGAAATAAATTTGTTTCACAAATATTATCAAATGAGTTTGGATTTAGTTTAATTGATAAGTTTTATCCCAAAAGTACAGTTTACACTATAATACAGGTCTCTAGACATTCACGGGATTTTCAAATCAAATAAAAACTTTAATGACTGTCAAAAAAAAATTAACATAAACAATGCACTTTAGATTATTTTGAATAAACTCACACCTGAATGCGAAAAGACGTACAGAAAATTTTTCATTTGACTATAGTTCAAGGCTCATTTTGATTTGTTTAGTATAAAGTCCCTATTATTTCGTCCAACAATGTATTATGCAGATAGTAAAAAATATAAACAATATTTGACGTTTACTCTGGTGTCCCACCTTTACAACTGCCCGCATATTATTTAAATCACCCGGAACGTAACCTTTCGTTCTACACAATATCGCATTTCGAATAAAATAAAGATCCCGAGCCTTGATTAGATGGTTGTTCAGATAGGAGCGGTAGCAAATGTATGTATGAGTCCTATTATTTCAGCACGGGGCTGTTAAAATTTATTTACGTTTTACAAACACATTTATTTTTTTTTATTTGTTTTTTTTCTATAAAGGAAATATTATAAGGTTGGTGCGAATATATGTAATTCCATTTTTCCGCTGTCAACTTCACTTTTCAGGTACAAACAAACCAAAACGCTATTATCTAATATATAAATGTATGTTGGAAGGCGAATTAATACCAGGGAAATTCGCCAGTTTGACAAAGACAATTCCCTAATTGCAAAATATCATAAAGTGGAAAGGAATGGAAAACATTTAAAGGTAAACAGAATAAATAAACAAAACAAATTGACAAATTTTGACATTCAGCAACGAAAAACAGATTTAAAAAATCATCAGCTGAACTGTCAATTCCATCTGTTTGAATTTGCCTCGGTATCTCGATTAAAACATTTTTATACAATTTTTTATTTTTTACATTTTTTTGATTTGTTCCTTTACTTTTGTAAAAATTAGACACTGATATAATGGAAAATCTTACTGTACAGAAAATTTTGTCTTATAGAATGTCAAATTTCCATCCCTATTATTTTTTATTTTCATAACATACTGTTGTCACATAATCTCACTTTCTCAAATTTATTATATTTTGTTCGATAATTACAGTTACGAATTGTTGTTTTCCTACTTGCGGTTGATGAGTGAAGTTGGCAGTGGAAAAATCAAATTGCTGGGGAAAACCGAAATTACTTTCTCAACGACCTAATACTATCGCCTTTATCTTACTTCACACCCGGTTTCTCTTTAAGTCGAAAAAATATAAATTAAAGCAATGCTGTTCATGTATTTGCGGGACGTGAACAAATTTTTACAACTCGAAGCTAAAATTAGTTAATTTATGTACCTTCGTCTTGCTCCAAAATACAATTGTTCTATTCCTATGAATTGTCAATTTTTTTGTTTGACTTTTGTAAAATAAACGACCAACTGAACTGAATGATACAAAATAAATTTTAATTTGACATTCGTGGATATAAAATGGACAATTTACGAAAAGGTAAATCTCTCTATTCAATTTTAATGAGCGTCTTAAACTTTTATCAAAAAACCATCAGACAGCGCTGCAGAAATTGTTGAAATTCAAAACCCGGTAAGGCTGACGCCTCAAATCTATGCCGAAACGAAAGAACTACAGGATCAAAACAGTGTATCAAAGACAACTGATCGTATCATAGACGCATTACCGGGCACCTCTAAGTGCTGCACCAATTATTCGAGCAGCAAACTAACAGAAATGAATAATTCCGCTGAAGCAGAGAGGACAGATGCTTCATCTTTACATTCCATAGAGTCATATGTCTGCCGCATTTGTCACAATAACGACAATCCAGAGAAGTATGAAAACTGCTGCATTCAATGCTCGAAACACTTTAAGAAAGATTCACAATTTTTTTACAATTCATGTGAAATCAAACGTTTGAACCGCGCGATCTTGATTTGTTGATTTGTTTTTAAAAACGCTTTTTCCCCAATCGTACAGACTAATGTTGCTAGAACTGGATCAATCGAATATTAATATTTTATTTCATCCAATTACCTTAGACTGCCCCATAAGTGCCTTTAACTATCGTAATAATAATTTCTTCTATTTAAATCATTTCGGGAAAAAACTTTTTTCTAACATCTGTAATCATACGCGCCAGTCCCATTTTATCCCATATGTTTTCTTTTTCTCCACTAGACTTATTTCACCCTGTTTCTGTAAAGGTTCCTTATCCTACGTCCACAGTAACTGCCTGGAAAGATGGATCAGTATGTCGGCTTGCACAACTTGCGAATTATGTCAATTCCAATACAACACCGAACAGACTTTGAGGTAAGTTATTCCTCCTACTCTTCTATCGTAATAAAAATAATTTTTCGAGCTCCACTTAATAAAAGGATAATTGAAAAAAGGCGCGTTGTAATTACAAGCAACCTTGTATGAATAAAATTGCATTCACTCAGAGAAATACAAATTAAATGTGCATGAGTATGAATAACTTGTATTTATTTTCAAGTAAATACAAATAATAAAATCATTCATAAATAAATATGTGCTTATAAAGCCCTGATTATTACATTCAGTGTTACACACATACATACGCACGTTCGTATTTTGTATTCGATCCCCACTTCCTTCTGTTCAGTTCGTTCAGTTTTTTCTTGCATGTTGCCTTTCAGCAACTTGGAATAAATAATATGGCAAATATGTACAAAATAATTTTGATGTACGTATGTACACACACATTCTCATTCACACATACACACACACATGTATGAATGTACGCACGGATTTTATTTTTTTAGTTTCTCGTACGCTTGTTTGTCCTGTGGAAAACAATTTTTCAGTTCATTTGTTTGCCTCTACTGTTGAGCAAAATGCCCAGCTTTTTCAAGCTGAAACAATAACAAAAAAGACAAACTTAAACACATTTATGTGTGTACGGGGGTGTGTAATGAATGTATCGTCCGTTACTACGCGAGAGGCTCCAATCCGTGCCACATTAGTTTTATAGTTTGATAAAAGACGTATTCCTACTTTAAGGAAAAAGTCCTAAAGGAATTCAGATAGAAAATTTCCGAACTAACTTTCCGTATGGCAGTATCCGGTTCAAACTATTTCCAAGAAGTGCGAAACTCCAGGCGAAACTCAGTGGTACGCTTAAGCGGTAAACTTTTCAATAACAACCATAAAAAAACATTGAATTACTTACTCGTACAAGGCGAAAACCTTACAACCCATTCGGTGTGTATATTTTTCTTGTGTACAGGAGATGTGAGATGTTCTTAGTTGCAGTCTAAATTTGATTGAAGTGGTAAACAACGTGGCACACTATCTTCGAGTTATCCACTATATTTTCATGTGGTCAAATTATATTAAAGACAGTTCAGTAAGATCGATTAAATAGAAACAGCTCCTGCAAAAATCGACATTGAGCCACACAGTCCGATAATGAAAGGAACTCGGACACTCTTCATAATGATGACGATGTAGATAATACATGTTATGCTAATATGTCCTTTATACTCATCCAGCGATGTCTTTGTATGTCTAATCTTGTTCCAATACGTTCAAACGTTTTCGCGTAATTTTGACACAAATATCCGAAAGCAAACACTTTCCTGGTTTAACTTTTCACATTCTCTTCCTTTCAACGGCATTAACGAGACTAACGAAAAAACTCCATGCAAAAGCTCGAATTTTCCATACAAATACAATTACAAACTGATACTCCATGTGGCAAATAAATGTTGTTTATACACGTCGAAATCTGTTAATAAGGACGTGGTAAGCTTTGCCGAAAGCCGTTTGCTGTTTAACTAACGTCAGATGAATATTTGCGGAGGACTTCTGTTTACTTTTTCGATCGCGAAAATATTATTGTGGGTATAAGTAAGTGCGTGTGTGTGTTTTATTATTGCGGCAATATTACTTCTTTCGTTTTGTATTGTAAATCCTTTACATGATGTTGCAACAGAAAATTTTTAAATACTCCCCAGTGCATTATTTCGTTCGTTCGCCTTTTTTATTTCAAAACCAGAACACGTCATTGTTTGAGGTTTTTCTCATTGTTTTGACCCTGAAATCGTTGTTTGCAATTACAGAAATAACAATTCTACAGCAAGAAAAATTTATGCAAAACAGCCAACAGTTCCATTAACACAAATACGATTGTGTGAAAAAACTTTAAAGTTGGCGGGGCTGGAATATTTTAATTTTTTCCTTTTTCATAGATGCTCTTTGGATTAAATGCTGGGGTGCTTGAGAGAATTTAACAAAAACTTAATTTCACTTGAAAATCTATCAATTTATCAACAGTCTTTTATGGTTCATTTTCAGAACAAAAATGTGGAACACCTTAAGCTGAGGTCAGACGCTGTACCCTTTTCATTTTACGCATATTTTAGCACAATTAGACTCGAACGAAATTAAAAAAGGCAAAATATGAATTATTTTGTTCCCTTATTGCATTCATATCATCATATTTATGCTCATTTAGTCTAATATTTGCCTTGTCTGACTGCATCTGATATATTTGCCTTCAGATGCTTTCGTCAAAGACAAATTTTCACGAAAATGTTCCCACGTATGAACGCATAAACATTATTTGAAGAAAATCCGATTTCACAGTGGTATTGTGTGATTAATTGTGTTTGTTAGAAGGATTAGGAAGATTATACCAGGAAACAATAAATCTCTCCGTTTGAAGATCTGGGTGGCAATATTGTCCTTATAGAGCGAAGGAGGCAGAAATTGCTTGTAAAAGCACAACGACAATTAACCTCTACAAACCAGGACGGAAAGTTCTTCTTTTGTGCCATTTTTGGAAACTGGATAGAGACTCTCATTTATTTTATAGGGATTTTTAGAAAAGATTTAACGTTTAAAAATTTCGCAAATATCGTTAGAGAGTTTCTGCCAGAACTAACATGAGCACAGGGAAAATAAATCCTAGAACAGCTTTAAAGCCCATAGAAAATTAAAAAATAGAAACGAAAAATTCTGAATAACATTTTAATGAAAGAGTTTGAATTGTTTTCTAATACCAACAAGTACCAAATGGTAAAGGCCTTTTATTGAGAGAAATTTCGCTGAAATTGTTAGAAATGACTTATGAAAACACACCCATGTATTATTAAGTTCGGTGTTCTTTATTGCAGATATTCTTTTTACCAGTCTCTACGTATGTGGTACTCCCGGTCTATAAGTCGTAGAGCCCTACAGGTAAATGTTGGTTTTGGTGTTGTACGAATGTTGAACCTTGAGTGAATACTTTACAGGAGGACTGCCAAATGTTTTTGTTATTAACTTTAATTGCATTTGGAATCATTGGCACTCTATTGGTGGCAGTTCAGTACTATATTTTGCAAAGTCATATAAGTGGCTTGGGTCGCGTATGGACCAAAGGATGGCTTATATTTTTTCTGCTAACCACGGTAAGCATATGGAAATAGATCAAGTATATAATTTATGTTTATTTGCTTATTTTTGTCTCACAGTTAATTGTTTATTTGATAAATGTTTACATGATTGCGAAAGCTCAATTACTGCCCTGGTATCGGTGAGTAGCAGACTATTTAAAATTCATCGAAGTTTATTTATTTATATCTGCAGTCATCTAATTAATTTATTTACGCAGTTGACTTTCCCTTCAGGCACCGCACATCTTCTCTTAGTAGTTCACTGCAAAGGGCTTTTTAACTGGTGCAGCATTGAAGAGATGACACCTATGGGTACAATGAATTGTGCTACAGTTAGGAAAATAGATTATAGGGGGAAGACAGCGCTGGTCTTGGGAACAAACACCCGGATTTCATTAGATCGTATTCCACAATAGAACCGCTCGACACACCATCCACTCTTACCTGTTCAGTGTCGACTTTTCATGCACCGACCAATACATGAGAGTTATATTCCATTCTAGGGTGTATGTAAGAACGTGGTAGAAATAGTTGGCAGATCAGAAGCTTAACGTAAAGCTGTTTCAAGTCCAACACTTTCTTCGATATAATTCTTTTATCTAATAACGCGATCCAAGCACAAGTTACTAGTTTTTCACAAAAATGTTCGACGTGTCCGACTTTGGAAGACTATCACTTCCGAACCATATATCATATCTCCCTGGCTAATGCACTACGTATTGCGCAGAAAAATGCAGTGTATTCACGTTCAAAAAGTAAAAATCAAAACAATAGATAAACAAAAATTGTATTGCAACATTTCAGACTTTGCCTCTTCCGATTTTGATGAAACTTGGAATCGAACTTTCGCAATTCGTTAATATACATTCAAAAGCACTTCTGCTAGTTGTTCCATAGATGTGTCATATTAAAAGTATAAAAATTTGTCCTTAAATTATATACACGTAAATTATAATCTTCCAACCCTCGAAGGTAAAATTTTATTGACAATCTGTTCGGGGGAGATTTTACTTAGAAATATAAATATGTTGGAGGAGAGTTGCTCCTCTTTGCTTTCGCCATATATTCTAATGGGACTCGAAACTGTGCAGGAGTCATAAGAAAATAAAAAAAATACATATTTTCTGGAAGAATTGCTAAAATATAAGTGTGTACCTTGGATGCATCGTTATGTGTTGTTACGACTTTTCATTTAAGAAATCGTGTCCAACATAAAAATACACACAAACTGTTTCTCCATTTTGGTTTGTATGCCAAATGAATGAGAGAGAACGATGCACACCCATGGCCAGATATATTCCTGTTCCAGCGATAAAGTTTCCCGTTATTATATTCCTTACAAGGATTTTCATATTGCCCGAATTGTTTATTTATAAAACTTTCTTGGAATTGGGATCTTCGCAATTGGAAAGACGAGATTTAGAATTATATAGAACATCTGAGGCAGTATTCGCGACTGCGATTATTTAGAGACAGTTATCTGAAGCACGACTTACACGTCAGTTTTCTCTACTTTTACAAGCTTCTATCACGAAATTGATGGATTTTTATTGCCGGGAAAGTATTCCAACAAGGCTATAATTAACGTTATTAAGAAATACTGTCAATTAATCATGTTCTTGTCGTTCATAATCGGCATAATTGTCGGTTATTTGATCTTTAACAATATCCAATGATGCGTGTGTTTAAGGAACTTCCTAAATATGGCGCTACCGTACACTGCGCTCGAATTCGCAGCGTTTCTTTCAAGGTTTTTACGATTATTTTATTACAAAGAGATTAAGTTCAGAATAAGTTTTTCTTTATTGTCTTTTCTTACACTTCCCGTACTTTTTGCGACAAAAATCATTCGTCTAATTTTGGCGAATACCAATGCGTAGCCAAATATCACCAAATATACGAATATAAGAACGTTGCATCACTAATACAGACATACACGTATATTTAGGTTTATGTTTATCTAAATTAAGTCTGTATATGGCTTTCCTATTATTAAATAAGAGACTAATAAATCATATCGTTATATTCCTTGGCATTTTATAATAATTTTAATTAAAATATTATTTAAGCACAAGGTCTTATTAAATGGTTAAACAATTTTATATTTGACTATCGATCACTGAGTATCATCTTAATGTTTTAAAAAAAATTTTATCGATAAATCATTGAAAAGTACAGACGAGCAGGTTTTTCAAATCAATTAGAATAAAAAATTTACAAACAATTCTATTTTCAGCTCTTGCTTGTTATAAATTTTAGTCCATTTAACCCATGACGGGTGTTAGGAAACAAATGCTGATCAAATTGTCTCTTTTAGTGGCTAAACAACTTTTCACAGCCATGCAACACTCATGTTGCAACTGATATGAAAAAAATTTGCATAAATGGACAGGCGTCTGCAATATGTTTGTTTTCATATTGGGATGTCTATGAACGGCTCCAACCGAACTCGTTAAGAGAGGCAAAATCAGGTCACAAGTGGCAGCTTAAACATCAACAGCAGATACAGTCACAACAGATTTTGAAAAGAATATTTTGTATTTATCTCTAGAACACTTAACGAGCGACAATTGGTAACAAAAAAATAGAAATGCAAACTAAATGCAAGAACTATATTTTTGGTTGACAGGAAAAAAATCTGTACTATCGAGTATTTTTAAGGCTGTTTGAGTTTAGTACTCATGAAGCTGATTCTATTTAAATTAAAATTTTATAGCATTAATGTTTGGCTATTATTCTATCCATGTGACGTCCGTAATATGGCGGTCTAATCGTTGAATGTTGCAATTGTTTGTGGGCTACCGGCGTTCATATGCAACTTTACGTATCAGAAGAAAAGATTAAATAAGAATTAATGTAGGGGCGTCACGTGGCACACAAGAAGTAAATTTTGCGTCACCAAATGGATGCAATGATATTCCAAGAACATCTTGCAGGCAGTCATCACTTTGACTAAAAATTGCTACACCGCATTTGTTTGCTTCACCTTTACTGGGGATCTTCTCGAATCCACCAGCACTAATACAAAATTCTTCACTACTGAATTCTTAGTTCCATGCTTTGGCTGTTCTTCTATATCATCTAAACTTTTGCCAGTTTGTGCAAACAACCGCTTAACTTTTTATATTGTGAATGTATTATATTTCTTTATCATCCTTTGCATCCCTCATAGCTTTTTTGACTTTTTAATCTCATGATTGCAGAAATGTACGAAGATCCTTCGGGATACATTTTTCTGTTCGTGATCGGGAGTAACTCTTCAGCTCCGGATTATTTAACTATCGCCTGGGTGCAATGTTCCGAATTTGACTTCCTTCCTTTTACATCCAGCAAAATTTGTTTTAAAATATTTAAGTAAAAATAATTCGGCTCGTAAGTCTATCTTGGAATTCTTAAATCAAGGACGGAAAGCTACAGTTATTTCATGTGTTTGTTGACTTTGTGTTCCCGACACTCAAAATGTTGTTGTTGATAATGTGTACAGACGTTTGCTGCTGAAGCCAGTTAAAAAACTGAAAGTCACTCTTGTGGACCAAAAAATCTAGTACAAGATCATTTTGACCTCAAATCAAGTCCATTTGTCTTGAATTTCTAGAATCAAGCGTTCTTGATTCAAACGATCCTTTCAAGTTACGCTTTTGATACCGCTTGACATTACATACTAGTGTGGAACCTTTCGGTCCCCGTTCCTTCTGAATGCTCTCATATGAGCAAAATGGCTGACTTTGGTTCTGTATTTGATATCTTCAAAATAAAAGCATAAAAATAAGAAGAGTTAAGCCGATTTACTTATTTCACCGCCAAAAAGCTTTAACTTCAGATGGTGGACTAAATCTGTGCAATAAACTTTTTCCTTTTAGATGATTTTATTTACTCCAAAACATTTGTACAACATCAGGAATGCTTGAAAAACAATTCCGCAGCGTGGAGTGGAAAAAATATATTTCAATAATTTCTTAAACACACCTCGTAGACTTGCATTCGCCGAGTTTTTTTATTTCCGTAGTATCCTTGTGTTTGTTTTTATGTCTGAATATATGAGAGAGTTTTATTTTCACATGCAGAACTCGTATCTCTGTTTATGTTTATGCCATTATTTGCATCTTAGTATTTTTTCCTTCATTTTTTTGGGCAGTCAGTCAGCAAGGATAAATAAAAAAATAAATAAGAACGACTGTGTCTGAGTTGCTCTTATTTTGTTCATATTGTTTTTATTATATTTACTTGTGCCAATGTAACGAACATATGAAAGTGTTGCATGCTTTTTTCTTTCTACAAACAAAAAAACTCAATTTGTCTTTAAGTTCACCCTGAAATGCAATTTAATTTGAATGCAAACTCAATTACACTTTTTCTGCTTGACACTAACGAAGGTTGAAAAGGTTTTTTTTGCTTGTTCACGCGTTGTTTATGGGAAGTGGCTTTCATTTTGTATGTCTTGATATTTGTATTAGAATTTTGTGTTAACTTTATTAGAATTTGTTTAGAGTCTCCTTGTATGTATATTCGTCTGTAATTTAAGACTAGAAAGACACAGTGTTTTTATTATTTATCAAGACATATGGAATTATGTATTAAATTTAAAACTCTCTCCAGGTGGTGGCAGACGGCGCGTGACATACGGTTAATTATAGAGAATCGCCATCCGACATATGCGTCCTTAAAAAAAATTAAGAATGAAAAAAAATCAAATTTTCCCACAACATCGGTTGAGCAGCCAATAATTCAAGCTACTGAGGTGTGCTAACGCCAAGAAAATTTTTGGCGATGAATCTCGGAATAAAAAGCGCATCACCTTTAAAAAAAAATTATGTTCAAAAAGTAAGTCCTCTTACCTGCTCATTAAACAATAGCAGTTATTGCAACGACTTTTTTACAACAGATCGAACAAGTGCAACAATCAATTGGAAATACCAAGAGGAAAATAGGAAATAAATTACAAATGCAGTTGTCTTAGGCAGCGAAGCAGCGGCGTTAAAAACTTCCCCTATTGAGACTTACTGGACAGTTTGATTTGAATAGTTTGAATCTAAATTTTAATCGTAATTGTTCTGTTTTGATTGGATTTATTTGTAACTGTGTATCCTTAATGTTTATTTGCAAATGATATGCATTTCGTAAAAAGTTCTCGGTTAAAACTGTAAAAAAACGCTGCAGAGAAGAGAACAGAACAAGATGGACCCAAATTGATCATGTAAAAAAATCAATAAAATTATGATGTTGTGTCTGTCCAACTTAAACATAGAAATCAAAAAAGGATTTTGCTGTTATCACGAGGTATAAATAATCTAACAGAAAGAATTCTTACGACACTGTTCCATTATTGTTTGCTTAAACAGTTTTCATGTGATGGTAAAAAACATCATGGCATTATTGTACAGACTTGATCTTATAATCTACACAGACAGGGAGGAAACACTAAATTCTCCGTCCGGCCAACTACAGCGATTCCTTATGACTCTTTCTAAATGATGCTTTCCGATTCAAGTCTTAACAAATATTTCCTTCTGGCTCAAAAGGATAACAAATCAAAACAACTTGTCGAGCTTTGAAAAGTAAGAGAGAACGCTGAATTGGAGGCTTTTGTTGGCAAATATGGTCCTGATTTTCTTTCATAATTATGTTTAAGTACAAAAGAGGGGAATATTTAGAGCTCAAAACCCACATTGAGTGACTTGAAGTTGACATAATGGAGGAATGCTTGCGCTTTTTTATGCTTTTAGCCAGCATTTTGGCTGAAGCCCACATGTCGAATCTATTTATTAATTTGCTTTGTTTTTGTCTTTTCCAAGGCGAATTTCTTCAATTCGCCTTGGTCTTTTCATTAAAAAATTTATACTTTTCTTCAATACAAGTGCAATTTTTATTTAGGACCACTTGTTGTTCCCACACGGCAACACTATACTACGAGTTCGATTTTACACGATTTAAAATCCGCATTATTTGCATGATATGGATTTTTGACGCCAAAAGCTCCCAAAGCATTCAAGATCATTTATTTTAACCCACTGTCTCATATTCGCAGCATATGCTCATCACAGATCCATCAGCATTGGATGGATCACACCTGTAAATATATTTATGGATGAATGTAGTACTTACATCTTTGTCTCCTAAACTTTCGACTCGACAGTGCAGGAAACCCGTTTGTCCTACTGTTACTGTTATATTTCTGGGAACATCGAAATCGAAATACGGCAAGAAATTCGCTTGCGGTACCATCGTTGTGATGTCTAGCGACAAAAAGTAGGACGTCGAAAGTGTTGTTGTCAAGGAATCTGAAAATAAGATAAAAATTCACCATTAAGAAAATGTTTTAGTTCTATCTGTCTACATGAATTCAATAAAGCTCTAGAGGTTCAATATTTAAAATTTTGAAATCAAACACCCGTGCGTTTAAATGTTCTTTGGTTTTAAATAATTTTTATTTCAATTAAATGACATTTCTGCGGTTTTAAACATTCTTTTATTTTATTTTATATTTTAAATTCACAAAAACTAATTTAAGAAATCGAAGTTTTTGCATGAATTTCTTAACTTGGGCTGCAATTCTCCAGAAGCTGTTCCTACTATTTTTCTAAAGAGTAAAATAAATAAGAGTTCAGGATGAAGAAATCGCTTTACAGAGCAAGTCAAGAATGGTGTCCTCAGCATTTCCGCTTTAACATCACGTTCAATGCTTTTTTCATAATATTTGCTTGAAAATGTTTCTACTTTTTACTGTGTAAAAGCAACTTGTCATTTGCCATCCTTCCATAAAATGATCTACGGACCACCTTCACACCCACTTTAAAAGTTATCGATAACTTCTGTCAAATGAATGGACGATAAAATTTGTGGCATTCGGAAGAGTTTTTCAAGTTTCGAAAATACCACCTAAAACCAATTTGACACGAACTAAGGCTGTTCCAAAAACAATTTTCTTTCAAAAATTTTCGAGTGCAACATCTTTCATCTTTCGCTCGAAAGAAGTGGCAGCGTAAAATTTATTTAAAAAAATAAATTTCTTCCAAAATACACAAACACCGTCCCGATTCATAAGCAGAGGTCATTCAAAATTTATGAGACACTTACACACACGTATCCACATACACCGGACCCTAAGACGGCTAGATCTCTTGAAAACTCAATTTACTCACATCGGGCTGAGATCAGTAACTTCCCCATTCTTGATACAGAAAAGATAAAAGAAGAGATAAAAGAGCTGATTTAAGAAGAATTACTTGACGGGCACTTTTATTAGTTCGGGCTCTTTCCTACCAGAGACACTTGTAGACACATTGCCCAAATCACAAACAACAACAAATTTTCAAGCACAAATCAATGTTGACATGCTTCTTGCCACGCATGTTTGCGAATTTATGTTAATATCTTTTAAGGCGCCACGGACAGTTTAAATTTTTTATGTTGGCATTTTGATACACGAGCACATACATTCACATAAATATAAATATATACACGCACACACAGACATATATATATATATATATATATATATATATATATATATATATATATATATATATATATATATATATATACATACATATATATATATATATATATATATATACATATATATATATATATATATATATATATATATATATATATATATATATATATATATATATATATATATATATATATATATATATATATATATATATATTTCATTTTTATTATTATTATTTCATTTCCAAATAACTTGTGAAAAAAGTCAAATAAAATGTTTCATTTAATCATTCCCATTATCAAAGAACTAGTTTTGCTTTAATTCACTGAAACAGTTGCTAAGGATACTTTGGTTTCCATGGGCGTTACGCTACTTGCTCCCGCCAGACTTCAGGATATTACTAAATTTTTTTGAGGACAAACTAATTTGAATTTGGTTAAAATGATTGAGTTAAACTTTTTAAAGTAATTTAAGCTTTTCCATAAATTATATTTTTTTAGGGTATACAAATTTGGTTGTAAGGCCTGTGAAAGGAAAGTTCTGCCATCATTAAGCTGAACGAAATTAACTGTTGAATAAAAGCGAGAGAGAACTTGAATTAGGGTTTTTACTGTTTTGTCTTTGTTTTAATATTTTCTAGATGAGCTTTTAATACCCCATTAGCATTTAAAACTTTTCTTACTTGTGGGAGGCAAATGTACCTGATTAGTAGTCACAGGCGCAAAGGAAGTAAATTTATTATAATAAAAACTGAAGTTTTATTTGAAAAAGTTTTCGGTTTTCAGTAAATTAATTACTAAAAAAACTTTGTTTATAATAAGTCCTCATTAATTTCTATTTTTCTATTGTAAAATATATGAAAGAAATTATGACAATTCTTCATACGAGTTTCTTTACTAAAGCTTCTCATAATCCAGGACAGTAAGATGTGATTAATTCATACACACATACGTATACACATTTGGAGCCGCCCCTAATAGATCTATTAAAGTTTTCCTTTTCAATTTCTAATCACATATTTTAGCTTTTTCTGAAAATATCTTCAGATTTTAGAAATACTCGTATATTTATTTCCGATTCCTCATTAAAAATTAAAGGCTGCCATAATATTGCTCTTTCAAATAAACTGAAACTCCAAACTACATTCCCCTCCTTTCTTTTATCTCATAATAAATTTGCTTGAAAAAAATAGTTTTCCAGTGTTTTTGAAAGCAGCAACACAACGAGCTAAAAAAATCTATAAATCATGTGATCCAATCGTTCCCATTGGGTATTTCTTTCCGATATTGAAATCTCTAAATGAAACAAGGCTAAAACAGTGTGCCGCCAACATACAAATTACTTCAAAAGAATTCCAATGTTCGGCTTTTTTCTAACAGCCTGATTAGAGTACAAGTATCATTATATCCCCAATTGCTTAATCTTCCAACATTGCAACGCTGTGCCGACTCCGCGAATTCCTTCCCGAGTCCATAGTCCAAACGAACTACGGTCTTTAAAGTATAAATTACTTCACTCATAGACTTTGTTATATTTAATTTAATTTCGTTATAATGATATCCTACAACAACAAAAAATATTAAAACATTTTATAGCATCAGCATTTTGAGTTCTCCACCCAACAACTACATTACAATTCTAACAACAATTTTTGTGGTTCTTGTAAAGGAAAAGAATTAGAAATTGCATTTTGCAGCTGACATTATCATTTGTGGCCCGTAAAATGTTGTTGAGTTGCTCAAATATTTCGAGAACTCGTACGCAACAACAAATGTATGTGCACTCATGTATACACAAATACATTGTTTCTATGTTTTGCTTGTGGCACCCATAAAAAAAGTCATTAGAAACTCCACAGCAACAAGAGCAAAAAATAAATAAATAAGCACAACTAGGCTTAAATAAATATTTATTTTATTAATATTCATACGAATTCAAAAGCATGTGGAGCAGCAAATTTAAATCTCTATCAAAAAGTTGTTTCAAAAAACACTCCCCATGTGATATTAGAACCAAAGCAAGGCCATGCAGGGATCACAAAAGGTCTCAAAGAAATAAAACTTTTACGAAATCAGTCACTAATTCCTTTTGCATCAGTATTCACTTCATTTTACCCACTCAATGTGCGATAAATTCCAATAAAAAAACGAGATGCAAGTAACATCTTACCACGGAATATGCAGCATCTTCATCAGGATAAAGCCGAAACAAGTGAAACGAGGTAAAATCAATATAAATTGCTTTCGTTGAACGAAAAACTGAAATGTAAAGAAATTTTAAATTGTTGTATAAGTTGAAAAAATAAAAGGGTAAAACTTTTTAAGTAGAAAATTTTTGAGGTGGTTCTAAGTAATTTCGCATGCTCATGTAAAGGATTCAAAGATGCTTTTCCTTTTGTCTTTTATTGAAACATTTTTCTTCTTTTGACGCTCTATTGTTCGTAAACAATAAAATGTCTTAAGAATAAGCGTTTGTGTTTGTTGTGTTTTTGTCCTGCCCTTAAAGGATGGAGGCGAATAAAATTTAGTTCAAATTTTTACTTTTTTAGTTTTCCTTTTACAATTCTTTTGGTTTCTTTTTTATAAGAGCCAAAGTTTTCTCCCAACCAAAAAACAGCAAAAGCTGTTGGAAGTAGCCTTGGTCAGCCAGACAGTGGACAGACAAATCAGCCGAAATCGACAACCAAACAAACAGGCGGACTGAGTATTTTTCCCTTCTATTGCCTCTATTTCTTAATATTTTATGTTCATATTTTTCAGATATTTTATGTTTTTATCTTTCATTTGACTGTGAACGCTACAAGGGATCTCGTCGCTGTGTCTTTTGGCATTATTACGTTTTTTATTCAATTTAAAAAATAACCATGGTTTCGCTGAATGAGTGCAGTGCTACAAGATAGACGTTAATAAATATATGTATGTGTGTGTGTGTGTATGTATGTATGTAGGTATATACCACATAGACTTGAAGGCGTCTGCTTCACCCGTCTATTTATAAAAATAAACAATTGATTTTGTGTTTTCGACTTCAATTAACCGAAACTTTCACAGGATGCCCACGATGTGCCATTATCTTTTATATGTTTTTTGAAAATACGTTTATTTCTTTTATATATTTTACAAATACATTACAAAGTTAATTTAACTGACAATAAACTCTGGATATTTATTTATTGTCTTACTCAACGTTATGATTCGCTTGAAACATTTTCTGTCGATGCTAGAAAATTAATGATATTGCAAATTTGAAATTTAAAACACAAATAATAAAAATAATATGAAATGAATTCTCGCACTGAAAGTATTCATTTTTCATTTAACTTTTGCTCCCAGGACACCACAGCGAACAAATGTTTTCATTTGTTTTTGAAAAGTCTCACTATATTATATTAAGCGAGATATAAGAGTATTAAATTTTGGTTTGCCAGGGGGGTACCCTTCTTACACATCTTGGTCAGAATGATCGGTCCGCAAAATATGAAAAAATCACTGTGCATCGAAAAAACATGCCACTGAATATTAACCTCGTCCTTATTTTGAAGGCGGTTCAGAGGCGAACACTGTTTTAATTTTGTCTAGGCTGCTGGTTTAAGAAAAAAACATTCTTTTATGAAAACTAATGGACACTCAATTTTCGCAGCTTAAGTAACAAGCCATTTTGATTTGTCCTTGCGAAAAAGTTTCGACACAAATATCAAATAAATAACAATAACAAAAACCTGCTTTAATGTGTCTTTCATTCCAAGCACTTTTTATTTTTATCACGCATGTAGATTTACTTTTCCATTTTTTCTAACTTCCCACGCCTTTTCCTTACTTTGCAACAAAAGTATCAAAGTCAGCTGATCAGAGATGGTTCTTGCAGATTATTATAAAACATATTTAACATTCGAAGAGTCACACAGCTTAAGCCGATTCAACTTAAAGCAGCTTAAAGTTGTGTGTGCAACAAAAGGAAATAGTTAATAAGACCTTGTGAGCTGTTGATTTTAACAAAAACCTGCGTTTTAAAAATAATTAAGTTTGAGTTTTAAAAATAATTAAGCGCCCTCTTTTCATTTCACCACCTCTCCTCTATACAACATGCCTTTCCCAGTGTTACTTCTCTTAAAATAAAAAAAAAATTAATTTTAAAAACAGATGCGCCAATAAAAACTCTAAGTGGAAATTCCTTGACATTTATACATTAAATATTCTGCTTAAAAAGGAACAGTATAAAATCTAAACGTAAGGAGAAACACATGAAAATTTTATATGTTATTACAAAAAAAAATTATTTGGAACCAAATCATCGATCAAATAATTTTGGACGGGGAAAAGCAACAAAGTAAAACATATTCAATGTAATTCTCCCTTTTATTTCCATCGCTGATTGCAATTAAACACTCGTATTTTCAAGCAAATCCAATTAAATCTGTCATCTTGTTTGGCCACATTTTTTTTATTAAATGTTGACTACTTCTCAGATGAAGTTTAAATGATTGCAGCCAAACAGTCCGTGAAAGCATGACTTCACCATGCACAGTGGGATTAAACTAAATCTTGGTAGCAGATTAATTAGAAATTCATAATGAAAAAAGTCATTTTATTTTTTGAAAATAAAGTTTATGACGACTGTCTTGCACTTCCCGCTATAGTTGACTCCCCTTCCCATTTCCTTTATTTCAAAATCCTTTGCCAACGGTAACCATTTTTATTATACAAAGCGGGCATTTTAGGAACCTGTACTCTTACTCAGCACTGAAGATGCCAATCATCAATCAAAATATTTTAAGTGAATTTGATGAAAACTTTCCTTGCTGGTACAGATGGGACTAGGAGCTTCATAACAAATTCCTTTCTTGGTTTATATATGAATTTAGCTGATTTTATTTGAACACATAAAGAAATTTTATGCAAAATGCATAATAATCTTTGGATGCCGTATATAATTTTTTGGTGCTGGTGCTGGTTCATCGTCGAACCTTTCCTCTTTAAGAAATGTTTTTCCAAATCTGCTTCCTTCTATTGTACGCAACTGTTGCAGAACACCTACTTCTCTACATTTGTTAATAGAACATCAATTAACAACAACTAATTTCTTTTTCGTTAATTACGAAAGAATTGGAAATGAAATAACGTTGTAACGGAAGATGCTAGAAATTTAAGCTCCATTATATAATGTTTGTGTGAAGTCCGGCCTATTTGAGAGATAAAATTATTATTTAAAAACTGTTTCGCGTGGTCTGAGAACAAATTATATTTGTGCCTCGAGAGCAATTTGATATAAAGCAGCACACTCGGACAACATCCTCCGAACATTTTCTTTTAAGGCAACATAAAATCCAAAGTTTATTCAAATGATTCGGCTGCGAATGTGTCAGGATTACAAACGTTAGCGAAATATTTGAAACCCTAAACCGGTGCAGCAAAGGCCAATACTTAGAGAAAGAAGATTCAATTCTCGTGCCTTGAAAAACAATGGACGATAAAGTACAAAAAGTACATCTGAGAGAATTACGCTCTGTTTTATTGTTTGTTTAATAAAAATCCCAGACACAATTTAGTGCACATATTTTTCAAAACTTTTCAATATTAATTCGTAAGTGCAAACAGCATAAAAAACTTGCTTCCATTTCGACGAATAGAAAAACTTTGCCAAACAGAAAAAACAGCACAGAAAATTTTGCATAAAAGTTTTTATTTGTTTGCTTCCCATTAGCAGCCCTCCATTGTTAAAATTAGTTTTTTATGTGTGTGGATTAAACAAATGATCGAAACGAACGAGGAAGCAAATGGAAAATAATAAAGTGAATTATGCTTATGGCATGGACAAATGGAACTTTATTTCGTTAATGAGATATAAAAATGAAACTAGAAGTTAAACAATACAAACGCCTCTACAGAATCCGGTCCCACTACCATCTTTTTCAATCATTTGTAACCAGACATCGATTCCGAACGTTAAACCTTATTCTCCTAGATTAAAATGCCTTCCGCTAGAAGACTTCATTTCTTGCTGAAATAAATAAAATTTTACGATTGCTTTCTCTTAATGTACAACATATATGTTGTACGTATGTACGATTATAAGGGCTATAGCAAATAAATGCAGAAACATTTTAAATACATACACAAATACATACATACATATTAGAAGCCTTATTCGAATGGTCCATACAAAATGTTTATTTAGGACTGTGACGCTTAAAAAGAATTCGTAAGATTTTTTTCTGTTTTCTTATAAATATTTTACATGATTTTACTACTTCTGTTGCGTGACTAGTACAACTGTTGTATGCAACTCGAATAGCTATTGAAGTAAGTTTTATTATCTTGATCTGAGCTGAATCACACACACACAAAAGTGTAAATGAATGTGAACCGGAGCTTTAGCATTTTACATCCATGTGATAAAAAAGTGAAAATTGTTTTGTCCGTCGTTGGGTTCAATGCAAAATTGCTTTGTAAAAAATTGTCACACACATCTATATATTTGAAATGTTTTCTACTTGTTTACTTATCTAATCGGCCAATTTATTGTCCAGTGAGTGAGACACGAGTCTCGCATGACATTTTCCATGACCATTTCCACGAAAATATTTTATTTTTCCTTATTGAAATAACAATATAAAAATAAATAGTTCAACTGTATCCAGAGCAAAGCAAGATCTTGGCTTCTAGAATTAATTGTTGTATACATCACATGTGTGATGTATGATGACCTGCACATTTATTTTAATACTTTCCTCACCTTAGCCTGAAGAGAGCTTCGAAAATTGCTGACCACTGCCCGTTCATTTTTATGTCAGCAAAGGCAGTCCACAGCATTCTGGACGAATGCTGTTTGATTTCTCTAGACCCACTATAAGACCAGGATCATCAACGTCATTTCCGCTAACGATTTCTTTCACTGCAAGACCACATTTTTTTTAATATATATGTATTGTAACTATGAAAAATATCAGGGGTCTGTTACTGGGAAAGTGTTCACGTATTCGAAAACCAGCAAGTAGAGAGTAAAAAGAAGCATAACAATTATAGAGACAAAAAATTAGTCAAAGGTTTCTGCTACTAAAAAGTTTAACCTGCACGAATTGTCCTCCTGATGAAAATGTCTTTAAAAAGAAATTTAGTAATCGCGAAGAAAGTTTAAGTATTTGGGAGCTTAACTTTTATAAAAAAGCCATTTTGTTATTTATTTTTTTTTCCAATTTAGCAACAGCAGTATCCGCCAAATCAGTTTAATAAAAACAACTGAAATAAGGTGTACAGAAACTTACCGTAGGGTTTAAAAAAGATATTTATTTAGGCCACTCTTCCTTGTAATAAAAAAAAACAATGTCGCTTTTTTGAGTCCGCCAAGCGTTTCGGAAAGTGACAACCATGGTCAACTTTAAGGGTAACGATACCAAAATGCGTTTTTAAATAAAATGGTAAGCAAAACAGTGATGAGAAATAAATTCAGGACATTCTGCTTTTTTGGTACAATTATCAAATTCAAAATATGGCAGTGCAGCTGTTGCATACAACCTCATATACTCGTACATATGTATGTAATATATTTATATATTAAGGATTATTCTTATTGCAAATGTTATAATACCTTATAAAGACAATATAGTTGCAGTGATTGCACATACTATATACACAAATACATATTTTTTTTTATTATTGTAATGTTTTTTGTATAATTTTTCATTACGAATTGGTATTATAATTGAATACATATATAGCCTTGTATATATTCTGCAAATAAATTTCATTACTTAAAAAAATGCATCTATTGTAAATATTAATACCTACGAGTATATGATTTATACTATAGAGCGCATTTATGCGACAGTGTATAGTTACATGCTACTTATACTATCTTTTGTTTATTTTATAGTAATTACAATAAAATTTTTCTTTAAATAAACAGTGAAAAAAATTAAAAAAAAATAAAATTTAAATGTGTTAACATCTACCACAAATGTAAAATATATTTGTTGTCTGGTCATTCAAAATGTATTTTCAGCGTTTCATTGTTTTTGCCACCAGTTCGTATTTCTTTGAAAATTGTTGCAAATAGTGGAAATCATTTTTATTTTCTTCATTTAGTGCAACTATTTTAAAAAGTACGATTTTGACCCATATTTGCCATTCATAATTCAAATAAAATTTACTGGCTAAGTTTTGGCAAATTTTTTTTTAATTTCAGATTGGACACCGAGCCATGGCGTCATGAATCATAGCGACCAACTTGAAACAACAGCAAACACATAATAATCAATTGTCACCGGGCAAAACATTTTCACTCTTCCCGCTAGATGAAGATTATTCATCATGTGGAACATAAATTTATGCGACTCACACATAATGTCATATTTGTGTCAAAGTTGTAAATCTTCTACATGTAACTCCCCTACAAAACTATATGTACAAGAGAAAGACAATTCAATAACAATTGTATTTTGTTCCTAAATTACTCTTTATGCCCATAAGCTCTGAATTACAAATGGAAATGGATGAGGAATTACCAACTACAATAGTAAGTAAATGTAGTAAGATGAAGGCACACACACACACCCATACACACACATACATACATACATGTGTATGTAAGCTAAGTAAGATTACTTGTAAAACAGTTCGGATGAATCCTAATAAGAGATGATAAGAACTTAAGCATGTCTATGCCGACACATCACAAAATGGAAATAAATAAATAAGAATAACAAAAACTGCTTTGTTGTAAAATAGAAATAAAAGGAATAAACATGGCGACAGGGCTCTGGTGAGTTTCCTTTTATCGAGAGCACGAAGCAAAAAAAAACGTAATAGAAATAACAATTTTCAAAACGAACAAATAATGAAGAAAGTAAAATTCTCAAATAGAAAATAAGCAGCTTGAACGAATAAAAAACACCCAGTAGTTTTCCTACATGCTACACAACTTCGTTTATTTATCAACTTTCGTCAGGGAATTTCACGCACGACAATACAACCAGCTAAAGTCATTAAGGACCTCTTAGAAAATGGACAATTGAAAATTCATACCCCCTTGGTTTCAGTTTATGCTTGTGTCTGTCTTCTTTCTGGCCAAATTGCAAGCAAAATAAGCCGAAAGGTGTTTTTAATTGAACAACAGTGTCTATTTTATTTGTTTGCTGCTTTTGAACAATCTGCGATATCTCATGGTCCGCGGGATCATAATTCCCTTTTATAAGATATCCTTGAAATTATGAATGTCCATATGTACGAGTATGCATGTATATATGTATGTGTACGTGTACGTGCATATTTATTTCTATGAATCACCACTTTTTTGAGTGTAACGAAAACAAACACGTTACTGTAGAAACGATAATAAATAAAAAGTATTGATACTGACTTAATGGCTCAATATCTTCTAATATGCTACAATCATAACAACATGACAACAACTAAAACAAAAAGTTAGCAAGGAAAAAACATAAAATATTAAGACAATGAGTACCATCATTTACTGACGAACAATCAGATGATTGAATGTAAAAATAAAATTTTTCCAATGGCTACGCAAAACTCATACCAGCAGCTGAATTATGAATGATAATGAAGATTATTCATTATATAAATAAATCCAATAAATAATATTTCTTTTACATTAAGATGTTTACCCTCAATATCTTTCTCTTTTCTCTGGGCTTCTTTCTACCTCTTAAACTACTTCGCACATTTCGTTCCACATTTAACGTTGTTTGCATTAGTGTCATACAAAATTAATTATTATATTTTTTGTAATCAGTTATGATATATAGTCACTTCTAAGGTGCCCTCGTAGACTAGTGGTCCGTAGTCATAGGGTTGCAAATTCGAATCCTGCCATAGAGTCTGGATATTTCTTCTCTCTGTTTTTTGACTCTTTTGTCTACAATTTTCCACAAAGAGATCAAAATATGGACCCAAGTCAGCGAAAGCTTTCTTTTGAAGTTAAACTAATCCGGAGTCACAAAAAGTATGAAACTTGCAAATAAGATTTAAGTAATTTTTCTGATGCAAATATAAAACAAGGATTGCAAGCTTCACTCAAATAAATTTTATAAAAAGAACTCCAACTCTACACAGTGTTACATCAAGAAATATCTTCAGTTTTTAAAAGTAAAAGTCTTGGAAAATTATTTATTAGTGCATTTAAATCTTCCCAAATTCAGATTTAATTTGTTTTGTGTGATTTGCTTCACTCGTGATTTTACCCACTCGTAATTTGTGCGTGTGCAAATGTGTGTGATGGCATTCATAAATGTGTTGCGGCTCCACTGTAAAGGTTCAAGTTTTTATTATTCTGCCCATGTTCGCAAAAAACAAAAGTATACAAGATAAATAAGGATAGAATTAACAACAAATCTATTTTTATATTAAATGGTTTAATGGAAATGGAAACGTGATTTAATATTTTCCCTACGCAACAGGAACTTAAGACTCCAAACATATTTATTGACTTTCAACTTCTTTTAACTGCACTTGTTCTTGCATTTTAAGTGAGTTTTCAAAAAATTTATCCAGAGTATTTTCCCCTTATTCTAATTGTCGTCGCCGTCGTGAAATCATATCGGCAATAAAATAAATGACAGTTCTGTACACAACAATTTTAATTTTGATTTGAAAAAATAATTTTTAGCCTTTAAATGTTTTGCCATAAACATACAACTATAAACTAGGACGAACGTAGAATTTTGGACAGTATGGCGAATTCGTCGGTAAGAGTTTCTCACTTAAATTCGTCGACTGAATAAAAGTTTAGAGAAGAAAAAACCTTACAATTTCAATTAATTTTTTCTATTTATTAAAAAAATCAATTTAAAAATGTGATTCCTGAAAGTTTCTGCAACTAATAACATTCTCTTGAAGCTTATTTGTTTACCATTTAAAGAGGAAATAGCGTATGATATATAATAATGTAACGAATACTTGACAACTACTGACGCATCTCTACGGGCCTATGATCCTTGTAGGAGTTAAAAGGAACATATATATAATATATATATATATATATATATATATATATATATATATATATATATATATATATATATATATATATATATATACTTACGCATTTAATATAAATAATCAATATCGAATTTAATGGTGTTTGCAAAAAAAAATCAATGTAGAAAGTGTTGATGTCTGAGTCAAAAATAAGATAAAACTGTATAAAAAACACAAAAGGATATTTCATAGTTTCCACATTTTGTGTCACTTGTATTTTTATCATTCCTTGAAGTAACAAGTAATATTTCTTTGATCAACAAGCTCAAGGAATTTTAGAACAATTTGATTTGTTTTCTGTTTCGCTTATGTACATTTTTACTTCGGAATTTCACAAAAATGGATGTCATGGTTTAATCAGCGTAAAATACTGCGTATGATAATTAAGGGAATAATTTGCACACAACGTATCACTCATTCGCCCTGGATTGAAAGCTCTCACATAAAATCCAAAAAAGTATGCAATAGTTGTTGTATAATTTTCATATGCCAACAGTGTTGCCAAGAGCTGGATAAAAGATATGGTGGATTTCATGTTGAATAGGCTTAATGAAAGGAGCACATATAAGTCCAGCAAAATGTAATTAACAATCAAGGCTTTGAAGGATGACTTTGCAACACAATTTATCCACTAAATTGTTAGAAAAAAAGAGAAACACTTTATTTTCTTTTGAACGTAATAGTTTTGATGCTTAAATTTTTTTCTATTTTGATTTTCGCACATTTAAAGGTCGACACTTAATTGAATTTAAAAAGTTTATGTTTTTTAACTAAATTTACATGTTGAATAAAAATATGAGAAAAATGTAAAATGGGCTGTACAAAAAAATTTATTCTAAAAAATATGTAGTACAAAACCGATTACGGCAGTATCCCAAAGTACGAAATATAATTGTTTTTCCCAATGACTCAAATGCATCCACAATTGCAGCGTGTATTTGCACATCAGGCCTTTAATTCGCAAGAGTTTTACAAAACAAACGTAATCATTAGTATATTTATATTTATTTTATGTGAACAATAGTAATAAAATCATTCGCATTCTTTACGACCACGGAAAATTCGCTGTCATGATGTAGCTTTTTAAGTAAAAGTTGAAAAATTTTGATATTTTAGGAACTCTAATTGGTGCCAATAGTCCTGTAAAAGGATTTTTTTAGTTCAACATTTACCATTCCAAAATGTAGAAAAATACAAACAAGTATTCGATTATTTACTAACAGAATAGATTAATTTTAAAAAGATAAGTACGAGTTTTATTTGAAAATTCATATATTTTGAATCTTCGATAACGAGTCAAATACGGCACTACTAAACAAAACATATAAGCGTAGAAATATAATGGAATTAAGCACCACGCCCACTAACTTTTCAAAAAGTTAGAAGACGAAGACCACACAAGCAATATTTTGTAAATTTTTTGTAATCAGATATCCAAGTAAAGAATTTTTTGAAAACAAGAGTATTTGGAATGAAAATTAAACAAAATCGAAACAAAAAACAAAATCGCAAACAGTTGCTTTCGTGGCATAAAGATCCTTTTTTCTGAACGGAGGAATATTGAGTCCTCAATTAAAAATTTTCTTATAACGTACAAGCACTTCTTGTCTACACAATCAATTTTCTCACAAATAATGGCTGCAAAAAGCCTTCAAGTCACTTTGTAATGATTCCGACTGGTGCAAGTGTGCTTTCACCACCACATCCGTTTCTCGTCTATTCACCTGTAGATCAACCTTCACCAAGCTTCGAGCTTCCTTTCGCATAAGAGTTTGTGTATATGCCATTTAAATAAAAACAAGAGGACCCTTGAGCATAATATTTTAAAGGGCTGCTATTGTTGTTGTTGGTGTAGTTGTTTTGCTATATGAGTAAGTAGTTCTTGACGTGTCGGCATGCTCCAATGATTAGAATACTCGTATGTATACAAGCATACACATGTATGTTTTCATTTCTTACGCTCGTAAAAACATCCTTTGTCTGTGTGCGTGTTTTCGTCAATTTCTAAATCATCATAAGATTAAATGTTGCATGTTAATTATGCATTCCCACCCCATACAAGAACACATTTTCCTTAATTTTCATCAACTTCTACGTCATTACTGCCGTCTCCTCACCTTCATCTTAGGAACTCTGTAACAATTTCGCAAAAGACTTACAATTGTACGTACCCGATGAACGCTTTAGACGACGTTTTCTTATTCTGTTAAGCACGTGTAATTAAAAACTCGATGAAAAATTCCACAGAATTTAAATGTATTTAAAGAGACGAAGACAAATTCTGATCAGATGATAAAACTTGTACTCAATCAGTCAGCATATACACACATCCATATACCATTTATATGTAAGTCTGTGTGTATGTATGCGTTTCTCTAGATAAACATTTGTGCAACGATATAAATTTTGTTTGATGTAGTTGCGTTTGCTTAAGGCATTAAAAGCCTTGTAAAATTACCTGGAAACAAGAGCTAACAATTAATATTCTATTAAGCACTTCAATGGTGTATTCGCTAAAGACTCTATATTTATCGTTTCTGTGTCGAGTAATTAAGTTGACGAAAAACTTTCGCTACGAGGGCTGAAATCATGTCTTTGTGACCATTTATATTGCCGGATGTCGAAACACATATAAAAACCAATAAATCTTCAGAAGCTTTTATGAATATATTTTTCCAAGTTCAAATTCGGCAGCGAAAAGTATCGCAATTATTCAGCGATCAAAACATCAAGTACGATTTCAGTTTCCCAAAAGGCGCTACTGTTTTTTTAAATTAATTTAAAAAAGAAAAATTATTGTAAAATAAAATAATTTAAAAGATTTGAAGGAATTGAGGGAATTGAGCAACATGTTAGTTGCTCTAAACAAAAATTGCCCCTTAGCTCCAGCATAGAATAATTTTAACATTACATTTCAAAAGTGTATCATTTAATTTTTTCAAGTTGCAAGGGGCCTTGTGGCGAGGAAAAATAATTTAGTTTCTGTTTCCAGCAGACGCAGGTAAAGTGTTCGTAAAAACTATTTATTTACCACAGAGTAAAAAAATATTTGCTCTTTTTCATTTATTTTAGTTTTTGCTTTCTTTGCAACTTAAAGCTTGATATGAGTTGGAAAATTTTTGGATAATTGTTTGCGGCATGAGTCCGTGGCGAACTAAAAAAATCATTTAATTTAATAAAACAGAGGATAATATCAAAGTGCATTCATTTATATAAAATTAACATGACTGCGGTAATGGAGAAAGCGGATTTGGATCCCCTTCAACACAACAGAATTTCTGTCAAGATACGGGGAGGTTCTAATAAAAACAAAAAAATTGCTGCTACTTGTTGGTCTCCTCTAATATTTGTGGGTTTTGTAAGTACATCAGTTTGAATGCTTTTCAAATATGATTTGGCCAAAATGCTCTGATGGAGGCATATAGACAACCAGGCCAACAACAAATAACAAAAAAGTTTAAATCTAATCATTTAATGAATATTAATAATAAGATGATATTAATTTCAAATTTTTGTTTTTTGTTTTCTATTCATATTCGTATAAAACAAATATTTATAAAAAAATAATATAAAGCAGCCCAGTCCGATGTAGACAACAAGGTTTTGATTTCTGATAGTTTCATGTAGAATTGTCTTGTTAAACAATTATCAGAAACATTAAATTATTAATTCGAATTGTATGCAATTGTTTTAATATTTCTATGCGAAAATATTAAATAAAAAATACAATTTAAACTATTAATTTTATTATTAAATAACATGCTAAACTGACACGAATGTGTGACGGAATTGTAGATAATTGAATTGATTTTTATTTTTATTTTTTTTTTTCATTAAAAGAAATATCTATTAATTATGTATATTAAAATTAAGTAAAAACTTTTTAACAATTCAATTTACATGTGTCACGATAAACAATTGAAAAATAATAATAATAAAAAAAGTAATTTCATTAAAAACAATAAAGAAAATTTCAAACTGCGTTACAGTTTCTCGTTTAGTATTTTCATTTAAGATAAATTTATTTCCTTTCTCTATCGTTTTTTATTTATTAATAACATTTTGCATTCAACTTACACAATACGATTATGCCACAAGTATTCAATTCCTGTCTAAAGTGTATAATGATGAACGTGCACATTCGAAAATCAATAATGAATATTAATTTATGTTGTTGAGGACTTGACCTGAACAGACATCGACCCAATAACCACTTCCGCCGACAGCACCCGCAAATTTCTAATTGATAACCGATTAATTTCTCTTATATCGTAATGCACCCGCGGTAATAAAGCGAAAAAAAACAAGACATATTCTTGTTATTTACCCTTGACAGACATTTCTGATTAAGATTTTTATATTGAATTTGTACACTTTCTGCAGGATACTTTAATGCGGAAGACTGTGCACGATATCGTCTCAGCGTTAATTAATATATCATGGGCATCGATTCATATGCAATGAAATTTTTATATAGAGAAAATTCAAAAAAGAATTGGCAAAAATAACAAACAAAAAATAACAAATAAAAACTGTGGAACTGTCGAAATAGATGAGTTTAACGTACGTGATGTAATTAATTTAATATGCGGAACGAATTTGAACAAATTATGAATAAATAACGTACAGAGATATTGATGGGGAAAGATTGCATGTGTGTGTGTGTGTGTGTGAATATGTTGAAATTTTCATTAATTTCGTTCTACTATCAATCACTGTGTCCCGGCAGTCGATTTTCAATATTCTTCTACATGTACGAACAGTGGGGTAAATGTCTCTGTTGCCATTCATTCAATGGTTAATTTTAACTTTGAGAATAAAATGCAGAAGCGAAACGAAATAATCATAATTTGTAAATAACAAATTTATCAGTTTAAATTTGTGTTGTGAGGCACGGCAAATGCTGCATCACCACCAAATTTTTTTTATTTTTTTATTTTCCGTTTATTTCAAGGACTCCGTTCAACACATGAAAATGAGAGTTCCTGTTGTTTGCGAGCGCTAAAACAAAAACAGAAAATGGAAATGTAGCTGGGGCAGGTGATGTTGTTGTTGTTGTTGTTGTTGTTGTTATTTGTTCCTTACGCTACGTTTAATAAACATTAAGGACTTTTGTTTATTACATTTTTGTTGAATAGAAATTAAATCGTTGAAAACGCCACAATTTATTTATGGGTTTATGTAAAAAGTTCATAATTTAAAAATATATTAATGCTTAAATAAAATTAAAAATTCTAATTAAGTTTAGAAACATTATTTTATTTTCCATTTTATTTGTTTTATTACACATTATTTGTCGAATTTTTTCCCTCTTCCTACGTGTTTGGTTTATTAAAAGAAACGTGCGGATATTTACGCATTTCGTATGAACTGAACACGAGCGAGTTTCTACGCTGGTTATCGCATTTATGAAGCGAAAATAGGAAAAGATTAAAATCAGTCAAGCTGGTGTGCAAATAAATTTTTGTATTAATAAATTTAAATCTGGGACAAGATTGCATTTTTCTCACAAAGCCACGACGCATGCAAAGTCTACATTGAAAAATTTTAAAAGAGTTGCAACAATAGTTGAAAAAAGTTTCAAAGTTCAAAATTCTCTCCGTAATGTGAATGCTTACACAATAGAACAGGTGTGGAAACGGATGTCATACAAAACACGGCTTAGTGTAACTTATTCTTAGTAAAGATGTTCCCGAGCCTGGTCAGAGCTCACACAATTGAGTTTAGGTATTTGCTCTGTTTGCTTCAACAGTGTAAACTTAAAAATCACTTTTATCCTTTTTTATGTTTTCTCATGAAAAGTATAAACTCGTTGGTTCCAGTCCTTTCTCAGCAGTTCGACTCCACACACGTCCACAGCGATAAATGTGCCAACACACCATAAACACATGCCTGTGTTTATGAGATGCAGTGTGAATGTTTAAGTAACTGCCTCAAATAACCAACAACACTAACAAATAGTATAATTAAACTTTTATGACACAATTAATATGAAAACAAGGGTAATTTTTTCGCAAACAAAAATTTTGCTAATAAAACATACAAATGGCTTTTTTTACTAAATCATCATAACGAAATATTAATGCTCTGAGCTTAATATGAAAAAGTTGCTTAAAGCCCAGCTTTACAACAAACTTGCAACTGTATGGTTTCCCCTATGCCCCATATGGAGGCAGTGATAACATGTTCATAGCCACAATAAGCGTCACATCATTGTATTCATATGCTTCAAAAAATATTTCTTTTCATATTTTCAATTTTGTTTGTTGTGGCTTTAGCTGCTCATATGTCGACATTTCATTGATCGTTTAACCAAATCGTCAGTGAACTATAGGCAGTCGGAAAACTGCCAACCTCATATTTCTATGCCAAACCAGTCAAATACAATATGGGAGTTCTCTTTGGTGTATGAAAATTAAAAAATACAGTGACAGAATTGTTACCTGTTTTAAAAACGTTTCGTCCAAAAATATATTAGTTGTTAAGATTGTGAACTCTTGTCATTAAAAATCATTTAAAAGTAGATGTTCAGTTCATCGGTGCAGTCTGCCACACAACTGTTTAAATACAAATGTGGAGTGGGAACTTCTCTGCTCTGAGTCTGAGTTCCCCGAATTGCTGTAAAGTAATTCAAAATGTACGTTGTACCTCCATCCCTTTACAAACAAATGTCTAAGGATAATTGTTTTATCATTTGCTACTTCGGTGAACACCTTATGAGTTTCAACAGCTTAAATCGTTTGCTGATTTAACGGCTGGCGTAGGGCATCTAGATAATTTAATCTGTTTTAGAAATGACTATCAAACAATTAGAAGACTCATAACAAATGATTTTCGTACAAATTATTATAGAATTTTAGTGCAAGTAGTTCTGTTACTTTTGAAACTTGAGGCTTTCATTAAAATGCAAAGATTATTACAAAATGGTGTTTAATATAGATTTATTCTACGAAAAATCAACTGCCTCACAAGAATAGTTCAAGTTGCAAGTGAAATTGCCACCACATTTAAAATAATTTCTAATAATAGAATCTACTTTCAGACTCACTTAATTGAAATTTACAAGTTGCTTCAAAACATCTCACCCTTGTTGTCGACACAATCACCAAAACAGAGACCGGTACGGAATAAATAGTGTCCGCCGATAATTATACTTGATTAATTGCTAAATTATTTTACTTTGTATATATTTCAAGGTTGGCTCATACAATTATTTCATTTAAATTTATTTCTTTCCAATTTTTCTTGCTGACCGGGAGAACTCGTACAATTGGTTGAAACGAATTAAAACTCTAATGTCTTCCACTGTTGAACTTTGAATAAAAAAGCTGAAAATAAAACGGTTTCGTTTAAAGACTTTATTGAATCTATTAGCATTCACCACACAGTGCCTACTTATCGCTTCCCTTGCACAGAAATTCATTAAAAGTTGAATGGAATGAACGAAACAAAATAACGAAAAAGTAGAACGTGAATAATATAAAGTAATTAGTCTAAATACCCAAGGAAGTAGAAAATGGCCACGAAACAACATTTACAAACTTCTAAACATCCCTTAGGAAAAGTTTCGTTTAAAAAATAAAAACAAAATAAGGAATAAGGAATAAGAAGTTTTTAACAAACGCAAAGCTTTTTGGGTCTTGCTGCAAGAAGAAACTGAAACAGCATTAAACACGGTGCTGTTCGTGTCATAACGTGTCAGACATAACAAACTCATTAACGGCAAATTAGTTTACAGCTGTTTTTAATAAAGCGCACATGCAACAGCGAAACTCTGAAAAAAGAACCCTGAGAACATGATTCTTGTTTTTCTTATCTCTGCTTTTCCGTCCTTCCCATCCGAGTTAAACTTCCCATGTGAGTAGGACATCAAAAATTCTGTGAAAAGGTGCAAAAAGAGTACGAAAGAGGGAAGATTAATTTTAAATAGAATTTTCATAGAAAGCGACAATGACAACAACTTAAGCAAATTTAATTGAAAAAAAAACGAATTCTCTAGATGTATCCTGGCATTTGAAGTTTCTTTTCAAGTACACACGGCTTTGAAGTGGTGCAACTGAAAATTGTTTCCCAAGTCATTTGGGGCGATATATCATTATGTCAAAAAGTAATGCAGTTGCATGACAAATACTCATACTACTGAAGGATTCTTTATCCTTTAGCCAAATAAAAATAGGAAACTCAACAGCAATACTTTCTTCAAGTTATAAACACATTGTCATTAAATGTGTTCAGCTGTTTCAGAGATATTGTGAAAGTTGTGTGAAAAACTTGTCGCTGCAAAATTTTCATTTGTTTTTAGTCCATTTAAAATAAATTTTCAACAAAAATACCATTCTTTGTTTTCTGTGATCTTATAGTTTTCATGGGCCACTACACAACACAGACATTTTATTAAGAGCGATTCATAAGACTCACACAGTGCGGAGATATCTAATTACAATTGCGTTGTACTATTGTCCTCCAGTTGTGCAAGTGTTTGTTGTGCAACTGCCCAAATTTTTAACATAACTGTATATCTCGAAATCGCTTGCAGATTTGAGTTCAGCGCCCCAAAGTAGTTAAGAAACAACTTCCAGTCCAAAAGTTGATTTGCATTTGTAAATGGCTGTAATATTTAAAATTCAGAATAATTTTACTCAAAAGTATCAAATTCGAGCTCAAAGACGAGCAGAAAAAATTAATTAGATCGTATCACATTGAATTTAGACCGTCATATTAGCTTTAGGGCATAAAATAAATTTAGGAGAGATAAATCAATTTCTTTCTTTTAACCGATAAATTTCATCCGGACTTCAACTATCTGTCTTAGGGGAAAATGTCTAACCAGGATCGTGCTTCCAATGTTAGTTTTTCCTTAAATTACGTAAAGTTTTTGGTCTACTATCTATCTCAGTTCTCCAGATGGCTGAACAGATTTGAATAAATCAAAATCTCACCACAAATTTAATATAAAAAGGCGTTAATCTCATTGGTGTTTTGCTTTAAAAATGTGTCATAAGGCGCGATGTTTGGCAAAATGTCGCTGTCCTTGCTGTCCCTGCTGTACTTACACATTCCACTGTGCAAATCTAAATTATTTTAATGAGATTCGTTCAGACCGTTTGAGATCGAATTGAAATTCTTAAAATTTTTATTGTTATTAATGTGTAATATATCTTAACAACTTATTTTATTTATTTTATTATTATTATTATTATTATTATTATTATTATTATTATTATTATTATTATTATTATTATTATATTTTTTGGCTATTAATACAAGAAATAAATTATTACTTTAATGTTAATATGAAAATGATTGTCAAGTAGCATGTACCGCAACCACATGTTTTACATTTCAGTTGCAACAAACCAACCACTAACTCACATGATATAAGCTGCCCCACCCAGTTGTCTTGTGTTGCTGTTTTTGTGCGTTTATCCCTTGTTTCATTGAAATTAATTTAATTTTCTGATGGCTTAATGAGTTAAAATGATTTTTATTGTTTAAGCAAATGCAAAGAGAAGCATAAACACGTAATGTATGGTTGCGCTTAAAGGATTTTTCAAAAAGGATCTTACAATAGATTTTGTGACGTTCCTAGCACCGTTTAGCTGAAGCGGACATTTGTCGTCAAGCTTTTCCCCCATGCAAACATCATGCAAACTGATCGTCACGCAACATTCGCCCACCACTTGTAAAGTTTATATCCAGATTTGTCATTCGGACTCGCTGCTCAATTGGGAAAATGGGCTTGACAAAAGGATACAAACAGTTGCATACTGTGTGTTCTATACAATTATACACGAAACAGATATCAAATAATACAAAATTATACATTTTATGCCCCTCGTCTTTATATCCTTTTGCATACTAAATGCTGCTTTGTAGCAACATTTCCTTTACATAAAACATTAAATGCAGTCTAGCATTGCAATCGCCCTTCTTCCTTCGTTCCCGTAATTTGAAGCAACGCTGAGAAGTCCATTTAATTTATGTTCACACGAAAGACTAATTAAAGTTTTGAATGCAGATTTTTTCCATATCCTTCATACCACATATTGGATTTATTTGATTGAATAAAATTATTTTTAAATGGAGTTTAGATTAAACGATTGGATAATATCGCTCTGCGAAGTTTATTTCTATCCTGAGCAATAGTTTTATCGGCTTCCGAGACCAAACACTCGCTTAGCACAGATGTGGTAACGATAGAAATGAACAACAGCAAGACGCCGTTAAATATTAACACCATCTTTTCTTGTTGTAGCAGGACACGACAAGTACATCTATGTTCAGTTTCAGTTACAGCCAAATGTTGCTGATGTAAGAGAAGTTTCATACGTAACGATGTATCGTTTTCATCCGTAGTTGCATAAAACTTAAGGCAACAATAAACTCCCACTAGCAATAAAAAAGTGTGATGCTACTGTTTCCAAATATAAGCCATAGAGTTGAATATCAAATTAACTTGAATGCTTTTTTGAATAATTTTTCTTAAGTCGCATTTTATTAAAGTTGAATAATTTAGTGAGAAAAGAATCGTTAAATGTCAAACGTTTAACAGCTTGATTTGAAATACTTTGAATTTTACACGCGAGTCACGCCAAGTCCATTAATAACGAATAAGAGAAACAAAAAGTAGACACAGTAAACAGTTGTAATGGATTCAGAAAGTATCGTCTCCGAGGACTACGGATTGGTTTATTATATTTTAAGAGAGCATTCTTTAATATAAATAAACACAATATTTATTTAAGAAATTATATACTCGTATTGAATAAGATAAGGGAAGGAATGCAAGTGAGATTTAGTAGGATTATAGCCCAGCAAACACATTCATTAAAAAGAATTGAAATACAGTTTTAACAAACATTTCTCCACTAGAAGGGAGTACTAGTACCTGCCACACTCGATTACTAGAAAAATAATGCAGGCATATAGTCTACCGACGCATCTCATATACTCGGTTGTATTATTTTATAAGCTAGGCCATACCAAATTAGTGGATTAATTCATTGGCAGGTGGTTCTAATAAAACATTCAAAATGCATATACTTTAAAATTAGGAAAGTCGTAGCTAATCCCCGTCCTTTTTTCTTCTTACAATTTAAATAATTTTGGCACCTTGTGTACACAGGAATGCAGATTTAAAATAAAATCAACACGTACATGAGCAACTTCATTAATAAATATTAATTTGTTTTATGTAAATCGTACATATGTATAATAAAGTTGAAATTGAAAACTTAATCAACAAAATTTGCAAACCACAGAATTTGTTGCGGTTTCTCTCAAATATTTATGAAAAATTTTCAACCCGGAAAAAATATATATTTTTTTTAAATTTCAAGTAATTAACCATTACTTTGGTTTATTTAAGCACAACAAGTTGAAAAACTATTTATTGATAAAAATATTATCACAGAGTAAGAAGTTACGAGTTGGAACAAAATCCTTATAGGAACCGGTCCGCCTCTCTGAAATGATATTTCCCGCTCACGAGCCTCTGCAGCAAACAGAACATAAATAACGACTCCCTTTGTGAAGCACTATGAAAGTTTAATTGTTTGAATATTTAGAGAAATAAGCTTCAAAATTTCAGACAAAGAGCGTTATTTTCTAGTAGATGATTCCTTTATAAAAGCCAAACAAACGCCACAGAATAACATTCCTATACATTTTTAACTCTCCCTCTGTCTCTCTCACTCTCTCTGTTTTTCTGATGAGAAAAAGTTAAAAAAAACATTATTTAGTCGTATACGATCAGGCGTATCTAATACTTAGACTGCATACTAAGCAAATACTTCCTGCGAATTGATTTCCTTTGCATTACAGCCGACGAATAATTATTTTAGTTCACCAACTTGATTCTCCTGAAAGAACGATTTATTTAACGCACAAAATACGTTAAGTTCACACATGATAAAGATTTGCTTTAAAATCTTCAATTAACTTCTCCCATTTTTAGATAATTGGCTTAAAACATTCACACAATCACATCCATGTTTAGTGAAACTTAATTTTTTATTACAATAATCATTAAACTAATGAGATGTCAGGTACGTCGGAACCCCGTAGTTTTAACATTTTCATTTATAATCCGCTTATAAGATGAAACGAAAAAAGGAATTGTGGTTGCCAAAAGCAGAACACACACACCTGTTTGCATTCACATGGCGCATTGTTCATCGCTGGTCCTTACGGCTGCAAACGACTGCCAGAACAATAACAAAATGTCGAAGCTTTTGATTTTGAAAAGTCGATGTAAGAGATTCCATATTTTTTTTTTAATAATTGAAAATTTTTAAGTTGAGGATTTTTATTCAACAAGAAAACAATTTAAGTATATTGTGCCTGCATTTACTGCAAAAATATCATAACTCAATAACTTGATTTTTGAGTAACAGCTGAAGGACTCATTATTGTTCTCAGGAGAGTATTACTGTTTCAATTTTTTATTAAGGTTTTAGTAAAATGAAAACTTTGAACTCATTTCCTGTAAAACCATTTTTGTTTTTTAATTGTAGTATCAGCGATACCGATTACCGAAACTGGTACAAGGCAAACAACAAATAATAACAATGCGAAAACAACTGCAAAAGTTACGCTCATGCATTTTTACCTGACATTTATTTAGCTAGTCTATACTGGACTGGAAGTTCATCTAATTGCGCTCAGGACGCTGAGCTGATTACACTATCAACCATTTCTTGAATTGTTCAGTTCAAGAAGCATCTTTTGCGCTTATCTGTCATTGTAGACAAAAGAATGACATAAACAAGGAAAGGAAAACAGGAACAATTAAAGTTAGGCCGGGAATGGAGACCTTCGAGGAACACAACTCTTCACTGGTCAGCTAAAGAAACTATTCGATTTTTACATTTTTGGTATCATATTTGTAAAACGAAAAGAGACGATAAGGCACAAATGTATCCTTTACTGTTAAAGGAGTCTTTCAGTAGTTGATATGATTTTTTTCAGTACAAACAAACTATCTGATGATGAATAACCTACTCCTACAGAGGAGCATTGCATTTTATTTAATAGTTCCTTTAAGTATAAGAATCATAAATAGTTGTGCTGTATATGTGAGCATTTCTTTTACACAGTAAAATTTTTACTTTGCGGATCCTTTTGTGTCTGTCAATTGTGTTTCTTCTTCGCAGCCGAGTGGGCTCTATGTATGTTTGCATGATACTGTAGTTTCTTTAGGTGTGTTGTCACGTGTTTTAAATAAAGTTTTAACCAATGAATGGTCCAGGTCTTTAGAACTGCGTGAATGTTTTACTAACCCAAGGAGCGGAGGAATGTGTTTTGGTGCCCTTGAATGTTTTCTATATTTCGGTGTCTATCCTTGTCCAATCTCCTATCGGACAAAGCAATGAAAGCTTACTTATTACGGATCTTGCGACTCCTCTGGTTGCTCACCATGGAAAATAATCCATTTATGATGTTGCGTCGTTGCGTCTAATTCGCGAATGTATTATTGTAACGATTCCGTTCTTGTACACTCTGTTTTGAGGATTCTTTTAGTCTCATTTTCTTTTTGAATTTTTATTTAATTTTATACTAGACTAATCCAAGGTGAGCGTGCCATTTTGAAAGTGATATCCTTTATTTTGTTTGTAGATCTGATTAAATTTATTTTCGCAAGTGCATTGACCACCTTTTCCCGTTACTGCAAGTATGTGTCACGCAGTGCTTCTGCAAGCTCTGTTAGTAAATACAGATCTAATTTGAAAAAAATGTTGCACTTAGCTTTTGCAAAGAGTTTCGTTTATTTTGAAATATTTTAAGACCTGCTCTCAATTATTCCAAGGACCCTCTTGTAATTTCTCAGGGCAGACTTATTGTGCAAAATTCGAAAAAAGCTGATTTGGAAAATGTCATGAATAAAACTTTATTTGATATAAATATTATATTTTTACGTGCATACACACAAACATCATAATCATGTTTGCATCTATGAATTTAAATATTGAATAGAAAACGTGATTTGTGTTTCTAAAAGCTTCGGTTCCTTTTGCATATTGATTAACTCATGAAGCATTTTATATTCACATGCACCACGAACATTTTCATTTGTAGTTCTTGGCTAGTCTTGATGAGTTGAAGTGACGGGAAGCAATCTTGAGTATGACAGGACAAATTATAAATCAGCCACGAGATGAGGGTGCGTTGTGTTGTAGTAACTGCTTATAATGAGCTTTTAAAAAATATGCAGGTCTTTGTTTTTCTAATCGAAGTCTAATGTCGATTTCGACTGTTAAAGTGATTTCTTTTGCTTCTTTGCTGGAATTTAAGCAAATTGGAATAATTTTTTATTATTTTCGATGATGTTCTGCTGTTTTGAAAATATTTATAAATCTCAATTTTCATATGGATTCCTAAATCCAAACTTCACTTTTGGTGAAACACGAATAGTCGCTTATTGTCAAATTTAATTTTTTATTTTCGATATGAAATGAAATGCATATGCAACATTTTCAAAACAGCAACAACTTTAAAGAGGTAACAATGCGAAAGATTGGAGGAGAAATTAAATCATTAATGCACGTAAAGAAAACAAGGACCAAAACCGCAAACTATAATCAATGTGATTCTATCATCTTTATTATATTCAAAAATGCTGTATGAAACAGTAAACACAATCCTAATAAATGTCCTGCGAAACGGGCTCCTTAGAATAATAAATAATAAAATAAAATAAATTTTTGAAATTGTGTATGTGCGAGTATGTACTTATACATACTATATATAATGAATGTATATGCCCAGTAAAAAAAGACTAGGATCCCGATTTCCAATATTTTCCAATGATTATGGATCCTGTGCACCGATTTAAAGTTGTCTAAAATATATTCCTAAAACAAACTTTTCATAGTTTTATCCTATATTTGGGGAAAAGCTTTGCCTTTGAAAGGCGTACAAATTTGCCAGTATCCTAGATTTCTGTTTTTTTATATGAAAGAAATATTATCACTTATTGATTTAAAAACAACGATGTTTTCATGTAGATTAAAAATAAATAAATATTTTTATAAACATGTAAATATTTTCAATTCGAGTTACACACATTTGCAGAAGTAATTCATATTTTTAATGATAATTTTTTAACTTGACTCTATAAAGCTGGAATTAATATGTTGACTTAATTTTTTCACTAGGCCAATATAATTCTTACTTATATGTGCTTTTTTGCAAGAAAAATTTAATTTCTTATTATAGCAAGGATACTATAATGGAATATTTTAAGGAAACGGAAGAATACGGGCTGAATTGAAATGGATGAATGTACGAGGATTCATCCACTTCAATTCACCATCATTCTTCCGTTTCCTTAGATAAGAAATTAAATATTTAAAAAATTTCGACTTACGAAATTAGATTTGCAATTTATAGACCCGTATTTTTATTATTAAGCAAACAAAGCATCATTATTAAGAATATAAAAAGTTCTCACTTCTATTTGCCCCATTAAAAAGAAACATATTCTTGAAAATATTTAATTTTATTCATGTAGGAACTTAATATTTATTTCTGTTCCTGTGTTTGTGTAGAAATTCCTTTTTTATGTCTCACAGCAATAATTTTAAATGGATTTAATTAAAAATCATATGCTGACTTAAATATTTGTTTTTTTTACATACGAATTGCTTATTGTACATTCAACAGCAGCCCAATAAGCAAAAGAAAGTGTCCCATTTTATTCACGCTCAGAAAAAGGCTTCCAAAGGAAAATGGAAATTTTCTTAATGAAATTTAAAATAAGGATATTCAAGAAAAGAGCACGCAAAAGCGCGTACAAGGACATTAAATTTCTTATACAGGGTGGTACACTATTAAGTGATTTGTTTATAAACAAAAAGGAGAGCTGTTTAAGGCTTTTACATTATTTTATAGTTGATAATTGTAGGATATTAGAACAATCGTCCTGAAACTACATCTACAGGTTGCTCAGAGAATCTCAATATACACATTAAAGCATATATCTGCTTTCCTCGGAGAACTTTGAGGACCGTTCATATTAGATTATTAATTGCCTAATGCTAGTAAGGTTTTAATTAAGAAAGGATTAAATAAAAGGATGTTCCAAAGCAAACACAGAAACTTTAACTTTTATTTCCAATCCACACAACAGAACATATCAGTGTTATTTTCGGAGGACGCCTTACCCCGTCATGCTTCTCACCACTTTTCAAGGTGGCTGTGTAATGTAAATTACTGATTCTAATAGGAAAATGTGCCGAGGAAATGGACAAAAGAATATATTTAATTCCAGAATTTACCAAGTTCTCATCGCGATTTCGTTGAAGCTGTAACTTTACACCTTTCAAATTGTTGTAAGTCAGCCTATTTAAATTTCCATCTATTTTGTTTATCATTTGATTCACAAGACAGATGACTCCGAAGATGCAAGAAAATAGAATGGCTAAAATAAAGCTTCGGGAGGATTTGTGTCAATTGTTCAAAAACTTCTAGACTTGTAAAAGTCAGAGTTATAAAAAATACGATTCATCTACTGTCAACAGACAACAGCTCATGTATTTGGAAAATGTTCTAAAATTACAGTACCTCGCAGGAGTAGGCTCGTTAGAGTTGCATTTGTGACCTGCAACGGAATCTTCACATACTCGGAGTGCCAACTGAAGACCTCCCAAGGTATCTCCATGCGAAAGCAATAAACTCAAATCAACCTCAAATTGAATCAAAAGACGAAGTAACAAAATATATTTTTACTCAAACAGTTCGTTGAGATCAACGGAAAATTCAACTCTTTTCGCTGATTATCGTAATAGTTTTCTTTTCCTGGAAAATCGAACTTTCCAATCGTGTTCATGTTCATTTATTCGTTGACTTTTAAAAATAAAATAAACGATGGAATAAATAAATATATGTATATATAAAATGGAAATAAAAAAATCAAAATGTCATGTCAGCGATGGTAAAGCAACTGACATCTATTGGAAAAAATATTTAACACATCAATTCAGCGGATGCAAAAACAAAATGCGGAGCTTCAAATGCATTCGAAATCATGGCTTTAATAAAAACGGTATATGGGTCATATTATTTACAAGGAGTGAAAAAGGTTTTAAATATTTAACACAGTCTAAATATTAATTCACATTCATACACCCATCCATTCGCCCATTCGCTCACTCACTCACTCGTTTATTCATCACGTTAAAATGCCCTTTGACTGTTAAATTTTGCAAAAAGTGGTAGAATGTAAAACTTCCGCTTTGCCATTTCCACTGTGGAAATGTTGTGCTGCTGTGCATGCAACTTCTGTTTTTATGAAAAAGAAAAAGTTTCTGAAATAAATTTGAGTGATGGGTACACGTACGCTGGTGAACACACAAATTAATGTATGCCGGCGCACACTTTTTGGAGTAGAAATTGGTGCATGAGTTGTTCACTGTCATGAAAACAATATTTTTAATAACGAAAAAAAAACAACCGAAATCATGCGAAATAAAAACAAAATGCACTATAAATAAATGAATGAATTGTACATCCATTAACAAGCAACATTTTTATCTAATCAAAACTTTATGTCTCAACAAATTACTACAATTTCATTTGTCACTATTGATATTATTTGCATAAAATTACGCAATACTATCAGCAGTTGGTTGTTGCAAGACATGATTTAATCACAAATATAAAGTAATAAAATAAACAGTTTTTGTGATATCGCTTTTAGAACGCGAAATCACTTCATTTGAATAGTCGTTGTTATTTATTTGCAGAAACTACACTCGAAGCCATAACGAACTAGACGTTAAAAAAGAAAAACTTATTTAAGTCTCCACATCCTTCTTTGGATCTCAAAAGGGGATCATTTTGTGCTCAATTCAATGAATCATAATTATTTTTAATTAAATATTTTTTACTACGATAGCGTTACACCGGAATTAAATTTGTTAATATTGTTCCATAATTCCTTGAATTAAATACCAGGACTAATAGGACTAATCATATTTTAGCTGTTTTGCATACACTTACGTCTAATGTTTGAAATTTCTTTCTTATTTCTAAGGATTTGAGAGAAAAGTAGACTTGAAAAATTACATCGATTTTTCGTCCATTTACACAATTTGGTTTTGTCACCAACATTTTGCCTGCTTGCTTCGTCAGCCACTGCAATGGCACAATCAGATTCGTTCTTCACATCTATGCAACTATTTCGATTACGCAGTTTCTACTTTTGGAAATTATTTTAAAATCATTACTCATGTTGAATGAATTATTTTATTCCTTTTGATTTTTTTAGTCCTCGAGTTCCATTTTTAACAAAAATATTTCGAAACACAATCGAGTAACTTTTTTGCACTAACGAAAAACAACAATGAGAGAACGCAACATTTAACAATAAAATTGCAAAGTAATACCCAATTGAAGAAGAAAAATAGCAAAAATATTCCATGCATTTGAAGCTCAATTTACTAGAATAAATGTTAAGAGTTAAATAATGTCCTTGGTTGCATGAATGGCGGACGAAATGTTGCTGCATCTCTTCTATATTTATTTATTTTCGTCGAACACAAAAAATATGCTAAAGAAAAGCAACACAAGTGCGAGAACAACAGCAGATGCATTTATCCATTTCTGCTTCGGAATCAGGAATATTGCCGCAGTGGTGGCAATGCAGAGGTAATGGAAATTGTAGTATGTGCAGTCGGTGCTAGTGCGGCAGCAACATCAGTTGTAAATGCCAACAACCATGTTGTTTTTATTATTATTATTGTTATTGTAGTTGTACGTACATGGTGTTGTATATCACTTTGAACATCGATGTTGTTGTAAGTTTATTGTTGTTACAAGTGATGTTGTAGTGGACATCAATAAAAATGTTGTCGCTTCGTATGAGTCACATACGGCACGAGTGCGATAAGAACAGATACTACCAGTGCTGCTTCACTGTAAATATTATTGTTGTATTTGAAGTTTGCAGTGTGTTGTTGGTTTTTGTTAACACATTTTCCTCAAAATTAGAACAAATAAGAAAAATGTTCGTATGGGTATGTGTGAAGAAATAAATTGTTATAGATTTTGTATCATCAAATTGTGTTTTATATTCCTTATTGGATTCGACAGAATTTAAGAAAACCAAACATTGCAACAACTTTATTTTGTTATTTTTTGCGTTTGAAAAGTTTTAGGGAAAAAAATCTCAAGTATTTAGGAAAGGCTGAAGCATGCCTCAAGAGCACATTTAATTTAGAGATCAAAAAGAAAAAAGTATTCAAGTGTTTTTACAAGTTTCTAATTAAAATCTTTGGGTTTTCTGTGAATTGCGTCCTTTTGAATCATTTGGTGTAGCACAAAAATTTAAAACTTGTATCTCTTAAAGTGTGCAACAAATTGCTTTCATAATTCAATTCATCATGACAAAAAATATGAGAGACAACAATAATCCGAACGAGAAACCATCGAGGTGCTTCTTCCGCTTTTAACCAACATCACACAAATTGCCGCAACCAAAGAAAAGCAACAAAAACAGAAGTGAAATTAAAACGAGGAAATAGAAACAGACGTTTATTAACAGCATGAATTGAACGAGCAGATATGGTCACGAAAAATTTGAACTGAAGCCAAAAAGGACATTTATTACCCTTGTCGAATACTAGTTTTATTGCTTGTCATACAATTATTTGCATTTGTTTAAGTACAAATAGCAACAACAAAATGGGAAACAGGACGAACTTAAACGAAAATCCACAAATACATTCGCCTTCATTCGGAATGGCATAAAACAAGAAAGATTTAACAGCGGCTATTGACCTTTCAACACTCCGAAGTCGAAAGCAGAAAATTGAGTAAAAGGAAAAAATCATCCTGATTTAAGAGGTGGATGCGAAAGCTTAATTTTGTATGCAACACAGTGCATTTTTCTACACACATACTCACACACAAAAAAATAGACACAAGAAAACTAAATACTCTAAAAATGGAACCAGTGCAAAAACAATGCCAGTAACAGTTGAATTATATGGAGAAAACACAAAATAGCTGCAGGCATAAGTTTTGGCTAAAAGCCAAATCCGTGTAATTAAACATTGTCATAAAAAGCCATCGCAATCATCATTATCATGTTGATCACCATCATTAACGTCATACAACACGAGAATGAAGAAGACAAAAGGAAATAAAACAATCAGCTGCAGCATCGGTTGTGTTTTGACAAATTCCCTGCAAAGCATACCGCCGAAACCAAAAAATAAAAAAAAAAACAATAAAACAGGAATAAAAGCTAAAATTTAAGTTTAATTAATTTAAAAAAGTCAACAGAAGTAACAACTTACGACAACTTGCATATAAAATTACATATAATTATACAAAATTACAAAAGGATTATCTAAAGCTACAAGTCGGAGTACAACAAGGAACAAAGTTTTCCTTTTAATCCATCAAAATCCATAAAAAAATCCCAATTTCATTAGTATCAATTTTCACAATATTCATGGAGAGACCTTTTGCATTGAAAGAGCCTGTTTCTATTGCAGAGTCGGAAAATTTACCTAGAAAATGAATTTGTCCCTATAAGCCTGATTAACAACATAATAAATGCCCTTTTCTACAAAAAAAAATTTAAGAAATTACAACAATTCATCAAAATTGGCATAAAAAGTCTATCGATTTCGCACCAATCAATACCAAAACGGCTAACCCGCTCGTGATAGAGCAAAATTTACAAATTCCACTTCCCTGCCATTTGAAACATTCAACCCTTTCACTAGTTCTCCATCTCTCCTTATGGAAAAACTTATATGAACACATACTCGTACATACACAAATATTAAAACAACAAATACAAAAACAATTTCACACGATGCATTTTATGCTTTAATGCTTCCATTAAATGATTAAATAAATCAAAACACCAAAAAAAAGTTGCGCACGCAAATGTATGCGCGTGTATCGAACGCCAAGAAGAACGTGCCACAATTTTTATTGGCATTCAACTTGTTGGGCCGTTTTATGACTTTGAAGTTCATTTTCAGACAGACAAAAAGTTTTTCCCCAGCTGTAATTTGTTATATTATTTCACATCCAAGAAAATTATTGTAATCACTCCATTACAACTACAATTACAATTGATTATTTGCTTAGAAATTTGATCGTAAAGTAGCAATTCCTCACTTGTTAATAATAATCGATAAATCGATTAAATACAAACATTTTTCCATCACGTCAATGGAAAAAATTTGCTAAAAATTTTCAAATATTTTAAACATTTAATCTTGTATAAGAAAAAAGAAGTTGTATATGAAAGAGCACCCTGCAGGAACTTTCAAAAATTGTTCTAAACATAGTTGCTCCACAACTTGTGAAAAAAACGAATATCAAAAAAATGCAACCGTCAGGTTGAAGTGACAGTTCGCTTCACTTCACACTATGTACCTCACTTGCGAAATATCACCTGCTAAAAATGGCTTAATTTTAAGAAGTGGCTTAAAACATTAAACTCTTTAGTTTCTGAAATTCACCCCATTGCATATCAATATCACTTGAATCTATTTAATGCTTTAAAAAGCATGTCATTATTTATTTTTTATTATAGTAAGAATTAAAAAAAACAACAGGCTTCAGTTAAATAAACAATTGAACAAATAAAGAAATTTCCATTTCGATTTCTTCTTATGCTTCTTTGATTTTTATTTATTTATTATTATTATTTATTTTTATTTTGTTTTTCTGATATGTCAAGTCTACGAATAAACATTTATAAATCGCTGTGAACTCGAAAGCTTTCAGCGGCAAACCCCAAGGTTGGGATGTTCTTTCAACATACTAAATGTTGGACCTTGTCGAACATCAAACTGATGTCTTGTGTCATTTTACAAAGTAACCGTATCACATCCATTAAAATTTTGTGATAATTTACACAAACTCTAATGTAAATGAACACGGGGGATTATTGGGTTAGAAAATTTTTTTTCAATTAATTTTACAGACATATGAAAAGTGTCTCTAAACTTCAAATCTAATACTCATATTCGCGAATACTGCCTCAGATACTCGTATTTGCATTCGCGAATCGCGAATATATAAAAAGTGATACTCCTTATACCACCATCACATACACAAACACACATGCAAGGAGAAAATGGACTCGGTGCCCTTCAATAAGCGTACACTTTTTGGGAAATAGCCCCCAACCCTATAAGAGAGTAAAGCTTGTGAAATTAGAGCAAGAAAAAGATTTTTTTGTTGTAAATTGAACCCTTTTTCTAGAAAATAAAACGCCGTTAAGTAAATTTAAGCTTCATAGAGCAAAAGCATACAAAGAAGAATATTCCAAGATAAAAAGTTTGCTAGTGCGTGGAACTCTAAAGGCTTCTTAACATGTCTTCTCGTGTTGGCATATGTGTTGCCCAAACAATGGTACAACATGATGTTGCCAAACTAAAGCCCACCCGAAAATTCACTAAATTAACAATTGCCCGAAGGAAAGCAATTACATATTTTCATTCTATGACTTACACGCGTACACTCTTATTGTTCAAGGGCTCATATTAATGCTTATCTACGAATATTTCAGTCTATCTACATAAATACATACATATGTGTATATGTGTGTATGTGTGTGTATGTGTGCGTGGCAGCATGTCAGGGTACAAATTGTATTGACAAATTAATTTCATCGCAAACGTTAATTATTTCCATATACACACACACATACATACAAACACACAAACATAGTAAGAGGATAAAAGCTTTGGTGCTTAAAAAAATAGTGAAAGTAATCAAAAATCAATTACTAATTAGACAAGGCAACACATTCTCATGTGGGCAGGCCACACGTATTTTATTGGTGCCCAACCCAGATCTTTAGGAAGTTTGTTATCAAGAATTTTGACACAATATTACCATATACTCGTACATTTAGGGGTAAATGTTTCTACATTTTGAAAATTTATTGAAAATAAAAATTTATGAGATAAACCTTTACACAAGGAAGAGGAGTCTAATTAGACGTCCTAAAGTGGAGAATCCATTTTCCTGGCCGTCATGCACGCTTCAGTTAAGCACAACTTCCATTTAAGAAACGATATAATCCCAAACGTGTATGCCAATGTGCGCTAACAGTTGTGGCCACCAGTTGCCAAACACTTTGTTTTGACACGTTTTGAACCGACTTCAAAAAAGAAGGAGGTTAACAATGAGTTTGTATTTTTTTACGTCCAGAGGTTCGCTATCAGAAGCATGTTGAGGACTATCAATCATTGTTAACCGATTTTAAAAATGAAATTTTTGGTGAACTAAATAATAGAATGTGTGATGTGCAAAGAGATGTTAACAAGATTGCTGACCGTGCAACTAAACTAGAAACAGTAACAGAAGAAATCGCAGGTTTGTAGGAAAAAATAAGGAGTTTCAAAATACAATCTTTAAAAAGTGCCAACAGTATGGTTGCTAGTGATTTACATATTAATGCCATCACTCACAAATCAACTGAAGACTTTTCTGAACTGTTTGAGAAAATTTGTCATGTAATAAATATACCAACTCCACATCTGAAATCAATTTATCGTTTGCATAATCGTAACAAGTCTGTTGAGGACGATTCAGGACGATTCTTGAAGTCGTTGGGTTCTTTTAAAAAGAAGAACAAAACTAATCTACCACTGAATCCCCTTGATCGTGATTTTGGATCTGATAAGTTTTTTATATAAAAGAAAATTTATTTAACTCAAATTGTAGAATCCTGCGGGCGGCTATCAGATTGAATAAGAGAAACATTTTTCAGTCAGCAAACTCGTTTCCGGGTCTTGTTTATGTGAAGCGATAAAAGGATGATTATGGAAGTGATAATGCATAGACTATCAGGATCGTCTTACAATATCAATAATGTTTTGTTAAATTTTTTTGTTTAAATACTCAACTTTAATTTCATATTTTATAAAATTGATTCATGCACAGAGTTTAAATAATAAAATAGACGAATTTAGACTTATATTTGAAAATTCAAATGTGGATATTGTATGTCTTTCTGAGACATAGTTTAATCCTGCTACGCCTGATTCTCTTATTTGCCTCGACGAATACTCAGTATTTAGAAATGAAAGAAGTAGTCATGCTGGTGGTGTTGCTATTTATGTTAAGAAGCATATTGCTTGTAAAGTTTGTTGTAAGTCAAAGTCCCAGTTGAGATTTTAACTCAAATATACTTGTGGAAACGACTCTGATCGATAACATGTTTTTTATGGCTCTTGAACCAACAAACTGTTCCCATCCAACACACTTCACTGCTACTGCAAACACTTCACTGGTTTTATTTTTTGTTAATGACATATCAAAAGGGCTGCTTTATGATCAGATCTAATATTCTTGTCTTGTGATTACAAAGTCACACCAATGGAAGAAAAAAATCTTATTTTTATAGAGATTTCAGATTACATAACTGACATTTTTAATAACATCATAATGACGAGCACTTTCCCTTCCCAATGGAAACATGCAACAGTTGTACCTGTACCGAAGGCGAATAAAGAATTTCGACCTGTTTCAATCTTGTGCCACATGTCTAAAGTTCTGGAAAAGTTATTTTTTTATCAAATTAGTGACTACATCAATAAGAACAGGCTGCTAAATAATTGGCAAACAGGGTTTCGTTTAGGGCACATCTGCATAACTGCTCTATCGGAAGTAACAGAAAATCTAAGATGTGGATTGGAGGATAACAAATTATTTTTTTTATTCTCCTTGACCATTCTAAAGCTTCTGATATGGTACACCATCCGATGTTATCCATGAAGTTCATATCACCTTATCTCCTCATATCTTGAAAACCGAACACAATCTGCCTGTATTGATAATTTATTTTCTAAACCGTTGAAGCTTAAAGGAGGTGTACCACAAGGATCTATTCTTGGACCACTTTTATTTTCATTGTATGCCAATGACTTTCCGGCACAACTTTCATATTGTAAGATCCATATGTATGCAGACGATGTACAGCTTTACCTTGGTTGTCCGGAACAATCTATTGATGAGTGTTTACAAACTCAATTATGATTTAAGCAAAATACATCGATGGGCGATGGCAAACGGCCTCAAAGGTCTAAGTGCATGGTGATTCATAAAGGAGCAAATGGTCCAGTTATCAATCATGATATTCTCATTGACAACTAGAAAATTCGAATCGTGTCATCGGCTAAAAATCTGGGAATAACTTTCAACAGCAACCTAACATGGACAGATCATGTTAAGACTATTGTCGCCCAGACGTATGTATGTCAAGCTTCGCTCGCTGTGGTCTACTCAGTCATTTACACCACTGAGGATAAGATTGCTATTGGCTAAGACCTATATATTTCCGGCTATGCTTTATGGATGTGAACTATTCGCTAAATGTGACGCGGATAGCACACGCCGGCTTAATGTTGCATTCAACAACACAATAAGATATCTTTACGGTCTTGGGAGATTCAGCCATGTATCTAATTTCTCAAGAAATATTTTTGGTGTTACCCTTGAAAACGATATGAATATATGAACCCTAATACTTCTTCATAAAATAATTTACTCTGGCAGACCTGATTATCTTTTTGATAAAATTCAGTTTGGTAGACCTGGAAGAGGAAGGAGATTAATAACTCCGATGCATCCTCTCACCGCCTCAGAGAATCATTTTTTATCAACGCGATTCGTCTCTGGAACCAATTGCCACATAAACAACATCACTGTATTTGCTATTTTAATTAACTAATTCTTAATTTTAATTTGTTATATTAATTTTAATATATTTCTTAATTTGTCACATCATTGTATTATTTGACCAAAACTTTTATGTTTGTAACATTTATGTGCTTGTAAACCTTTGTTCTGATATTGGTGCCTGTACTGGAAATTATAACATTCAATACTGTTGCGGAGGTTACATATAAATAAATAAATAAATAAATAAATTAATCTCCGTAAAATAAATAAAATTCTCGAAATTATTTGACTGCCTGCAACGGCATGCTTGCAGCTCGGGACCAAATGTGATAGCACCAGAGGAAAAATGTATGTGTCTTGAATTGGCATTCAGTGAACTGTAATCCCAAGAAAAACCGAACGGATAGGAGCAGGGTGAAGGTTACCCCGTATAAAATGTAGTACCTAAATATAAATATATATCTGGTTGGCCATAATGGTGGGAGTGTTCATTTTTTACTTTGGAGGGGCATTCCAATAGATCCAATAGATCAGTTTTAATTTTTCTTTAGAAAATCCGAAAAAAAATTTGTCCGCCCGAAATCCGTATTATGCGATCGTCAATATCAGAGCTTATGTCAATCTTCTCTAGGACTAAAATATGAGTTGCAAGCGAATGATATTGGGTTTTATACTCACCCAAAATTTTGTTTTTTTTGGAATCTGTTCCGATGGCTCTTTGTATTGATGTCGGATTTTTGCGATAATTATTTAATAGAACTTTTTTAATGTTGTGCAACTGGTCCTGCATCAGAGTATATGCAAAATGCAACTGCAATCTGAGCTGCTTTATTGAAAATTCATAGATACATTCATTCATACATTGCATACCCTTATTTACATCAATTGCATGCCCCTTATTTACATCAATATTTGAATTATAAAAAATTATAGTCAGAAAGAAGGGACAACTGCATACATTTTTATGTATTTATGTTGTACTGTAATTTTCTTAAATTTAGCTGTAACATTCGTATATTAATGCTCAGGAGCACAGTTCAACGAAACTCCTTCATTGAGGCACAACCCATGAGCGTGTGGAAACCACACTAATTTCAAACAAAATAATCGAACATACAGAAATTAATTTGGTTTTATATCTAAGGAGGAAAAAACCTTTGGAATCATATAGTATTGGTGTACCTTTCAGGCAAGAGATCAAAGCACTTTTGCAAATATTTATTGTTTGTTCACGTACACAGTTTGAATATCGCCGTAATGGTGTTCAAATAAATTCAAATTCGCCCAGTTTGTGGAATTTGCAATAAAGAGTTTTAATCAAATTACTTTCAAACGCGTTTAATGCATTATTCTGGCCTAGTATTAATGTGGCAAGGAGCAATTATAATAAAATGCCCATAAATATATTCATTTATTTATTTTATTTTATTTTTTGTTAATTATTCGTAACGTTTTATTGTTTTTGCTCGTTTGCACCAGCGAAACCACAATTATTTACAATTTATGATATTAATAAATAAATGGTCTGTAATTTATTTATTTGAGCATCGAAATGCTTAAATCAAATAAAGTAATTATAAAAGTAATGATAGTTAAATAACGATTGAACTTAATTACAGGATATTTGCATCCGCATTTGTGTGTACTGGAGTGAAGGACGATGGGCCGACTCCAACACTATTATACTATTATACGAGTATTATCCAGGTCACAATCTTTGGAAATTGTTGCTTTCTGCGGAATTTCTCAAATAATACCGACCTTCCATTAAAACAAAAAATTGGAATTTTTCATATAGTGTTTAAAGCACCATGTAGTGATAAAATAAAACACGTATTCAAATCTTTTTGCCTTTAGAAGATTCATATGGGACGTAAGAAACAGAATTTCTTGCCACTTAAGTGAGGCCTTAATCCGTAATATCTTTCTACCACAATATCATTCATTTTGCAATAATTTGTGTTTCATTTGCCGTTGATAGTTTTTAATAAACTTCATTTCTACAATGTTCGAGCGCGAAGATGACGGCAGAAGCTGAACAACAGTTCACTGGCAACATCAGTAAGCACCACCAGTAAAAAGAGTTATCGCGTCTTGTTCCTAATATCTGATTTAGGGAAAGAGTGATGCGAATGAACTAATCCACCAAGAGTATTGTATATTTCTGCCAGCAGGAAAGTAACAATGTGCCTAAAACCGACTGCAGAGTCTGATAAAATTATGGGGCCTAATCTTTCATTTCACAAGAAGTGTTGCGTTATTTCATTGCCTTTTGTTTTTGGTTTAAATTTTAATAACTCATTACTTCAACTTGACGAAATTAGGCCTACAGCTTTTTGTGCTGTGTTGTTTACAAACCTTTTTTCAATGAAACAATTCCCATGTCTTCATTCTAATTTCTGTCCTAGAATAAAATAATTTTAATATAAAGTTAAACAAGTCTTAACGAAATGCAACAATTCAGTCTGCAAAGCGTTAATTCCCAAAAAAGTTTCAGGGTTTAAATCGCTTATTATGGATGGACAAACATACATAAATATTTCATTAGAATCGTTATCATACAAACACACATGTATACATATTTTTTATTGTAGAATCAAATTTAATTCAGCTCATTGTTATGCTAGAAGTTAAGGGTTGTTTTTCAGTAGGCGCCAAGATTCCTTAGACAGCCTAATAAAAATAATATTTTTAATATAAAAACTCAATATTGGAAAAGGCAAAAGGAAATAGTGAGCATGGGATGATAACCATGTATGACAAACAGTTTTCGCCCACTCGAACATATAGACCCCAAGCAACCTGCAAAAGCGAAAAAGTAAAAGTAAAATTGCCATCCGACTGACTCCCTTCCAAGGAATGAAACAAGCATGAGCTCACGAAAAAGCATCTTCAGGGTAAAGACTGCCTGAAAATATATACGAATGTATGTGTATTTACTTACGTGTATATGTATGTATATAAACTTGTATGAAGAATAAAACAAACTGACACATCCATCGGTGCGTGCGTACTCGAACTCACATACACACAAACATATTTATATTTCTGGATATAAAACATATTAAAGACAAGAAATTAAACTGTTGCAAAAATCCAATCACGACGGGAACTGAAACACGGCGAATTTTTTTTAAGCGCTGATATGTCTCCTTAAGGCTTCAAACACCGAAAAGGAATAATTGTGCACAACAGCGACCAGAATATAGACACAACAGGGTTGTTAAGTACGTACGTGTGGGTGTATGTGTATACACATACGTTTATTTACGTATTGACGTAATACACAGAGTTTGTAATTGAATTTGCGAGCGTCGTGTAAGCCAATTGGTAGAGTCACGCTTAAATGATATTCCTTGCAAATCTGTCTGCTTGGAATTACGTAGTGTTTTCTTTTATGTTGCTGTACGTTCACGTATTAAAGAAATTGTCTCTTTTTCAAACCTTCAGTTTCCGATTTATAGTCATTTTAACAAAAATGTTATACATTTTGATTAAAATAAATTTCATTCATTTCAGCATTTCTTTAGTTTGGTTTATTTCGGTTTACACATTTATTATGTTTTTGCACTCATGAATTCCTTAATTGTGAGAATGAAACAAATCTCCCAGAAGCAAAACGAAGAAAGTAATTTTCATAGTCCCATAGTTCATCGGGACCGATATTTTAAAAATCAATACAATTGATTTGTAAAATAGAATGTAGATTGCGAGCCTAAAAGGAATAATACTGTTGGTCAACTTCACACTCGTTGCCCTCCACTTTTCCTCCACTTATTCCCCCCTTTCAAACCAATCTTTCTTCACACGATTGTCAGCTTAAGAATATTCGCAAATGCTTTGCTTCTTTTTTCTAAGAGTTTTGTTCTTTCTTCCACTTTAGTTGGCTCGAATGTCCATAAATTTCTTAATCGGATGTTCTACTCAAACGGTCTCATCCTTAACAAAAAGCCCTTTAAGAAATAAACAACCCGTATCACATTCAAAAGGAAAAATATGGTTTTACGCGGAAATATCTCTCAGACGTCTGAGGCGGTATTCGGAGTGAAACCAATGACTCATTTGAAATTTTGTCCGAACTTCTTCATACTCAAACAGAACTGAATGGCAGAATTGATGTATCTGTGCATTTAATGCATTATACTCGTATATGTACGTATGTATTTTGTATTTTCAATATACATGCTTATTTACGTACTCGTATGTATGTATATGAGAGAAGTTGATTCAAGACTCAAGTCTTGATTTTTTTTTAAACACATGGTTATTTAATTGGATTTTGATGTAAATGTGGCAAACTTTTGTATGTTGTATGTTCTTTACACTTTATTACAATACGAGTGTATGTAGGTATATATGTGAATGTATGTATGGATGTGTATGTTTGTATGCTATTTACTTGATTTCCAGACCAACCGACTCCTGTGTCTGTCTGCCTACCTGTCTGTCAGTTCCCATTTGGTGCACTATTTGGAACAAAAATAATAAAACGGAATAAGTGTTTGATTTATTTAAAATATATTGAGGACAATTTGCTCAAGTGCTCGCATTTTTCGAACATAATAAAACTCTTTGTAATTTATTTTGTTTATTTTTCATGCACATTTGCCAGGGCTGTCAACTTTGCCTTTGTAAATTTGCATTATACATATGTACATAAATTTACATTATCTGATCTACAGGACTCTTGAAATAATATTTCTATTGAGGCTGCTGGTAATATCGGAATAAATAATGATCGTCTTTCTAAAAAACAATCGGGAACTGAAAAATATTCTATCACGGTGGTGTCAACAGAAATTTTATGAATTACAAAATTCTTTAGGGACCCCGTAGGCTCTCGGTAAATAACCCAACCGAATTTCATGGCTTAAGACTCTTTTAAGACTTCATAGCACAACACGAAAAGATCACCATGAAATGTATCAAGTTTATTTAATTATTTTAGACGAATTTCTTATGTCTTCGGCAGATGCATCTGTCCTTGCAGTCTCTTTGTGTCATTGTAGCCACATCGCGATACATTAACGCATTTAAAGTGGATAACTAGCACCTACAAAAGCACCACTATAATTCTTTCTCATATTGACATTCATCTCTTAATCCTTGTAGAATGTGTTTCCGCAAAAAAATATTCGGAAATATTCGATATAAAAAAATCAGCCAAAACACTGTGCGTGTTGATAAATTACAAAACTTCGACACTCCCTCACTGCAACCAGCAATTGGCTGAGGAGATAAAAAATAGAAAGACCTAACGCCATGGAAAGAGAAAGTTACCACATGTGGAAAAATGTAAAGCAACCATTCTGTCTGTGGGCGTGTCTTCTTTGTGGCCTGGAAAAATAGCGACGCATTTGCTGCTAAAACTAGTCTGGGTCCAGTGTTATTCTAACAGCCTACAGTTCGCCGAGCTAAATATTGCCCAATTACGATCTAAGCAAATCGTAGCCCATATTAAACTAACTGATTAAGGAAACTGAAACCTTTAAGATTGTAATTTAAGGTCTTAGAAATAGCGATGATAGAGAAATAACAGTACCCAACTCAGCAATGACAAACAATAAGAGCTTCAGGAATAAAAACATGTAAATCCCTTTGCTCCTGAGGCTATTGAACATTATTGAATAATGTGGCTAAAACAAAAATCCAAATTAGGATACCATACAGTAACTAAAAAATTTAGTTTTACCAGGTAGTTATTTGTGGGTTAAAATTCTTTCCAAGCAATTTTTCACATTGTAGACTTTATTCAATACGAAATTTCCATGTTCATTAAATTAAAAAAGTTTATTCGTTATATTCAATTGCTCAAGCTTAAGGTCTGTACTTAAGTTTATAAATCTTTATTATTATCCCGAATTCGGGTGCTCCTTGGGTATCTTCATCAGGAGAAAATAATTATAATAAAGATTTAGAAACTTAAATAAAGATCTCAAGCTCGAATATTTAATTAATAATCAAATTAATGAACAAATAAAAGCTCACAAAAATATTTGAACACGAGTCCCCATTTGCTGCATTTATAGACACATTTTAACTACAAAATGATATTTTGAAAATACCAGCTTAAAGTAGGTTTAAACACAATATTACCACACTTAACAATGGCCTAGAAACCTATTTTAAGTTTTTTTTCATACGGCCGTACGTTTTTCCCACGGCTGTCAAATATTAAATGCGATAATGTTGTCTACCATTAATATTTCGCAATTAGATGTGCCACATACTTAGAGAAAAGCTTTAATCTAAAATAATATGTTATATAAATAAATCTAATGTATTCTAATGGTATTTCACGATAATTTTTTTATTATTTTTTTTATACAATATTTTAAAAATACTTTCCCAAGGAATTAATAAACAATATGTCAAAAAGGCCGCCAGCTATTCTCAATGCTGTGCAACAAAATTAACTCTTATTTAAATTTTGCAGATTCTTATCAGTTTCGTAAAATCTAAAATAAATAAATAGAAAAAAGTTCTTCACTCCAATTTATTTTTATTCTGTAGCAAATAAACAAAATAAAAAGTTAATTTCTAGTAGTGAAATGGAATAATGTTTTGAAAACGAATGTTAGAGCTAAAATCGATTACTATTAGATTTGAAATGTTTGACTCCAGATCTGGGCCTATAACATTTCAAATTGGTCTCTGTGTACTCAATATTCACTGCCACATCTATGTATCCTGTAGGTCCTTTAAATAAATGTTGAAGTTATGCTGGACCCCCTTTTTGCTATAATTTCTTTTAATTATTTCTATTTAAAACTATTTATATAAATTTAGGGAATTTCATTTCTCGATCCATTACAAGGGCCGGTATCACTTGTCGTTTTATGAGCGATTTTATTTGAAAACCAACATTTAAAAAATTCAAAGCCCTAAAAAACAAGAAAAAAATAAAAACCACCCTCATTTCATATCTTTCAGTTGTGACACCAAACCAGAATGAGCTCATGGGCACCATGATGCAATAATTTCATTTTTCTACTAATTTGCAACGAGGATGTATGTGAACTACAAATGTCCATGTATGTTTGTAAGTAGTACGTGTTGCGCTGCCGCTGTTGTGCCATTTTTTTCCTGTCTAACAATGTGTACAATATGCAACTGCAACAGCAGCTTTGGTTGGCGTATGTAAAAAAAATATTTTTGCCATTTATGATAATCACTTTTTAAAGTTGCTTTGCCCTTCGCACAGTCATTCCATATGAGCGAATTTTCTACATGAAATAAGAACGATGAAAAAGTGTATTTATAACTCGTATTATAAAAAATGCAGGCTCAAGTCTTCAAAAGCTAAAAACAAACTAAATTTTTTCAAGAGGGCCAAACAATGACTTTGGCAGGAAGATCTGCGTCAAGAAAACTACACTCCTATTTACTATGGCAAAAAGAACTAAAGTTATAAGGGAAGGTAAAGTAAAATAAACACTCTTATCTGAAATCTAACAGAACTATTTATCACAAAAAGTCCTTAAGTGAAATATAGAGGGAGTTTAGAAGTTACTACGAATAGATTGATAGTATTTTTTATAATCAATAGCATTTTACATAATTTATCGATTTTTATATGAACTTAGATGTATTAACATTAGGTGGCTATATTTTTATGGCTTGGCGATATATAATCTATATATAACCTATTCCCAGTTTTACCCGCTACTCGTTTTATACATTTTCGATCTGACATGGTTTTTAAAATCGAAAATTAGGTTAGGTTAGGTTAGGTTAGGTTGATTGGAGGGGTGTGATAGCCCATGTCATACGACATACACTTAAGCCAGTGAAGGCTTGTTGTGCGCTTCCCTTTAATTATCAAACACAAACTCCCAGAGTTCTGCGGCAGGATTCGAACCTGCGACCTTCGCACTACGAGTCTAGTACACTACCTACTAGTCTACGAAAATTAAAAAAAAATATATAAAACTACCGACTTTTATTTCATTTGAATCTATTATTATTTAATTGCAATCCTTACAATCCTTGCTATTGTACTGTTCTAGCATCAAAAAAACTTTAAAAACTATATTTATCACCTTGTTTTTTTTAATAATTCATAAAACATTTAAATCAGTTCAATCAGTTCAATGAAATTTAAAAAAATATGTTTTTATAATCAGCCTGCGTACCACGGGATGATAAAACAGAATTTCAATTCCAAAAGTTGACACGTCAGTTACAGAAATGAGACATTATCTATTATAATTTCGTATTAAAAAAAGCTCGTTCATAGTCGATTTCGTTACGCATGGCCTTCCGTATAAGAATTCATTTTTCGGCTTGCACGATTGCACGAAAAACCTACCTTCCCTGTACAACGCGGTGTAGGTGTATTTCGTTCTACATCCTAAGTGTAATAACACAAGAGATTTATATTAATTTTGCATCAGTTTTATGTTGTCCGGCAGGATTAAGACCAGATGACCAATTTATTTTTGCTTTCTGTACTCAAGATTCCTTCATATTTATGTGTGTCGAAGCGAAAACCAAATCAGGTGAAACTCTTGTGAAATGATGGAACATTTGCATTCCTGCTTTCTATTTCGTGAGTTTTTAGCGAAAATTATATTATGAATAACTTCTCTGTAACATAATTACACTTTTACGATCTAATGGGCTGTAAGTATACGACAACCATTCTGTATGTATAAGTTGAAACGTGTGCGGAAGAGTGTATGCAGTGACACCATTAAGGCCTTTTTAAAGGCCAGTTTTGATCTGATTATCTATTACAACGAAATAGAGAAGGAGTTAAATTTTTTGCTTCGTGCGGTTCCCGTAATAAGAAAAGGATCGAGTTGAGGAAAAGCAAAACGCAAAGAGAAACGTAAATTAATTTAGTTGGGTCTTGTGCTGTGAAAGAGATATATGTGTGGTACTAAAAAGAGATGGAAAGCCTTCTAAGATGAATTCAATTGAGTGCATGAATAAACGACAGTGAAACGATGAATGTGCTATAACTTCGTACAATCGTGTGTGAGCAGGATATGGGAATTGAATGAATCATATTACAGGGTTTGTTCATCCAAATTAAAGAGTACAGAGGCCTTCTGTAAGGCATGAATACCCCATCTTTTTGCCGATGGGCACACGAGGGGCTACTTTTACGGTACTCACAAGTATCGAATGTAAGAGCAATAAGGTTTCACTACTCATGTAATCCTTCTAACGAAAAAAATGGAATATCCATATTGAATCCCAAAGTTTTGCATGAATAAAATGAAAAATATCATATAAAAGATGCCATAAATTTCTGTGAGCACCGAGAAAAAAAATAGAAAAAAAACACTGCCATCATTGAGCGAGCGTGCAACCATTTATTGTCACCAATAAACAAAATGTTCAATACATTCGCATGTGTGCATGTGTATACAAATATTTTTCTAACGACTCTTCAATAGCGATAACCTTGCAACATAAAATTTACGCTAGAGATAGTTTTGTAAATTGCAACTAACTGTCAAAAGAGCTTGAGTGTATGTGTGTATGTGTGTGTATGGGTTTTTAGTAGAACAAAAATGTCAATATTGAACACATATAATATAAATATAAAAATTTTTAATTTCACTGATCGGAGTGTGATTTTATTAATACTCGTAAATTGCACGCGTGTTAGTGTATATTTCCACTTTTAAAGGAAAACCTTTTCAATGAAAATATTCGATAAACGTTTGAAAAAGCAACGAAAACAAAGAAAACATTTGAATGCATAAACTGCGTTACACTGTATAAACTGGTGTGGAAAATATTGCTGAAACAAAAACAAGACTCTCGTGTTGCGACAATGAATTATGAAACTGAATGTGAATGGCAACTTTCGTTTTTGCTATAACAAGGATCTAAAAACATTAACTTTCTTTCGCAGGATGGCCGCATTGGGGGATTGACAAAATATACACTTTTTTATAGTCTTATTGATTGTTTTCAGGTTTCGTTCATACATCATTTTAAATGAAATATTAGAAATTTTAAAATCAATCATAGATATTCAAATTTATTTATTCATCATAAGCCAACTTTCCAGCTGGTGATGCAAAAATGTCTTTGTATGTGTGTAAGTATAGAGGAGAAAATATTTTTAATATTTTTTCCTATTGCGGTGTTGGTTTGTTTTCACAGAATAAAGTGGGGTATTATTTCTTAAAAATACTCTTGTCAAATATACTCATATAAAATTCTGCTTTCATTGCTCTTCTTGTGTTCGAACTCAACATTTTACATGACATTTTAGCAGCAAGGGGCCAAAATGAATCCAATAACTCATTTTTTGTCTTGCGTCAGATTTTATTCCATCCGTCCACCCACTCCTTTTCCTCAATACCATTAGCTAATTCTAATGTTTTATAATAATCATCAAAACTTATCACAAAAAAAATGTGAAAGTACAAAGGAAAAGGACTCGCAATTATCCCAGTTCGAAATAAAAGACAACTTTACAAAACAAAACTGGTAATTGGATTGTGTTTTTTCTATAGAAATATCTATGATGTATGGAATAAGAAAGAAGTAATGAAAAATGTAATTAGTTCCCTAACGTCCTTACATGTACATATTGGGATGGATGATAAATTATTGTTTGTCTAAAAGCACAAAACCAAAAAGTTTAAAAGAAAATAACTTTTAGCGAGGCAAGAAGCTGGAAGCCTGGACTGAACAAGGAGCCATTTTATTTTGTTTCGTCTTCATACTGCTGTTTGTTCAATGTTAATTCATACATTTAATATGCAGTTGATAAAAATGTCCTTGTTTATTTTACTGAAAACGATTTCCATAAAGCAAATAAAATACGGAGCCACACAAACCAGTCAGAGAGGACTGGCTCTTAAAAATTCCAGCAAATATACTTCGCCAGTTTAATGTCTTATGGATTTTAAAAACTAAATAGAAAAGGCAGTAAATAAGATTTGTTTTTCATGACATTTGTGGCAGCATTTAAAACACACAAAATATAATAAAAATAAATAAAAACTCCTCACACATGGGCAAAGAAGGAAAGAAGGATAGTCCGCTACGTCTTTGTATCTTGGGCAACAAGCACTCGCTTTGTTGATTAAGGATAATGAGTAGAATGAATGGGCAAAATGGTTTGACAGAGCAAACACAGAATCAAATGCTGATTTTTCATTTATTTATTACTTTTATTCTGGTCCACTTGCACTTAAATAATATTTCCAATAAACTGGAAAAATGTATAGAAATTTTCAGTAACATCAGGTTCGTTCACTGATAGAAAAATACTAAATAAAGGAAACAAATATATAATCGTACACATGTTCTTTTCAACAAAAGGTCTTAATCCAGTGACGTAGTAAAAATCCCTAAACTAAACCGCCGTAACAATTTACTTGGAAGTCAAAAAGTAAATGATGCAAATGTTTCAAATTCAAGCTCATGTAACTAAAGATATCAATTACTTGAAAATCTCTATAGTAAACAATTACGTATTTTGTAAATTGTTTGACGGGTTACCTGGTTACTCCTCTCAGCCCTTCAGTTTATATTTTGAATGTTTCTAATTCCCACGTCTCCCTGGCAAGAAGCTTCCGGAATAAAATCCTTTTACAATGCTGTTAAACTTTCCATTATTGTGTGATGCTTAACCAACAATATGGAAAAATCCAATACTTTTTATCAATTCAACAAAACTAGTCCGCAGGATATTTAACACAAAACCTGATGTTTCTGTTCCATTTTCCATCAACAGTTGCTGAACTCACAATAGAACGAACAACATTTTCGCTATACTTGCAATAAATTTTATTTCATAAAAAAATAAACATCATTGCAAACAAGAGAATCAAGCAGCTCTAGAAGAAAAGCAACGCACAGCCTCCAAGGCTCTGGCGCAAAAAAGAAGAAACATTCATCTCTCTATTTAAATGGATAAAGACAAATACACGAATGAATTCAAATGTGCAATTGGGTGTGAGTACAATTACAAATGAGTGTATTTTAATGCAGGCACATTTACTTTTTATCAATAACAATCGTTCCTTCTCACAGACAGGCTCCTTAGCAAACCCCAGTCATTCATATTTTAATTAAAAAATGTTAATTTCAAAAATGTGCGGTATGCGATCAACTGTGCACTGTGAATCAAATACAAGAAGCGGAAAAATAAATACATTTAAACATTTATTATTATTTTTAATTAATTAACAAACAAACACAAACTGCGAAGCTACTTGGCTTATCTGCAGCGACACCCGGAGTCTGCGGCAGGAATCGAACCTGCGACCTTTGTACTACCAGTCTAGTACCCTAACTACTAGTCTACGAAGGCACCCCAATCTACGAAGGCACCCCGAACTAAATCACGAAAGAACGGATCAGCACACCAACAAAAAACAACGAAATAATTTCCAAACATAGAATGATTTGCTCAAACTAATTTTGAAAAATCATCTAATATTCATGCTTCATAGTTTGTTTTCAAATCGTGATATAGAACGCAGCACGTAAGTTAAGGGCCGGTGCTTCATAGTCTATTTTGTGGTTACTAGCCGCTTGTTGGTAACAGCAGTAGAGTCAACTCCTTTGGCTCACTGGAACACCGACGCAGTTTTGTCGTAACTATAATAGAATAGAACTGAAATCATTATAACGTATGCAAAGCAGAGCTTCTAATACAACAATATCTCTTTACAAAATTGTTTCACCAATTGGTGGCATATACAAAATGCATCTATTAATATACGTTTTCAAGTGCATAAGGAATATAAGACGCACAACAACATAATTTTCGATAAATCGGCATGCAATTGACACATGCCTACATTTAAAAAAAACGAGTGTTTCAACATTTATAGAAAATTTAAAGAACTATTTATTGCAACAAATAAAATTATGTGGGAGAATAGCGAAACTTCACTTTACCATTCGCACAAATACATTTACATTAACATATATTTGCTCAATTTGTATCCTTGCCAACTTGCCACAAAATTTTCCATAATTGCTTTAACGTAATTTTTACTGTTTGATTCTGTTAGTGTAATTGGCTTCTCCCTACTTTCTTAACAATAAATAATTTGGAAACTGACAAATTCAGGATTCCAACTCGTGCCAGACTAATTAAAAACGGTAATTGCTATTATATTTTTTGGTGAAATATCATAATCATTCTGAGGGTTTTGATTACTTTAAGCGATATTTCGCTGAAAGAGGAAGGAGTGTTGCACTGCCTATTGAAGATTGTAAAAATTTCATTTCAGCTAAACTGATACGCTTACTGCAATTTTTCTACCAAATCTGTGGTAGGCATTAATTCTCGATTCTCAATCAAAAAGAAGACCAAGCATCTAAAAAATTCTAAAAGTATTACAAATTATTCATTGAAACTACCACAAGCTTACCACAGAATATCTATTAGGAATCAGCAATAAAGTTTACTCTACAACTAATAACATGACACCTTTACAACGCAGAAGTGTAGCAAACGTATTAAAAAAATCACGATCTTATTCTCTGGTGCAACGACTTGCATTGGGAAAATATCCTTGATTATCCTGAGTCAACCTACTGTCCACTGCAACTACTCCACATCAGCTGAAACTAATAAGTGTATGAGGAACATAAAAGCTTTGGATTATATGCCACATTTTTCGCTTCCTCTACTAATACACTTAAATTCGTGCATTTAATTTTAATTGCCACTCATATTAGTTAACAGGTCCTTAAGTATGATAAATATTTAAGTATATTTAATTAATACGAAACTCCATTTCTTGTAAAGTTTTTTTATTGTTACATGAGACAAGAAGAATTTTCTTGGGTACTCACAATTGCTTATACAACAATATTTGCCTCTTGTGTTGTTAGAAAAAAATGAAGACAAAATAAGAATTCGGAGGGAAGACAAAAATGTGATTTCTGCTAGAAAAAAATAGATGAAGACACCGTCGAACTTTTTTAGGACAATCGTAAAAGTGAATAAATAAAATTTAATTGAATGGAGTTAGAAACAAATAATAAGAAATAGAAAATGTTTTCAAAGGCATTTTAGCCCATAAAATTTCTGAATTAGTCACTCACCTTTGATCACAGAAAGAAAAATTAAAACAACTAGTCCGCAATGAGGTAAATAACATGCCGCCTTGTGTTTCTGACGATGATGTTGGCCACGGTGATGGCTGTGACGATCTTTCTGGTCACGGCGATTTCGCTTTTGCTTTCGACGTATTAAATAAGACAACCCACGTAATAAGGATTCTGGTGATAATGACATTGGCCTACGAGTTGTTTGTTGATGTTGTTCCTGTTGCTGTATTTGCGTCTGAGTCTGTTGATTTTGATACATTTTGAATTGAGTTAATGCGTCGTTTTCTTTAAATTGAAAATTCACTTTTTGTACACTAGTACCTTTTTAAGTAATTGAATTAGCAAATTAGAATTTGTAACACTGTTTGGCTTGTTTTAATGTTGCTGCCACCTCCAAGGATACGTACTACAATAACGCACATACATATACATACAAACACTCATGCTTGGGCATCCATTCAGTTCCCAAAAAAGGACTTGTGCGACGACTTGAATTTTTCAGTATATTTGTATTGTTTACTTCAATAGTACGAAATGTATTTTATTCGGTTTATTTTTTTTTATTTTTATTTTACTTGTATTCTGACGGGTGGTGGTTATTTAATAAGTCAATTTGGAGGTCTCAACAGAAGTGAGAATTATAAAGAAATGGAATGTAGACACAAAAGTTTAAAAAAACAATCTTTAATATCACTTATTTCTTTTTCTGTCAACTTGGAACCGGCAATCATGGACTTAAAGGTTTCTTTTTTATTCAAGGGTCGTTTGCTTTTTAGCGTTATCCAGTATTGCTGGATGGGATGAGCTTCCTGTTGTCCTTCGTTAAGCTTTTTTCGTTTATTTTTAGTCGTAAATACTCTCATGGGTGTTACATTACTGTAACCGAACTTCTTAACATTTTTCTTGCTTCCTTTATTTTAATTTTGTATGTACGCGTACATACATACATACACACTTACATAAATATGTTTTTGGAATTTTATAAAAATCACTTGAGTAGAAATAAGAAATTTATTTTAATTTCGATGTCAACACTTTAAAAGTTTTGTTGCAGGAATGATTGTTTTGAAAGCACCATCCTGCAAAGAAATGCAATAGATAAACAAAATATGAGCACTCGCTTTAAAATGTATTGGCAAACGAATTGTGTCTCATGGTCTAAGAATAACTGTCTCATAACTTGTGGAAAGAGGGGTGTCACGAAGATTTTGTGTCTTAAACCTACTGCTATTGCGGCACTGATAACCCACTATAAGATAGATTTAAGATTCATCACAGAGTATTTAAATAGTATCGAACGTTTGTTTCTACGCCATTGGCATGTTAGGGTCCTGTCATAAAACTTTGAATATAATTAAGCTCCTCTGCCATACCATTGACATCATGAGTATAAGCAGTAAGAATCTGATTTTGCGGACAGCAGTTTGACAGTTGTTTCATTGAAAATAATATTAAGCACAACAAATTGGGTACTCAACCATCACTTCCGCACACTTACACTGCAGCTTATGTAAGCAATTCTCAACGGAAATATGGTATGTACCCACAGATCTAGTTTTGTAATCAAAATAAGGGTTTGATGGAAGTGAATTATTCGGAAATAGAGCCGAAAATTTAAACCAATTTTCATAAGAGGAGAAATTTAATAAAATGTAATTGTTTTGTAAGGAACTAGTTCCCTTTCCAGTTTTTCAGGGTACCTTAGCTGGGAGAAGTTCAAAGTAATTGTGTCTTCAAAAAACGTAACAAAAAACGCTACCGTCCTATAAATTAAATTACGGCATTCAAATAAATTTATCGAGCTCGAGTTCAAAATAAACAGTCCGTGATTGTAAGGTAAATGGCCTTGTGATATAATCAATGAGTGGAATATACGTGCAATAGTATTTATGGAACTTTCTTTCAGAATGCTACGCGATATATGTATAAACTCAATTTTCTTTCCCATGCACATTAGTTGGAGTCCCTTTAGCGTAACAATAAAGAGGTATGGAAGTGAGAGTTCTAATTGGAAAGTTTTAACCAGTCCTCTGTGCATAAACTTTGCAGGTTCTAAAGATCGATGCATGCACAGCATGTATAAAAGCGTTTTCGCCACAGGCAATTGCCAAATTTCTAATAAAAAATTGAAATTAGAGACTTACAAGAAATACTTAGAAATTTGGCAATTGCCAAATCTCTAATAAAAAATTTAAATTAGAGACTTACAAGAAATACTTAACGATAGTTAAAATACAAAACCGTGCAACTAAGAATACATCTCATTATTGAGTATTAATTAGATTTCAATGAAGCTCAAATAAGAAAGGGAGAATGCGAATTTGCCGGTGTTCGCGTTGCTGACAACTACAAATTTCTTGTCATTGGCTTTAAAGAGCTCAGTAGGCAATGAATAAACGTAATAATTCTCGCACATTGACTGCAAATTAGCCCACACCAAGTTCGCAGACCCTCACTTGTACACTTATGTCACCTAATTAGTACTTTGTGCGGGAGGCGCCTGTGATCCCGCACTTATTTTGTTTCGGGAATGATGTGCTACCAATGAAATACATCATTTAATATATAATGACAATTTTCCTAATCGGTCTACAAATCACGGAGAAATGGGCTCGCATACCAAAAGGCATCCAGTGCTTTAAACGGCTTAAGAAAGGAGGAGGTAACAACCTTTAGTGCGAAAATTTGGAAAACTGGATTGGATACAGCTTTGGATGCAATGAAGCGAACAACAGTGAATTAATAGCCCATTTGGATAACTTTCTCGATATTTTAGCTTCAAAAAATCAGGAAACTTTTTAATGTTGCAATCAAAATTCTGTGGTAAAAAGGAATAAGTGCTTAAGTCGACTTAAACTAAAATTGAGCTAATAACACCATTAGGACTTCCCAATTTAGAAGTACTATCCACCAAAATTTCAATTAATTTACTCGATTTTTCAGGAAGTTATAGCAAAAATTCTTTTTGCTTATCTTATGTCAATGTGCAATATCATGTGTAAGAAAAACTTATCTTAACTTGTGTTTAGAACTAGGAGCTAGAAAAAAATCTAAACTATTTTTTAAAACCATAAGACTTCATTCACAAATTATTAATCAGCAATAAAACTAAATTTTAAAAATCAGCTTTAAAATTTAAAATAGCTCTACTGAAAAACCAAAAAATCAGACTTAAGCAGTTTTTCCTTATTGACACAGAATTATTTAACCAAGGCACATCGGCTAAACATCTCAAAGCGAAGTGGAAGGACACTGTCTTCAAAACTTATGCTGAAGAGTAAGCTGACTATTTCCTCAAAACGCTACCAAAATTATCATCGTCTTTATGGCCATTTACGTTTTTGATACAAAAATTATAGTTCCAAAAATAAGAATTTTATTGCGACCTGCTGCTCCGTTTTACGCTTCGAAATGTGAAGCACTAGGATTTCTAAATCGATTCAAAGTAAACAGTAGCCTGCTGTTCTTAAGATGTTCAGGTTAACAATTATTTTTACCCTCATTTTAGTCAAAACCTTTTTTTCTAAAACCAAATCAATGTAGGGGTATGAATGTAATAGAATAAACCTTTGGATTGCTAAACATCGTTATAACATTTTTATATTTTTCCATAGCATCTCCTTTCTGGAAACAAACTGTGCCTTCTACGTTGGTCTACTGTAGAAATATAGTAGATGGAAGAAGAAAGTGTGAATATGTATGTACATATTTACGTGTATTTTTAAATACGACTGAGGATTCATATTAAAATAATTTGTTTAGAGCTTATCTGAAGCACATGTACATATAGGCTCATATTTTGTTCGTACGTGCAACAGCAACCGCTTCTTTATTTGTTTCTTTATTTTTTTATCCATTATTTCTGTTTTCATGAAGCACGAGTATTTTAGAAATTAATTGTATTTTTTATATTTTGAACTGCTTGTAATTTAATAAAAATATGTCAAACATTTGCGGCAGTACCTGTCGTTAGACCTAACCTGACGGTGCTCTTCGCACTGGGTGAATAAAGCCGTTCACCTCCGATTTTAGGTCTCGCGCAAAGCTGAGGTATCTATCCAGACAAGTATAAGCAAAGCTACTTCCTTAAATACTTATATTCACGCCCGTTACCCTGTTATTTCAGGGATTGGGTAGCAACATACAAGTTTTTAGGGGCTATCAGCAAAAGGGCCTAGGTTCGGAAACCTGATAACCCTATACACCAGGAATCATAACCTTGCGAGGACTACGAGCTGTTACCTGTTCTTCTTTTTACTCCACATCAACACACATACATCACCTTGCCGCACTTATGTACAGAACAAGCGTGTGACCGTACGCGGTCATATATGCACCCGTGTTTGTATTCACACACGTGTATTTGCACTCATCACAGTTATTACGCGGGCATATGTTTATTACATATTCTCCTTGAAATATGCTTTAAATTATTTAGGCCTTACACATGCACACACACACATTATACGGAAGTATAGGCTTTTGCAACTGCACGCTTCTTAGCACAGATTTTATTTTGCATGAACAACAACGATAACGAGAAGTAACAGCCAGCCACACAAAGTGACTTTTTTAATGGCTTAAACATTTTAACTGTCCAATTCTGTTGCACCTTTTCTATTAATTTTCATTAAGTAGTATGTATTTAATTTTTTTCTACATGAACAAACACATTCGCTCAATCGAACGTTGTATAAGACAAACAACTCATCTCATTAAACCGATTTTTTTATTAATTCAAGTGTACATATTTGGGAAATTAATTAAATAATTTTAAGCATTCAATTAGATTTCTTTGTGTCTGATTTATTGCACACATTCGAATTTCATAAATTATTAATTTTTATTAGTAACGTAGACGATTCGCTGGATAAGTAGAGTATATTTTATTTGTTGTTTTTTATGCGCAAATGAGAAAAAATACTCCGCTTTGAAATGAAGACGCGTGTTATATTCACGACTCACAGGCTAAAACTACGAGTATTTACCGTTATAACACGATAGACAATATTTGAAATGTTCAGGCACTCACGCTCACACACGTGCGAGTACACTGATTGAAACTGTAATAAGAAGTAGAAGCGGAAATTCAAGTTCTGTTATTGTATGCTTTCGTTGTTACTTTTCCATCAACAACATTATTTGTTGTGAGTGATGTTGTCCTTTCCTCCAGTCTATACCAAATGTTGCCTGGTGTTGTTAATGCTTGTGCCGCGTGTTGCTTTCATGTTTCTTTCAAGTTCTTCTTTGTGCCACAGGCAATGTTGTGTAAGGTTTTATAACACTCTGGGAAATTACTCTCAATAGCAAAACTTCCAAGAGCAAGGAGAGATTTTATTTGTGTTCAAAAGAGTGTTGCCGGCTTGAATATAAAGAACGACACGATGTTTAATTCTGCATTTTTAATCAAATATTTGGATATTTAATTTATAAAGTTGCTGCAGCAACCAACCGATATGTGAAAGTTGTGTAAATGGAAATTGCTACACGGGCCCTCACGGAGTTTCTCGCTACTAATACTAAATGACATATTAAGCATCAGAGAAATATATCAACTACTGAAAAGAACTTCAGTTTTAATGCACGAAACATTGTCAGCCAAAAATTTACGATATTATGGATTATTATATGAGTTAAGGAAACTAGCCTTCGTATACGAGAATTAGGCAGATAACATTGCTTGAGCTACTAAGAACATCGCTCTCATAATACATGTACGTATTGTACGTACGCACGAAGGCATTAAAATGGTATATCGCTTTGTTGTTGACATAATTTTAAATACTTCAATAGTTCCATTTCGGCAACACTGATTCCATCACTCTCCCCAAAATTTTCAATTTTGCTCTCACATTCTCCGCAAAAAAAATTATTTAAGGGAAATTTTTCGAATGTATTTGTCCAAGCACGTAACGAAACCTCAAAACACTCTTTTCTTAGAAAATGTATAAGAGTTTTTTGTTGTGGTATAAAAAATATAGGAAAATGTTAATTATTTAAAGTGAAATATAAACGCTGAGCATAAGTGAAACATGCTCACACTATATTGAACTGCAAGTGTAACAAGTAGAATGTTACTTTGGCACCATTTAATGTGAACGGGTGATGTAATTTTAAGGCGATTGGAAAAAAACGAGCCTTAATTCAGATTTCAGGACTTTGGGCACATTTAAATATTTGAGCCCTTAAGGCATCCCTGTAGAGCATTACACTGCTGAGTCCTCATCCCCAAACTGAAAATAGCCGGAGTAAATCGTCAAGGACGACAATAATAATGATAGACAATGTCGCTTATCGTATCATTCATACTACTCATGTAGTTGTGAACGTTTTTTATAAGTGATCTACTCCCCCACTCAACCGTCGGGTATTGCAAAAATACTTTTCTCATGTTGAATGATTATTTATATAGTCGTGTGTACTTTAACTCGGGAACATATGTGATGTTATATTTCTATTTCATACTCTGATCTTGTTCATTTAAATTTACTTTAAATATGAACTATTTTTCTTTTGAAAAGCCCCAGCCATAACCTTGTTTAATTCACATTGCAACATTAATAGTTTGAATATATGTGGAAGATAAACACATACGTATGCAAATATATTAAGTAAAGTTTAATAATTTTGTTCTTAAATAATTAAAAATATGTGTATGTACACACATTTACACGAAGAATTTATATGGATGTGCGATCAGACTAAAAAGGCAATCCAATTTAATAAAGAAATAAGTGTATTCAATAACATCACTGGACACAAAAACGCCCAACCCCAAATCTCCTGAAAGAAATTAAACGAACTCTATAATAGAAGAGATAATTTTTTATTAAATGTATAAAAACTATGTTCAATTAATTTATTTATCTTAAATAAACCAAACTTCGCAATCTAAGAGCAGCTTTACTCACTCATATAATTCCATGAATTAATATCGAGTTTCCTTAACTTTTGACACAATACCAATCAAGTTGTGCAACATTTTATTTACTCAAGCATAATATGTCTGTATGTGTGTATATATGTGTGAATGCATTTCTTGTCTTAGCATTTGGACTATATTCTTCATGTGGATAGGTCAGTTTAAATTTAAAAGTCGTAACAACATTTACAACAGACTGCATGTGCTGTCACTAAAAACATCCTGTTAATTTTCCATCCCTTTTAGAGGATACTGAAATAAGAAATACTGTTAAGAAAATTTATTTATATAATAAGAGAGAGACAGAGAGCAAGAGATTATGGTGACGTAACTATTTTTAAAGAGAATTTTTCCCTTTTCTTAATGGCATCCTCTACACCATTTCTAGTTGTTTTGGGAAGGATGACTTTCTTCACTCTTACTTCCAAACATGAAGTAGACATATCTGAAATATGTCTACGAAATATGTCTACGACGATAAATCAGAAACAACAGGTGATAACACATGTCAGTTGTTATATAGAGTAACAATTAACGAAATTGCTTCTTAACAGCTCTACCGGAAATAGTCATCTTAATTCTTAAGCTTAAAAATCTTTGGAATAATAGGCATTTTGAACACTGTTGCGGGAAGCCTGGTACAATGAAGCGGTCCCTAATTATCCTGGAAACTAATCCGCATATACCTAGATTTGAAATCCTTCATTTGAACAATTCGCATGTAAAGTTATTTAACATTTGTCTAATTAAAAATAATTTTCTATAGCAGTTTTTGTGTGATGAATCCTTTAGAAAACCATATTTCAGTCACATTTTCACATTCCAGAAAAAATGATGTTTCATCCATTGACCACTGCGGATAAGTAAACGATGCTTAATTTGAAAAATCGATTTCGAGGCACTTCAATTCGCTTAAAACGAAATCACAAAAACCCACTAAAAGAAACTCATCTTCTTCTAAATTTACAAAATTGGCCGACATTTTTTTATTAAATATTTATGTGTTTCATTTCAAGAAATAAATCTGAATACGAGATCTGCATACATCTGTTTTACTTCAGATTCCAAAAACTTTCACCGACTCGGTGAAAAAAACTCTAATAGTTTTACATTTTCGCTGAACCAAATTCGACTATAATTCGTACTCGATTAATCATAACAGCACAAACTGATTAAGATGGACAAAAGCCAGATTTTTAATAAGACTACGAGCATACTTATCCTATTCTCGTATATAAAAGTATGTCCTAAGCGAGGATTTTCATGCAAATAGGTTTGCTTGTGCTAATCAGTATAAATACTCTTAAATACAACGAGCAGCTCATTGTTACCACTTCATTTTTTTCAATCATTCTTAAAAAAAGTTTAGTGAACTAAATTTCTGTCTGGTGTTGAGAAATTTAACACGAAATTTTTAAAACTTATAAACTTCAATTTACAAAATATATTGTTTGTTATGATTTTAGCTGTCCATATGCCGACATTCCTCTGCTCGCTAAATCAAATCGTCAGTGAAATAATAAATTTTCAATATTAAATTTCAATTTACTTTATTTAAAAGAAAATTTTCTTAAATTCAAAACTATTCAATCTAAATATATTTTAATTATAAGGGTGCAGGATTATATGAAGCAAACATCTAAAGGAAAAAAAATATTTATTTACTGCTGGCGAAATGCCACACAGTGTTGGTTCTATTTAATCGTTTTACATGCAACCGAAAAATCTATTCTACATTCAGTATATTCAAAGAATACTTTTATGATTCAAAAGATATTTTTCAAAATGCTGATTTCGTTTAAGCGAAAGTGGTTTCTTTTATACGAAATACGTTTCAATAAAAATGTTGCTTAAATTAAAAACAACCGCTGAAAATTTCCACTCTCGTTTACCGAATTCGACTGTACATGTCTTATAACGTTGAAAATTCTCTGCTAGAAACCTAAATTATCAAAATTTCCAAATTTGACATTTTCATAATTTCAAAATTAAATACTGGGAAACATCATGTTAAAATGGCAGCATGACTTTAACGAAAATAACAAAATCTGTGCCCCTCTCATTTTAAAAACAATTGATTTCTTCCAACCACAAATTAAACTGACTTTTGTTTTTATAGAAAAGTTTGCTTATTATTTTATTTTTCAAAAACTGAAAAAATACACCCGCATGCAGACAACAAGTTAAATATTCATTTCTTAATTAAGTTTGTATTTTCCATGACAAGAGCTCGTAAAAATAAATCAATTTATTGCACCATTGAAATTAACTAATGAAATGGTCTTATGTGAACGAGACTTTTCAATCGCATCATTGACTTCAGTTATATTTCGGAGCCCAAAAAATACGCATTTCATAAATAGCAGCACATGTTGAGATTATTGAATTAGTTCAATTAATTACTCACTTCTACTATCGATGGAGATATTCGCTGATAAAATGCGTTCAATTCTTAAATTACATTACTTTTCAATTAGAGCGAGCATCAAATGAAACACATAATGCCAAAAGTCTTGCAAGGTCTCTTGCACTATGCACCGATCACAATGCAACCGAATACATACTATCCACAAACAAAGAAGTTATCATTCGAGGGAGAGAAAAAGTTTTTAATTGGGGCAATTTTTTGGAAACAAAACGTTGACATCTCAGCAACATCTTAAAGCATTCTGAAAGTGTTGCCTGCCTCGAAATCATGATGGGCGCGCCAAAATTTAATATTTATGTGTATGTATCCAACTTCTTGTAATATCAGTAACAATAAAATTAAATTTTAGCTTTGGAGTTGCCGAAAATATATATGGAAACATATAAAAAATCACGTGATTTGTTTATATTCGTAAGACTAATTTTGTGCTTTTCAAACAATTGCTAATGCCAATTTCCATTTCCTTTAAAAAAACCTTGATATCATTTTCATTTTCAATTTATTTAACTATTTGTTTCGGGTGATAAAAAAAAGGTCCATATGGCTGAGTCCCTGTGGCCAGCTCATCGGCAAAACTTAAGACATATTTCGGAAAGATTTTTATTTGTAAACCGCCTAGAAAATTCCGTCTATTCACTGCATCTTCTACTGGGCTTTTCTCACTTTTTTGGTAGGCATACATACATATAAAAACAAGGATATTGAATTAAGAGTTTTTTCAAACTCAACAAGATAGAAAATGAAGGAATGATCCACATCAGTAACAATTTTCCTTGCGTCAACGTTTCTGTGAACGACTGTGTACACACATTGTTGCGCCTTTCATTTGAACTTAATAAGCAAGAAACCTTTCTGTTACTCCTTTTCTCCCATCGTAATCGCTTTGGAACAAGTTGTGAAAGTATGCGGAACTTATTTATTTAATTGAAAATGACTTTTACATAAAAAATAAATAAAGTTGAATAAAACCAATTAAAACTTCTGTAGTAATAATTTCAATACTTGGAAACATGCACAAAGGCGAATGTGTTCGTAGCACATTAACGAAACATATGTATTTTACCTTTACTTGCAACATGATGCACCCAGTAGCACTGTAAGTGTTATATATAGATACTTGCGTATATACATATACATATATTTCTAATTTCATAGACGTCCAGCCAGACATAGACAGCAATCGCATCCGCAATTTGACATGAGAAGGCTTCTCAACAACTAAAAAAATTTAATGAATAAAAAAAGTCTTACGTCGCGCCGAATTGGTACTCATGAATAATTTATTATGCATGGGGGCGTTGGCGGACGCATTGTATTCACCCAGTGCGAAGAGCACCGTCAGGTTGGGTCTCATGACGGGTACTGATGTGAATCTTGGACATATCTATGCCAACGTTTAATTAAAATATATTTACAATCTTTTTTGGAATCAGACCATCTCTATAATGTGAAATGAAGTAAATAAAGAAAATTTTGCCTTTTCTTAAAATAAAACTGATTCAAATACGGCCAGCGACTTTTTTGTGGCTAAAAGCTAAATTACTAGACTGCAGGCAGGTGGCTATCATGAGTTTTGTCCATCAGTAGCCTGCCCCTATTAGGCGACATCAAGAATCATTTGAATTCTCTCGAGTCGAAGCCAAATAAGAACTTATACGAGCGGGAGTAAAAATATTTTCTGAATTCGTCAGTGCATGTTTCCATGTACATACTCGCATTTATGTACATATGTATGTATGTATGTATGCGCTCGCTTAAGTTCACGCACATACACAGATGTTTAATGTATACTCGTAGCACATAATCATGTACTTCATTCAGAATTTTATATTCAAGTTTAATTAGAATTAATTTAATTGGAGCTTAATAAAAGCAAAAGTGCAGTACAGACTTGTAAGCAGAAAAATCATATACACAATGTTTCTGGTTACTTGTACATGTGTATTATGGAGTCTTGCAAAGCATTTACAACATAAATGTATATACATACTTATGTATGTATGAATGTGTGTGTGTGTGTGTGTGTGTGTGTTCCTCTCACTCTATATGATTAGCATAAAACATATATTATAGTATATGTATGTTTATTATGGTAAATTAAAATTGTTTTTCTAAATAAAATAAAAAACAAATAAATAAATTTAAATAAAATCCTTATTGAGAATCATGGTCCTACTCGATTACACGAATATCTGATTACGACTTATTTCTTTTTCCATTGTATATACTTGTAGTACACGCAATTATATTTTTGTCTATTACCCCTCTTGGGAGCATTTGGCTTCCACAAAGCATCCTCATCTTGCACAAGTTGTTGCAGTTTTTTTCGAATTGTTATATTTTGCCGTGCATCAGTTTCGTTACTCGGTTGTTTTTCCAGATAAGTAGACCTAGGATAATGGGACTGCCATCTGTCGTTTACTAGAAACAATGCCCTCTGTGTATTTGGTGCAGTGATGATGAACCTTGCTAACCTTGTTTGATTCCTACCTTTTTTCCCAGGAGGTGGTGACTACCTGGCCTTTTGTTATGATATTATCCTCTTTTCAAGGGAGACAGTAGGTCACGGATTTGTGAGTAATACATCACATCACGTTTACAATGTCAAGCAAAGGGTGTGACAGTTCTTAATCCACGTTGCCCCCACATTACTGCGGTCATAGCAGTGGCTTACACCCACATATATTAAACAATTAGTTCTTCGGTGTTGCGTGTGCATAACAGTTAGAACAAACGTTCAATAAAACCTAAATAAAAGAGGAAAGGAATGAGGCATCAAGGAATAAAACTCATAATTAAAAGAAATCATTTCAGCACTTGCACGTTTCCAGCTTTTTTTTATCGTTAAATTTATCTTTTAAAATTGATTCATTCAACGATGGCCTAAACGCTGCAGAACACTTCCAGCAATACAACAAATAGAATAACAAGTGCCTGACATACATTATGGTCCAAAAACCACACAATTGTAATAACAAATATATACGAGTATGTATGCATGTGTGTGCTAGTTTAACATGCAAAATAATTTGTTCTCCATCAAACGTATTGCCTTCTTGTTAAGAAAAATCCATCTCTATGAAAGACGCTCGCCGCCATAGACATCAAGCGAAATCGTTTTCTTCTAGTAGCCAGTTTAAATTTGAATTTGAATAATTATGCTAATGAGATCACAGCATCAACAACACACTGTTTCACCTCTGCAACAACCTCTTAATTACAATATGTCTACGTTAGACGTCGATGTAAGTCTTGCAGTTGCTGTATTTTATTTCCTCTCATTATGATGCACAGTGGGATGAAGTTAAAAAGTTCCTATTAAAGGAGCGATATATACGAGTATGTTTGTCATTTTAGTTTTATTTCATGCCACTCAGCCTGACGAGAGTTTGACATTTATTGATGACTGGTAGCAAGTATAACAATAATAATATGCTTCAATCCACTTCAATCAAGACATCTGCACAAAAGACGAGCAAGAAGAGTGAATCACAAACAAGCAATAATTTCAAAATAATTACATGACAGGTATCTCTGATCCGTCCCTCAATATCAAATTTCTGACCAACTGTGAAATTTAGCGTAAGGTAAGTCCACGGCATGCCGCGGCACCGAAATAAAAAAGTAACGAGAAGTTGTCCAATTATACAGGCGATAAAATATAAAATATGAATGAAAGATCTTTACAAACGTTCCTCAGTTACCTGTTATCGTATACATATGTTGCCCTTTCGAAATTTTATTCAACATGCCACGCATATGATCACATACACACACGCACACATCTTTACTTACTTTAAAACAGATTTTTCTTTATTTTTCATTTTGCATATTTGTGGTTGCTCACCTGCCAAGAAAATTAATTTTCTTCTCCTTTTGGAATCAGCAAAAAATGGTCAATGGTGTGGAAGCAAAAGTGTTGTTTACTATGACTTTAAGTTGCCAATTTAAGCAGAAATATGAAATACGTTGTCTGTTTTTCGTTCTACAGGAATACGCAGTTGAACTTACAATTTTGGAAATACAGACTTAAGAACACCGGATTGTGTTTTGTGTATCTGTTTCAATTTTTATATAAAACAATGCAGAATGTATCTACGTATACACATGTTCAAGGACTCAAGGGTGGGTCAATATACAGGAACGCAAAAATACATAAAGCGAAAAATCGTATGAGCGCGATGATTATACAAGGAATTCTAATCAACTTTTCCTTAGAAACCACAGGATTAAATGGATTTCGAGCCTGCGGATATTCTAAAATATGTTGCAAGTATTGTATTACTGCAACATATGTATGTGTAAATTTTGTGTTAATAGGTCAGTATTGTGAAGCAGGATAATAACTCTGGAGCTTGTGAGTGGGAGTGTTAGTATTCTGTCCTTATGAAGAAAAACTGAAGATATATTTACTTTTAATTCAACAGCCAAGCTAAATGAAAGAAATTTTAATATTCATACAATTAGTCAAGCACTTAGTTAACGTAAATGAAAGATGTCTGAAGTAATTTAAATAGAGAAATTAAGGTCTAAATCCTACTTGCTCTCGAGTCGTAGCATTTTTCTGAGACTTTCATCAGTCAGAGCCATAACTCCATCGCGATTTTTGCGATAACTCTTCGACAAGCAATAAAAAAAGTTGAAAACATCTTTCTGGTCCTTGTGCATGGTGTAGAATATTTGAAGGAGCTTTAGGCGGACATCAAAATCTATTTATACAAGAGCCGCGATGCTCTTCAACAAACTCAGTATAAAAGAAATTGCAGACATTTTGTTTGCGTAAAATCTGGCTCGAATTTTAAGGCCAACGACTGCAAATTATTATGTCAGGTATATAAATATTGCAACATTTTTTGATAATGTTCGAAATATCAGTAAAAGGAAAGTAGTTTGAAATACTTATTAGATTCATTATTCGGAATATTCTCCAAAATAATTATTTAAAAAGTTTTTATAATAATGTTTTTCTAATATTCTCTTTGAATCTACAAGACAATAAGGAGCTCCATCGGAATAACTTATACTCGAATTCATTGATTTTTCAATTCAATTTCCTTAATTTATTCTGACAGTGGAATAATTTTTACTCTTTTTTCATTGGAAGGAGAATTATGTTCACAGGAATAATATTTTTCCTAATTTTACGAGACGATAAGGATCTATCAAACACATATTTTTGTAAATTTCCTTTATGAACTCGACCCAACAAGTTTTTGTTTGGTTGTTCCACATTCTACCCACTATATCGAGACCATTTACACACGAAAGTAGTCACTTGGAAATTTCAAGGAAATGAACTAGTTGCGTGAAAATTTCTTAAAAGTTTTCACAGGCAAATAAAGGATAATTTTGCCAAAGAGAAAACTTCTTGCGAATCACCTGCAATACGTTCATAAAACTTATGAAGTCATTATGCATATAAAGTTTGCGATTCATATTCCCTCAAAATTGGATGGGAGTGGTACAAATTTTATTTGGTTGCTTAATTCTGACTCCACTGTCACTGTCACATTTAATGTATCATTCAGAGTTCCCAAATGCATTACTTAAGTCGATCTTCAGGGATTGCATTGAAATTTACGTTTAATTTAAACATCTTTTCATTAGATTTACGTAGGAAAACAACTCAAATATTTATTTGAAAAAACACAGTAGACCTTTTCGTATATAATTATTATTTATCACAATCTTGAATTTACGTATAAGTGTTTTTAATGGAGATTTTCTCTTTCATGGATATTTCGATGAAAGCTGAACTGAAATTCAAAAATATATATGTGCTAGTAAAAAAGTTTACTTTCACTTTTACTTTCACGTCTAAATGCTAGTGTATCGAATAATATAATTTCACTAAAAGAGTGAACTTGTACCAGCCCCAAGCTCAAATATTCTTTGAAACGCGTAAACGAATACAATTCATAAAGAACTAGGAAAACTATGAACTAAAATGCACGATATTGAAGTGTGTAAATTTGTATGAACTATTCGGTAGTAAATCATTTCCAAAACTAAATTCAATTTTTTAAATTGAAAATTTCTTATTTTCATACCATAAATTTCTCTAGTTTTACATTTGGTAAACTTTATAAATTATTCGTTAAGTGTAACAAACTCAGTGTAATACACTGTGAACTATTTTTAAATGCAGTCTTGTTAGATTTAAGCAAATATTTTTTTGTTTTAAGGAAATTGCACTTAAATTCAAGGAGTTTTTTTAGGTGTACTTTTTTATATTTGAATAAAAAATTCTAAGAGATTTCTTACGTGTTGGAGCAAAATCAAATCGCTTTGTTTTCGTTTTCCCTTATCTTTCTAATATTGAAAATGATTGTATTATTTGTGGCTAGAAGAAACAATCTCTAATATTTCAACTACAAGTTGCTCCAAAGTTATACAACAACAATGAGAATGTGAAACATAAACCTCTTAGAACTTTACAATTACCAATAATTTCAATGCAGCATCTGATGCGATGAGTACAAACAAATGCAAGAAATAAAAATAAAAATTAACTTTAACTACAACTACAACTGCTTGAAACGGATAACAACACATTTTAGCAGCTGGAGAAGCCGAATTGTGCAAATGGCAAGGCCACACCAGACCATCCAGTGCTCTCACCGAAGTGGCCAACGTAATATGGACACACAACCTCTAGAACCTAAACAACATCCAGCAGAGTTTTGTGAGCCATATCGAGAGGAGTTTTTGCTTCAACTTTCGATTTCAGAGTTTGTAACAAAAAGTTTTAAAAAAGTAATAATAAATAAGTGAAATAAAGAGATAATAAAAAGAAACTCTAAGAAACACTTAAAGCAGGCATTCGAGACAAAAAGCCGTTCGTGCTGAACCCAGAATCAGCATCACACTCTGCCGTCTTTCTCGTCCGGTTCCTTAGTTGAGTACTTCTTTGCAGTTTCAACCCCTTCCCCACTATGTATCAGTTTGTTTAACTTTTCATTCTGATTCAAAAATGCACACAGAGCCAATTGTCGTACAGCGAAATGTAAATCAAATTTGCTTTTAACCGTTTGAAAACACGTGAATTAAAGACAAGTGCACACGTCAATGCAAAAGTTGAGGTGCACTTGAGTAAAACGAAAAAAAAATTGAAGATAAACAACTTGATTTTATGTTCCTATTTTGTTGGCTTCCAAAGGCCAAGTTTGTAAGCACGTCGTGTTATTCATAAACGGATTAGGGGTCAAAATTAGAAATGCTGAAATCTGAGAACGTGAGTCGCAAATGTTTTAAAAATCATGCGGCTTAAATTCCCGCCAACTATCCCAGAAAATATGTATTCGCTTATTTAAACGACTTTTTTAAACATAAATTTGAATATAAGGTCAAATTTCTTTCCAAAAAATTTCGGCCGTGAAAGGTACTGAGATCGAAATGAGACCATCTCATCTTTTACATGGAAATAAGGAACTTTTCTTATTTTCATGTTTATCTTTTTCTGTGGATCTGACTCCTAGTAAATGTATGTGTATGTGTGTGTAAAATTCCTTTTAACAGACGGTTGTTTTGTTTAATAGGATGATGATTGCGATAAATAAAAGAGCGGAAATTTTACCAAACCAATATTTTGCAACGGCGGTGCATATAAGTACATAAAGAAAGTAAGAAAGGGGAGTTACAATCGAGATCCTAAAAAAAGTGTCCTAAAAAAAGGGGCACCCTAGTCACCCTATATAAAAAACCCCTATGTTTCTTATTATTTACTCACCAAGACCTACCTGTATACCAAATCTAAAATTTCTAGCCGTAGTGGAAGTGCTCCACAAAAATAAGGAGCATCCTACTACTCTCAGATTTTTCTGATTACATGCTCACGGCGGTCTACATGAAGTGCCCTATTATATTGAACAGGCACTAAAATAGGCACCTTTTTATATGTTCATATCTCGGGAAGCTTTTATTTTAAAAATTTTTAAATCTCATTCATATGGAATTCTTATGCATCAACTTTTATTTTTATTTTAGGCTAAGTGAAGCAAAGTTATGAGGGGGCAAAAGCAGCACAAATGATTTTGTGTAATACACAAAGTGTGTGGTGCATAGACTTGAACATGGCGAAGCCACTACTGTGCGTCTTAATGTGCATCTATAAATTAATCATGTTCCATAGAGAACCAGAGTCGGCTGGTGAGCAGTAACAATTACAAATTAATTTATTTTCAGCAACAATGCACCGCATCCGAATTTGCATTTCATTGCAATTTTTGATATTTATTTCAAAATTTTGAAACTGCATTCACTCAAAAGTCACAGAATTTTTGCACTCTCCCTTCTGAGAGCTCTTTTAAATTCCGCTCAAACACACTTGCCCTTTGCCTGAAGGGCTTCCATCTCTAATAGAAGTCACCACAGAGAATTAAAATGCTTTCAATGTAAATTTCCTAGACAAATGAACATCTGGGTTGTGTAAACAGCAGCACTTTAAACGAAAACGTTTTGAAATTAAAAATGCTGCTGCAAATTAAAGGAAAGTTAAGCAACTGAAATGTCATTGCTTAATTTATTTGCAACTGCCGCTTGTTGATTTAAAATATGGTCAGCATGTGCAACATCAGCTCCTGTGCTGCTGGCGATGCTTTTGTCGGTCGTTGATGTGTGCGAATAGCTCGTATTCACTCTTTGCATGATTTCTCATCATTGAGGTGTGAAAAATGTAACAACAACTGCAACAACTGCAACAACACAAGAAATGTGTTCGTTTGTCCAAATATTTCTTAGTAGGCTTTTGTGAATTCCACGCGCAACATTCACCTCACTTGCTCCACCAAACAGACGCTGCACAAAGTGTTGAAAGGCAATAAATTTTTCAACGGATATAAACTTAAATGAAAGATACTTTTATAAGTATGTATATGAGTATGTATGTGTATATGTATATGTGAGGCATGAATGTTAACAGAACACAAGCTTTATGTTGTGTGAATATTCTGCATGTTGTAATATTATTTGAACACTCTCATAAATTTATCGAGTGCAGCAGCCATAAGTGTCTTGCAAAAATTTTATTTTCTTATCTTCAAAAACATAAAAGAAACTTTTTTTAAAGAAAAGAAAAAAAAAACACAAACACAAGAGGCAGACTTTTTTTCAATGGATAGAAGTAAAAAATGTATTACGTAGGACTTGGGAAACACTAATATTTAAGATTCTTGGGAGAGAGGAAACTTATTGATATTCTCGGGAAAATTCTCGGTAATAAAAACCTGGATAGCAGGAAAAATTTTAATGTTTTGAAAAAAGCCCATATGGGAATAATTCGATAAAATATACTTAATGAAATATTCCAAGCGTCAAATTAATTTCCAGAGCTCTTCGGGGTCTAGATTTCAAACACAATGTTGAAAAAATGCATCATCTTCAATATACAATTTCGCCACTAGACGTTGCTAGAGAAAGAGTAAGCGAAATATTTAAAGTAAATCAATTTAATAGTCGGGAGTTCGAGGCTGCTTTTCGCTGTTCACTTTTTTTAAAGTTGACACTTCTTACTAATACATCTTGATTAGAGCCCAATGAAATGTTCGAAATCACTATAAAGAGTTTTAAAAAAGTAGCGCAACAGCGAGCAAAAGTCTTTCACTTTTGAGAAATTAGACGTTCATATGTGAACAAAAATCCCCAGATGGATTACTTCAGGCATCAGTCGTCAACAGAACACACGGCCACAGAAGAGCTCTACAATGGGGTTCTTATAAGGGATGTGCGCTGGACATTGCTGGGATTGACTAGAGTTAAAAGAGAAATGAAAAAGAGGAGCAAAAACTGAAAACTTCAGCGGTTCATTTTCGTTTAAGCGGACTAGGGAAAGTTGGGGACGAGAAAACTCTTTCGCCTAAGTGAACTCAGCAAAGAAATTGTAATACAAATTGAAATTGAAATAAATGTATTTCGATTTTGAATTTATATTTATTTTGAAAGCTGTGATTTTATCACTTGGATACAATACGACTAAAATGAGTCCGCACGGCATAGCTCTTCCTCGGCGATGAGTAATAAGTTTTTCTTGCAAGCGATGTTTATTTCAAACAAAATTCATTTCGCTTAATCCGAGCTTCACTAACACGGATTTCTTTTTAAGCGAACTAAAGTACAACAAAATTTATTAAAATCGGTGGTTAAGAACTTTTTCAATATTTGCCTTTTCTTTAACACGATGTTCATTTATCCGAGTTCATTAAAATCTATAACTTTCTTTCCCAACTTACAGCAAAATTACAAGTAACATTTTTTTCTCATACAAAATTAAGCCATAAAATGTAGTTCGGTGGGACTTTTTAGCACCAATTGTTTGGAGTTGTGACTTATATCTCGCTTTCAAGTTGAATTTCGAGCCTTGGTTTATTTGAAGACTTTTTATAGAATCTTATGGCAAATATGTTTATAGAACATTACAGTCCGACAAAATCAGGACGACAAACGCCTATGCCGCGGAGACCTAGAGGGTCTATTGGCTATAACAATGCACAAGAAGGCGAAACTTCAATAACCCTTAAAGTAGAAGCCAGATGTAAAAACTGATAATGTGATACCAGAATCGATCGTTAGAATCTTGTTACCTTTTTAAAATATTATTAAACAGTAAAAAGGCAAACAGGTGGCGAATCATTTAGACATACTTATATCTATGTCATATATCCTATGACAGCCAGATATGAATTCGTTTCCTTCAATTGTTTATTGAACAATGAATGTAAAATTTTTCAACTGCATTGAGACAAGTGATCTCTTACGCACAGGCAAGTTGGATGAAAAATATGAAAAAATATCAAAATATTTTAATATTTTAGAGAACGATTTCAGCAACAAAGCAGCTTACGATACAAGGCTACTACTACCTGACTACTATTCGATATGCACCATTAACCAAGGATACTAGTTACACATAAAACATTGCCCACTTTCATATACACCATACAACTTTAAATAGCAACTTTAACTTTTTCCTTTTCTTCTAAGAATTTGTAAAGAATTTGAGCGGATAAGATTTCAATCCAATCGGGCCCAAAATAAGAAAAAAAGGAAACAACAAACTTTTGTCACTTTCCAGTTTACAGGGTTTTCAGATAAATTCAGATTTTAAAAATAAACAATTCATTTATGATGAAAAATTAAAAATATGTACGTGCATATGCATAGATTATTTGAAATTTGGAACATTATATGTACAAATGGAGCTTCTTTTCCAACATATTTTTTATGTCACAATGAATTGAATGCCAGTAATAGTGCACAAGTATAATCCTTTGAAAAATACAAAATTATTTCCGCTAAAGAAAAATATTTCATCCGTGTTTGTTTCATTCCCATTATTTACTACTTTTTACGATAATGACTAAATTGATAAGAATAATTCTTCAAAAAGTAAAATCAGTCCTCTGACTACTCTGTCACTAGAAAACCCATCAATGATAAGAGTTTCCCACAAATAAAACGTTGTTTTATTTTTGCTATGAAAAACTACTTTTATTTTCCAAATTCAGCTCTACGTTGGCTCCATACACATACTAATATGGGTTAGTAGGAAATGCTTACACTAATTTTAAATCAAAGTTATAACGAAATTTAATCAAATAACAACCATCATTCCCATGTCCGGATCGTTGAAAAGAATTTGTAATGGCAAAAGAGACTCTAAATAGATCCTGTACAATTGCCTATTTGCAATTTTTTTGACAACGTTGAATTATTTATATTAATGACAAACTCTCTTTATGCCGTTTAAATTTTATTTCCTTTAATGGCTGCGACTTTCTTTCTTTAATGTCACTAAATGTGCAGGAACTGTTAACAAGCCAAAAAAAAATTATAATAAAAATACTAATATCATTTACAAGCGACAAACAAAACAAAATTAAATTAACGTTTCAGAGTCCTTTAGTAACAAATTTATAAATTGATTTTATTCATGGTCAATCATTCAGCCGCGTTACTTCAATCTTCAGAAAGCTTGAGAAAATTCGTAAAAATAATTTACTAAAAATTTGCCTCCATTTGTTTCCCCGTCATATTATCGCACCGTGACTTGAATGATGAAACTTCGTGGTGAACACCATTTCTTGTGTTATTTATTAAATGAATTTTTTTTTTTTTTTAATAAAGGCTTGTTTTACTAAAAGTATTAACAGAAGAACTAAGAACTATTTTAACCACACTCCTCCCGACTCGTGATCTAAGATTTTGTCACTTACGCATCTCAATCCAATTAAATTTCAAAAGCCAATTTTACCACATATATTCATCCATTTTATCCTGTTATCAATTTTTCTATTTAATTTAAATTCTTTCTTTAAATGTACAAAGTCCTTTAAACTATTGAATGCAAAAAGTATCAAATGGATTAATAACAGCACCACTTAATTATAACATTTATCTATTGCGAATATGTGAAGGAGTACGAGTATAAGAAAGAAAAATATTTTGTAAATAATTAATTTGTATAGTATTTAATTTAATTACTCCGTTGCACCATGGGAAATGGATAAAACCAAGTGCCAAAATCCGAATATGAGAACATGTTTAATGGCGAAAGCATTTGATATGAGAAGCTTAATCACAGACTCCACCAGGGTTATGAACTCTGCAGAAGAAAAACCTAAAAAGATTGGGAAGAAAAAATGGCTAGAATAAAGCTGGCTTCATTCCAAGAAAATTTGGCAGGAAAGTTTTGAGCACCAAATGCCGAGAAGTTCAAATGAGAAAAAAGAAATCATGAGCAATCAGTAATAATTTTCATTATCAGTCGAAAAATCGTCTCCCGAACTCGGTTCGCAAGTATAATGCTTGGTAGGAAATATCGGTAATATTTTTGGACCAAAATATTGAAAATAATACAAATTTCAGTTCCGAATTTAAATCTTGATATTTTTCTCTCAATTTTTTCAACGAAATTAAATGGCAGCAATAGTCTGCGTTCTGCGCACGATTTCAGAAATTGAACTCAATTTCGATAATATCCCAAGTTGTGGCATGCCGTTCAAAAGCTTAACAAGGTCCTTTAGTTTTTAAAATTGTTTCCTGTACCGCCCTCTGCCACATAAATACACACATACATTGATTATACAAATGTTGTTCATATATTAATTTTTTAGTCTCATTTAGAGTTAATGGCACAAAAATAAAACAACACAGAAAAACCTTGATGCCCATTATCGTCAGACTTAATTATCTGTGAAACAAGGAAGACAAAAAAATTATTTTAAACATCAAAATATTTTGCTGTCGTGTTTATTCACACTTTGCTAAAATAGAAGCAGAAACAACGACAGGGCATAACATTTAGAATTTAATTTGCAATTTGTATCTGAAATGTACATATATACTCGCATATATACATACATATGTATATACATATACATACATATTTATTTCTATGGCAAATATCAATCAAATCCTTGCATGTTGAATCTTTTGATGGGTATTTTTCCCCTTCTTTTATCAACGTCCAGTGGTAAATAAAAAAGTAAAGAGGCCTTCTGGTTGGCCTTATATTCCTCCATCACAATTTTCTTGTCATACACACCGACACCCCGTGGCTCAGTATATAAAAATTATTATCAACGTCCAGTGGTAAATAAAAAAGTGAAGAGGCCTTCTGGTTGGCCTTATATCCCTCCATCACAATTTTCTTGTCATACACCCTGACACCGTGGCTCAGTATATAAAAATTATTATTAAAAAAATAATATTAGAAATTCTGTAGCGGTTGCATCTTGGGAAGATCCGCAATATGGCTTTTACCCGCTTAAGGTCATAGGCCATTAAAATCGAAAACTAAACTCCCAATTATTCTTTCCATTTGCCTTTAGAATATCGTAAGTTTGAAGAATATATGCAAAACTAAATTTGGCCCTAAGAAAACTTAATGCATGACTAAACGCTTTTGTACTCTTTAATTGTTGCTTCAAAGCAACAAAAGAATTAAAGTTAAAATGTGATGTAGGTCTTACAGAATCCCAAGTCTGGTATTTTCAAAAGGTCTTTTTCAAAAGTCAAAAAATCTTAGAATGTGAGTGGGGCTAAAACTTAAAGGCCCTTTTAAATTTTACCACTGTGTGTCAATAAATCTTCTTATTTTTCTGTGTGATAGTCGTGTGAGTTGATTTAAGCCTCCGTGTGCATGAAAGAATATATTTTTATTCTTACAAGGCTTTAGTTTGTTTTTCTAGATGATTTTTCTTGCTTTCCGTTTAAGCTGTGAACCCAATTAGTCTTGATTTATATGTGTCCATAATATATTGAACCCATTTAGTTTGGTAAGCGTTTCTTTTTTCTTCCTAATATTCCTTTATCCTTGACATTGTTCTCAGATACAAAATTTTAATTTGGTTTCTTTCACACCGACAGCAAAAGAAAAAGAGGAGTTACACTCAGGAAAAGATATTTGAGTTAACGCTTTTGGCCCAAATCGTTTTTGGATATTTTCTCGTTGAGAAGCACATTTCTTGGAAATCATGATTAGAAGATTCTTTCATGAAACAGCGTTCATCCAGGACGATATCCCAAAAAAATACATCCAATATGCAATTATTGTTGTTGTTGCATACGCCAACAGGGTGGTTACAGTGTGCGTCTCAGAATAATGAATTGGAAACTGGGCTCATAATGAATAATTTAACCCATTAATCAACAACTTCTTTAAATTTAATTAGCACTTACTTTATATGACTCGTTTAGGAAATAAATTTATCTATTACATTCAAAGGAATTTGTTTCCTTTAAGTTTCACGTCTTTAACATTAAGAACAAACTCTAAGTGTGAAATATTTCTGAAAAGAGAAAAAGATTTTATAAATTTTTTGGAAGAGAGTCCATGACCACACATCACTACCGTTATTTTACTGCCATTCGCATCAGCCTGACGGCTTTTACTCGGGGCATCACCAGAAAAACTACAGGAATCCAATCATCTAAGGCTGAAGCATGTCCTTTCGCTCTTGTGAAAGGACATGATGTCCTAACACTCTTAGTGTTATCGACATCACTAGGATGCCAATTCTTGATCCTTGATGAAAGCGATATGAACTAATACGCGTGTTTTAATATTTATTTCAATTTTTCCATCAACCTGTTTTATTAAAAATACTCTTTTTGTTGGACATATTTGAAAGAACATATAGAAATATTTATAAAAAAATTATTTTTTTGAAAATTTATTGTTTGTTGTTGGTCTGCATTTCACTGTCGATATTCAAACTCAATTTTAGCAAGATAATGAAAAATTTCCCCAAAAAACTTGAATAAATTATATTCAGTGTCGTGAGATTCTAAAATAATTTAAAAAATCACTTCTAAAATTGAGGTGAAAAAACCAAATACTGCATCCTTATAAAATACTTTTATTAATTTTTTTCATAGCTTAAATAACATACTTATGTATATAAGAATGACTAAACTTGTACATATGTACATACATATGTACGAGTACATATATATTTATGCAATTTGTAGATTGGTGACCTGCACATCCTTGATTTGAAAGGTCTTTTGAAGCCAAATCGAATGGATCATAGCACTGGCATGGCGATTGTATCAGCAATAACATTTCAAACATTTTATATCCTGAAATAAGCAGACTGTACGAAATAAATAACTAAATCCTTTTATAGTTCCTTATACTATTGAACTTTTTTATTTATTTTTATTAATTTCTAACAAATAGCATTTTCATTGCTTCCAAAGTATAAATTAAAGTCGACTGACAAGACCTAATCTTGATTAAAAGTTAAAATTATTCTTACAAGCCTGTTGAAGTCTGTTCCAATTTCTGAAACCACGTTTTGTCTGCATAGTTTTCTTATTTCTGAAAATTTATATAATTTACATAATTCACATCATAATTGAAGTTATTGCTTTCATATAAGAAAAATGATTTTGTTTCTATTGGACAGCTTGAACTCTTTCCAGACCCAAAGTCCGCAAAGTGGTTAAAAAACCTTTTATGGCTATTTAATATAAAATATTATTCTCTCCAACAAAAATTTAAGCAAATGCCTGATTCCAACTCACTGAAAATGAAAAAAGGGAATTTCCTCCAGGGAAACCTGTGGTAGAATCATTAAAAATAATCCGAATTTGAACTACTTCCGGATCACTATCTCTGCATTTTTATTATACTTTTGGAAAATGTTTTTTACTGGGGCGCCACTGGAGTTCTAGAAGAAGCTACAAATATCTAAATACGAGTACTTCATTGAAGAACCTAAAAGTTAAATGGAAAAAGTTAAAGCAATATTTTTCTCGTAAAGATTAAAATAATCACAGTGATCTTTGATTTTTAATATTTAATTTGTCTAACGTAAACGTCTTAGACTATACACACGAGTACAATATACAAATTTTGTGTTCATTAATTTTTTTCTATTTATTTTTTTATGGTGCATAAATCCAACTCAGTATTTTTTCTTCAGTTACCAAGTTAATCATTCGTATTTTTCAAATGTTTTTACACAATTATGTACAACAATAATAACAACAAAAATAACAACTTTTGCCTCATCCATAAATTGATGTTAGGAAAATCGATTTCCTCATAATAAACATTTATTTTTCCTGCAAAAGGAAAGTTAGTCAATCGTGTCAATCCCTTTGATTTTTTGTCCATGGAATTGGCTCCAATTAAAAGGTTTAATTTATGGGAATGGATGGCGTAATATGGAGATCACATTTGACAGTAAACCAGATGTAAGACGTCACCTTTCAGCTTCCAATGGCCAAAGAAAATAATCCTCTGGCATTAAAACTCTCACAAGTACTAAAATTAATGGCAAGTGCCTCGAATGTGTCATCCAGTACGTCAATTCTATCATCCGCTTATAACAATAACTCCTTTCCATGGGGCCATGAAAAGGCCAGCAGGTTAGTCGATAAATCTCCGGTTAAAGGTGCTACTGCGTACTACTATCCAAAACTGAGTGGATCCACTGTATAGTTTAACATTTTTGTGAGACGGACGGACCTTAAGTGTGTGGTACCTATTTTCCAAGACCCAGATATAAACATCGTAGGGCTTCCGTTTTTGTCATGTCATTCAAACATTCTAAAGTATGTTTTCTATTCATTCCAAACGTCTCAATTCGCACAAAAATATTATGCCAATTTTGTACTTTGATAGGAAAAGAGGACTATTCATTTGCAATCTAAATGAAGGGGGTGGTTTTAGGAATATCATATTTTTTGCCCTACAATTTCAACTTTTATCAAATATAAATTACAAGCAAAAATTAAGGACAAAAGTAAAATTAAATAAATATGTGAGTAGTTTTTTAGAAGGAAAAGTCGTATTTTCCTCTAAGGGTATCATATTTTTCTATTTGGAAAGTGAAAAGCCCACATTAAGTAAAGCACATACACATGTAAACAATTTTTATAGAAACGCTAATTGGAAAAAAGTGTTTCCTATGTCAGCATGTCAGCAGAAAGTAAAAAATACAAGACCCACATAAACGCTGACATTAACAGACACAAAGAAACTGACACAAATATAGTCAGAGGGAAGCAACCAGCCTTTCGAAAGAAATTATTTTTTAAGGAACGCTGTGTATGTGAATACTACAACCGTATACAGCCATCTAAGCAGGATTGTATAGTAGAATTAAACATTTCAGCGCCAGGAAGTGGAATGAGGTACACCGAATCATTTTGTACATAAACAGACAGACGAGCGATATTGACACCTGAACTTGTTTTCGAACGTTTTTGACTTTGGCATTGCTTGCCATAATGTATTCACACCGAAGCAAGTTTAAAGTCACTCTCATGTTATTGTTTCTGGAACACTCCCATTTAAGTGGACACGGATGTGGTGATGTTCCAAGTAAAGCAGAGCTGAGCTGTTGCTTATTTTGCTGCAGGTGCCTGCAGATTTATAGATAATTGATTTTGTTCTCTTAGAACACTTCAAATTGTTTGAGATGTATGAAATGATTGACCACTACGTTGGCTGTTTAAAAAAATCTGACTGTGCCATCATAACCTTGATATTGTGTATATTATGGTCAAAAATTATATGAACTTAAATAAATGTCGTCCTTCTTCAGACTTGATATTTGCTTGAATTAGAAATTTCAACTTATTTGGCAGTTCTCTGTTGTTTTGGAGTCGGTTTGATTTGGTAATTTATTATGAATAGAATCAGGACGGTAAATGAAACAATTTAAACAGATCCATGCAAATACTATTTGGTCGAAATGAGCAGAAAATATTGTTATTAACCTAACAGGCAGAGCCTGTAATGCACGAACTGTTACACGTACGAAATAAAAATTTTCTTTCTTCAAGAAGAATTTGAAGAAGTTGAATTTGTAGAAGTTGAAGATCATTGTTTCCTTTTTTCTATTTCTGTATTTTTTATATCTACGCTTTTTTCTATGCCATTATCGCTATGCCTTGAAGTGAGTCAATATGTCAATGCTTCATTTGGCAACTAAATTGAACTTCAATTCATTACTTTCCAGCAAAGTTTTTTTAATCCCATGTCCAATTATTTATAATTTATTACTTATTATTTTTGTTCTAGATGTTCAAATCTAAATCTGGTATGCTCACATTAGAAGAGCTTCCACTAAATTATATCAAATAATTGACCATCCACTAATACCTAAAAATTATTTTCACGTAAAAATACATATTCAGAAAATGTTCGGACTATTGTAAATCAGAACCACTCATTCCTTACGTTGTAACTTCTGCTCGAAACAGCTGTTGTACCTGATATGCATGATGATACTCTCAAAAGGTTTGTTAAAGCGAACTTGCAACAATTTGCTCCTCTTCCTCGTGTAAAAGCTTTTTTTGTGTCTTTGACAATGGCTTTAGGTAATAACCAGTGAAAAAATAGAAGTCATTTTCATCGAACGACATTTTCATTCTTTCAAAATTGAAATAGTTTATTTTTTCGACTTCCTAGGAAGTCATATAAATACAAATTACATCTATAAATCTGTGAAACTCTTCTCAATTGTTGAAATATATATTTTTTTAAATACGACTGTTAAGTTTTTTGTTTGTTTTGGTTTTATCACAAGAAATGATTTAGTTTTCCACAATTTACAAACAAGTCATTTAAATAAATACGACTTCTATTCAAATTAAATGCCGACTCAATATTGTGGTACTGAAATCATTACTTTCAAACAAACGAAAGTTTCGCATGGATTAAATCACTTTTGAATCACGTATGAATACGAGACTAAATTCTGGCTCTTCTTATCGTTTCGCAGTTTTCGTTATGAATTTGGTAAAGAACAACAGTTTTTCAAGCGAGAATAGCCGTGATATTTTGATTCTGCGCACTGAAATTAATAATGCCACGGCTCATTTTGGCTGAACTATGAAAATAAGTATATTTACATAAAAAAATTTTTATTTTTGGATGTCAATGGAAGACTTATACGATTAGTGGCGAGGTGTTTTCTTTTTTATGCCGATTAGTGTCAATATTAAAATGCAAATTTATTTCTTTATTATCTTTAAATTTTTAATCATCTAGAGAAGGAGGAAAGAAGCAAAATATATTTGTTTATAAATATTTACGGAGAAATGCTTCATTCATTTCGTGAAATAAAAACATTATATTTTTCAATACAGATTAAATTAAATACAAAGGCTGTCATTTGGACTTCTCGTTGCGGCTACCAAATGTATGTATGTATGTATGTACTCTATATGTACATACGTATAGGAGTGCACACAAACACACATATAAAAAATATTTAAATATTATTGAGACCTGACTGAATGAATGTCTATAATATCGTTTACGATGGATGCTGGCAATGTTTAATAACTAAAATGTGTGGCTGCTTCGTTGATTGGCAGGACTTTTCGGTTGCTGTTGTTGTATTTTCATCACATTAATGGAATGAGTGGCTTATGGCTCACAACAATATGAAGGATATTATTGAAATAGTCATGCAGTTAATGTAGTAGCGGATATTTTTTACAAATAAATACTTTTGCAGAGAGCAACATTATTTTAATGCCCATGGATGTTAATAAAAACCAATTTATGGGCCAAACAGAAATTAATTAAATTAATTTAAATGAATAAAGGACGAAAAAGCTGTCACGGAGCTCATTTATTTACAGGCAGAAAGTGGAGGCCAAAACAAAACAGTATCAGTAATTCATTTACTAGAAAAACTGTAACCAACGAAGGGTTCTGCCATCCACTAATTTTAGTCCACCTTTTGTTTATATTGCGTCGCTAAAAGAAACTTTTAAATCTATTACATTCAAAGTTCCCTTCTAAAAGCTTTAGCTGAAACACGTCAAAAATGCCGTTTTCAAAATATTTAAGCTAATGATTTTTTGTCAATTTTCCTAAGGATGGAGTCCAGCAATTACCCAATTGAGCGGGTACTTACCTAAGTATGTGGTGGCTACTCCTCAAGTTAAATCCATTTTGGTGACACTTTTTCCCCTTTTCAAGGTGTTACTCGTGTCTGTCAACTTTAAAAACTTGCCATAGTGTCTTCATGAGATGCAAATACCTTTAATAGGAAGAGGGAAGCTGCTTTAACTTGATGAGGTACTAATCGTCTAACCCATACTTGCATACATTTATACATATTTAAGCGATTGGATACATATTTCTGCAAACACTGTTTTTCAAATTATCCTTTGAATCATTTGAGAACAATCCTTCGGTCATATTTATATAAAAAAACCTCGTTATCAGAAACATACAACTTGTATTCTCTAATTAGCAGACTCCAATACATTTAAATAATTTAAAACAGTCCTTTTCGCATTTGCTAGTAGAATGATAATTATAATGAGATTAATGAAATATTCCGTGCCACTGTGGTTTTATTATTTTGTTTGCATTTTCTTTCAATAGAAAATAAGACGTTAAGCATTTTTAATTGATTGTAGCGTAGTTGTATTTTGAAATATCGTTAATTAAAAAGGAAATGCTGTAGGTGCGTAGCAAAATTTTTATAATTGACACATTTTATAAATTTAGTTTGAAAACATGACTGTGAAACTAAATGATGTCCAAAGAAGAAAACATGATTTTATATTTTCCAATCCAATTAGAGATGTTTTGTAAATTAAAGCAAAACACCATAAAGAAAAGCAACAGCAAAAAATGTTTACCGTCTTCCTCCATAATAATTTTATTTCTTAATTCTTTTACGACATAATCGCATTACAAGTTGCTTCCATAAAAAAGCTACACTTATCAATTCAGAACCCAGCAATCAGACGGCTTGGATAAATTATTTTTGTTGTTTTATTTTTTCATGCAACAGAAAGCGAATGGACTCTAACAACGATGCGATAAAGTAGCCAGATGAGTAGCTGGCCCTTAATTATCTGCAGATGTAACAGTCATTCCTTAAACAACTTTTTAAAACAGCTAGTGGCCAGCCAACCAAAGTATATAATTAAATCAAAAGAACTTTCCGCCATTCCCAAACAAAACATTACAAATCCTCATTATCAAGTTTACGTCCAAGGCACCCTCATCCAAGGTATCCTTAGTGCGGCAGCTATTTATTTTTTCTAATTGCTTCATCAGGCTGTGTGTACGAGTATGTATATGAGTTTAAAAATGCTCAATAATGGGATATTTTTTATCACGCAGCCATTTACATGACAATTTCGAAAATTTCACAGAGTATTTCGTCGATTCGATTAAAAAAATATGTGTAAGTGCATTGTAGGAATTATTTAGAATATAATATTCAGATTACAAATCTTTGAAGAGTTTTGAATGAAATAATTGCAATAATTGTAATTTTTTCTAGGCCACAAATATACAGAGAAAGCGATCCGAGAGTAGTTCATCATTTCTAATGATTTTAGTATAGTTATTGCAAGAACTTTTACTTTATGGGTGCTTATTCACCGGATTGAGCACCGTCCTCAATAAGTTGAGAAAGGTGCAATTCAAATTTTTTTCCTTTTGCAAAAGAAAAATATTTTATAATAAACTAAAAAAGTTTTTTTTTATATTTTAATAAAATAATTGACAATTTAGATGCAACAGCATTTTATTCTTCTAGAATTATTTTCACCTTTTTTACTGAGTGTGTCCGATATCAATCAGGGGGACCAGAAGTATTCTTAAAAAACGATTGAAAAAGCTAGAACATCGGCTTAGAAACTATTAAACTTAAAAACGTGGCCTAGCAAATATCATCAAAATCACCCTGTTGAAAATTTCTCTTTAGGTAAGTCCGTAACAGTGGATAGCAAAATATGCTCTAACGACCACAATAAGCACGAAAAGGCACTAACAAAGCGCTGTCAAGTTTCCAAAAGCTATATTCCGCTAACAATTTTTTTGATTTGACTTACGTTCGAGTCCTGAATTTGACAATTCAGATTAATAATAAAATACAAATGTGTTTCTTTATACATGCGTCGCATCGAAGAATTCGCAATCACATACTTTCGGTTACCCTGGCCTTTTCTATATATAAAAGGAATGGACTAATGATCGTTCCTGAGGACGCAAAACGAACAAAATTGCCACAACCACCTGAAATCAAAACTTCAACTTATGTATTGAGCTTTCTGCAGCAACGACAAAACACACGTGGCCCGTTGCAACTATGACACGAATAATCGTATCCCTTTGTATGTGTGTAGTTACTCCTACACACATAAATATTTTATACAAAATGAAATAAACGCTAATGTATCCGCTAATTAAAATTATCACTTCCTTCTGCGGCACGAAAGTGAGACAGGAGAAGAAAAAAGAAGAAACAGCGAAAAGAAAATAGAAATTATAAGAAAAACTTACTTCAAATTTATCTGTTTCACATTAAGTGTTTTTTTTTTGTTCTTCCTTCATGTTAATGTTGTTGTTTTAATTTTATCTATTAGTTATTCTTTATTATTATTTTTATGAGCAAGAAAAATGATTTCGCTCATTAATTTATGGTAATAGCAGGCAGAGCCAAGAAAACGTGATGAAAATGAAATCAAACAAAACAGATTGAGGACGTGGACAAAACTTTGTAAAAAATCGAAATGGCACCAACAACACCAACAATACGACTAGTATAGGGAACAAAGTATCGTATGTAAATACTAAGAAGAAGGAAGTACTGCGACATCCATATTTGGCTTGAGGGCTGACTTTTATTTCATCAACTTCGAAGAACTCAACCGAAAACAAAACATTTAGTTCGCAGGACAAGTAAGGAAGCCACATTCTATAGGACATGCCAGAATACATTAATCAAAAATTGTCGACTGCAATACCACGAACGAAGTACTATTAGGAATAGAGAACCAAACAAACAAAAATTTTAATAGGGTTCACAGCTTTGTAATATGCTGTCTGCAAAGAGATTAAAATAATAATTGTAATAAGGAAAGCTGTATTGTTCCAAATCGTTCGAAAAATGGTCACATATAGCATTAGAAAACCCAAAAACAGCAAACATACGAAGTGAACACGATAAAAGTGATCAATAACACATTTTGTAGATCGTTCAGATTTCTACTCGTTCAGATTGCTACTGATTAATGATTGTTAAATAGCGCTGCAATAATTTTTTCCCATAACTCTCGACTTATTTTCCACTTTTATTTCAATAAAGCCTGCATTTACGCGACTACATAAAAATTTCTTATAAATGCTGATAAAAATTATTTCATCCAATTTTATCCGGCCACGACTATATTCTTTACCGGCTTAAAGTATGTTTCCTCCTGTTGTTATTTACTCGCACAATTATCTGTGGTAGAAAAACACAGAGGAGAGGGTTCGTGGATGTAATTTTGACCATTGCGGTTGAATACTCTGAACACGAAGCTATTGCTGCACATCAGCAAAAAATGTTGAACACAACCGATGGCGCACATATAGTATATGTTCCTGTTTTTTCCACACGGCCCCTTTGCTAGTGAGAGGCACTACGGTAAATCTAAAACCAAAACAGCCAGTCACGAAACTATACAACTATACATTTATTTATATACTCTATATGGAGTGCGTGACAAAGATTTGAGGAAATTAAATAAAATAAATTTTTAATCTAGACTCATTGATACTTTGGAAGCAATGAAAAAGGCACTCCTTTATAATTTAATTTTAATTTAAACACTTAAGACTTGTCAAACTTGAAATAAAAGAAAGTATTATTGCCAAGAAAACTGTGAAGGCTAGGTCAACTATCTGGCATTCCCTTAATTTGGATCATTGCGCATAGAGAACAGTTTGCTAATGAACGAGCAGATTTCTAGATTTCTGCTTCGAACATTTCCAATCCGCTTCAAGGTTGATTAAAGATGGGGGCTATATACTGAACAATCTTTGTGAAGTATCGGGGTCAAGGCTAAATGATCTCCTAAGAGTGGATCTGTTACTCCAAAGTATGGGACCAGAATGTAGGAGATAAAGTATAAAGCTGGCAAATTCTATGGTTAAATTGCTCTCAGCTTTATTCGCATTCATTCCTCAAATATTTAATCATTTAACGGTCACTCAACGCCTCATAAACTTTATAATATTTTTTTCTCATTTCTATCGATATGATTCCTTCTGCACCAGATACAGTTGCCGCACTTTTTACGATTTGTATGCACAAATCTTCTCTTCTGCTCCGTAATCGTGCATGTATTGGTGGATGTGGTTATTTCTAAAAGGCTTCTCCATCATTACTTTTTAAAAGGACGAACTATTGACATATTTATGGTTTGAATGTGTAAAAATGTAAACAAATTCCTACAATATAACGTTCATTTTATTTAGATTGCAAACGCAAACCCAAACACTCGGACTAAAAATTATATACTCGTAGATCAAATAAGAAGACAATCAAATATTAAACAGAGATTAATTTACGCATCCCACCCTCAATCAATTACGTGCTTGAGAAAGTTAAATTATTAAAAAAATCATGGTACTTGAGAAACTGAATATTGTAGGTTAACGAAATGGTGGGCGAATGCTTGCTTTCAATTGAAGGGTCATTATTTCAACTTGGCAATAAAGTAGACAATATCTAAAAAAAATACTTCATTGCCAAAACTTCCTTGAAAAAAGGATTCTTTCTGAAAGTGGGGATGTACCAGAGCATTTATCTACTACTTTAAATGGTTAAATAAACCTTTGAAGGATGTAGTGGCGGCATCGTTCATATGTTCTTTTTTTACTTTTTATTAAAAAAAAATATTTTTTAGTTGAAACAGTTCTTATGTATAAAAATATATGAGACACAAACATCTCATCCCATACCTGTCATGGAAAGCAATGTGGTCGCATCTCGGTTTATCACTGAACTGTTCGGAACATTCCTTAGGTCTCTCTCTAAAATTAAACTCCAACATTTTTGCTTTATAATTGCTCGTAGAAACCGTACTCGGAACTTTGTTTTCCTTCCCCCTTTTTGATTTTATAAGAAAGAGGCAATGAGTGAGAGTTAAAGTTTTCAAACTCAAACAGCTTTTCTTCCTTCCTTGTAGGAAATAAACTTGCTTTGTGTGAACTTGAACCTACCAAGCATTTCTTAATCTCATAGGTATTGTATTCCCAAATGTTGGTGATTAACAGTGTCGACACTGATTAAATATCATTTGTAATTGATAATCAAACTACCTTCAGCTGCCCAAGATAGGAAGAATAAGAAAGAAAATACATTTATCAACTGGATACTACGCTAATGCGAGTTTTTATTTACGAAATCTATGACATGGGACCAACGAATAAAACTATCATATAAATATGCAACACCAAATTTTCTATCAGAAAAATGGAAAATATGTGCGTACTACCAATACGAATCTCACCAGTCGTATTCTTTCATCGCTGAAAATGTTTTTAGTCTTGAAATTGTACAACTTTTGTATAGAAGATATTGCCACATAAGAACCGTTTTGAGAACCTCCATAATTTCATTGTTTTTTTACGGTGAGTCATTACTTTTTGTTCTTCAAAAGGCGGAAATGTTTATGAATTGTGTTAAACAAATTCTGTTTTGTAAAAAATTTAAACTTCCAATGGCAATTTATTTGTGTTCCTTCGACCCGGAACTTGCTGCAAACGTTTAGGACTATGAAGCCTGATCTGGCTCACTTCGATTTTTCTTTCTAACAAAATCAGATATTGACTTTCAGCCCCATAATTTTACAACAAAACTAATAATAATCAATTTAATCATCATTAGACCCAAACTTTTACTCTACGGCTTATTAGTTTTCTTATCTCGTACTAAATTTATTTAAAAGGTTTCTCATACCGTAAAAACTTTTAGGGACTTTTCGAAAACCATATTAATGATCACAACTAATCCTTAAAGCAGTCCGCATTAAGTGCAATCGGAGCCGGCACTAGCCAAACTGGCGCCCAATTAAATACTCATTTTTAGGCTCTGCAACCAATTTGAACCAGATTGTGTGAAAGATCAAAATATGAATGTATTTTTTTAAGTGCAAGACACATTAAGCAAAACATGGTTAGTTTCTCCCTCATTTGTGCTTTCATTTGGAATGGAAAAATCGAAAACCATTTGCATTTTGAAGAAAGCATTTCCCAAATCTCTATCAATTTGTACAGCGATTGTACGTGTATGTTAATGAAAATGTATTTTTTCACAATCAAAATTAATGTTGCAATTTGCTTGGGCCCTATACGACACACGATTCGTATCAGCTTCAATCCATCTCTACGTGTTTTATTCAAACGCACATAATAGTGCGCTTTCATATCAAAAGGCGACAAACACTTTTTCTAATGAACAAAATTAAAACGACACGAGTTGAACCGTCATTTAATACAGACACCAAAAAACAGTGTAATGTCAACTTAATCGTGTTGTAATTTCCAAAGCAACTACATAAATATATGTAATAACACACACATACATATGCATGTATATATATACTTATATGTACATACAAACGTAGTGATTTAAATACTTTGTGTATAACATTCACATACACATAGTGTATATCTATACTTACCATAGATACAAGGTGACGTTGCAACATTTCGAAAGCTTAAAATTATACGTAAAAATAAATGAAATTTAATCGGTTTCCTGCGGTCGCTCGCACACAGAAGAGCACACTCAGTTTATATCGTCCGTTCATGCAACATTATTTGCGGGAGTGAATTTTATGAGAGAGAATTATGGCGGTGTTAAGATTTTGGTCGAATTCGAGTACGATTTACGACTGTTGCAAGGTCATTTGTCTGATTTTATTTGTTTTGGGATGCAGTGGATACACGAAACAAGAAGGCCGTTTCAATTACAATCGCAAAACGCTGCTATTCACATGGCTGGCTGTTTGTTGGTACGTGGGCAGCCTCACGGCCTGTGTGTACCTAAAGTTGCAAGATCCTCAAGTCGATAATCTTGACAGCCTCGTTAAGTCAATAATTTATTTGGAGGTAGGTATGTCCACGTTCACGTATCTTGCCACCGTCTGTGGAATGTTGTTGAGCATGAAAAACAATTTGAAACTCTATGCGCGCATTCAAGATCTTGACGAAAAGCTGTTGAAGGAATTTCGCTGCAAGTTAAATTATGAGAAGCTGATCAAGAAACATCTTTTCATACTTGCCCCCGTTATTACCGCCTTTATGATTATAATAGTAGCTGCAGTTGCGCAAGCATCTACTCGTAAAGAGTTTTTGGTGCATCTTTTCTTTGGTGTGGCATACTCGGTATTGACGGGTGGTCCCCACTTGAACTGTTATGCCCAAATGAATATGGCCGAGATTTTGACAATACGTTTCCGCCTCTTCCAACAGCTGCTGACAAAAGAAGTCGTCTGTTCTTCGAGACTGGATACATGCCAGCAGGTAGATCGCTTGGCAACTCTCATCTCCCTGGTGCAAGAGTATCACAGCTGTATCAGGCACATAAATCAAGTGTATGCAATGTGTTTGGTGCTGGCCCTTTTGCACGACTTCACCTTGACAACAAGTGAACTTTATTTAATTATTGGGTCAAGTATTACATCCAAGAAGATCTCGATTACTTGGTATGTCTCTGTTTTTGCGATATTGCCACTTTATAAGATGGCCTTAGCGGCCTTGTATTGCGAACGGTGCGTACGTGAGGTGTGTGCCTTTAAAGAGAGTCCTAGTGGTTCACATATACACGTATTTAGTTTACTTACAGGGCGAAAAGTGTTTCAAAATTATTATGGAGAGTGAATGTTGGTTTCCTCGCAACACTGATGTTCACCATATAGTTTCGACGTGTATGTTGTGGCGCCTTGATAATAAAACCGAGTTTCTTTGTGGCACTATGGTTCTCAACAAAAAATGTATATTTGTGGTAAGTATAATTATTAATAAACTAAAAACAGCCTGAATCCTTTAAGTGAGCAAAAAACGCATTAGAATAATTGCACAATTATTATCCTTTTGACAACAAATTTGTCTGAAAACAATTTTCTGAACGACTGATTCAACTAATGCATTTGATAGCTCTAGAAGATGGCACTGTAAATCTTTCCAAAATACTTCATTAGGTCCTGCAAGGAGTAATTGCCTTGTATTTAAAACTACGTTTACATGGTAATATTTTTCATGGCATGGAATTTTGTGCTGTTGAAAAATGACGTGGCTTCATATTTCATGAAATTGTTGTGAATATATTTCAATCATATGGTGGTTTTATAAAAAAAAATTCCAAAAACAACATTTCATTTTTAAAATAGAGTTTAGAAAAACTCAAATTCATTTTAATATTTTTCGAAATAACGAATATGAGTTTTAGAACAACCAATTCAACACTCTTCTCCAAAAAGCTTTTTTATTTACTTTAATGAGAAACCTTCAAGCGCATTGTGGACAACTAAACTGGGAATACATATTACGTTGGCACTTTTCTCGACGTGGCCCAGGTTCGCTAACGAGAGATAGAAAAGTCTTTCAAGCAAGAAGAGCAACAAAGAATTGCTACGTTTTCAAAAATCACACACGTCCAATCCCAAACCGTATACGATTAGTTTGACTTGTAATATTATTCAACTCAATTTTCTATAGCAACTACTCAATTTTATACTAATGCTTTTTGATTTTCTTAATTTTCTAGGTTTATACACAAATTTTTAATTATCTTTTGATTTTAATACAATTCCGCATGACACAAGAAATGGGTAATCAAATTGAGAAGCAGAAAAGCACAGTTCAAGGATGGATTGGATTTGCTTTGGAATGAAATTATCTGAAATTCCATGAACATGAAAATACAATTGACAGCTTAGAAACATGGAACTTTGCGGGCACAAAATACAATTGTCTAATACAGCATTCCATATGGAGTACGGAGTACGAAGTGCTAAAATATAATAAATTTAGAAATATTACAAATATTTTGATGTATGTTATTTACGTTAGTGCCCTAAATGTAAACTATTTTCCAATAAGAGCAATCGTTCCTTATAGCCAAAAGTGTATTTAAAGGCTAATTCCATGAAGACTAAATATGACGGATTTATTTGGATGAAAACGTGACGCAGGAAGTGAATGTCTGGAATTGCTTACATTCCTTCACCTATTACCGCCTTTGATTTATTTTGTGTTCCAATATATATACATACATATGTATTATTTTTAGTTGTGTGTGTGTGTGTGTGAAATTAAATACAATTCATTTTCGTTGTACGTTCCATTAAACGCCCCGTATTCCACCGCTGATGATAATAAATGTAAAACTGAAATATGTATGTAATAAATAAAAATGTTGCAATTGTAATAAAATTTAATGGGACACGTCAGTATGGGCACAAAATGCAGAAAAAGCTTTTATTTGAATAAGACAATTTTTTGCTTTACATTTTGTTTAATCCTGATGAAACAGATGCATTGAATATGCAAGAATGTGGGAATGTTCTCGATCTGTTCTGTTGAGAATGGTTGCTTATATTCGTATATACTTAATATTCAGTCTTCCACATCTTCCGAACAGAAATAGATGGAACACTAGCACTGACATTACAAATCAAAAGTTCTAATCAAATAGAGCATTAGTTTACCGCACAAAAATCTCCACAAAAATGGCGAACGATCTCGAGGCACTGTTTTAAACTTTCATATGTAACCGGGATGTAGTGGAAGTCATTTTCAAGGAAAGACAATTTTCATTGGTCCGAAAATCCACGTATTAAGTTTATTCGCAGTGGTAAGTAACTAATCCTGACTTCATACAAAATTATTTTCTTAGCAAAAAAAGAATAAAAAGTTAACTATTCTTAATATTATGAAGACAGCTTCCAAGCCCGTGAATTGGATCCAAAAAAGAAAACATCCTCCATTGACAAATCTATACTGAAATCATTGGGGAAATTTTCAAATCGGCACTACTTCCGGATCTCCCTCAGCATCGAAATGGCTTTTTTGAAAGCTCTTCTTTTCATATGTACATAAAGCACACGGTGCATTCCTAAATGCACTACTGCATATACAAGGAAAAAGACACACACTAAATTTCCCAAAAACTTTTTCAAACATTTCCAAAATTTTAATTTTTTTAGAACTATTAAAAATTGGGCTTAAAAATAGTTTATAGAATCCCACAACGAAAATCTTACATCGAATGAAAAATTTATTGTTTTCAAAATATAATTTTGTTCATGAAGCTTGTTATAGAATCAAGAAAGAGGTCAAAAAATATAGAGATCTTATTAAAAATCAAGCAATTTTTATTTTAGATAAGAAATTAGTTTGGGAAATGATTTACAATTTTACATACATAAAATTTGCTAATAGTTACATTCCCCTAATTTAGTAAAACTTTTCCAGAGAAAGTTCGGAAAAACTATTTCGAAAAAAGGATTTACGGGGCAGGAAATCTTTCCTCCTTTCAAAGAATTGTTTAACTTAAAACTTTCGCTTAAGTATGGAGAGTTATAATAGATAAGTGGGTGTTGTGGTGGACTATTAAACAGAAAAATATGAATTTTTAATAATTAATGGTAACATAATGTGGACTTAAAAAAAACTATTGAAAATATTATACTCCCATCATGTGTCTTCTTTCAATGAAAAACATGTTCAGTTGGGAATATTAGGGAAATTTGTGAAGTAGAATTTAAAAAATTACTGAATATTGAGTATTAGACTGGACTCATACTATTTTTTTTTTTCAAAAATTTAATTGCATGCACTACTCTTATTCGCTAATAAGAGGAATACTGAAGCAACTGGGATAGCAAAACTGGCAGCATATGAAATTCCATACTACTCTTACAACATTTAACCGTATTTTCCCAACTGTTTGCCTCTACCTTTAAAAAAAATCATTTAAATTTGCAAATACTTTCAACAAATTCCAAGAATTCAAAAGAGATTTTACTAAAACTAACTTTTCACCAAAATAATTATTTTTTTAATATCAAATAAAATGTCTTTATTAATAGCGAAGACATTTTTACTGTGTCCCAGTAAAAACGGCTTTGACGCTATACAACTATGCTTTTCTATTGCAGCCTAGTAATGCATTTACGAACGCATCCATACTATTAGCTATACTCATATGAAGAAGTTGCAGAAGTAATTAAAGGAATTTTGACGCTTCCCCATTTACACATGTGTAATTGCGTTGACTAATCAGTGACTCGTTCACATTCCCCGACACAGAATGTACTCCATATAAATATTTGTTCAACCAGTTGCAAATGTTACGTTTCTATACGAGGACAAATCGCTCTCAGATTCAAGTCTTCTGTTAGTCAAATCTAAAACAGAGCGCACTAAAATCATTTCACTTCAGAATTTATGTCTGTTTATATTTTCTTGGGTCATTTTAAGTCACAAAAGGGGCGTTTTTAGTTACAAACAGAAAACAAACTCTAAACTTTAAGGCAATAAGTGATGTTTTTATTATTTTCTCTAGCATCTCATTAAGTCATAAATAAGAAGCGAAATTCGCATTTTTGCATACGCATTTTATTTTTTTATATTATTTTTCTTTCACATAAAAGACAACTTTTTCCAATTATTTCGCGAACGGAAAACGAAAACCGACATAAATTTGGGAATATTTTCATGTTTTTTTTTTGCATCTCATTACACCAGCAGCGAAAATGAAATTCGCCAACATTCAGTAAGAACCAACAAAAACGCAATTCGCTGCATTAATGTACTCCTGTATACGCGAAAAATAAAATATTCATTTTTTTGTTAATTAATATACATACATACATACTTACATACATATTTGTGTATATGATTAAGCATGAATAAAGAGAAGCACACTGGTGTCCTGTTCCTATTAGAAGACTAAAAATACACGTAAACAAAAGTATGGAAAAAATTTTATTAAATTTCAAATAGTTTACTTTCTAATATTGGTCTATTGGTGGTGGTCTAGCTGCCAGCTTATGTAGGGGGAATAACGCAGTGTTTTTCACTGTGCCGTAACTGCTAGGCTGTGCAGAAGTGCGGCTATAACCTCCTCGTGGTGGCCACCGGTAACAGGGACCCAGTATGGTCATGTCTCTGCTGGGTACCTGGCAAATATAGTCGGGCTAGGAGAGAAAACTCTAAATAAACCCCAATCCAAGAGGGAACAGCATATCTCGAGGGATGAATGGCTAGTGGGTTAACTAGTTCCTAATATGCGGACTTGGGATGCACAGGCGAGGTCCCATTTCAATAAATGCCTTACTGCGTTACCGGGGCTCTGGCGTAGTTGACCGTTTTTTCCCCTTTACTCGTGGGAACAAAAATGAATGTACACAAAAAAAATGAAACAAAAAATAACGCAGAGGCACACATACCTCAAAAAAATAAAGAGGCAGAAAAGCCCTCAAATGAAACTGGGGCGGGAGTAACTCCCAGTAAAGAAAAAAATGAAGAGAGGCCAAAGAGACTCAGTGGTGCAGGGAAGAAAAGGCTGGCATATCTAATCAAGAAGGGCCTTAGCAAGGAGGAGGCATACGCCAAGGCCTTGCAACCTATGGCCGTAGACCAGAAACCTGGGGGCATTAAACATGGCCCAAAAAGGCAAAGGTCTGAAGAGGAGACGCCACCTGAATCCTCACTGAAAAAGAGGATAAAGGATGATAAAAAACCATCCACCTCGCAAGCTGCTAAATCAAAGCAGTCAGACAACCCATCGGTGTCCATACAGAGGCGGCCCACTGCCTCATATAAGGACATAACAATGGGAGTCAAGACTGCGGTTCTAGCAAGGGACTATCCAAATACGTCCCTCACAACCCAGCAAATGGACTCCATCCAGAATATGATTCTGGAAAAAATTGTAGCTGCTTTTCTTGGCTGTACTTACAAGGCAGGATACCTAGTCTTGCACTGCAAGGACAGCATGTCAGCTGAGTGGGTGAAAACTAATATCACCGACACATCACCATGGGAGGGAATCTCACTGAATGCCATAGAGGAACATAAGATTCCTCAATCTCGCATTGCAGTGGGATACTTCCCAAACTCGACTACGCTGGAGACGAGCAAGATCTTGGATCTGTTACAGGGACAGAATCAGGGTCTCCTCGTCGAAACGTGGCGTTTATTAAAAAGAGCCGAAAAAGGCTCTCTGGTCACGTTGGTTCTTTCCGTGGACCAAAAATCAGCAGCTAGTGTGACGAAGTCAAAAGGGAAGCTAAACTTCCGGTTTGGCCAAGTTGTACTCAGGCTTAAGGCTGAGAACATAAATGCGGATGCGCTTGTTCAACAGATGGAGGCAGTGGAGTTGGAAGAAGAGGACGAAAGCCCTCCTTCCACATCAGAAACTACAAAATGAGGTGCATCCAGGCAAATCTTCATCATGCTAAGGCTGCATCAGCTGAAATTAGCAGAAGATTTGCTGCTGGCACCATCAACATAGGGCTTATACAAGAGCCCTGGATATCAAGAGGCCGCATACGAGGCCTCAATATACAAAACACTCAGGTAATTTATGACACGCGCGCAGTCAAACCAAGGGCTGCGCTTATCATAAACACCAATATTAATTACTTGCCTCTTACAGAATTTATGGATGGCGACAGTGCAGTGGCGCTAGTCGAGTTGGACTCCAATGGAAGCAGGATAGAGGTTGTTATTGCCTCAGCCTACTTCCCGGGGGACACAGACGAAGCACCACCTCTGAAAATAAAGGGACTAGTGGATTACTGTAAATGCCATAGGAAAACCCTCATCATTGGCTGTGATGCGAATGCCCACAATACAGTATGGGGAAGCACTGATACAAATAAAAGAGGTGAGTCACTCTTAGAATACTTATTACTTACTAACATGGGGATTGCAAATAGGGGGAATAGCCCAACGTTTTGCAACGCCATCAGAGAAGAGGTTCTCGATCTGACACTTATAACTAACAAATCACTTGATATGATCAGGGATTGGAAGGTCTCTGAAGAGGACTCCATGTCGGATCATAAACACATCCTTTTTGAAGTTAGGGGATTGGTGAAGAGTCAATCGCTCTACAGAAACCCCAGGGCAACAGATTGGATAAAATACTCGCAGGATCTGCAGTCCAGGATCACTGGAAACACATTTTCCATTACATCACCTGAGGAACTGGATGCATCAGTCGAGAGACTAACTGATGCAATCATATCCTCATTTCAAGACAACTGTCCTGTCAGGATAAAATCCTCCACGAAGAGGGTACCTTGGTGGAACAGAAATCTTGGGAAACTGCGAAGAAAGGCAAGACTGGAATTCAACAGAGCCAAACAAACTGGAAATTGGGAAGAGTACAGAGAGGCCCTAACCACTTACAACAAGGAGCTAAGGAAGTCCAAGAGAAAATCATGGAAACTTTTCTGTGAAGATCTTAAGGACGTCCCGGCCACAGCCAGGCTGCACAAAGCACTTTCGAAGGGGGGCACGAACCCGATAAGCACACTGAAGGGGCCAGACGGCACCTATACAGATACTTTCAAAGGGACACTAGAGCTTCTACTTAGAACTCACTTTCCTGATTGCAGGTTTGGAGCTTCGGACGCTGAAACTCCAGCGGCATGGCCGCATGCTCAGCGAAGGGCGACGAACCAGGTCATCAGGAAAATAGTGACCTTTGAGAGGATAAAATGGGCTGTAAATTCTTTCAGACCTTACAAATCACCGGGGCCGGATGGTATCTTTCCGGCCCTGTTGTCAAGAGGTGGTACCATCCTCTATCGGAAGATGGTTAACATATTTCGATCAAGTTTAACAATAGGACATGTCCCAAGGACTTGGAGAGCGGTAGGGGTTATATTCATACCCAAGGGTGGAAACAGACCCCCAGAATCTCCCAAGTCCTACAGACCAATTAGTCTATCATCTTTTATGTTGAAGACGATTGAAAAACTATTGGACCAATACCTCAGGACGGAGGTACTTTTTTGAGACCTCTGCATAGGCTCCAATTTGCCTACCAGAAGGGCAAATCAACTACCACGGCACTGCACAATATTGTTCGGGATATTGAAAAGGCCATGGAATCGAAGGAAATAGCCCTGTGTGCATTCATGGACATTGAGGGTGCCTTCGACAATGCGAACTTCCACGCAATGGAAACAGCACTCACTACTAGAGGAGCTGATCCTGTGATAGTACGATGGGTCAGCTGCATGCTGAACCAAAGGTCGATTAGGGCCTCACTTGGATCCACGGATCTCACAGTCACCGCGATTAAGGGATGCCCACAGGGCGGAGTACTATCTCCCCTTCTATGGTCTGTATTAGTGGATGACCTGATCGGGCTACTTAACCGGAGGGGACACAGAACCATCGGCTATGCGGACGATATCTCCGTAATAATCAGGGGGAACCATGCAGGGACGATTACGGACCAAATGCAAGACGCCCTAGACAAGATGCATGAATGGTGCACTTCGGAAGGGCTATCTGTTAACCCAGCGAAGACGATCATTGTACCATTTACCAGGAAAAGGGTGATTAATTTACCCAGTCTCTGGATGGGTGGCATCGAGATAGTTCCCAAGGAGAGGGTAAAATATCTGGGTCTCGTCTTGGATATGAAACTCACTTGGGAACCGCACCTCGAGTCAGTACTGGGAAAGGCCACGAGGAGCCTTTGGACAGCGAGGCAACTACTTGGCAGATCCTGGGGTCTGAGCCCCAAAATGACCTTCTGGATATATATCCAGATGGTGAGACCAACCATACTGTACGGGGCTCTGGTATGGTGGAGGAAGACTGAGCAACGGACAACTATATCGAGACTGTGCAGGTTACAAAGACTTGCATGCCTATGCGTCACAGGGGCCATGAAAACAACCCCAACGTTGGGTATGGAAGCTCTTCTGAACCTTGCACCGCTCCATCTGGCTATACAAGAGGAGGCAGCTATAAGGGCAATCTCTATCTACGGAAAAGAGAACCTTAGGGCGGGAAACCTAACTGATCATCTGGCTATCCTCAGGGGAATCGGGGACATACTTGATATGTCTCAGGCGGGCGACCATATGGACCCGGTATACTGTTTCGACAGGAAATACAGGGTCCTCTTCCCCACAAGAGAAGAATGGTGCGCAAACCCAGGATGGCTAAGAGATGGATCGCAAATGTGGTACACGGACGGCTCAAAAACGCTCCAAGGAGTTGGGGCGGGAATAGTGGGGCCTAGAGCACACAGGTCTATAACATTGAGCAAGGATACGACAATTTTCCAAGCGGAACTTTACGCGATACTGGAAACTGTGGAGATCCTATCCGAGAGAGGACACAGGGGAATACGGGTTAAGATATTCTCGGACAGCCAATCGGTTCTTAAGGCCCTGAGAGGCTGTACGTACATGTCCAGATTATTACTGGAATGTCAAAACAGGCTCAATGACCTGGCGACTCATAATCAGATTACTCTGATATGGGTACCAGGGCATCAGGGGCATGCCGGGAATGAGATGGCGGACATCTGTGCGAGAAGAGGGGCTGAGGGGAACTTCATTGGACCCACCCCTTCTTTTGGTTTCAACAAAAGTCTCCTTAAAGGGGAGATTTCGAAATGGACATCGTCCAGGATTGCACAACATTGGAATGACATCAATGGATTATGTCACTCCAAGAAATTCCTACGCTTTGACGCTGGGAGGGCGGATCTGGCTCTAAGACTGGACAGAAAAAGCCTACGGACGCTGGTAGGGGCGCTCACAGGCCATTACACCTGCAAAGCCCACCTATACAGAATGGGCTTATCTGACACGGACATCTGCAGATTTTGCGGTGAAGATGAGGAGTCGATGGAACACTTGATAACAAATTGTGGGGCATTGTGCCACAGGAGACACAGGACTCTACATGCATATACGCTGAGTGAAGAGGATCTGCTAATGCTCCCACTGAAGGAGCTGATCCTATTTGCGAACGTATTAAACTGTTAAGGACAGGGGAAGCACAATAGATCAGCAATGGTCGCAGTGCAAAAGGCTATCCTGGGCCAAACCCCATTTCATTACTTACTTACTTACTTACTTCTAATATTGGTCTGAAGCATCGCTCAACTTTTTATGAATATAATTTATTACTCCTTCCATTTGTGTCCAATCGCTACATAAAAATATAACAATTCATTGAGAGCAGTTTTGGGTGAAGGACATCTTGACTACGGGTGCAAATGGAAGAATCTGCATACAGACAGCACCTACTTTTTATTTCATTACAAACAACTTATAGTAAATGCGTTTGAAAATAGAAAATATACCAAAGGAATCTCAAAACAATGTTGTGTTTTTAAACAAACAATGCCGTTTTCTTCTCTTAAAAAAATTTTACACTTTTTGTTAGAAACGCTATGAGAAATTTGTGAAGTTTTACCTTTTGTATAGTCCAATTGAATTCAATAAATTAATTTTGTTCACTTATACAAGTGTCTCCTCAAATTAACACATTTGTCACTTATTTCAAATAGCGGCCGAAAGACTTGTTCGTGGTCACTAATTCCAGAATAATAAAACGGAAATAAACACTTCAGAAGCTCAGAAGCCGCGAATTGAAATCCAGTTCTCTATTTCTGAATTCACAATGCAATTTGGATGGATGGTCGTTTGTGTTCAATTTCTGAATCAATTATACCTTGTAGGCGAATAATCTGAGATCTTAGTGAAAAAAACAAGGGGTTAAAGAGAACATGCATTCGGTAGTGCCCCTGGCTCGGTAACGTTTTGTAAAATTAACGCTTGAAACAAAAATCATGGCGAGAATTTGGTAAATGTTTGTAAGTGACTCACGCAAGCAGCATTAATTTACATACTCGTCCAACCACTGCCACATGAAAAGTGGCAGGAAACATAAAACATGCATGTGTGTTGCTGTAGGGGCATCCGAAAACAACGTTGTTATGCTCCGATGTGCAGACTCATTTAATTAAAAATCGTTACGAACAAAATCTTTTTTATCTAAACTAAGATAATTAATTTGCTTGTCTCGAATTCTGTCTGCTATGGCTCTCTTAAGCTGTTTGGGAAAATTGAGGATTTTCCTGCAGATTGTAGGATTATTCGTCCATTGTCGCCTACTCGATTTTTGATGGACAAAGCCTTAAACTTTGTATTAAGGCTGGTAACTGGAAGGAAGGCAACTTATGTAGAATTGCTAAAGGGGCTTTGCTTAGCTTTTCTATCTTATTTAATTTCGATCTTTTCCAACTATAGCAATAGTACAACGTACGTGAAGGCCAGGTCCAGTAAACCACGTTAGACATTTGAGCTGAATTGTAAATCAAATACTCCCAACAAAACTTTTTGATTAAAAAAGGCCCCTTCTCAGCATTTCAGACATCGAACGTTCTTTAATTTTATTAATGCATTAGAGAAGCGATTGGCAGAAATTTCAATAATTTTTTTTTACTCTTCGGGCTTTTTTGTTTCTAAAAATTTAAAACATCCTTTTAAAGAGAAACTTGGGTCTAAGTGCTCTTCAATAAGCACAAACTTAGTAGAAAAGAGCTCGCATTCCTAAAAGGGAGTAATATTTCCTGTATTTTTCCAGAAAAATACTCGGTCGCCACAATGCACGAACTTACTCAGAAAAAAGAACTTCCACAATTTATGATCCAGAAGTAATGAAAATTCGAAGTTTTACAATGATTTTAGCAAAGGCTTGTCATTACAAGATGCCCTCACTTTGGATATTTTTTATTGGATCTAAAATCATGCTCAAGATGTTGTAAAAAACGATTGCTTTGAATTTCTTCTATTTATCATGCTGTTACACCAAACCACAAATAAATGTATTGTTATCTTCTTTTCAATAACATTCATTTCAATATTCTGAACATAGAATTAAGCCGATCTCAGTTTTAAAAAACTTCATTCAATTTACATGAGATTACATTCATCACTGGATTCAGACGTGAGAAGAAAGGGGTCTGCTTACCAAATGACTGGACAATTCACAAAAATATTGACATGACATACAAAACAATTAATAATAATAATTATTATAAATTTGGAGGAGATTCACAAAAGAAAGTTAGTTTGTTTTGCAATTTGATTGTGTTTTTCATGAATTTACATCCAACACATACACAATTCCATTTACAAAAGATTTGAGCAAATTAACAACAGAATTTAGATAATCACTGATGCAATAATCATTTGATTTGCAAATTTTAGCCATTTCAAAGACAATAAATGGACAACAGCAGCGACAGCCACAGTTCAAATAGAACATCAACATGGACATAATAACAAAAATAACAAAACTAAAAAGATTAAATTTACAAAACATGAAACAAGAAACAGGAAACAGGAAACGGCATTCATCACTTAAATGCAGGCCATACAATGACACCAACTTCAATCAGTTGCATATTGTATGTGTTGCACTCGTTGTACAACAAACAAACTCTTGCGTTCGCATGTGCAGAGCAATTTCGATAACAACAAAAACATTTAAATCACAAACAGAAAACAATATGAACATCATGGTGATTACAAACAGCAGCAGCAGCATAAGCTGCCGCAGTGGCATCAATATCGACAATTATTTGTTTTTCTTATTGTAATTACTCCTATTATTATTTTTGCGGCATGTTGTTGATGACGTTGAGAGTAATTAATATCAATAAAAGAATTATAATAATAGTAACAATAACATAGAAATCCAATACTGACACACATTTGAATCACAAATAGGATTGTTAATAACCAACTACGATTTAAAAAAATGGAATATTTTATTATCTAACTTTAGAGTTATCGAAACAAATTGATTTCTTAATCATTCTCAAATAAAGTTCTTATTAAGCGTTTTCAAAAGAAAGAGGAATACAGTCTCATCCTTTGTATTTTTTAGGTTTTCTTTTTTTTGTATTTAATAAAATTTTCGACGTCGGTTTGATATTTTTTGAGACCTTATGATTTTCAATTTAATAAAATTTTTCGCAAATGTGGCTCGGAATCTCTTATGTTTTGGCGACAGTGTTCATCCTCTTTTCTAGTCTAAGATACGCTTTTCCTTTAGATGAGTAAAATAAGAATTGTCAATAAACATCGATTAGAATATGAATTTGGATTTACATTCTGTTGGCTTAATTCATTCAATCATTTTTATGGCATTCCAAAAGTCCTTTAGTGTGTTGTATCCACTTCTATGGAACTCAAGTTGACAATATAAAGATTTAAAGTCCATGGCCTATCGCACTATATGAGAACAAAATTTTCTTTCGCATATAGTGAGATATACCCATATTTTATCCAATGTAAAATTATTTTACTTGCGTAAAATATTATATTGAATTTAGTGAATTGTCATCGAAAAAGAGAACTTCTTGCAATGGCAAGGCCATATTGAAATCAATAACGCACATGATCCGAGTTTTCAGTGCTTCCGAACAACAACTGTTACATTTTAATTGCTTATGGCCGCATGCAAAAAATATTTTGTCTCTGCCTTAAAAAATCGTATGCACAAACACTATTTTGACTGTTTTCAACCAGAATTATAACCATAAATAAGTATAATTTATAGGTTCTTCATACAACTTTAATTAATTAATTATAGACAAGAAAAAACATACTTTAGGTGTAAAAGTCTGCGTTAAGCTTACAACATGTTGAAGCTGTTTTTAACTAATTTCACACGAATTTCAGTCCGTCAGCTGCTTCCAAAATCAAATAAAAATGTGAAACTTATGTTTGCAGAATTTACATAAATTCTAAATCATAAAAGCTTTGAAAGATATCTACATTAGAAGAAACCGAAAACGATTTTGTAGGAATTCTTTTTCACAGGCACTTTAGTGTGCCTCCCGCACTATTGCTTATTCCACGGGGTGGACAAATACGACTACAACTCTTCCAATACGAATGATATTTTATTACTAAAAACTTTCTGCCAGTTAATTTTTTCTCTCTAATTCTTTATTTCTCTGCAACTTGTTTAATACTTTTTTTACAGTATGAGCAGCCAGTTCGTGAGAGGTACCCTTTACGATTGTACCGCAGTGTATGCGAACTTCTGCTGGATTGGACTAGTAACCCACTTAAAGCTGGTTCAACATCAAATAATTAAAATCTGTTTCTATTCCAAACGACCTTAGTTAGTGACTATGATTATGGCCTTTACGATGATAATTTCAATCGAGTAGTCAAATATGTTTAAAAAATTGTTTACTATTTAAAGAAAAATGCACTGTTTTTAAAAACTGCCAGTTTCTATCATGATAGTAAAGCAAATAAATTTATATTGCAAAATGCAATGTTGTTCAATTTGGTGTTTCTCATGAATTTCATTTGATTAGAGTCAAATCGTATGATCTGACCAAATTTTCTATTATATGGAAGCAGTAATAAGCTGACACTGAGAGCGTAGACTTCAAGCTTTAATTTGAGGTGCAACATGAATCTCTCTTTGGTACATTTATAACAATATTTCTAAAGATATTTAAAGTAGGTTTGAAGCATGTTTGTGCATGCTTTAAATTTTTCAGCACATAAAGCAGCTTTTGTAAAGCTGCTTTATGTATTTTTTTTTCATACGGCCGTTAATTTGGAAGCCCGTTTGATTATTGATGACGTTTCTCACAAAAAGGCTAAAAATATTCAAATTTGGAGGGACTTAAAATAAAAATAAACGAATTGTTCCTACTCATAAGCACTCTATTCACAAATACAGGAACAAAAAGTATCGACAGTCTTTTTATGATTTTGCCGCTGCATATGTAAGATTCAAATTAAATGAATGGCACTTTAAATTAAATTTACAATTCAAAATGATAAAAAAATAAAGTACATTAAGATAATTTCCTCGCTACAAACAAGAAGTGAAAACGAAATTCCTTTTCGCCTGCATGTGTGAGTGGCGCGCGACACATGCGTTTGAAATGATGAACAAAAACAAAAGTAGGAAATTAAATAAAATGTACGACTATGATTGTCCTTTACAAGAGAAATCAATGTGTTTCAGGGGCGTAGCCGAATGTTTTTAAAAAAAGGCAAAGATATATATATATATATATATATATATATATATATATATATATATATATATATATATATATATATATATATATATATATATATATATATATATATATATATATATATATATATATATATATATATATATATATATTACTTTTAAGCACTGAAGATAGAAATAAATTGCTTCTATTACTTATAGAATATTCTTGCTCAATCCGAAAGACTCGTGGCATCGTATATTTTTTATTCGAATACACCTTGTGAACAGTCATTTTTAGTGTGTCGGTTGCATTTTGTATTGGTGAACGTTAATAAATAACAACTGAACACAGAATGGTTTTCAGATTGGGCAAACCTTAAGTAAAATTTTGATAATTCGTTTTGTATAAATACGTCAAGTAGTTAGTCAAACATGTAAATTAATCTCAGGTATGGATTCAACACAACTTCCCAAAACATACGAAACGAAATTATAAAGTCGTCTGATATTTTCATTGAAAACTCCCAGCAACAGGGATAACCTACTGTAGAGCATAAAATAATGCAACCGTTACAACAATACAAAATGGGTAAAGATGAATTAGCCGACTTAGAGCTGGCGAGTATTTTGAAAGGCGCTGGATTATTTTATTCAAATATAAGGAAGGCGTTATTAATTTCATTGCCACAGCCGTGCACTACTGCAACTGTTGAGCGGTCATTTAGCACTTTAAGGCGAGTAAAAACATGGTTGCGTTCCACAATGACTGAAGCTCGTTTAAACGGTGAAATAATATGCAATTTTACTTATTATCAAAAAATAAGTATATTGTATATTGCAGAACTATGTATGCTAAGCGTCCACCGAAGATTGGTAACCGAGAAGAAAGACGAAATTTTGGAAAAAATTCTAGCAAATTTTTCAGAAGATCCACGCAGATTACTCCTTAAATAGATCGAAATTGTAATAATCATAAAAAATCATAATCATAAAATATCATAATTTTCGTGGCACCACCCTATTTCATATCCTGGCTACGCCCTTGCCGCTTTCGTATCACAATCACACATTTGGCGCTTTTGCAATAAATAGTATTTATATATTTTTTTAAATATATGAAATCTTTATTTGAGTCGATAGAACGATCTATGTAATTCAATACTTAAAGATAATTTCATATAAATGTTGACCGCGGCTACACCTCAAATGGGTCATACGGGGGGTGCAATTTTGGCATACTCTCTCCAACATATCGGCCGGTATCGTGCGCCAATTGTTGCGGGCTTGTCCCTATGGACATGAGGCTTAACATAGCTCGATAAAAAATTGTCTAAAGGCGTTAAATCGCACGATCTAGGTCGCCAAATGAGCGGCCCCAAACGTGAAATATTATAAAAATTGTTCACCGAATAAATTGTTCGCGTCCTGTGTGGCATGTGACACCGTTTTATTGAAACTACATGTCAGCTAAGTCTAGTTTTTCTATTTTGGGCAAAAAAAATTGTAATCATTACAATGTAGCGCTCGCAATTCATAGAAACTTTCCTGCCTTCGTCGTCCTTGAAAAAGTACGGTCCAATTATGCAACCAATGTTTCCGGCTGTTCTTCCCACCAAATACGGCATTTTGCTTCTTCACGTATCCATTCAACCAGAAATGAGCTTCGTCGGGTCTCACAATTTTCCGATAAAAAAGTGGACGATGCACTTTATTAACCGGGCAATTAACGGAAAATTTGCGGACTTATTGAGCCACCCTCGTATATATATATATATATATATATATATATATATATATATATATATATATATATATATATATGAATTTCATAATTAATATCAAACAATTTGTTCATTCAGCTTAATTTTTTTATACTTTATACGTACATGTATGTAATACATAAATAAATATTTGTACAAGCAATATTTGTAGAGCAATATTTGTTTATGTTTCCAAAATGATATTAAGCACATACAGTTCTAATGTTTTCTTAATGATTTATTGAAAAAAATTATTTGCAATAAGTGAAAAGATTCAAAAAAATTTATATGACAACGCTGAATAGGTGTATCATTGGAAAAGCAATGGCGCGACTTTTCTTTCTACTGTAAAAAATTAATCAAAGCAAATCCAAAAAAAATAAATGTGTTCTTTGGGAACACAGACGAAGCAGCCACTGCTTCGAATCACCTAAACCAATGAAAATGTCAAAAGAAGCCACTCTCGAAGGCACCAACGGAGAATATCTAAGAAAGTTCCCCCAATGTGTAATTGGTCAACCGACTTTGGGGTGCTGGTTACTAATCTAACAAAAAGCAAATATTTCTGTATGAAGTTCCTGATATACTACTAACGTGCCTTTGGTTTTTGTCTAACAAATTGTTAATTTATGCAAAAATATCTCGCTAGTGGGTGCGTGAGGAGCTGAACACTTTAATGGCTTTTGAATTATTTTTATTTTATTTTAAATATCCTGCGGCTCAGAGTGTTTACTGTAGGATCAAAGTATATCCATATACACAATTTAAAAAATAATTATAGTTTTCAAATATTTCGTATTATATTAAAAAATAATAATACGAGTAACAAATACTCGAACGAAAGACTTAGGACACATTTGGAAACTGGTATCACAAGTCAATTCCGTCGTAGCCTGTAACAATAACAACTTTTCTAATTCTGCAAACGAGGCCGCCCTTGTAGCAAGTGAATGCGAGATCGTGTTTGTACGTGTGCATCTGTGTCCATATGTTTGCAAATGTATACATGTCAGTTAAATGAGAGTCATTCCATTTTCCTTTTCCGCCTGGAGCCCACGTTATTATTGTAGTGTTGTACAACGGCATGGAGATGAAATTATTAATGGAAAATAAAATTTTATTAAATAAAATGACGAGTAAATACAAAAGTAGATATTAAAGGGGCTTAAATAAATTTATTCACAGTTCCTTGTTCCTTGTTTGGACGCTGCTGAGTAGATTATTAAAATACGATATGAAATGCTGATCTACTTTTGCACTTAAAGGCGCTGGTTTAAGTTTCTCTTAAATAATAATTCCTTCGGAATTCCCTTAAAACTTTTCACCTTCTGAAACGATCCATGCAAATTACTTTTTCCATAATGTATCCGCTTACGAATTCGAAAATACTCGCGTATATAGAGTCGAATTCAGACAAACGATATTAGAATATTTCAAAAATTGTTTTTCGCTTTAAAAAAAACCGTGAAAACCATTTCGTTTAACTGAACCCAGCACTTCTAAAACTTTTCTTTAAACCAAAGATAGAAAGTATGAATCATTCTAAATTCAGATTAAATCTTGCACTCTCACAAACAAAATGTATCCATTTGAACTGTTTTGTCTTTAAACGGGTTTTCTTTTAAGGAAAAAAAAGGTCTTTGGAGTCAATCAAAAACCAAAGTTAGGGATTTGTGTTTTCAATTAAGCGGGTTTTCAATTAAGTGGCGTTCGCTTATACGAATTCGACTCTACATACGTACATAATAAATGCTATTGACTGTGAAACTCGTAAAATCAAAGGTAATCAAAGGTAACTATGCCGAAACTATTCTCTTGAGTGCGTCCATTAAAAACGGATTGTAGCGTATCTCAACACAAATAAGTCTCCTGGACCGAATGAAATTTCAATGCTGATGTTAAAGTAGTGCTTTTCGACGCTGCACAGTGGCTGAAAATCCTTTTTCATTGGCTAAAAGTCGAATTTTTTTTGTCACCGATTTTTAAAATTTTTACGCCATTTTGGAGCTAATATATCCATATTAAGGTAGCCAAAAAATTAGGTTAAACTATTGATAATTGTGGGCGTGACATGCTGTCAAACTCAACTGTTTTTTGTTATTTCAGTAAAAGGTGTTTTTTATCAGTTTTTTCTCAAAAATAAATGGTCACTACTCGCAAGCTATCATCGATAATGGCCTGCGGTCTTTTTTATAATGTTGGTAGGATTATAGTCTTTAGTTGTTGTAAGTGGTTACCGCTCCAGCGTTTAATATTAGAGGTGTTATGAAATATTTATGAAACTACTATATTTTTCTAAAATTTAAACTTTAGTGGAATAGAACTTCTAGGGAACAAAAGGGAACAAGAAACGTATACCACCCGAAGAAAGGCGAAGGTGTCTTCTTTAACCCCATATATACTTTTGCACCCGCCACGACCCGCCGGTAGAACACTTTTTTTAATTTTAATGAAATTACTCCAAAAAAATTCAAATTACTCTAATTTAAACAGCCCTATAATTACTCATATACAATGGTGTGTTAAATTTTCACTTTTTTGCCTAAAGGTTTATGTTTTTTACTTTAGACTACGTAAAACTAAAATAATTAAATATAATACCTGCGAAAGGGTTTTATGGCTTTGTTTTGATCAGCAAAAAATCAGTAATAAAAATATCACAATAGGTTCTACAGTAAACATATGATCTCTTTCTAATATAACTGTTAGGGTCAGCCAAAGTCATAAACAATTTTATAATAATAATCGCGACATTAAACCACTAAAGATAAAAAGAACCCCATATTGGCGAGATACTAATTAATTTTACCTGATATTAAGGTATGGATAACATAAGTACAGTTAAGTGCAGTTTTGTTCAATTTAAGTACCACCTGCTATCAAATTGAAGATCAATGTGTGAATAACATGTATCAAAAAATGTATAATACTACGGATTCGATAAGGGATTACTCAATAATAAGTTAATCCTTTACGTGTACGTACGTATATTTGCAAGTGATAATCATAACAGACTCAAATAAAAATATTCAGAAAAATATGGAGAGCTTCGGTTATAAAGAACTGGCCGAAGAGTATTTTAGAAATAAAAACCAGGAAGATGTTCTTACTTACGTTAAAATAAAATTAAACTTAAATTCGTGTAGCACCGAAATACAAGAGCAATTATCCAATTTTGTAAAAGTACTAAAAAAACGCTACAAAGAAGTTAGCTACAGTAAACAAAAGTTTTATATAAAAAGTGAAAAGTGGTTAGAAGGCCAACTTACTGTCGCTGCAGAAACAGCAAAGCAAGATAAGGTTGGAAGACCACGCAAATCATTGGACAACTGCAGCGATAGATCTAAGAGGCGGAAACTTAAAGATGTTAACGATGCAATTGGTTGTACAAATATAAAGGAATCTTTCCTACATGAATTACGATCACAGAACCAATTAACAAAAGTGGATATCATTGAAAAAGTTATTAAAGCTAGTCCAGTGAGAACAAAACGAATTCTTAAAAGTATACCAACTCCGAGCGATGCAAAACAGTGCACAAATGAGGAGGCATTAGCCTTATTTCTGGATTTGAAATTAACAAAACAGCAATATATTAAGCTCAGATTGCGTGCGATTGAAATGGCTCAAATATCTATCCAGCATATCATCACATAACTGCTACTAAAATGGACTGTTTTCCATCAAAGGATACTAACCAAACACACCAATTTCGGCAGAGGTACAACTACAATCTCTACTTGATCACACAGCCGAACGCTTGCTACAATCAATACCAGGAAATGCGTTAAAGAAATATGGAAACACAAAGCTAATTCTTTTTTGCAAGTGGGGATGTGATGGTTCTTCGGGACATAACCAATACAAACAAGTTGTATGTGAAAATATTTCGGACTCGGATATGTTCATGGTATCAATTGCGATTGAAAAAGATTTTGGAAGATTCAGAGCCTTCGACTAGTACAACGCAAACAATGGATATTTGGAAAAATGAGACACCATCTTATACGAAATACTGCAGGCCAATCAAATTTGAATTCAAAAAAGAAACTAGTGATGCCATTAACAAAGAAATTAGTGATATCAAGGCCCAAATTGCAACACTACAGCCATTACAATTACAGTTAGATGGGCAGCAAATTGAAGTAAGCTACCAATTAGTCCTGATAGATGGAAAAGTAGGTCAGGCTCTGACTAATACGAAGGCTTGCATTATATGCCAAGCAGTATCAACCCAATTAAACCAAGTTCCGACAAAATCATTAGATAATACCGATGCATATGAATTTGGATTATCACCACTACATGCAAGAATACGACTTATGGAACATATACTAAAAATCAGTTATGATTTGGATTTCGGGTCTTCAGGATCCATAAGAAATAATGAAACCAACAAAGAGTTAAGAAGTTCAAAAAAGAAACATGTTCAAGATGAATATCGCAAAATTGGATTGATTATAGATCAGCCAAAACAAGGGTCAGGCAATACAAATGATAGCAATACCGCACGAAGATTCTTTTCAGATCCAGAAACAGCATGTGAAATAACAGGAGTGGATTTAAACCTTATTTTCAGATTTAAAATAATCCTAGAAGTACTTGCGTGCAATGAAGAAATTGACTCTAAACAATTTGGAGATTATGCTAAGGAAACTGCAAAAATATATACAACCAACTACCCATGGAGAAATATGTCTGCAACAGTTCACAAAATCCTTTATCATGGAGAAGATATTATTAAATATCATTTGGTGCCACTTGGAGATCTATCAGAGGAGGTTCAGGAAAAAAGGATTACAGATTTTACAGAGAGCACAATACTAGAAAAATTTCACGAAATTCCACAAATGAAGATCTATTTAATATATTATTGGCAACGTTAGATCCGTTCATCTCCAATATTCGAAATAAATGGAAAGTGGAACATGGGGATTTAGATGAAGAAGCCAAAAAACTACTAAAGAACAGAAATAGCACAGAGCAAAACATAGAATATTTGCAATCAATATTTGTGTCAAATGAATAATAATTATAATTGCCTTTCATTGTTATTTAAATACGAAAAACATAGTATTAGTATAAAATAATAATAACTAGAACCTGCTTTGACAGCAAAAAACTAAACTAAACTGGTAACAGCAAAATCTCCAGTTAATTTTACTATTTTTTTTTGAGTGTAAACATTTTTTTGAGTGTAAAAATTTTTTTGAGTGTAACATTAAAAAAATTCCATTATCACAAAAAATAATTACAATTATTATTAAGTTCCAAATATAAAAGTTTTTAATATGCAAATAAAAGAAATAAATCCATATTTCACTCCAAAAGTTAAAAAAAAATCAAAAGTTCAACTTTGATCTAGAAGTCCTTAAGAAGCACTCAATCAATTTTAATGTAATTAAAACTAAGTCAAGCTGAACTAAATATCTATTCATTAAAAAAAAATTACTTCAATATTTTGATCGGTTCAAAAGTTACAGAATTTTGGCCGATGAAAAACGATTTTCAGCCACTGTGCGCTGGACCATGCATTACATTTTCCCATTCTGGTGAATTTTCCGTGTGCTGGAAGGTTCCTAACGTAACATCAATCCACCAAAAAGCAGAAGCGAATAGCCTTGAAAAGTACCTCCTAACTGTAATCTATTCAGCACTATTCACAGTGATGGAAAACATGTCTAGCTTCCATCTTGTGAAGTATTTAGAGTTTAACAGCTTACTTAACGGCTGTGAGTATGGTTTCCGTAAGGAACGTTCTGAGGACAAATCGATATCATTTCTCTTGGACAAATGGTGCCATTGCATTCACCAATTTAGCGAAAGTAAGACATTTGACAGACGGTGGCAGAGAGCATTTTTGTCAAAACTTACTGCTTTTGGTATCGTTAATGACTTCCCTCTGCTTTTATCGGGATTTCTCAGGGATCGCACTATACGATTTGTCATAGAGGCGATCTCATCAGACAAGTTGAAAGTTAACAGAGGGGTATCGTAGGGCTGAATCTTTTCACCTCCTCTATTTCTTGTTTTAATCCTATCCACTGTTTTGCAGATAACATCAGCATTTATTTCAGATCTGAACTTGTAACAAAACTCTCATGTGTTGACCGGTGCTTCAAAGTTTAAATTGAAGTTACTCGACTGCGTATAGGAGAGGGCGAAGAAGTTCATCAGTGACAGTTATGTAGCCAACTCTGTTAATTCAGTGGAATCTCGTCGCAATGTGGGGTAAGTCTCGCTGCCCTATCGTTACCGCACTGGAATAATTAAATCAGGCAACTTGTTTCCGAAATCCCTTGCTTTTTACGAACAACTCGTTCTTTCTTAAGAGTGAATAGTACCACGCATTTCACAGAAAAATCTTTCTTTAGCCGAACAGTTCGTATATGAAAGCGACTGCCTGCAAAGCTTCTTTCTGTCACTTTCAGCGTGATAAGGCTCAAACTACTATCTCGATGCTCCTTTCCATAACCTAATCTCCTAGATCCAGCACCCTGCTCTGCACGAGCAAAGTTTATCTCCTGAGTGCTGGTCCAACAAAATAATTTCTTTTGCAAATTTTTCATAAGTTTTCATTTGCAAATTTAACAATTTAAAGTCATATTCATTCACATTCAAGCAATTGAGATTTAGCTGGCGAGCAATAAATTTGTTGCAAACTAAAAGCGAATAAGTTTTTCGAGCAAAAGTGCAATCAAGCTATTAAATGTTGTGCGTCTTTTAGCGTAATTCAGCCATTTTAGTTTTTTCTCGTTGCTTGACACTCTTCTTTCTTCTCGCTCTGAACTTTAACATTTATTTAAGGGGCCACTTGCAGAAATTCTTAAGTGTATTTACTGAACAGTTAAGCTGTTCCAACGTGCCCTTATCCTTGTCTTTATTTTCCGTTCTCTTTTTCCTTTCGTTGTGTCCTTGCTTTCTTTTTCTCATCTTGCCCTTTTAAATATAACTGTAATGTATATTCGACACACCATACGATACATATGACGCTGTACATATAAATACATACTTATATACAGATGTATGTATGTATGTGCACACCTTTATTTTGCCCTTAAACAAAATGAAAATAAAAGGTGTGAATAAATGCTGCGTTCTCTAGCATCAGGGTATTTAAGCATAAAGTGCTTAGAAAATTTGTTCTTTCTTGCCCCAAGATGTTTGTTGTGAAAATTGCATCTTCGTTAAAATTGTTTCTTCTGCTTTTAAATGCAACTGCTAAACGTCGTTTTTTTCTGTGCAACAAATCAACGTTATTCTTCCTCTCAGCTTTGCAGTTTTTTAGAAAAATTAGATAATATTCAAATGGCAGTTAATAAAAACGCTCGTTATAATGGCGAACGTATTCTCGTGCGAATATTTTCTTTTTCTTATCTATTGTGCTATTTTCATTAGCCGATTGAGCGATTCGCGTAAAGGAATTTTAAGAAGACAAATTCGGTGAGCCAGTTAACCGATTTATAGAAAGTGCAATCAGCGCTTTGAATTAGATTTTATTACCATATTGATCAAGTGCCATCATATCGGTGTTGACGATATATTACAAATGGACTTCTCTATATTTACATATGGATGCTTTACTTGTCAAATCGATTAGCTCCACTTTGAAATATTTCGCACCGCATCGATTGCGAATTGTCATAATTTAATCATTATCAGATATTACTTAGAAACTGATAGAGCTGAGAAAAGAATTGTTTAATGTGCCAACACTGAGGGGATGACTCCTACTCGTGCAATATATTCTGGTAGAAGTAGGAAAATACATTATGGGAGGCAGGATAGTGTGTTTGGATATTCGTTGTTAGCCTTTGTACGGTAAAAGTGACAGCAAAGGCCTCTGCAGACAGGTTATTCCACATACGAATTGTCCGTAGTACGATTCGCCGGCACATCGACCTCGAATGGAGTGCTCCGAGCCTACTATATAGCGTTTTTGTAATTTTCAAATTCGATTGAATTTTTTAAATTCTTATTTATATTTGAAGATTTTTATACAAGCGAGCGAGTGCTACAGATCCTTGTTTTTTATTGTCGAATTTAGAGCATTTATTATAACAAAAGTTGTTAGGCCATAAAAGTATTTATCATTAATTATTGTTATTAAATTTAATATTCAAACGATTTTTGCGAACAAAATATAAATATTGATCCCGAAAAATTTTTCACTTACTTTGGACAGCCGCTTCAAAACGTGAACACGTATAACTATCACTCCTTCTCTCTCTGCATACTGTTTTTCATTAGTTCTAAGAGCTGCAGAACATTGAGCGGTCAGAAGTAGTATAGGTAATTTTAGTTGAGGCACGAGATGTATGTGATGGTGCCTCCCAAACATTTATACTGTAGAAACCCTTGTCATTGCAATGGGCATATGAATGTACGTGTAAGTTGCATAAGTTTTAACATAAAATGTTATACTCCATGGGCAGTACCATATCCACCAGCATATGATAGGAGCACGCGGAGTTGTACCTTCCCCACAATGCAATATTAAATTATTGTATACCTGCTGAATGCGGCCCTATGCTCCCCAGAGGAGTAAGAGGAACATATATATGACTGCTGAATATATTGAAAGCCTTTGGTTGTGAACTGAATTGCGCAGCCCGCCGGAAAGTAAATGAAATGGACGCGAGGAAAGGAGTATACCAAAGGGAGTACAATTTAATAGTTATTCACTTACGAGTATGTATGTATGTACGTAGAGTGCATGTATTACAAAAACGAAAACGATGCAACTTCACAAGTGAGAGATTATATAATTATCAACAAACGAGGCATCTGTAAAATTTACAATTATTAACTATATCCTGGATATTGTAAACTTCTTGGAGCCTATTTTGAGGTTAAATTTGATTTAAAATTTGTTGATTCATCTTTGACTGGCCCTAAATATCGTTCCAAGTTCGCAATGCATAGCAATAATGCCACTGGTATATGAAAAATGAAAGAAAATGAAAACACTTTGTAATAAATAATTTTGCAAACTTTTCAATTGTCCATTCCATCGTGTTTTACTTAAATGCGGTTATTTTTCATTTCATGTCGTGACTCGACGTGAAAGTGTACCTGTATAGTGAACAATCCACATTCTTTTTTGTGTTTTCAGTTTTTTCTTTCTCACTTTGTTAAAGTGCATTTTTTTTGGGAAATTCAATGTCCAAAATGAAAGAGATATTCCCGTCCACCACCATCCCACGCAGCAATCTGCTTGTCCTTTGTATTTTATATTTTCATTTTAAGTTTTCTTCCTAAATTTTTATGTTGCAATCGCTGATAGAGCTCATATATTTACAAATTGTTGCGTTTTTACAAAAGTAACTCATTTCTCATAAACTCTTTAATTTAGGGTTTGGGCTTCCTATATCTTTTTGACTTTCAGGGAAACGGAAATTAGGAAAATCGCATTTGCGGAAATTCGTGGTAAATAAAATGTGAAAAAATAGCAAATGAATCCCTGTATTATTTTTGAATAATTATAAGAGAAAAGAAAACTGACAAACGATTGCTTTTAAATCACGTTCACTCTTTACGATTATCTTTAAAAACAATTTTATGGATCACAAGGAGCTTAACTTAAGTTGGTCGTTTAACTTTACAACTGGACCTGGTGAAAAATTAATTTTGTGAACCAAATAAACGTATTGAAAAATGAAAATGAGGATGATAAAATTAGTAGAACTTTTTTGGAAAAAGTTTTGTAATATCCCACAAATATTTACATGCGCAAATCAGAGTAGAAAACGTCATACACATACGAAAAGGTAAAACACACATAAAATATTAATGATTTGTGTGAACATGAACATCAATACATATTCGCCAAAAAAAAGAACATGATCAAATTAATACCCTTGCTCTGCCTGCGTTATATTCATGTCCTGTCAAAGTCGATGGCTCGTAAGGACATGTTCAGTAAGTAGACGCATTAACTGTCTTAAACCATTTAATTAATTAATTTACCTCGCCAACGATTCTGCTAACATTACCGACGACGGAGTGTGCTGTGGAATGTATCCTGTTGCGCACATACAGACACGCAAAGAAAAATATGATTGGTATAAAATCATTATGGTCCTATTGTTTTCATTCCAGCAGTATTTAAAAATGCATTTTATGTATGGGGCATTTTAATGTATGACCTCATGCCAGGCCAAGTTCCGGTCTATGCATACAGTTCGCTGTTTTGATCCCCTTCACAATTTTGTTTCACTTAATCATAAAATTATGACATCTAAAACATATATATATTCCCATCGCTCCTATAACAAGCATAGGGCCTCTGAAACATATGGATGCCACATATGGCTATCCTAATAGCTGAAGGTTGAATTTTTTACAATGAAATATTTCCGAGATATGAAGATTTAAATCGCAGTTGATAATTATGATTTCTAAAATTAATTCTTAAAATTTTATAATCGTTAGAAGTGGCATCACAAATTTAAAGACATAATGAAATGACATAATTTTTCTCTTCGTTAAAGGATTGTGTCCCAACTCCCGGAAAATTGCACCGCGGCTGTAAACCTCCCTCAAAAGTTCATCATCCACACTACATAACCATAACTGACTCTAAGCTTTAAGTTCAAAGAAATTTGGTATAAACAAACTAAGAATAAGAAGTCAGATCCCACAAAAATTTAAGTGTGAAAGGCCAAATGCATATCAAAAAATTTCATCCGTCAATATACAGAGATCAAGTTGAGGACCAAGTCCTTGGTGTATACCCGACACTTTTTCCAACATTTTTTTCCATTTTTTTACTTCGCATACATACACTCGTACATATATTTTTAAAGAAATTACCAGAATATCCCATAAGAGGTGGTGGTTGTTTGTAGAAATCATAGTATAAAGAATCTTAATGCAATGAGATGAGCTCAAGTTACATATCGAAATGGTCAACAAAATTAAAAAATTGCATAAAGCAAAGCTATTACGCGAAACGCGAAAAGGCGAAACGTTTCACTTTCACTCTATACGAAACACAACTTACTAGTATAAATAAACGAGCGAACACCAACCAGCACACCTTTGAGCGAAAACGACAATATAGACAGAAAATTTAAAAAAAATTCAGAGCTTGAGACTAGAAATTATTGCATTAACTTCGTTATGGCATTAATTAATCAGTTAAAACGAAGATGAACAAAAAAGGAAAATTCAAAACACACAAAATGAAAACTAATATTTCTTAGGCTTCCGGATAATATGTAAATTTTTCAAAACACATTTATTTTTTCGAAGTGCAAAATGTTTTGAGATTCCAAAAAACAAATATTTTGTCGAATAAATAAAGAGAATAAGTAGAGGAATGCTTGTAGCAATTATTGGCATGAAGAAATATTCATAAAATTTCATTTTAAAACTGCTTTCAATGCCATGGTCAAATGCAGACGTTGAACGTACATATGTTTAGCCAACTCAGCGAATTTTCATTCGAAAACTGAACTAAGAATGGATAAGGCATAGTTTAAAAACACAATAATATCCTTTTCAAGCCAACTGAACGCTTTTTTCATTATATCTTTATTCGCACTTTTTTTGATTTGATATATTGTGTGAGATACTCTACAACAAAAAATAATAATTTTCATATACATACATAGAAGTTATAAAAACAAAAATTTAGCGACCTCTTATGGCGGTAAAAGGAATTTATTATAAAAAATATTTATATTCTGTACAAGTCCAATGCACTTATTTTTATAAACATCTCATAAAATATCTCTTATGGAATCTTGTATATGAAACAAAGCATTATTTGGATACAAATACAAGATATGTTCCTTTTAGTCCTTGGGGGAGCATAGGGCCGTAGTACAAATACAATGATATAACTAAAATATGAACAAAAACTAACCCCTTGCGGCGACCTTGTATAAATAGTCCTTGGTATGTATTTTGATTTTTTATTGATGACGAAACTTTGAACTTTGAACAGTAGAGTTCATTGCTGAGATCGCTTTGCGCAAATTGAATCTACGACAAGGACTAAAGGTAGACATTACAAAAACTGAATATGAAAAACTTGCCCTTGACCTACACCTAAAGGATTTGACAGCGCACTATATATGAATTTTAATATCTCATCTTGTTCAGGATAATTGCAAGGACCGCTTTTCTTTCCTATTACTTTCCAATTATTCTGCCGAGCATAATTAGAAAGCTGAAAGGAACACTAGTTGGCTAATTGCAGCTCTAATAAAAAATGAAAGTGAAGCATAATGAACAACTCGATAAGGACTTTCATCTGTGCATGTTTCCATGCATATAATCGTATGTGTGTATGTATGTATACGAGTACATATTCATATGATTCATCGAAAATTAATCGCATGCATAAATCATTTTTAATATTCAAATTTGTAGTAGCAGATACTGTCGTAGTCCTTAAACTTTTTGCTGCAGGACATTAAAATTTTATCACCTAAACATGATATTTTAATTTTACTACACTTTCTCAACAATTACTTGCCGTTCTGCAATTGTTTAGTGGCAACACAAACTCAACGGCACAAAGAGTTGGACACGAAAACGAACAAAATTTTGATGATGTTCATTAGAACAACTAACTACTCTATCGAGAAGCATCAATGACAGCTACAAACAAGAGCAGAAGGAAACACCGCTGGTACCGTCACAATGAGAAAACATTTAAAAGCCTGTCCATTAACATCTAGTCATAATCATTAAGTTTCCATGCAGATCGCATTCATACTTAAGACCACACGATTGCTGCAGGAAGGAAACTTAGTTTGCATACATACGTACACATTCATACACACATATTCATAGTATGTACTTGCAGCAGGGATGCTAACGACGACGGACTTTCACGTAAAAGGTGATTTTTCAAGAGCTTTTGGATTTGATTTTAAAATCATTATTTGAGTCGATCTATCGATTTGATCTATATAATTCAATACTTAATGATGATTTCCTATAAATGTTGACTGCGGCTACATCTTAAATGGTTAATAAGCTGGATCAAATTTTGGCATACTCTCTCCAACATATCGGTTGCTATCTCACGAATAAATTCCTCGATATTGGCTTCCAATGCGTCAATTTTTGCGGGCTTGTCCCTATAGACATGAGGCTTAACATAGCCCCACAAAAATAGTCTAAAGGCGTTAAATAGCTCGATCTAGGTCATCTTTGAAAAAGTGCGGTCCAATCCACACCAAACCCATAATCTACACCATACTGTCACTCTCTGTGGATGCACTTTCTTCTCGATAAAAGAAAAGATGACATTTCGGCCAGATTCGATGCCCGACTGGATTTTCTGCAAGGCCCAAACTGAGACGCCGTAACGAAGTAGAGAGTCGTTTGCTTTCAATTTCGGAATCAATTGGACTTTGTAAGCGAGTAATCTGAGATTTGTGTGCAAAAATTTTATCATGCTGGTGCGTGAAATGCCGACTGAGGGTATCACGAGTATTGTCCACTAGCAAGCCAGCCTCAGTAACTTCTTGCATAAACTTAATTAGGTACAACACGTGCAGTAGATGCTCCAGTTCAGCTAAAACTTCTTTTCAATAAACGCACAACTTGGACACTTGGACTCACTTTAGAAATAACTTTGCAGTATTTCCCAACTTTGTTCAAGCGTAAATACACTCATTTTAATCCGTGGAGTTATGATACTAAGTGATAGTTAATATCAATATATCAAAATAACGTATGATTTAAAAAGATACTTGTATTTGGACTACCCGGTAGATAATTAGTATAAAATGTTTTTCTTGAAAAAGTGGGAATGCGAAGCCCCATGAGGATGCGTAATTTCATAGCTCGGATCAATATTTACATGAAATTTCGAACTTACTTTGTGTTGTCGATAACGAAAAATATCGGCAGCAAAATTTAATATGGATTCTAAATCATATTCACGAAACTTATAGAAAACTAAATTGCTTTCATTATATCTGTATTACCTTTGGTCCAATCAGCTCGACTTACCTAATCGGTATCAGTTTCATTCTCGAAAATTTAAAACAAACTTATTCACTCATAGATAAATAATTGACGATACCAAAAAACATATTAAAACAATTTACACACTCAGTCTTACAAATGGCAAAACATTTGTGCTTGGCCTTAATACTTTTTAAGGCGACGAATAGAAACTCAATTAAATGATCAGTTTATAAATTAAAAAATGAATACTGGATTGAAAAAATGGTGTAAATGAAATCACGTCCAATTTGGTGAATATATGTATGTACACGTACATATGTATGTACATATGTACTTACTTATATTCATTAAATATGACTATTTATTATTTTAATATTTGCTAAATTCAATTTCTAGAACGGTTATTTATCGCTTAGTGATTAGTGGTTATTAACTTTATATTTTATATATAGTACATAGAATATAAGTAGAAATTTTCATAGAAATTTTTGTTAATAATTAAATTTAATTATTTTAAGATAATTATATAAGATATGTATAACAATAGTTTAGTTCACTACAAATTCATAATATCTTATATTATATCTGTTATAAAAGAAAAAATTGTGAGTATAGGGAGAACCCACCACTTAGAGAAAACTTACGGTTGGCGCCATAGCCTTACGCTCCAGCAGTTTGTACAAATATGTATGTACATATGTAAAAATTTAACGGTATCATAAAAAAATGTTTTAACCTTCTGCGTAAAGAAGCACACACATTCTCGAAAGTTCATTTTATACAGAATATCATTGTACATTCTTAGATGTAATAAACAAAATAGTTACTATTACCCAGTGTCCTCCACTCTTTCTAGTGCGTGTGTTGAAATAAGGTCTGCCACTTTGGCTTTTGTAGGGTGATTCAAACAATATTTAAATAACTCCCATTAAAATTATCCAAAATAATTTACTGTTTTATCGTACTTAGCCAGTCCTATCACAGGGTGACAATATTTTTCTTATCTGGCATTATTTACAGAACTTGGCTCCAAGTATTACTTAATTCTGCAATTGCTCATGTTATCCTTTAATCACACATAGTACATTGTACAAATAAGGATAAAACTCTAATGTTGATTTTTCAATTAAAATTTCTCAATATTTTACAGAAGACATGAATTAACTTGAGACATGAATCAAAATTATTTAAGACAAGCACCAAAAATAACGTGACTGCAACAATTTCAAAAAATAAATTTAATACGAGATATATCCTAGAATAGAAATCTGAAATAACTAAGGGTAAAAATATTATGAGTAGGTCGAGGGGATTAACAAGCTGACTAGCAAGCTTACTGACGAAACAAGCATAGTTAAGTATACGAGAGCACACACTATGCTCAGTTAGCTATTCAGTTGATTAATCAGCTAACTAGCAGCAGGATTTGCGTTTCTGGAGTTATGCTCAGGTGGTATTGTATGGAAATTTGAATGTCTTGAGGGTTTCTAATTTTGGGGTAATGATTTCCAAAATATACTTCAACGTTACTGGAGTCATCCTCAGGTATTCGTAAAATTTGTCTTTTTGTAATTATATTAATTATATTTACATATATATATATATATATATATATATATATATATATATATATATATATATATATATATATATATATATATATATATATATATATATATATATATATATATATATATACATATATATATATATATATATATATATATATATATATATATATATATATATATATATATACATATATATATATATATATATATATATATATATATATATATATATATATATATATATATATATATATATATATATATATATATATATATATATATATATATATATATATATATATATATATATATATATATGTATGTATGTATGTATGTATATATATATATATATATATATATATATATATATATATATATATATGTATGTATGTATGTATGTATGTATGTATATATATATATATATATATATATATATATATATATATATATATATATATATATATATATATGTATGTATATATATATATAAAATAGGATGTGTGTATGTATGTATGTATGTATGTATGTATGTAACGTAATGGCTCCAAAACGGCTGGGCCGATTTTGACGAAATTTTTAGGAAACCTTCAGAATAATCCGACGGGTGACACTGTGAAGTCTGATTTTTGATTTTCGGTCTGTAGGCGGCGGGGCGTGGCAAAATCCAATAATTCATAAAATGAGAACGGCTGGGCCGATTTCTGCAAAACTTTTTGTCAGTTTTCCTCCGGAAAAGTCGGAAAATTGGCAAAATCGAAAATCGAGTTTTTGTATGAAATTTTGTTTGAAATTATTCCGTAATGGCTTTTCACATGAAAAAATAGAAAGTTTGTCTGAAGGCTTAAAATTGGGGCGAGGCGAAGTTCGCCTGGTCCGCTAGTATATATATATATATATATATATATATATATATATATATATATATATATATATATATATTTAAACATATGTATATATATATATATATATATATATATATATATATATATATATATATATATATATATATATATATATATATATATGTATATATATATATATATATATATATATATATATATATGTATGTATGTATATATATATATATATATATATATATATATATATATATATACATATACATATATATATGTATATTGAAATTTATTATTTTGGGATATTCTCCCCAATTAATTTTTAAAAACAATTACAGTTTTAACAGAATGTATTGTTTATTGTGGCGTTACCCGTTCATATGCCGACATTTCATTGGTCCCTAAGCCAAGTCGTCAGTAAACTTTAAGGAGTTTGAAAACATTCAACCTTAAAAATTACCACCTATATACCTCATCTTATCGGAGACCGCTATACACCTACCACCAATGGCCAAACCCTTGATAAAGCGCCTTCAGTTGCGATAAAGGAGACTACGTTTGCCTTTGATGATAATCCTCTCCGTCTTATTCATATTGAGTTTATAGCGCCATCGTACGCATACGTCAAGCCAGTCGCCAGCCGGTAGCTGCGGTTTGTTTTAAATTTAATTTTAAGCATTTCAGAATTAATAAAAAAATGTATTTAAAATGTTCAATAACGTAAGCCGTTTTTCAAACTCCAGAGAGAGGAACTCTAGAACATTTTATAATTTGGGAATAAATAATAAAAGAAATTATTTATACCAAATAAAGAAAAGCAAAACGGAAACAGTCAGCGTTAATATGAGTACGTTCTATTATAAATATCAATATCTTTCACCAAATTTCGAGATCAGCATGCAGTTTAGTTATGTCGTTTCTTATGGATAGACAATTTGTTGAATTAAATAATACTTATTCGAATTGTCTTTCGCTTCGTTCTGGTGTACCTCAGGGGTCTGTGTTGGGGCCTTTATTATTTATTCTGCATATTAATGACCTTATTGACGTAGTTGACATGAATTTATGCCGACCTTTCGTCTTTGCTGATGACATTCTACTGTTGTTTAGTATGGAACGTGAATATATAAATGTTTTAGAGTGTAATGCTAACTCTTGCTCGCAAGATATTTCGCATTGGGCAACTGAGAATTCTCTAGCTATAAATCCGCTTAAAACTCGCATTCTATTGTTAGATATGCAACTAAATTCTTGGAATGCTCGTTTATGGAATTTGTTAAAATACGAAATATATTTTTCTTTTATAGGACGTATAGGGATGGTGCCGTTATGCAATTGTGTAACCGATTTAGTTTTTCTCGTTCCACTAGGAATAAGCAGATACTGATTCCTAGAATTACTTGTTCTACGTTTAGTAGATCCTGCGTTGTGAGGATGCTCGCTGGTGAAATATTTTACCACAAGAACTCAGAATTTTCTAACATTCAAACAATGTCTTATTAGGCACTACTTGAGCTTCATTGCCTTGTAATTAGCACACTTTTCTTTGCCTACGCGAATTTTTCTTGCTGGTAAATGGCCATAGGACTGTGTTTGTTGTTATAAGACTACTTTTATACTGGTACTTGCAACTTTATCATCGGCTGGGGAGCCAAATGAATATGTAAGAAAAACATAAATTAAGTTAATAAAATTATGTTTTAAGATTAGAAATAGTAGTCGCTTTGGATCAGTTTATTCAATTTAATTTACTCAGGTATTGCTACTTTTTTTGCTATGTAATACGTTTTTTGGCCGAATGGCTTATTGTATTGCAATATGGATTGAAATAAAAAATAATTAAAAAAAAAATAGAATACGAGTATGTTTATTTCAACGCGTAGTAGGCATGTGACCGAAATTCCACATAAGCCAATATATTTTTTGGTTTTGTTTTATTATTTGTATTCCCATAGTTTTAATAAATAATCAGTTATTTTAGGTCGTTTATAAAAACTCAATTAAGTATGAAAATATATGATTATTAATAAAATAATTCTAAAGAGGAGCAATCAAACTAAGAGGAGACTGGAATATTTTTACACAGGGCAGGCAATCGTTTTTTGTTTATATTACAGATTGGGGGTTTTATCATAGACTTAGATTTCCCAAAGTATACGCTCCGCCAACATATTAGGACATTTAAATCATTCGACTATGATTTCCCTGATTTTTGGAATAAGTACGGAATCATCCACATCAAATAAATGGGGAGTATTGCTCACCATAATTGCAGCAAAATTTAAGACCGCAACGATAAGCTACAAAAAAAGCAATCTGCCATTAACAAAAAATTCAGGTGTTGGTTGTCATCTACATACATCAGAATAGGTATATAATCTTGGTGACTTTTTCCTCATCATTCTTGGTCCTTTTGGGAATTCTCATTTTTCCAAGGTGTTCCAATTTCATGTTTTAGGTATTAAAGATGTCATTTTCAAGCTCAGAATAGAGCAATAATAATTGCCTGAAATATTTAATGTTCATATATGTATTTAATTGTAATATTTTTCTCACAGAAAATCCGATATGTAAACAAAAATAATATATAACAATGGCCCTACTTTTATAAAGAAACTAGTTAAACAGTTGAATAAAGGATAGTGTCTAGCTTGGAAAAAATAAATTTGAGTGCAAAATACTTGCATACATACTTACATCGTATTTCTTAGAACAGAACACAGGCATGCAGGACCTCCCTTATATATCAATTGCTTTCTGGCGTTGCCTTCCATTTGGAACATATGATGGCCTATGCATCTCTACAGCAAAAAACATTCATTACCTCGTTGAATCGTCAAAATATGTACCACAGAATATACACAGAATAGCCTATATGTACATACATACATATATATATATATATATATATATATATATATATATATATATATATATATATATATATATATATATATATGTATGTATGTATGTATGTATGTATGTATATATATATATATATATATATATATATATATATGTATGTATATATATATATAAAATAGGATGTGTGTATGTATGTATGTATGTATGTATGTATGTAACGTAATGGCTCCAAAACGGCTGGGCCGATTTTGACGAAATTTTTAGGAAACCTTCAGAATAATCCGACGGGTGACACTGTGAAGTCTGATTTTTGATTTTCGGTCTGTAGGCGGCGGGGCGTGGCAAAATCCAATAATTCATAAAATGAGAACGGCTGGGCCGATTTCTGCAAAACTTTTTGTCAGTTTTCCTCCGGAAAAGTCGGAAAATTGGCAAAATCGAAAATCGAGTTTTTGTATGAAATTTTGTTTGAAATTATTCCGTAATGGCTTTTCACATGAAAAAATAGAAAGTTTGTCTGAAGGCTTAAAATTGGGGCGAGGCGAAGTTCGCCTGGTCCGCTAGTATATATATATATATATATATATATATATATATATATATATATATATATATATATATATATATATATATATATATATATATATATATTAAACATATGTATATATATATATATATATATATATATATATATATATATATATATATATATATATATATATATATATTTATATATATATATATATATATATATATGTATGTATGTATATATATATATATATATATATATATATATATATATATATATATATATATATATATATATATATATATATATATATATATATATATATATATACATATACATATATATATGTATATTGAAATTTATTATTTTGGGATATTCTCCCCAATTAATTTTTAAAAACAATTACAGTTTTAACAGAATGTATTGTTTATTGTGGCGTTACCCGTTCATATGCCGACATTTCATTGGTCCCTAAGCCAAGTCGTCAGTAAACTTTAAGGAGTTTGAAAACATTCAACCTTAAAAATTACCACCTATATACCTCATCTTATCGGAGACCGCTATACACCTACCACCAATGGCCAAACCCTTGATAAAGCGCCTTCAGTTGCGATAAAGGAGACTACGTTTGCCTTTGATGATAATCCTCTCCGTCTTATTCATATTGAGTTTATAGCGCCATCGTACGCATACGTCAAGCCAGTCGCCAGCCGGTAGCTGCGGTTTGTTTTAAATTTAATTTTAAGCATTTCAGAATTAATAAAAAAATGTATTTAAAATGTTCAATAACGTAAGCCGTTTTTCAAACTCCAGAGAGAGGAACTCTAGAACATTTTATAATTTGGGAATAAATAATAAAAGAAATTATTTATACCAAATAAAGAAAAGCAAAACGGAAACAGTCAGCGTTAATATGAGTACGTTCTATTATAAATATCAATATCTTTCACCAAATTTCGAGATCAGCATGCAGTTTAGTTATGTCGTTTCTTATGGATAGACAATTTGTTGAATTAAATAATACTTATTCGAATTGTCTTTCGCTTCGTTCTGGTGTACCTCAGGGGTCTGTGTTGGGGCCTTTATTATTTATTCTGCATATTAATGACCTTATTGACGTAGTTGACATGAATTTATGCCGACCTTTCGTCTTTGCTGATGACATTCTACTGTTGTTTAGTATGGAACGTGAATATATAAATGTTTTAGAGTGTAATGCTAACTCTTGCTCGCAAGATATTTCGCATTGGGCAACTGAGAATTCTCTAGCTATAAATCCGCTTAAAACTCGCATTCTATTGTTAGATATGCAACTAAATTCTTGGAATGCTCGTTTATGGAATTTGTTAAAATACGAAATATATTTTTCTTTTATAGGACGTATAGGGATGGTGCCGTTATGCAATTGTGTAACCAATTTAGTTTTTCTCGTTCCACTAGGAATAAGCAGATACTGATTCCTAGAATTACTTGTTCTACGTTTAGTAGATCCTGCGTTGTGAGGATGCTCGCTGGTGAAATATTTTACCACAAGAACTCAGAATTTTCTAACATTCAAACAATGTCTTATTAGGCACTACTTGAGCTTCATTGCCTTGTAATTAGCACACTTTTCTTTGCCTACGCGAATTTTTCTTGCTGGTAAATGGCCATAGGACTGTGTTTGTTGTTATAAGACTACTTTTATACTGGTACTTGCAACTTTATCATCGGCTGGGGAGCCAAATGAATATGTAAGAAAAACATAAATTAAGTTAATAAAATTATGTTTTAAGATTAGAAATAGTAGTCGCTTTGGATCAGTTTATTCAATTTAATTTACTCAGGTATTGCTACTTTTTTTTGCTATGTAATACGTTTTTTGGCCGAATGGCTTATTGTATTGCAATATGGATTGAAATAAAAAATAATTAAAAAAAAATAGAATACGAGTATGTTTATTTCAACGCGTAGTAGGCATGTGACCGAAATTCCACATAAGCCAATATATTTTTTGGTTTTGTTTTATTATTTGTATTCCCATAGTTTTAATAAATAATCAGTTATTTTAGGTCGTTTATAAAAACTCAATTAAGTATGAAAATATATGATTATTAATAAAATAATTCTAAAGAGGAGCAATCAAACTAAGAGGAGACTGGAATATTTTTACACAGGGCAGGCAATCGTTTTTTGTTTATATTACAGATTGGGGGTTTTATCATAGACTTAGATTTCCCAAAGTATACGCTCCGCCAACATATTAGGACATTTAAATCATTCGACTATGATTTCCCTGATTTTTGGAATAAGTACGGAATCATCCACATCAAATAAATGGGGAGTATTGCTCACCATAATTGCAGCAAAATTTAAGACCGCAACGATAAGCTACAAAAAAAGCAATCTGCCATTAACAAAAAATTCAGGTGTTGGTTGTCATCTACATACATCAGAATAGGTATATAATCTTGGTGACTTTTTCCTCATCATTCTTGGTCCTTTTGGGAATTCTCATTTTTCCAAGGTGTTCCAATTTCATGTTTTAGGTATTAAAGATGTCATTTTCAAGCTCAGAATAGAGCAATAATAATTGCCTGAAATATTTAATGTTCATATATGTATTTAATTGTAATATTTTTCTCACAGAAAATCCGATATGTAAACAAAAATAATATATAACAATGGCCCTACTTTTATAAAGAAACTAGTTAAACAGTTGAATAAAGGATAGTGTCTAGCTTGGAAAAAATAAATTTGAGTGCAAAATACTTGCATACATACTTACATCGTATTTCTTAGAACAGAACACAGGCATGCAGGACCTCCCTTATATATCAATTGCTTTCTGGCGTTGCCTTCCATTTGGAACATATGATGGCCTATGCATCTCTACAGCAAAAAACATTCATTACCTCGTTGAATCGTCAAAATATGTACCACAGAATATACACAGAATAGCCTATATGTACATACATACATATGTCCATGAAAACTTATATTTATATTTTTCAGATGGAGTAAGCCAATGTCACGATAGCACACAAGTGGTCAGCTATTGACAACATTGTAATTGGCCCTGTTCTGTTTCATAGTACATATGTACTTTTGAACATAACGAGTCTTACAAGTTACATTTATAAGGTCTATGTAAGGCGGATTAATTACAAGCACAGAATATACACAGAATTTAGCCAATGGTTACAACAAATACATTCTTGTAACTGTGACTTTTAAATTCCTTATTAAATATTTGAATTAAAATATTTTTTTAATTATGCAGAGTTTGATATCATCTTACCTGTCACCTGTCACATGGTCTGTGTCACAAATCTTATTAATTGGTTGAAAGGCTGCTGTTGTGTCATTCTTGTAGTGCTGCCACCTTGTTTACTATTTTCATCTTCTGATGTATATGTTGCTCTAGGATTACCAGCATTTAAAACAAGTTGGTATCTCTACAAATTTTCGTCTCGTTGATCAATCGTTGTCGGGGGGTTTAATCCCACTATATGCAACCTACCGCTGAAACAATGTTAATATACATACTTATATCCACTGAGGGTATCTTAAATGCTAGTTACACTCCTTGGGGAGAACTAAGTCTATATTTTTCCAGTATGTCAGCTGTTTTTGGTGTTACATATAATGAAGTTTTTCGACTGGAAATAATATTTTGTAAAAAATATAACATATAACATATTTCATATTTCGTTTATTTAACTAATTAATTATTAACTTTTGTACAACTGCGAATGTAGCATATATATGCAACATATTGAAATTGACAAGTTGATTTGATGACAATAAAAATTATTGGCTAATAAAACGTTCAAAAATCTCCTAACATATGGGCTAAATCATAGCGTTAACCGCGGATGTATAGAAAGGGGCTCTAGGAGGAAAAATCACGGGCATCACTAAAGGCATATTATTGCGAGCTAGACTCACACAAATTCGCTTTACGAATTTGCCTCGGGAATCATCTAACTTTCGCATAAACTGTTTTTGACACAAATTCAATTGACGGCGAATAGCTGGCAAAATAATTTACACCGACTTTGTACCCTGTATCATCCGATCAGCTTTGCACTGTGCGAATACGTACGTCATTAGTTTTTTTTTTTTTTTGTTTTTTTTTAATAATGTTTTCATGCAAAATAGAAGGCTATAAAAATAAAATATATTAAAAATAAAATAACTTAAAAAAGGGCAAAATAGTAAACAAGAAAAAGTGTGCAATATTTTAAATAGTAAAATGAGACGCAATGTGTAAGTGCTGTAAACTAGAAAAATATTTTAATTCCACCTCATCAATATCATCATACAAAACAGAAGTGTCGGGTAGAATTGCTTTTTGTGGGTATACGCACACATACATATGTATGTATGTAGATATGTATGATATACATATGTATGTACTTTTTAATTTTCCAAATTTTTGTTTTAGAGGTTTGACACGTCCAGGCGTACATATGTACATACCTAGATACTATGTACATAAGTACGTATGCACATACATTTGTTTATACAGATATTGTTAACAAGGAGGGAGTTGTCATCTAGGAGTTAGGATCAGCATATCTATGTATGTGGACGCTTTGCGTTCTCCTAAAAGAGTACAAGATACAGGTAAAACTAATTGCTACATTCCGTTGAATATCCTTGGTAGCCCGGTTTTTTCGAAAAATATTCGAGATAATTAGATTTTAGTTCTAAAGCGATTATTTCAAAATGTATACATTTTCCTATCCTAGACGGCGCTATTGCTATAATAGACTATACTTATTTAGATGAATACCGATTAATAGGAATAATATCAACTGTAAGAATGGATCTGACTGGAATATAATTCTTGTAATATGTATAGAATGTCAAATAAAAATTTCGAGATATTAAACTCTATAAAATATACATAGACATACGTACATATGTGCGTATCTGCGCCTAAAATAAAAAAAAATCATGTCTCTTAATAGTTATTACAGTTTCTAAAAAAAGCTTAAATTTCGAAACAGGGTGCCGCAAATAAGATCAAACTATTTCGATGCAATGTGTCACCTCAAAATGTCGAAGCGATTCAGGGGGCAAATTACGGCATTCGATATCGATCGAAATTTCAAAACAAAATTTTCTTGAATTGTATTGAAATTTCGATCGATATCGAATGCCGTAATTTGCCCCCAGGTTCACACGACTTTTATATAAAGCCCACATCTTCAAAATACCTCAAGTTTGTTCCTATAGAAGTTGAAATAGATACAAACATAGCGAAAATAGTCAAAATAGCTTTCTAAGATTTCAAACGCCAAAATCTGATTAAAACTCGATTTTCGAAAATCGAGGTGTAATTAATAACTTTCAAGGACTATTTATAATATTAATGAACTTTGGCAACTTCAAGCTTTTTCATGTGGGTAATTCAAAAAAATAAGAATATTACAATGTATATACCACAAACATGTATTTGATTTGTTTATTGTTTACCGTGTATTATGTCTTAAAAAATTATTTAAATTTTTAGACGTTCAAATCAACATGCAGATGATTACACGATTTCTAATGTGCCGTTTGACAATATCGCACTTACAAACTCAGCATCAACACAAGATTATATCAAAATGGACGTTATATCAGCAGCTGAACCTGCCAGCTACAATAACACACATCGTTTCGAAAATAATATAGAGGCGAAAGTCGAAATAGGTGATACGTTACAAGCAATAGCATTGCGGTTTCATTGTTCAGTGGCCGATATTAGAAGACTTAATAAAATTGATAAGGACAATGAAATTCATGCTAGAAAAGTTGTTAAAATTCCAGTTACAGTTCATAATGTACTTTTGGATAATTTTCCAACCGTACATAAAAGTGGGAACAGCAGTCCTACACAGGAACAAAAATCTGGGGGCAACGACAGTCGTGGTAGTAATAGTGGATTAAGTAGTATCATACGCAACCCCCTAGAAGATGCTGAAGCCATGTTAAGCGAAAAACTAATGGTGGCTTCTGTAAATTCATCAAGTCTAAATACACCTCCGACAAGCAAAGCCGCATTTCCATGCGAAGATAATGTAAATTCTAAACTCAAAACTGGCGCTCTGATCAAACACGTAGATGATGGTAACAGTTGTCTTCTTCATTTGTTGTTTTGCTATTAAAACTATTTTTTTTTTCTAGATATACCGATCAGTTATGACGATGATATTTCGTCACCTCTTATTGCTGATATTCTGGATGATTCAACTACTGTTCCTCAATTGCATCGCATAAGAGGTCCATCATTGCGTGCAATGGATTGGTCTGGTTCTGACTGTGATATGTCGTGGATTTGTCTATTTATTGTAATATTAGCATTATGTTTTGTCATTCCTTTGATTTACGTTTTCTACGTAGCAGAACATACTCATCAGAATACAACAGGTTCACTATCAACACCTCATCATTGACATGTTCGCAAATTAGGTGAAAGGGAGAAATAAAAATGGGTTAGTAGGTTTTCTTCTAGGTGATAAGAAAATACGTAATCCAAAAAACTACACCTTTGGAAATTTTAACATAATTTTCATCTTTACTGTATACTTATAATACTATGGCCGCTCTTTAAAGTTAAGTCGACTACAATGTAACTGTATACAGCAGGAGTCCGCTGAATTTAGTATTACTTTTGTTGCTGTATCTTAGGAATAAAATATACTTTTCGATATATATAGAATCATTTTCAAATAATCATTTTAAACTTTTATCATTTGTAGAGATTGGAAAAGAAATATGAAATAATTTGAACAAATCACTAAATTTTGTTAGATTGCGTACGATCACCATTAAAAACCGAGTTTTTGAATAGATTAAAGATTGAGTTGGCAGTTTCCAAACAAAAATTTGCTGTTCCCAGAATTTCAGCTGTAAGTAAGCAAATAAAATTTACGACTAGATTATCAGTTGAAAGTCAAATAAGTTTGGTTGATGTACATAATCGACCCATTTGTTCTACTTCCTATAGTAATTAATACTACGAAAATGCCCAAACACCATTATTAGCATTAAATATTATTCCAATTTATTCATATACATACTTATATATTGTTGCTGACGGTATTAAATATATATATATATATATATATATATATATATATATATATATATATATATATATATATATATATATATATATATATATATATATATATATATATATATATATATATATATATATATATATATATATATATATATATATATATATATATATATATATATATATATATATATATAGCGTCTTCTAAAAAATATTCCAAACAGTAACAAAGCATTAATGGGCCATTCATGTCAATAACAGTTTGTACTGTAAAATCGGTGATAAATACTTTTCTAATGCTATTACTAAATGAAAACTTCAAATAATTACATTTTTGATAACGCAAGGAATAAAAGGCATGGGCAATAAGTACTCTCCTTTTAACACATTCCAAGCGGCACTATGTATTATCCTTATGTATGTACATATGTACATACATATGTATCTAGGTATATATAATACCAAGTACGCAGAAGTCAACAGATAGACAGATGAATGGCACAATAAGTAGATGTTACGGCTTGAGGATATTATTAAGTATTGCAATTATTGTCGTTTTGGTCCGTAGTGCTCAATAAGTTTTTAAATTATTTTTAAACAAAATATAATAATGGGATTTTTCTTACAATATACTTTGCTTTTTTTCTCCATTACTCCTCTTGGTAGCATTTGGCTTCCACAAAGCTTCTCGATCTTACAGGAGTTGTTGCAGTTGTTTTCGCATCGTTATTTTTGCCTTGTATCAGTTTCGTTAATCGGTTGTTCCAGCTAATTAGACGGATGATTGGTATGCCGTTACAGCTCTCTGTTTTTGCTAATATTTGATTCCTACATTTTTCCCAAGGGTGATGGCTGCCTTACCTTTATCGTGATGTTATTCTCGTTTCCCAGTTAGAGGGGGCGTCAGTGAGCTTCTTGAATGGATTTATTTAGAGGGGCGTTGGAGCCACTTAATTTTAAAACTCAAAAAGTCATGGAGAAAATTTTTTGGCCTCTGCCAGGGAACGAACCTGGGGTACTTGTTTTTGTAGGCAAGCACCCATTACACCACGCTACCCCCACTATACTCTGTACATATAAATAAAAGCAGACAAAATGTTCACACATACATACATATGTTGAAGCAAATTGTAAAATAAATGTTTCGTGATATATAAAAACTTAAGGAAATTAAACAATTTAGTATTAAATAATTTTATAAACTACAAAGATAATGTTGACCAATCAAAGAACCGTGCCACTTGCTAATATAATGATATAAGCACAGGAAAATTTATTGTACAATATTAAAATATGAAAAAAGTCACGAAAACTATAATTTTGTCATTTTCTACACCGTTTGTCTTCGACCAAATATACCGAATTAAAATCATCTCGGTGTATATTATATATGTATAAGAAACGTTGTATACATATGTACTTATGTATGTATCCCAAAGAAAAAAAAATTAAATTAAGTACATATGTATAACCATTACAATCTTTTTATATTGCTTTTAGAAAAGAGGAATATTGCTGTGCTAAAAATTCCTGCTATAATTACTGTACATTGTTCACCGTAGATCGCATTGATTTGATTTCACAATTTACTGGATAATCTGAAACTAAAGAATACATAATTTCACCAAAATTTAAAAATAACGTTTTGGCTCTTGAATATTTTTGACTTCAATCAAAAAGGTACATGTTTTCGCATTTTTTAGGTAGCATAGTAAGCAAACTGAGCAGTCACGGCCCATAAAGAAATTGGGATTTTCGCGCTGGTGGTTATACAAATTTACATACGCTGTAAGGATTGATGCAGATTCTTAGCGCCCTTGTTATCACAAAGCTAGAGCCAATGCAAATTCATATGAAAATGCCTTGTGACAAAATATTTATACATACAAAAGTATGTATGTACATATATAATTACGATGTACATAAATAGATAATTACATCGCTAATATTGATTTTCATCGACTCTCCCTTACACCATTAAGGTATTTTTTTTTAATTTCAAACACATGAAATTGTATTATTAATCACAGAGTACTCAACCAGAGTACTCAACTTTGACGTATAAAAAGGGTCCGAATCATATTTTGCATAAACTGTATAACGTGCATAAAGTTTGTGTGAAGAGATATCTATATAAAAACAACTAGATTAGCTCTCCCTTTCACACAAACTTTATGCATGTTTACAAAGTTGTCGAGTCTAGTTCTAGTTTATGTTATTAATTTTAAAGCAATATATCAGAAATGTATACCAAACCAAACTTCAACATGACATGAAAAAAAGGACAAAATATGTAGGTATTTTCTCTACTGCTACGTACTTCATCAGCATTCTTTTTCAAATTAATCATACTTTTATTGATGTACATAATTTCATAAAAGTAATAATTTACAAAATATAATAGACATATTTATTCCACAAATTTCAATCCACCTGGCTATCGCAATAACATCCTTAGGCAGGGTTAAGTTAGATCCTGCACTTTTTCCTTTAATTTTTTTCTAAACAATTTTTTTTTCGGGAAAACAAATATTTTATTTATACCACAGATATAACACAATACCGCGCGAACTAATTCTATATAAAAATAAAATGACAAAAAATATAAACAAACTTTGACAACGAGACAAGATCAAATTACAAGCAGCAAAAAGTAGATCCCTTAGCTGTCAAAACTACTAGGAATTTGACTTTTTCTAAAAATAAGTCTGGCAGCACCACTCTCACACGTAGTATATGACATATGGTATACCCAGCTGTGCTCTGGTAGGATAGAATAATTATTGTTACGGGCTTGTCAAAATTATTTGTAACAATTTTCCCTGGCCTGTTTTACTTTGTGGAAATGTGAGAATTCTGCATAACAGAAAAAGTGTTAACGATACAAAAAATGAAGTGCTATTATGAAGAACTTGGTGTTGAACGTGATGCCAGTGAAGGCGAGATAAAATCTGCCTACAGGAAATTGGCTCTTAAGTGGCACCCCGATAAAAATCCTGATTCTACAGAAGTAGCCAAAGATCGGTTTCAACTTATACAACAGGCGTATGAAGTTCTTTCAGATAGTCAGGAAAGAGCATGGTACGATAACCATAGGGAACAAATATTGAGGGGAACAAACTCTGATTATGCAGATAATTGCTTGGATGTTTTCCAATATTTCACAGTATCATGCTTTACGGGTTACGGGGATGATGCCAAGGGATTTTATGCAATATATAGAGAATTATTTGAAAAAATAGCCGCAGAAGATGCAGAATTCATGGATTCTGAAGATGAATTGCTGAATATACCAAATTTTGGAGATTCAAAAAGTTGTTATGAAGAGGTTGTTGGTCCTTTCTACGCGCATTGGAGTGCTTATTGCACAAAACGCTCATATGCGTGGTTATGTAAATACGATATAAAAGAGATAAAAGATCGCAGAATATTACGAGAAATAGATAAAGAATTGAAAAAAGTGGTTCAAAAGGCTAAAAAGGAAAGAAATGAACAGGTACTGCTTAAAAAAATACATATAAACGTACATAAGTATGTACGCTATATACTTATATATTCTTAAATTATATTTTCGTTCTTAGGTACGTAATTTAGTTTCATTTGTTCGCAAACGTGACAAGCGTGTACAGGCGTACAAGAAATTATTAGAGGAACGTTCTGCTCTTAATAGACAAAAGCATGAACAAAACCGCTTGGAGCAAATACGTCGTCGGCAGCGGGAATTGGAGGAGATGAAAGAGAATAGTAAAGCTGCAAATAAGGATGGTGATGATTATGAAGAACAGTTAAAACAGTTGGAACAACAATACGGTAGTGATGAATATGATGAAAACGAAGGTGAATTAGTCGAAGAGGAAAATCTTGAAGGACAAGAATATAGTGATGGATTTTACTGTGTTGCTTGCAATAAAGAATTCAAAACTGATAAATCCTTTGCAAACCATGAAATAAGTAGAAAACATCGCGACAATATTGAAAGGATTAAGATCGAAATGAAAAGTGATGAAAATTTATATCAGCAAGCTCAAAAGGTGTTAGAAAAAGGTGAAATGAAACTATATGAATCAGGAGAACCTAATGAAATGGAAAACCTAAAAAACGAAACAATTGAAAGAAAACATAAGTCAGTAAAATCAAAACAGAAAAGAGATTTAAAAAATGTAAAGCAGATGAATGAAATAAATTCAGACGACGATGATTCAAGTAACACGGAAAAAGTTACAGACAAACATAATACCTTGAATCATTTAGACAGAGACGATGAAGAATGGGATACAACAAACAAAAGATCAATCAGAAAGTGTAAAAACAAAAATAAAGCAAACAAAAATAACCCAAATACATTTGAAGAACTTTTTCAAACCAAATCTCAGTCAGAATCTGCTATAAAAAATGACAACAAAGCAAACTGTGTTTTGAAATCTGAAATAAGTCAACATGTATGCGCAACTTGTAAATCGAAGTTTGAATCCAAAAACAAATTGTTTTCGCATTTGAAACTAACAAATCATAGTGTTTATATACCTAACACAAAAATTACGAATGTTGAGAACACAAAACCTAAAAAGGCTAAGGGTAAAACGAAGAACTAAATTTTACCTTTTATCAAATGTAAAAAGTACCATGAAAAATTAAATATAATAAACTAAGAAATAAATATGCTTCTGTAAAATTTTTATGAAAGGATTCTAGTTTTAAATTTAAAAATCAAATACAATCCCCATAAATTTCAGTATTAGTATTCAAAAATATAAAGATGAATAAATTTATGTATAGCTAAAGTGAATTCATAACTATGGGTATTTGATACTTAAGCACTCACTTTAGTTACATAAAACAATTTTGTTTACTTATATATAATAATTCTATTATAGCCACTTTTTTGCAATTGCAATATGATTATGCAAAAGTCGGTAGTATTAGTAAAATTGTCGGCGAACTTAATAAAATGCATGTTTTAGTGTGTCTACTTAACACCAGTGGCGCTGCAACGTTGCTATAAAATTAATAGAAACGCACAAAAGCAGAGTTGTAAAATAGTTCTCTCTACACTATCTCTCACAAAGGACACTGTTGTTCTTGAAGCTTCAAGTAGTAGGCATTAATTGCCTGAGTGTTTTTTAAACTGCAATTACATAAGTAAGTTTATTCTTACGAAGATAAGCATGATGTGTTAAAATTATTTGTTAATTTAAGCAGCTTAACATACATATGTATACCATTTCGAATCACGGTAGGTTATATACCATTTTAAAAGTTTATTTTGTGTTAATTGAAGCTTGTTTAAGTTCATTTTGCGGACGAGGACCAAACTAAAACACAGTGGAACGTGATGGAAAGTTGTGTTTGTTTTCAATATTTATCTTCGAACTTCTATTAATAATATGGTCAGCACTATTGTTATTTAGCAATCTTTTCATTTTGGTTCCGAGAATAACAGCTAAATAGTTTACTTGTTGCCCAAGTCATAAAGCGCAGCGATTTTAGGGGAATAAAACATTCCTTACATACTTGTTTATGTAAAACACATATATAGCTTTAGTTTTTTCAGGACATCGCTTTTTTCCATTTGTTGAAATTAGCCCAGTAAAAGGAAATTCTGGAACGTTTGCAGTAAAGATGTTTTAAAGAGTATGTGATAGGCAAGATCCCTATCGGCAGCCCGAAATGATGTTAACTTATTGTGATAAAATATTAGCCAAAAGGATGTTTAAAGTACTTGTTTAATTTTTCTTATAGTTTTATTACTTGTAATGGAAAACTAAATGTCTTAAGTTTGAAGATAATCCCGTGGCCGTGGGTCATACATACAGTCTGTACAACTGCGAATTATGAATTTGCTTTGCTACTAGGGATATAACCTATGATAACTTTTTTAAATTTGTGCATCGTTGATTGTCAAAATGTTTTCATAAGTACATACATACATACATATGTACAATGTGTTAAATACTATTGAATATTTTTTATTGTGTTTTACTTTTATTTTGGTGTTTTGAGATATGGGCCCTATTCCACTAAACAATAACTAACTATAAAATTTGATAAATGATAAATTGAAATTGATGTGTACTTTAGAAAGTCTTTACAATTTTTATATTCTCTTTGCAACTTCTCTTGTCCAATGTGTAAAGTTAATATTGAAACGTGTAAGTTGCGAGAACTTTGCAAATAAATAAATAAAAATTCTTGGTGCAAACTGAATTTGCAAAGTATATCGTTGAACAGAAACATCACTTTGCCGAAAAAAAAATGTAATTTGATAAGGGCAAAGCGAAATGTTGATAAGCTATTTTGTGGAATAGGGCCAATTCCTGTTCATTTACTAAATTTTTTATAATTTTCACTAGTTAATACTAGTAAAATTTTTACTTGCATGAATCTTTTGACCAGGATATGTAAAAATTTTAACAATATATCGTAAGTATTTGTAAATTTTAAATAAAAATAGTAAACATAATTATGTATGTAAGTATATACATATGTATTTCTAGGAGCAATAAACTATAAGGGAAACGGCACCATCAAATATCACAGAAAATGTATAGTTGGTGCCAATGTATTCAAATTAAACTATGCCGAATATTCTATCTTGGGGGCAGTTTATGCTTGTTAAACGTGAATTTTCAAAAACAAAAGAAGTGTTGCGATGAAAAATAATGTTGTTTGTTTATTGAGAACAACACACGAAGAAGATGTCAAAACATAAATTACTCAATTTCTGAGTAAATAAGTAAAAATTTATTTGGGAGCAGAATGTAATTTTATTCCTCTATCAAGTTGTGAGCAAATTAGAAGCTCGTTCTCCATGAAACCAGTTTTTTAGTTCTACCGTTCTTACAGCAAATGAAGCAGTTAAACTTCCAACAACTGGACACATCATTCTCTTTGTTGAAATTCCCAATCTACCGGTAGGTAGTTTTCTAACAAGATGTTTTGCTTTTTTCTAGCTAAGTTTGCACAAATAAAACTATGAGTCTTTCCTTAGAAAATTTACTACCAACGCCAGTCTTTATTTTGTCTTTAATACGAGTAGATGACATTTTGCACACAAATGTCTTATAAAAACAATTTTTCAATCAATCAATTGTTGAACCAACGTACTGACCCAATGATGTAAGAAAACTTCAGCAAACAATAGCCTTAACATAACGGAAAATTACGAGTTAAGCTCCGATCACTCAGCTACAATATTGACATACAGTGCACCAGTAAATTGTACTAGTGCCAATCACAGAGTACTCAACCAGAGTACTCAACTTTGACGTAGAAAAAGGGTCCGAATCATATTTTGCATAAAATGTATAACGTGCATAAAGTTTGTGTGAAGAGATATCTATATAAAAACAACTAGATTAGCTCTCCCTTTCACACAAACTTTATGCATGTTTACAAAGTTGTGGAGTCTAGTTCTAGTTTATGGTGCCAATTAAAAACAACTGATATTGAGGGTTTTCACACAAGACTATTTTTTAATCCGCACAACATTTGTTCTT